>CM046876.1:214815224-215458898 GCA_025667525.1 Glebionis coronaria | reverse complement strand
GGAATTTGATTTAAAGGATAAAATAAATATGTTAAAACATGAGTTAGATGCTAGTAATGATGTTCGGAACATCATGGAAAGGGTTAATAGTGAATTACAGGGTAAGCTAGATGAGGCCATTAAGAATAAAGATAATGTTGACCTTAAAATTCAGAGATTTGATAGGGCCACACAAACCCTAGGAGAATGTGTGAATAAACAAAGGGATCCTAAGGACATGACTGGGATTGGGATGAAAGACTACTCTGTGGTTCCACCACTAGCTGGTGACTTCTATGGTGTCAGACAAAAGGACCTATCTTGGACTGGTTTACCAGAACTCCAAGAGGAGGAATTCATTCATCCACCAAGAGTCATTACCCTAGTTGAAGAGTATCAACAGAAGTTGACTGACTTAAATGAATGGAAGAGAGCCAACCTTACCTTATTTGTTAAAGGTGGCTTGTTATGTGAAAGTCCTAATGAGTCAACCCCCATTAAGGTAACAAACACAATCACTGGTAAGGCTGTTAACCTTGGCTCAAACGCTGTTAGAAAACCTAGTGTCAAGTATGCAGAAATGTATAGGAATACTAGGTCACCTAAAAGCCAAGTTAGTAATAATGGAACGTGCTTCTTCTCTTCTAGACCTAGGGTTGTGTCTAGAAAAGCCTGTTACACTTGTGGTAGCTTTTCACATTTAGCATATAAGTGTGTCAACGCTTCCAAGGTCAACGCTGTTAGAAAGTTAAACATGGTCAGACCCAAACCTTGTGTGCAGCAAAGTCCACAAGCTGTTAGATCTGCCTCATTCTTCACTAGAGGGTCTAACACTCATGGACAAAGACCATTTCAAAAGACAAATACTTGGTCTAATAGGCAATGGGTTTCTGTAGCAAACCCTAGGTTCAACGCTGACAAGGGTAATTTCAGCGTTGACAAGACCAAATCCAACGCTGATAGAAACGTGACCAGACCTAAATATTTGCAACCACAGGGTAAGGGGTCTAAAGCTTCTTCAAGCTTGACATGCAGACCAAAGAAAGATCAAAACCCTAATGATAATGGGATTTCAATGACCTGCAACATATTTAATTACATTTTAAAGGTCATTACAAAACCTATTGGGGTTAACTGGGTATTTCATCCTAAAAGGGATGAACAAGGGGTTGTTATGAGAACTAAGACTGTTCTTGTTGAACAACCAGATGAATCCAAGTCTGCTAAGGCTTGGGTTCCCAAAGAAAACTAACTTGTTTTCTTTATGTGCAGGGCATTCAAAAATAGGTCAATGATTATGGATATTGGGACAGTGGATGCTCAAGGCACATGACATGGAAGGAAGATTACTTAACTAACTTCACTCCCATTAAGGATGGTGATAAGGTTTACTTTGGAGGCGGATATGGTACTATCACGGGCAAAGGAACACTTATCACCAAGAACTTGCGTTTTGAGAACGTATTTTTGGTAAAGGAACTTGATTACAATCTTTTTAGTGTATCACAAGTTTGTGATAACAAAAATAAAGTTCTATTTACTGATACTGAATGCTTGGTGTTAAGCAAGGATTATAAGATCCCTGATGAGAAATATATTGATTATAGAACACCTAGACATAAAGACATATATAATGTGAATCTGAATGGGATTAGAATGAATAACAATATGTCATGTTTTTATGCTAAAGCTTCAGTAGATGAAAGTAATCTATGGCACAGGAGACTAGGGCACATAAACTTTAAAAATATAAACAGGCTTGTGAGGCTTGGCTTGGTTGATGGTTTTCCTGAAAAAGGCTTTCCACAATGACCACTCTTGTGTTGCATGTCTTAAAGGTAAGCAGCACAAGGTCTCATTCAAGTCTAAACAGGTGCACACTAGTACTAGACCTCTTCACTTGCTTCATATGGACCAATTTGGTCCAACCAATATAGAAAGTTTGAATGGTAAATCATATTGCTTTGTCATCACAGATGACTTTTCTAGGTTTACTTGGACTTTCTTTTTAGCTATGAAGAGTGATACAGCTGACACTTTAATTGACCTCATCACTCAGATTGAGAAGAAGACTGGTAATGAAGTTAAAATGCTTAGGAGTGATAATGGTGGTGAATTTAGGAATAAAGTGTTGGATGATTTTTGTGCCAGGAAAGGGATTACTAGGTAGTTTAGTGTTGCCAGAACCCCACAGCAAAATGGGGTTGCAGAAAGAAAGAATAGAACCCTAATTAAAGCAGCCAGAACCATGTTGGCTGATGCTCATTTCCCCATTGCCTTTTGGGCTGAGGCTGTTAATACAGCTTGCTATGTTCAAAATAGAGCATTGGTCAACACGATACAGAACAAAACACCTTATGAGTTACTTTGGGGAAGAAAACCTAATATTTGTTTCTTAGACCTTTTGGTTGTCATGTAGTTGTTCTTGATACTAGTGATGCCTTAGGTAAATTTAGTGCAAAAGGTGATGAAGGCTATTTCATGGGGTATTCAGTGCAGAGCAAGGGTTATAGGGTTTATCTTAAAAAGGAAAAATGTATACTTGAAAGAGTACATGTTAGGTTTTTAGAGAATAAACCTAGTGATAACTCGATTTTACTCAGGTTAAAAATTATTATGTTCGTTGATGTGTGTCTAATCGAATCGATCTAGGTTCTCTATGTGACTCAGTTTTATTTTGGTGAAAAAGAATATTTTTGGTTGGTTTTAAATTAAATGTGCAAGACTTAAAAGTAAATGTCGTTAAAGTAAAGGGCAAGTATTAAAAGAGCGTGAAATTAAATCTAAGTCTAATTTAAAAAGAAAGGTGCGATATTTAAAAACGTGACGGAAAGTAAATTAATTAAATGACTAAAATTAAAGCGTGACGAGAATTAAAATTAAACAAGTATAAAAATGTAAACTTAGAAAAATAAACAAGACGAAAATTTGAAAAATAACTTCCAAATCGGAATATATTCCGATCAACCACGATCGGAATATAGACTTACCCTTGATCGGAATATGAATAACCAACCCCTGATCGGAATGTAAATTAGAGTACCCAATCGGAATGCTGTCACCTTGTAACACCCCCAAATTTATACAACTCAGTACAGCGGAAGACTAGTTGGTGTTACGGGATAGCACTTTACTCACATCATAGACAACGCATAAAAATCGCGTCGTTTAATAATAAATCATTTCCATTCATAAATATCAAAGTTACATCGGTCCCAAGTCATTATATTTCATACAAAGTTTTACAAAGTATTTGAATGGAAAGTATTGTTTAAGTGCGGGCCATGAATTCTTGTCGTCTTCCCGAGAATTACCTTTAAGTACCTGAGATAAAACATGTTAAAAGAAAAGGTCAGCGATAACGCCGAGTGAATTCATAGAGTTTAATAAATTCCATCAATATAATATCAGTATAAAAAATTATTACTGAAAATCATTTTGTACAAATCATTTTAATAGGCCATAAAATAGCCAAAGTCATTTTATACAAATCTTTATCGAAAATCATAATATAGGCATTTGCCTTAAAAATCGTTATACGAATCATTATCGTTAAAAACACCATACAATACGTTTTTGCAACGTTGTATAGATTAAATAAAACCATTATATGAATATGGTTATTAAAAAGCCTTAAAAATCATTATACGAGCCAATGTCGTAAAACGTCATACAATACGTCTTATGACGTTGTATAAAATCAAATAAAAACCGTTATATGAATATGGTTACGAAAACCAAAACACAAACATAATATCAATAGTATGACCCTGTATTGCTAGTCAAGCAATACATCGTAATTCGGAGCGTCTAGTAGTATTTTGTTAACTTTGGATTAATATAAGCCGCATGACATTGTTACCTTACTAAACCAACAACGGGTAGCTAACCCGATACCAATTTTGCCCATCTAAAGTAGCGTGTCGTCACAAAGGTCACGCTATGGAAATCTTCTCATACATAAATTCGCTTACCAATCAATGTGGCACGACGAGGATCAACCGTCAAGGCGCGAACTGGGGTGATCGTCCCCAAATAGTACTATTAAATGCATAAGCGTCTCCCAAATCCCGGTAGTTCACAATTCATGCTAATGGGACTTTTAGTGACATAACCTAACTTTAATAATCCATATAATTTCATCTATCGGGTCCTTTAATCATTTATCGGGTCATACAATCGGGTCATTCAATCATTCGGGTCCAAAATCAATAAACAAACAATCGGGACAAATGGTGTCCTACTTTATAAAAACTAACATGTTATCTCCCTCGCGGGTTTATAAAAAATTTATAAAACATTTAAAAGAGTGCGAGGCTATGAACTCACGTTGATGTGGGAAGGCGGGTTATCGGCAATTCGGACGTACGGTACGTGCTTTAATCACGGAAACCTAGACAAATAATAATCGGTCTTAGACGTTTGTCCAATGACTTTATAAAAATAACAATTATGTATACATATGATGATTATATATATATGATGATCAAGTGGGTTTACATATTCTCGTTTACTCATTTTAGTGTTATATGTCGATAACTTTTATACTAGTTTACTAGTTTTACCTTTTTACGTGTTTTAGGTCCAATAAGCCTATTATAAGTTTATTAACTTGTATTAATCCATTTCATACTTATATTATCAGTATTTAAACTTTCAAGTTGGGCCCAAATGGGTTAAGCCCAATAAGTTCTTTTTATGAGTGTTTATCTTATTTAGTCCAATTATTAGCCCAAGTATTAGTCCAATATGTTTACTTAGCTCGTTAATGTCCGTATGCCCTATAGTTCGGGTTTTATCGGTTTTTACTTGTTATACATGTCTATATATCAGTATATAAGTTTTATAAAGTTTTCATTAGACGGGTCCAACCATCTAAGTTTTATTTAACAAAAACGTTAATTTTACGGTATTAGCCGAAAAAGTCGTAAAAATCATGTTTATAGTTTTATATCTTATAAAACATAACAAGTTACCATTTTTATAAAATGTCCACTTATTTATCATTGTACATATTTTTATAAATAAAATTCATGAGTTAGTGGGTTTTAATTATAATTTATACTATTAAAATTTGAGTGCTTATATAATAGTATTATTCTTTAATTTCCAAAAATCTGATTTTTATCTTCACTTTGACCAAAACTGTCATATCTTGAGTTCTACATGGAGATAGAAGCTCAAATTTTTATCACATAAACTACATGATATGTGCTACATTTAACTCTTCTATATCTACTGTTGAATCATCCTTTAAGTATTTTCTAAAAATAGTCCAAAACAGTAACCTCAGATTTATACCCTAAACTTGTTGTGATCATATCTCACTCATTATTTTGATTCCATTGCATGGCCAACTCTCACATGTGTACAAGACTCATAGCTTACTGTAAATCCATTCTACTTCATCATTTTATCAGTTTACCATATGGTTATTTACTGTTTTATACAGCCATGTAAATTAATCAATATTTTAACCTTGTTTCTTATAGTTTTTCACCTTTTTAATCATATTTATCAACAACAAATCCCCACACAACACTTTTAATCATCATTCATCATCATATACATATACATAAGTAAAATAAATACAAGATTACATAATCAAAAATAACAAGAAGATGAGGAGAACAATCTTTATACCACCAAGGTGATGAAATGATGAGTTTTTGGATGAACAAGACTTGGTTTTGGGTAACCAATCTTATGTGATATCAACACCACTTATAGGATCACCAAGTATTTGTAGATTCCTCCAAAAATCAGCCCTTGTTCTTCATGAAAACTCCTTGAGAAATCAGCCCCAAACTCCCTTGAAAACTCCTTTTTACATGTTAAGATCACCTCGAATCAATAGAGCTTGAAGAGGTTTCCATCATATGTGTGTATAACACCAAATATTGTGGTTGAAAATTGATCAAAATGGGTGTTTTAGGGTGACATGGGACGAATTTTAGAGAGAGAGGAGAGAATGAGAGTGGTTTGCATGTAAAAATGAAGTCTATGGTTCTTGTTTAGTGGTTTTGTGGTTTGAAGTTATGAGTTAGCTTACTTTGTAAGCTTAGCTAACAAGTGTAACACTTGTTAGTTATACTTGACACATCATGAGATGTGTTGGTGCTCTCTTGGCCATCCTATGTTAGTGGGGTGGGGCAAAACTTGTTTTGTCTCATCCCACTAATTTACGGGTATTCCTCGATTCTAGTTTCCTCGATTTGCGTGCCCTCGGGTCGTTTTACGAAAAACGTTTTTATAAATTATGAATCAACGTCACAAAACGAATCCAATAAAAATTGTCTCATCAAAAACAGAGTTCGAAAACGTAAATACGTAATCCTAAGGTTTCCGGTTTAGTCGTAAAGGATGTTAAAATAAAATCGTAAGTCCTAATCTCTTCTCGTAAATTTGTGAGTGTATGAACCAACACAAATTTAAAACTCCAAAATAATATTCACGGATAAATTTATTTTCTGAAATGTCGGACTGTCACCAAAGACGGTGTATGTAAACGTAAGCACGTAACGTTGAATCCTCCGGTTTAGACGTAGTCGATGCTACTTCAAGACGTAAATCCAAATTTCTTCCCAAAAATATGTGAGTTCATATTGTAACATTAAAATAATGTTTTCAAATAAATATTGAGAATAAAATATCAATCATAAATTGACGGATTGTCACACACCTAGTCAGATCGGAATACCAAAGTTACCTTGATCGGAATGTTGCTTACTTACCTTGATCGGAATAGTGGGTCGGAACAACCAATCGGAATGTGTAGAAGATCTTTGATCGGAAAGCTGTCACCAAATACTAATCGGAATCCACTAGCCTCCCCAATCGGAATATCACTAACCCACGATCGGAATGACTTCCTTTGCACACGATCGGAATGTATCAAACCACTCCAATCGGAATACAGAAAGGAATACTAAAACCCTTTTCCGACCAAGCAATGAGCTATGGTCGGAATAATGAAACCCTTTTCCGATTGATTCAATCGGAATACGGAGGAGAATACCAAAAATAAGCTAAGTAAATAAGCTATGATCCTAGATAAGCTCTAGACGAAATCCAAAGGTAAAACGTGTAAAAATAAGCTACGAAATTGAAAGTTAAAAACTTTTAAAACACGAAAAAGATAAACTTTAAGAAAAACAACTTTTTATATAAAAATAACTTTTGTAAAAACTATATAAACTTGAAAATAAATCAAATAAGCTATGAAAATAAGAGATTTAAAACAATCAAAAGCATAAAAATCGAATCTTTAAACAAGTTAACAAGATAAAAACGTGTAAATCAATTGATTAAAGAAAGGTAGAAGAAGATTAACAAGATAAAGATAAAGCTTGACAAGAATTAAAAAGAAAAACTTACTTGAATTAAATGGTAATTAAGGTACAAGACAAGGTAATTAAATGACAAGTATTTAAATGGACAAGGTAATTAAAGGTGGAAGGACTAATTGTCACGATTAGCCAACCAGAGGAAAATGAAAATGATCTAATCTATATATAGGGGAGATTAAGGCTTGCTTAGGAAGCTTCCTTAATTGCATGCTTAGTCCCTCCTTCTTTAATCTTCTTTTAATTGTACCATTAGTCCTTTTCTTCTAATCTTTCTTTTAAATTTGGACTTTAAGGACTTGTGGCTCGGGATATCTTTTGAACTCGTCTTTAATTTCTTCAGTAAAATAGACTTGAGTTTCTCTACTTTTGATAAACTTCCGTCTTTTGACTTTTTCTTCGATAAATCTTCAGAATTGGTCTTGGACTTCCGTTCTTTTTCCACTTTTGACTTCTCGACTCCGTCTTTCATCTTTTTCTTCAATAAAAGCCGTGAATGCCCGTGAATTCCCGTGTTTTCTCCACTTTTCACAATTTCGTCCTAAATTACAACAAAAACACAAACCACGCATAATTCCGACAAAAAAGACATAAAATACACGTTTTGGTCCGGTTATTATAGTAATTAAGTGGTAGAAAAGATGGGTGTTTACACACCTATCAAATCCCCTACACTTGACCATTGCAATGTCCTCATGCAATGCATTAGTTACAAAGCATGTTTACACTTTTCATCATAACTAATCCATATTGGCCTTTATTAAAGAGATAGAAAATTATAAAAAATGCAAAGCAAAGAAATTAAAAGCATACCTTGGGTTTTGAAAATGTCATGAATAATCATCATCCTCAACTTTTCACTTTCTCCAAACCAAGCTTAAAAACGAGATCATTGTTATTATAAGTTAGTAAACTAACACGAACTCATGTGGGCCAATTATTCACTTAGACTCCCTTATTCCTATGGGTATCTCTTATATTTTATTATTTGTCTTGAATGATCACGAAGATGCATTGTTTGACTTATTTCGATAATTATTTAGTCTGAAAATAAAGTGCACGATTTAATCAATAGTTAGCTAAAGGACCAAATCTTCTAAAACTGCTTCTCGGGATATAAAAAAGTTCATATCTTGGCATAACTTGGTTCGCGATTTGAGACCTTTCTCGGGCCGATATTTGGCAGCGACTTCATACTTCAAATTTTGAGAGACGTTCATGAAATAATGGTCTTCTCTTCATAATTGGAATTTTTTCACTTGGAATTTTTGAGAGATTCTTCATATATGGACCACGACTTCTTCATTTTTCTCCAATCTCTATTTTGGATTTTGATATGCAACGATCCGCCTCCTTTATTAACTTGGATCTATTTATCCTCATACCTTGTTAGGGTCTTTTCGGATACACTTCTCCATGACTTTTTGGGAGTTTTTGCTTTTCGTCGTGTGTCTCGATCCTTCATATTGATTTTCGATAAATGATTCTTCACATCACTTTTGGATCTTTAGCAACAAAACATAGCCCTCATGCCTTGTTAGGGCCTTTTTGGACTCGCCAACCTTCGCGCCCCGCTTCATAAGTTATGCCTTGGCTATGAACTCTTGTCATTACCGAGCAACTTTTAAACGATCTGGGGCTAGAAGCTAAGTAACTTTTCAAATCGTACAACCTTATTTATTAGCAGATAATTTTATTAGCAAGCGATGGGAGAATAGGCTTATAATTAACTCACATAAATTCACGAAAGAATACCGAACTTATAATTGGCTCTATCATCTCTCGTTCTCCACAGTTTAAAATCTCAAGGAATGAGACTCGTGGATGCTTAGCCTAATAAATCAAAGTTTTGGGTTTTCGAGTCGCCTATAGGATCTTGCAAATTCTTAGACTCTTTCAAGTTTAGAAATCGCATCTTAAAGTTCCCTTGATAAACGACTCTCTAGGATCAATTATAGGAACTTGTGAAAATTTCTTGTTCTTAACCCGTGAGAGTTAAGACTTTCGCGTTTTATAGCTCCCTATATAAAAGCCTAGCAAAACTTGACTTAAACACGTTAAGGATACTAGCTAGAGTAAACTCGGATTGAGTCAAAAGATTCACAACGTTTGAAAATTAAAACCACTTATTAAACATTTATTCTAATGAGGAAAGAAAATAACTTATACAAAAGGAAAAATTAAAAGGCCAAAATAGATCAAAAATTTTGAAAAATGTCGAAAAATTGATTTTCTGGTTAAAATGAGGAAACATACAAGGAAAAGACCACTTAACTTCGATAGAAGTCCCCCTACACTTAAGATAAACATTGTCCTCAATGTTTAAGCATGTGGGAGTAAACTCCCCTACACTTAGGACATTGTGCACTTTGTTTAAATCTCGCTAAGGAAAGGACAACTAAAGAGATTCCTACTTTAATTTTGAGAAAATATAAAATAGTGAATCGAAAAGAGTTTAGGATAGAACCGGGAAGAAGTAGAACACGGAATCACGAGTTGTCAAGAATCATCAAAAGTGGATCATTGAAGCTCGAATCCCTGATTAAGAAGTGAGGAGAGGAAATAGCAAACCAAAGGGTCCCCCCTACACTTAGGATAAAGAAAGCTAAAAGATAGATGCATGGGTTGCCTCCCAAGAAGCGCTTGTTTTTGTTAACCGAGTCGTGAGCCTGACTCGACCTTGATCATCAACGGAAGAAGCATGAAACACATCCACCAGGATCAAAGACATAGTTTTCATCCATCAATAAGCAAGAGCTTAAGGCGAACAAGGCAAGACAAAAGAGAAGTGGCAGGGTTCCCTTAAGCAGTGATGGAGCATGGTGGGAGCAAGTATGAAGCGGTGCGAGCATGTCTTCAATAATTCCAAAGATTTTTCCTTTTATTTCATCAGGTGGATACTGAGATGGCTCTAAGACTTCAATACCGGGATCGAACACCTTTTCCTTCAGGGGAAAATAGCACTCCGGTTCAGCCGAGTGTGAAGAAGATACGCAAAGAAGCACAACCTCGTCCTCAGAAGTGGGACAAAGAGGTGTCAAATCATATGTGCAACGGATTTCGGTGTCAACCGGTTTCTTCTCCTTGGACAAAATTTTCTTCAAATCCAAAGTAGGATCAAGACGATAAGATTCAAAGTCCAGAGGAGGTGCATCACTCTCATGCGAGAAGTATGTATTGAGAAACATAGAGAAGTCTTCCTCGAATGAGTAATCGTCCAAAGTAGGATCGAGTGATGGCGGAGGATCTTCATCATGTGAAGAATCGCTCGAAAGAGTATCGGCCTCATCAAAATCATCGAATGTGGGCAGCTCGGGATACTCAGAAGTACAATCAAAAGCATCCGAATCTGAGCTAGAATCATCATCATCATAAGCATCAAAGACCGGTGGTGAATCATAAATGGGAGAAGCGTTAAAAGTAGGGAGAGAATCATCCACATCATCTTCAAAGAGTGGATTATTAGTGGAAGACTCGAATAGAGGATTGTCATAGACGGTAAAGTCATCGAGCACATTGATCATATTCACTGATTCTCGGCCTCCAAAAGATTTGCCTGTAAGCTTCCCCATTTTAAAAACTTTAGAATCATCCCCGACTCGTAAGATTAACTCACCTTCGGCCACATCTATTAAAGCACGTCCGGTTCTCAAGAATGGCCGACCAAGTATTAAAGGAATACGAGGGTCCATTTCATAATCAACTACGACAAAATCGACCGGGAAAGTAAATGCGCCAACTTTAATGAACACGTCTTCGGCTATACCAACAGGGTAAGCGAGAGTGCGATTTGCAAGTTCAAGAGTCATCTTTGTTGGAGTGAGGTCGGGCAATGATAGTGTTTTCCAAACATTCAAAGGCATCAAATTAATACTAGCCCCGAGATCAGCAAGGGCAGTAAATTCTTCAGTTTTGTTGAACACGCAAGGCAACACAAAACGACCGGGATCTCCAAGTTTTTCCGGAAGTTCTTTAAGAATAACTGCAGAGCAGTTTTCATTTAAGCGTGTGTTGGCGAGTTCAATCAGCTTCTCCTTCTTGTTAAGCAATTCCTTAAATGCTTTAACAAATTTGGGCATGTGGACAAGTGATTCAAGAAAGCTAATGTTTAAGTTCATTTGAGAAATCATCTTGATATAGCTAGTCACTTGAGCGTCCTCCTTTTTTAGCATTTTGTTCTTGCCCAAACGAGAGGGATAAGGGATATTAGGTTTGGGTGGTGAAGGAGCAGGTGTAGTAGGTAAAGGTTGAGATGTTGAAGGATCATTCGTGGGAACTTCATCACGTCGAGGCGGAGACGGTAATGGTTCACTAATACTAGGTGTAGGAGGAGTAGGGATACATGGTGGTGGAGGAGGTGTAGATGATGGGGGTGGGATTGGTGGTCCTATGATGGTGACTCCACTACGGGTAGTAATAGCACTCACATTGGCTCGCGGATTAGTGACGGTATTTGAAGGTAGAGAACTTGAAGTTGAAGGTTGAGCGGCGGGCAAGAAACTAGCAAGCATATTCTTCAAATCATTGGTTTGATTGCTGAAGGAGGATTGAATGTTATCTCGAAGCTCGGATCTTATCTTATTTCCTTGCTTTGTGATATCTCCTTTCAGATTGATAATTTGGCTCTGCAAGTTCTTGATTTGCTCACCTTGGGTTCTCATGATGGCCTCAACATCGGGATTAATGGGTGGGGTTTGTTGGGTGGGTGGGTGATAAGGGTTAGAAGCTCTTGGTGGGATTTGGTTGCTTCTAGTGTAGTTGTTGGTGGGGTTTTGGTTTTGAGGAGAAAAACCGGGTGAAGGGTAATTGTTGGATCGGTAACTCAGCAGATTTCTATCCCCTTGAGGTCGAGCTTGGTAATTTTCCGGTGAATAATTACCATAAGCTGCATACACATTTTCCGGATTTCCTTGTGTCGAAGGACAATCGGTGTATGGGTGAGGACCGCCGCATGTTTCACAAAGAGTAGCAACAGCTTTAACTTGTTGTTGTTGGTTTGAAGCCAAGAGTTGCATACTTCTGCTCATTTCAGTCAGCACACGGGTGAGTTCGGTCATATCAGGGTTTGCTGAGGTGGAGGAAACATTGACTCTCGGGTTGTTCCTTGAAGAAGCAGAGGAATCCCAGTTTTTGTGGTGAGTAGTCATGTTCTCAATAAGCTCTCTACACTCCTCGGGTCTCCTTTTCATGAATGTGCCACCGGCGGCTGCATTAATCGTATCACGATCTCGAAAAGTCAGTCCGTTGTAGAAAGTATCTATTAAGGTCACAGGGAGCATGTTGTGGTTTGGACATCTATCGATCAAGACATTATATCGCTCCCAGGCATCAAAAAGAGATTCATCGGGATCTTGCATGAAACCGCTGATTTGATTGCGAAGGCTTGTGACCATGGATGGTGGAAAGTAGCGCGACAAAAAGCGTTGAGTCATATCATCCCAAGTGTGAATGGAATTCTTCGGGAGACGATCAAACCATTTCTCGGCGTGATGTAATAGAGTGTGTGGAAAGAGTTGTAGGCGAAGTTCATCCATAGTGGCCCCAGCCAACTTCATGCTTTGGGTGATTGTAATGAACTTGTCGAGGTGTTTGTTGGCATCATCATCAGGCAATCCTCTAAATGGGTTTGTTTGCACTTGCTGAATCATGTGGTGCTTCAACGAAAACTCAGGAGCGTTGATTTGCATCGGCGCAATCGGTCCTCCTCGTCCAAACATTGTTGGTTGACAAAGTTCCTCCATGGTCCGAAGATCAGGCTGTGGAAGAGCATTGTTGTTATTATTATTATTTAGGTTCGGTGGAATGTTGTTGTTGACAACACCTGCCATATCTAAATCTTCTTGAGGCTCGGGCTCTTGATAATTAGAAGATCTAGTACGCATACACCTGAAAATGCAAAAGAAAAAGAAACCAAACGCAAAGACAATATATATACACAATAAAGATAAAATCTTTTTGTATTTTTGAAATTTTTAATTTTTTATGAATTTTTATCAATTTTTAATTTTTATGATTTTTTGAATTTTTTATGCAAGAAAATTAACGTTCATAAGTGAACGGATCCCAAAAAGCAACGTGTCTGTCACAGAAAACTGTTGATCATAACGAAAAGAGTCGGCAGCGGCGCCATTTGATACAGGGCTTTTACCTAGTAAGAAAATTTAAGTTCGTTGTGTTGGTCTAATCGAATTGATCTAGGTTCTCTATGTGACTCAGTTTTATTTTGGTGAAAAAGAATATTGTTGGTTGGTTTTAAATTAAATGTGCAAGACTTAAAAGTAAATGTCGTTAAAGTAAAGGGCAAGTATTAAAAGAGCGTGAAATTAAATCTAAGTCTAATTTAAAAAGAAAGGTGCGATATTTAAAAACGTGACGGAAAGTAAATTAATTAAATGACTAAAAATTAAAGCGTGACGAGAATTAAAATTAAACAAGTATAAAAATGTAAACTTAGAAAAATAAACAAGACGAAAATATGAAAAATAACTTCCAAATCGGAATATATTCCGATCAACCACGATCGGAATATAGACTTACCCTTGATCGGAATATGAATAACCAACCCCTGATCGAAATGTAAATTAGAGTACCCAATCGGAATGCTGTCACCTAGTCAGATCGGAATACCAAAGTTACCTTGATCGGAATGTTGCTTACTTACCTTGATCGGAATAATGGGTCGGAACAACCAATCGGAATGTGTAGAAGATCTTTGATCGGAAAGCTGTCACCAAATACTAATCGGAATCCACTAGCCTCCCCAATCGGAATATCACTAACCCACGATCGGAATGACTTCCTTTGCACACGATCGGAATGTATCAAACCACTCCAATCGGAATACAGAAAGGAATACTAAAACCCTTTTCCGACCAAGCAAGGAGCTATGGTCGGAATAATGAAACCCTTTTCCGATTGATTCAATCGGAATACGGAGGAGAATACCAAAAATAAGCTAAGTAAATAAGCTATGATCCTAGATAAGCTCTAGACGAAATCCAAAGGTAAAACGTGTAAAAATAAGCTACGAAACTGAAAGTTAAAAACTTTTAAAACACGAAAAAGATAAACTTTAAGAAAAACAACTTTTTATATAAAAATAACTTTTGTAAAAACTATATAAACTTGAAAATAAATCAAATAAGCTATGAAAATTAGAGATTTAAAACAATCAAAAGCATAAAAATCGAATCTTTAAACAAGTTAACAAGATAAAAACGTGTAAATCAATTGATTCAAGGAAGGTAGAAGAAGATTAACAAGATAAAGATAAAGCTTGACAAGAATTAAAAAGAAAAACTTACTTGAATTAAATGGTAATTAAGGTGCAAGACAAGGTAATTAAATGACAAGTATTTAAATGGACAAGGTAATTAAAGGTGGAAGGACTAATTGTCACGATTAGCCAACCAGAGGAAATTGAAAATGATCTAATCTATATATAGGGGAGATTAAGGCTTGCTTAGGAAGCTTCCTTAATTGCATGCTTAGTCCCTCCTTCTTTAATCTTCTTTTAATTGCACCATTAGTCCTTTTCTTCTAATCTTTCTTTTAAATTTAGACTTTAAGGACTTGTGGCTCGGGATATCTTTTGAACACGTCTTTAATTTCTTCAGTAAAATAGACTTGAGTTTCTCGACTTTTGATAAACTTCCGTCTTTTGACTTTTTCTTCGATAAATCTTCAGAATTGGTCTTGGACTTCCGTTCTTTTTCCACTTTTGACTTCTCGACTCCGTCTTTCATCTTTTTCTTCAATAAAAGCCGTGAATGCCCGTGAATTCCCGTGTTTTCTCCACTTTTCACAATTTCGTCCTAAATTACAACAAAAACACAAACCACGCATAATTCCGACATAAAAGACATAAAATACACGTTTTGGTCCGGTTATTATAGTAATTAAGTGGTAGAAAAGATGGGTGTTTACACACCTATCACCTAGTGATCCTAAAAGTGGTCCAAATTGGTTGTTTGACTTGGAACCTTTATCTAGGACTTTAAATTATATGCCTGTAACTAATCCAGACATTTTGAAGGTAACTTAAAATGTTGTGGAAGAACAAGTTGTTGATGTTTCATGTACGCAGGTTAATGAAAAGGTTGGATCACACGCAGAAAAGTCATCTCATATACTAGAGTATGTCATAATTCCCATATGGACAGATGCTTTTGCTGCTGCTACTGCTGCTGGAAAGGATAATGGTGGTCCCCAAGTACCACCAGATACGAACATGCATGGTCCTTCAGGCGCTGACAAAGGCAAATCTAACGCTGACAGGACAAATTCAGACGTTGATGGCTCAAACGTTGACAATAATAGTTCAAGCGTTGTTAGCCCAAACGCTGAAAACCAGGGTTCAGGCGTTGACAACACCTTTGCACATCTTTTCTCTTCTACATTTGAACTGGGTGAACCTTCTAATTTATATGAAGAGGTTCTTCCTCATATTGATGAAAGAGAGTCTTAAGAAGAAGATATTGGCAACCTGGAAAATGAGATTGAAGACACCAGACTTTTTGAAGGAGGAGTTCTCACTTCTACCATGAAGAATCACTCTACTTATCAAATCATTGGTGATATTATGACTCCTGTTCAGACTAGAAGATCTCATCAAGGTCTTGGTGGATTTATTGCCAATATTCACAAGAAGGTTGATACCCCCTCTTGTGCAAGCATGTTTGTTTGCCTGTTTTCTGTCACAACAAGAACCCAAGAAGATATTTGATGCTCTCAATGAACCAAGTTGGGTGGAAGCAATGCAGGATGAGCTTCACCAATTTGCAATTCAGGATGTTTGGGAGCTAGTTGATTGTCCCAGATATGTCAGACCTATCGGGACAAGATGGGTTTTAAGAAACAAGCGAGATGAAAGAGGTATTGTGGTCAGAAACAAGGAAAGATTGGTGGCTCAGGGATATACACAAGAGGAGGGGATAGACTATGAGGAGGTCTTTGCACCAGTTGCAAGGATTGAAGCTATAAGGATCTTTCTAGCCTATGCATCCTGCATGAGCTTCACTGTCTATCAAATGGATGTCAAGAGTGCCTTCCTCTATGGAACAATTGTTGAGGAGGTATATGTGATGCAGTCTCCTGGTTTTGAGGATCCAGAGAATCCAGACAAGGTGTATAGAGTCAAGAAGGCTATGTATGGACTTCATCAAGCCCCAAGAGCATGGTATGGTACTATGTCTACTTATTTGGTGGACAATGGATTCAAAAGGGGCACCATAGATCAAACACTGTTTACAAAGAAGAAGGGTAAGGATGTTCTACTTGTTCAGGTCTATGTTGATGACATCATCTTTGGATCCACAGATCCAAAGATGAGTGAGGATTTCTCCAAGCTTATGATAGACAAATTCAAGATGAGTGCTATAGGGGAGATGAACTTCTTTCTTGGGTTACAAGTTCAGCAGAAAGAAGATGGTATCTTCATCTCCCAGGATAAGTATGTGGCCGAGATCTTGAAGAAGTTTGGCTTTTCTCCACATGAAAAGAGGGCTACTACTCCTATAGATAGAGAACACCCTTGGGGAAAGATTGGAGATGGAAAGGATGTTGATGTCAGGAACTATAGATCAATGATTGGTTCATTGATGTATCTCACAGCCTCTAGACCTGACATCATGTTTGCTGTGTGTGCTTTTGCACGCCATCAAGTTACTCCCAAAGAATGTCACCTTTATGCTGTCAAGAAAATCTTTAAGTACCTAAGATGTTATCCTAGTCTTGGCTTGTGGTACCCAAAGGATTCACCATTGGAGCTGATTGCATATTCAGACAGTGACTATGGAGGTGATAAGTTTGATAGAAAATCCACAACTGGTGGATGTCAGTTTCTTGGGAGCAGGTTGATATCTTGGCAATGCAAGAAACAAACAGTGGTGGCTAATTCTACATCTGAAGCAGAGTATGTGGCTGCAGCTGCTTGTTGTGGACAAGTTTTGTGGATTCAGAACTACCTGTTGGATTATGGGTATAATTTCATGCATACCAAGATATTTGTTGAAAATAACAGCACCTTATGCATTATTAAGAATCCTGTACGTCATTCTAAAACTAAACACATAGAAATTAGACACCATTTTATAAGAGATTGTTTTTAAAAGGGTTTAATACAACCAGATAGGGTTGACACAGAAGAAAATGTGTCAGATTTACTAACTAAACTTTTTGATGTTGGAAGGTTTCAATACTTGGTAACAAGTATTGGAATGATCAATCTCACATAATATGTGTTTTGGAGTCTTTTTGTAAAAGTATGTACAGGATAATGCATTGTTATTGGTCTTTTTGAGGATTTAGATTTTCCACTATATTTTTCTAACATTGATAAAGGTTGCTTTAACGCTGATAAGTGTTATTGTGACGTTGTCAGTAATATATTTGTCTAACGCTGACAAGTGTTTCTTTAACGCTGATAAGTGTTATCGGGGCGTTGTCAGCAACAATGTTAGTTTTGTGGTTTTCAATCTAAATGTGCAGGTGGTGTTAGCATTATACCATTGGATACAGAGTTGCTTATGGATCATTGGAGAAGCATTTGGACATGTTTTTATTTATGGATGATGGTTGGAATTTTTAATTCCTATCTTGACATAAATTTTTTATGTTCATGCATATTTTTAGCAACATATGTATCACAATTTAAGGGGAGGTTTTAGGAACCTTTAGGACTTTTGGGTATCCTTATGATACTCTTACCACAATTCTAGATTGTGTCCACAGGTGAGTATGAGTTAGTTTTACTAAATCATGAGGCACTGTAGCATGCAAAGTTGATATACTATGCATGCTGCCAAGACATTTTTGGCCTAGAATTGGTTGTGGTTTGTTGGAAGACTTGGGAATGATTTTATCGTGGGTTTTACCTGGGAGTAACAAGGAATTTTATAAGGTAACTTAGTTGTTAAGAGTTTTGGTTAGCAAGGGACACTAGAGGACTGTTATGTCTATCTTGCATAAGCAAGTGTGCATATCTGGACAGTGCTTGCCGCCCTTAATAATTAACAACTTTTTGGTTATCTTCTCTAGGATAAATTACTTTGTTAAGCTCATTTTTCATTTTTATAAATTTTTATTTTTGGACGCTGACAAGTATTTTACCAAGCGTTGTTGTGACCAATTTAGACGCTGACATGGCTTTGGCAAACGTTGACAAGAATATAGCCGTTGGGCGTTGATGGGTTATTTTTTACCGTTGACACTCAATGGGACCTACCCAGTTGTTACTTTTTGACATATTTTTGGGTCGTAATTTTGGGAGCAGATAACTTTCATTTAATGCATGAGATAAACTTATTTCTTTTCAATATTTTCATGATTGCATTTTGAAAATACTTGCTTATTTTTGGGCCAATCACATGCATTTTTTCTCCTATATATTTGGCTCCTATTTTAAACAGGGTACCTATTATTCTTGTCTAACACAATTTTTCTCCTATAACTTCATCTTTATCAATCATTCAAGCAGCTTTCAGCTATGGCACCAAAATTTAAACCAACTGATTTGGAATTGGGGTTCAGAAGTCAACACAACATGGTAGCATATCTTGAAGCTGATGATACTCTGTTTCCCTAGTATACACAAATGGTGGCGTATCTGAATGCATCCCCTATTAGGTATGCTCTTTCTCATGCTCCACTCTTTCCTGTCACACATATTAAACAGTTTTGGAACAATGTAAGTTCCTCAACAGTTAATAGAGTGACTACATTATCTTCTATTGTTCATGGGAGAACATGGGTGGTTACTGAAGCTTTGGTACGCCAAGATTTGCATCTTGATGATGTTGATGGTATAACCACCCTCTCCATTAGTGAAATAGAACAAGGACTAAGGGCTTTGGGTTATCCTTTTCCTGCTGAAGGAACTTTAAATAAATATCATAAACAGGAGTTTCCCCCAGCCTAGAAGTACCTAATACATGTCCTCTTACAATGTTTGAGTCCCAAGTGTACTACACACAATGAGATCAATAAGTCTATTGCAAGTGCTATTGTGTGCATTGCTACTGGGAAAAAATTTAATTATTCCAAAATGATTTTTGAGGGCATGTGTAAAAATAAAGGGAACAAAATGACTTTAGCTTATCCCAGATTTTTACAAATGATTTTTGAGGTGCAAAATTACTGCACAAGGGATCATGATGATTTTAATGAGATCCTTGTGCAAAAGAAAGCAATTTTTATGAAGATGAACTCACCCCCACATCGTGACCTACCCCTAATGTAACACCCCCAAATTTATACAACTCAATACAGCGGAAGACTAGTTGGTGTTACGGGATAGCACATTACTCACATCATAGACAACGCTTAAAAATCGCGTCGTTTAATAATAAATGCATTTCCATTCATAAATATCAAAATTACTAGGTCCCAAGTCATTGTATTTTATACAGGTTTTACAAAGCATTTGAATGGAAATTAATATTTAAGTGCGGGCCATGAATTCTTGTTGTCTTCCCGAGAATTACCTTCAAGTACTTGAGATAAAACATGTTAAAAGAAAAGGTCAGCGATAACGCCGAGTGAATTCATAGAGTTTAATAAATTCCATCAATATAACTTTGGTATAAAATTATTACCAAAAATCATTTCGTACAAATCATTGTAATAGGCCATAAAATAGCCAAAGTCATTTTTATACAAATCCTTATCGAAAATCATAATATAGGCATTTGCCTTAAAAATCATGATACGAGCCAATGTCGTAAAAACATCATACAATACGTTTTATAACGTTGTATAGATTAAATAAAAACCGTTATATGAATATGGTCATGAAAACCAAAACACAAACATAATATCAATAATATGACCCCGTATTGCTAGTCAGGCAATATATTTTAATTCGGTGCGTATAGCAGTATTTCGTTAATTGGATTATTATAAGTCGCATGACATTATTACCTTACTAAACCAAACAACGGGTAGCTAGCCCGAAACTCAATTTGCCCATCTAAATTAGCGTGTCGTCACAAAGGTCACGCTATGGAAATCTTCTCATACATAAATTCGCTTACCAATCAATGTGGCACGACGGGGATCAACCGTCAAGGCGCGAACTGGGGTGATCGTCCCCAAATAGTACTATTATATGCATAAGCTTCTACCAAATCCCGGTAGTTCACAATTCATGCTAATGGGACTTTTAGTGACATAACCTAACTTTAATAATCCATTTTATTTCATCTATCGGGTCATTTAATCATTCATAGGGTCATACAATCATCCGGGTTCAAATCAATAAACAAACAATCGGGACAAATGTGTCCTATTTTATAAAAACTAACATGTTATCTCCCTCGCGGGTTTATAAAATATTTCATAAAAACATTTGAAAGAGTGCGAGGCTATGAACTCACGTGGATGTGGGAAAGCGGGTTATCGGCAATTCGGATGTACGGTACGTGCTTCAATCACGGAAACCTAGACAAATAATACTTGTCTTAGACTCTTGTCCAATGACTTTATAAAAATAACAATTATGGATACATATGATGATTTTATATATATGATGATGATCAAGTGGGTTTATACATTTTTACTCATTCATTATAGTGTTATGTATTGGTAAATTTTGTACTAGTTTACTAGTTTTACTTATTTACATGTTTTAGGCCCAATAAGCCTATTATAAGCCCAATACTATTCATTAGTCCAATTATACTTTTATTATCAGTATTTATACTTTACACGTTGGGCCCAAATGGGTTAAGCCCAATAAATAAGTTTATAAGTGTTTTAGCCCATTTTGTTGTATTATTAGTCCAATAACGTTAACTTAGCCCGTTAATGTCCGTATGTTTTATAGTTTTGGTTTTATCGGTTTTTACTTGTTATATATGTTTATATACCAGTATATTAGTTTATAAAAGTTTACATTAGACGGGTCCAACCGTCTAAGTTTTATTTAACAAAAACGTTAATTTTACGGTAATAACCGAAAAAGTCGTAAAAATCATGTTTATAGTTTTATAACTTATAAAACTTATCAAACTACCATTTTTATAAAATGTTCATTTATTTATCCTTATACATATTTATATAAATGTATTATATAAGTTAGTGGGTTTTAATTCACATTTTATACTATTTTTAGTTGAGTGCTTATATAATACTATTAAACATTAATTCTTTAAAAATCTGATTTTTAGTTTCATGTTCACTAAAACAGCCATATCTAGAGTTCTATATGGAGATAGAAGCTCAAATTTTTATGACATAAACTAAATGATATGTGCTCCATTTAACTCTTCTATAGATACTGTTGAATCAGCCTTTAAGTATTTTCTAAAAATCGTCCAAAACAGTGAACTCAGATTTGTATTCTAAACTTGTTTTGATCATATCTCACTCATTTTGATGATTCCATTGCATGGCCAACTCTCACATGTGTATGACATCTAATAATTACTATAAATTTATTCCACCATGCCATTTTATCAGTTTAACATTTGGTTACTTACTGTTTTTATACAGCCATCATATTTAGCAAGATTTTAACCTTGTTACCTATGGTTTTTCATCTCTTTAATCATATTTATCAACACTTGATCCCCACACAACATTTTTATCATCATATATTCATCATATACATATACCATAAGAAAGAAAATACATGATTACTTAATCAAAATAACAAGAGGATGTGGAGAACAATCTTTATACCACCAAAGTGATGAAATGATGAGCTTTTGGATGAACAAGACATGGTTTTGGGTAACCAATCTTATGAGATATCAACACCACTTCTAGGATCACCAAGTATTTGTAGATTCCTCCAAAAATCAGCCCTTGTTCTTAATGAAAATTCCTTGAGAAATCAGCCTCAAACTCCCTTGAAAACTCCTTTTTACATGTTAAGATCACCTCCAATCTTCATAACTTCAATGGGTTTTCATCATATGTAAATTATACATATGATTTATGGTTGAATCAAGATCAAATGGGGGTTGTTTTGGATGAGTTTGGGACGAATTTTAGAGAGAGGGAGGAGAGTATTTAGTGGTTTGCATGTGTTGAAATGAATGAAAATGGTTTGAGGTGGTGGTTTTGATGTTGGTTGCTAGTTTACAACTAAACTAAGACATGTGTCTTAGCTTATCTTGTAAGCTTGACACCACCTGGTGTTGTTAGATTTGTTTAGCCATGTGTGGGGGTGGGACAAGTATGTACTTGTTCCATCCCCTTTAATTTACGGGTATTCCTCGATTCTAGTTTCCTCGATTTGCGTGCCCTCGGGTCGTTTTACGAAAAACGTTTTTATAAATTATGAATCAACGACACAAAATGAATCTAATAAAAATTGTCTCATCAAAAACGGAGTTCGAAAACGTAAATACGTAATCCTAAGGTTTCCGGTTTAGTCGTAAAGGACGTTAAATTAAAATCGTAAGTCCTAATCTCTTCTCGTAAATTTGTAAGTTTGTGAACCAACACAAATTCAAAATCTCAAAATAATATTCACGGATAAATTTATTTTCTAAAATGTCGGACTGTCACCAAAATGGTGTATGTAAACGTAAGCACGTAACGTTGATTCCTCCGGTTTAGACGTAGTCGATGCTACTTCAAGACTTAAATCCAAATTTCTTTCCAAAAATAAGTGAGTTCATAATATAACATTAAAATTAATATTTTCAAATAAATATTGAGAATAAAATATCAATCATAAATTGACGGATTGTCACAGCATTTACCCCTAAACAGGATCTTTGTCCTCAAAGATCATCTTACCTTACTACTCGCTTCTTATAGAGTTAAAGCCATGTGAGTATTTCCTCCACATTCGGTCTTTTCTCACAAGTGTAATTCATTACAATACGCGAGTTTCATCAAACATAACTACGGGAATAAGATCAGGCTTAATGTTGACTTACTTTCTCTATCCATGATGTTCACAGGTTTTTGATGAATGCAACCTTTCGCCGATCTAAACTTTACTAAGAAACAATCAGATTCTCACTTGATAGACATTTCATCAAGTTCGATATACGAATCATAATTCACGCAGCTCTTGAAGTCCTAGGGTAGATCCAGCTTATATGCCTTTCAAACCAACTTTTATATCATCTCAATGGTCCCATACAACAGGGACTTATATCCCATGATCTTTCAGATCATCAATTCATTTTTCCATTGTTAAAATTTTTGGCATAACTTCGCTACCCATCTGGCACTTCAAGATTTACATTTCATATTCACATAACCTCCTGCCCACTACCAGCAGTCACTAATCAGATCCTAATTTCAACAATCATTTCAGGTCTCGCGGGTCGGGTATTTTGTAAGGTTAGGTTCGCCATCATAGGAAACCTTAAACCTAAAAGACATGTCCAACTCACAATGGGTGTATGTCGGGTGTCTTCCTCCCAAATCCTGCTTACAGATGCTCTAATATATATCCTCACCAGACTCGATCTCGATCCTAATACGATAGTTTTCAATGATAATCTCTCCAAAGGGAAAAAAAGATTATACGGTTCATTACCAAAGGTCAATCATTAAAACATAAAACAAGACTTCTAGAATTTTGTATCGTTACTGTACCTCGTCCCTTCGATTGGGATGGTAAACAGCACTCTCATCAAGGTTCGTTCCCAATGACTTCTGAGCAAATCTCTAGAAATTCGATGCGAAGCGAGGATCTTGATAGAGATGATTGATACGGCACACTATGTTTTCATAACTCCTTTAAATACAAAAGAGTCAATTTCTTCATCAAGAATTTATCATTAACGAGAATGATATTAGCAGATTTGGGTCAGTCTGTCGATGATGACCCAAATCGAATCAAATTTAGATGATGACCTTTGCAATAGTTAGACGTTTACTAATGTATGAGGCGATGTCTGCCTTCATAATTTGCCATCAGTACAACTTTTTCTGATAATGATACATTAAATCAGAAATAACAGGAATAGAATACTTATACTTACAAGATTCCAATATAACTATATCTCACAATCCTCCATATTTAGACAACCATAAACAGCCTTTTTAAACCTTTAACGCCATTTCCTTCTCAATTCTAATTGTTCACATAAGCCGTAAACCCCTTTTTATTATCTATATTATCCTTCTTACAAGCATTGTTTATTTTTATATTGTTCGACAATTTATTTTGCACCTTCATTATTAAGGAACATGTCCTAATTGGTTCTTTATCCTTTTTACATAATGCGTCGATATCTAAATTCACCTCTCCTGATGATATAATAATCATGTCCACAATTCACTCAGATATTCTTTCTTCATATTTTCTAAGTTTTAGTCTCGTCTCAACTATTATTTTTATCAGTTTTTCTCAATCCGACGTTTTTAAAGCATCGATAATTATTATAAATAAATTAATAATAATTATTAAATTTTTATGAAATGTAAACGTGAAAGTTTTAATTTTCTCAGTTCGTCTAATTATAGAAAAATGTTCAAAATAAATTTGAATTTAGTTAACAAAATTTTTGTTTATTTATTGAAAATAACTAATAAGATTCGTAAATGTTCGAAAAGTTCTTTGTTTACACTTTGGTCAAAATTTTCTTAGTTGAAAAGCAAAAATTGTCGTTTTAAATTTCAAGTTATGGTTTAAATGTTTTCCTTAATCACTCTTAGGTTGTCTTGAGGTATACACGAACATTTACCCCTAAACAGGAGTTTAGTTAAATGATTTGTGTATAAGGGAATAATCCCTTAAAAATCCTTTGTTAAAACATTTGTCAAAACATATTTCCATTTTCTATTAATCATACGGTCAAATAATGTAAAAGATTAAGTCTTTCATCACATGTTAAATATTCAAGGTACAAGTTTTCACTACTCGGCCGACTCAGGACAATCTATAAATAATTATTAACTCATTCTTATTCTTATAAACAAACAGATGGTCCTTAATGATCACAAGCATGAATTTATCAAATTACAACCTACACACGTGATTCACCAAATTTATGGATGTTACATGTGCATTGGTCAATCCAAACGACATAACATGAAACTCATAATGTTCATTACAAGTTTTGGATGTAGTGATTGGAATAGATAATCTTTTTCGCAGATGCGAAGTTGATGATAACCATGCCGAGGATCAAATTTTAAAAACATACGCTAGAACCTTGTAAATGATCTAACAAATCTTCCATTTCGAGTCATGGATATCATTTTCGATTGTCAATTTACTCAGTTCACAGTAATCTATAAATTTAAGAAATAATAACACCATAGCTCTTCATGATGACGATCTTGGTAGAATAAAATCTTTCTCCGACAACTCTCTCAGTTGTACGGTAATACTTTTAATCAAGATGGTACTGACGTACAGTGCGCAAGCCACAGGTGCAGCACAGGGAATATAATCAATACAAATTTCAACTTGCCTTAATGGCGAAAGTCTAGGTAATTTACCATCAAATACCTCCTAAAGTTTCAGATAACGGAAACCTCTTATAATACATTCATATTAGGTTCTTCTAGATTACAATATCTATAACTAGTTCACAACCATTCATGGTATAATTTTAAGTCTAAATGCAGGATATGGTCATCCATCAAGATTTATTTAGATCACTTTTGATAATCAACATCTTATCTTTTAGGGGATTTCTACTCGAGTTCCCATCAATTAAGACAATGTCGTCATGTCATAATCAATCAATCCATTCTACTGGCATTACCAACTCTTCAGTTTTATTGCCGTCGATAAGAAGTGAACTTCTCAAAAGACTAATAATAACTCATAATCCTTCGCAAATTCAAGGATATATGGAGACACAACTAACCTCAAAAGAGTAAGGTCAACGCATAATCTACGCGAGAGAATTTCAAATCAGATACAGACGAAAACATTTAATGAATATGAATATATCCCATGTTTTCATGAATTGAGTACGCATTCGAAAGCTCCTCGGATCGTTACCCAGGTCATTAAAATATGAAATCTTATCAAAAGAAATGAGAAGAACGTCGATACATCCGGTCGGGTATCAACACTCAGCAATCAGATACTTTTCCTAAGAATCTCACTACGAGAGAATTGGACAAGAAGGGAATATCAATTGTCAAATAAGACAAATTCCACAGATGAGTAAATTCGACTCAGAAGAATAAATAGTACGGGCACATATGTAGGTGTCCCTATCAATATGTCCCTATTTTTCACTTCTTGCAAATCTCATAAAATTTAATCTTTCACAATCTTCAAAGAAAATTTAGTGTTTATTTATATTTTCATGGTGACTACTAATCAGTCTTGCATGGTCACTTCCAAATTGTATGTAGGCGCGCAACTATATACAATTTCAAGATTAGCGATGCAATACTTAGTTCGTCAAAATTTTATCATCATGTTTATAATAAAAACATTTACAAAGATTTTCTTTGTTATGAAAACAATTAAGTTTTCTAAGGTATTTCATAATCAACTTTATTTCAATAATGATTATTTATAAGTCTCACTTTAAATAATCCATATAGTGATGAAAATTCAATTTTCTCAAAGGATATTGTTTTATCTTATAAAAACAATGAGTGATCTGCAAAAGAGTGATGAAGAGTTGTTTACCAAGAACTAACCACAATATAATAGGAAATGAGCTTAGCCAATTAATCATGAGGTGCATGACCTCGATGGCACTAAAAAAGAATAATCCACAACGTAACTCAATTCGAGATGAGTACTTGTTCAATGGTTGCATCACTAATGCGAGCATTAGAGACAAGAAAGAAAAGATAGATAACATCGATACATGTAGAATTTAGCAATCAAAGGTAGTCTTTTTATTAATCACAAACAAGTCAAAATTGTACCGTAACACATTACGTGTCACTATGTCATACAATTCTCAGAACTCATCCTACCAACTGATGTCTCAGTTAAGTTAGGAATTTTTAAAAGATACCACAATGAATACTAATCTACAAGAGTCATTAGGTGTCCCACCTGTCTCGGAAGATCAATCGGTCCCAATTTAGAAGAAGATTTCTTCAATTTATTTATTGGACACTGGGCATCCTCGTCATTGGACAATGGCCTAGGAACAACCCTTAACACGAACTAACAATCAATTAAAACCTTATAATTCAATCACAGAACTTAACGACTTCCTCTTAACAATTTCATATTCCATAAAAGTTAAATTTTACTTCATTCTCCAATACTTTCAACTTTATTTTTAAACCTTAAAAGGGCAATAAAAGCTCGATATGATCAACACTTAATTTCCAATCCTAAAGCTCTTACAAAAATAGTTATCAAATGAGTCACTAGTATGAAATGACTCACACATTCAACTAGACTTCTCGGAAAGGTACTAGTGGCATGAGGCTTTTGGGTAATGGTTCCAATGACAGCCTCAAGTGCAACATTCACCCTTTCGATTTCATTTTAAGAATTGGATGACAACAAATCAGATGACATCTTTCTAGGTGGTAACGTTTTGTCAAACTCCACTCTATAAGGAAAGATCGTCATGACATCGATATCATATTTAATCTCGCCAATTCTTCTTTAATATCACAATCAACTAATATCAACATTTCTATGAATATCAACCATTTTGTTAGGATTATAAACATCCACAACTTGGTTTAGATCTAGGATAGCTAGAATTCCTACGAGAATAGCTTCGATTAATTTACTAGGGGATTTAGGGTTCCTTGTGACAATCTACGCCGTATAAATACCTCGTATAAATAACAAAATAATCATCAAACAATCATGTAATAAAATTACTTCATATATATATATATAATCCAAGTTATATATATATATATATATATATATTAAAATAACACTTCTCAGTCTGGCCTTGTCGGTAACTCGGGAATTCTTCGACACCGTTATAGTCAAAAGATTTTTAGACATTTTAGAAAAATGTTTATAGTTAAAAGATTTTGAAATGTTTTATTCAAAACCTTGGTTTTAAAAATCTTTCGTTCTCTATAACGAGAGCTCTGGTACCAAACTGTAACACCCCCAAATTTATACAACTCAATACAACGGAAGACTAGTTGGTGTTACGGGATAACACATTACTCACATCATAGACAACGCTTAAAAATCGCGTCGTTTAATAATAAAAGCATTTCCATTCATAAATATCAAAATTACATAGGTCCCAAGTCATTGTATTTTATACAGGTTTTACAAAGCATTTGAATGGAAATTAATATTTAAGTGCGGGCCATGAATTCTTGTTGTCTTCCCGAGAATTACCTTCAAGTACCTGAGATAAAACATGTTAAAAGAAAAGGTCAGCGATAACGCCGAGTGAATTCATAGAGTTTAATAAATTCCATCAATATAACTTTGGTATAAAATTATTACCAAAAATCATTTCGTACAAATCATTGTAATAAGCCATAAAATAGCCAAAGTCATTTTTATACAAATCCTTATCGAAAATCATAATATAGGCATTTGCCTTAAAAATTATTATACGAGCCAATGTCGTAAAAACATAATACAATACGTTTTATAACGTTGTATAGATTAAATATAAACCGTTATATGAATATGGTCATGAAAACCAAAACACAAAAATAATATCAATAATATGACCCCGTATTGCTAGTCAGGCAATATATTGTAATTCAGTGCGTATAGCAGTATTTCGTTAATTGGATTATTATAAGTCGCATGACATTGTTACCTTACTAAACCAAACAACGGGTAGCTAGCCCGAAACTCAATTTTCCCATCTAAATTAGCGTGTCGTCACAAAGGTCACGCTATGTAAATCTTCTCATACATAAATTCGCTTACCAATCAATGTGGCACGACGGGGATCAACCGTCAAGGCGCGACTGGGGTGATCGTCCCTAAATAGTACTATTATATGCATAAGCGTCTACCAAATCCTGGTAGTTCACAATTCATGCTAATGGGACTTTTAGTCGCATGACATTGTCCTATTTTATTTCGTTAATTGGATTATTATAAGTCGCATGACATTGTCCTATTTTATAAAAACTAACATGTTATCTCCCTCGCGGGTTTATAAAATATTTAATAAAAAAATTTAAAAGAGTGCGAGGCTATGAACTCACGTGGATGTGGGAAAGCGGGTTATCGGCAATTCGGATGTACGGTACGTGCTTCAATCACGGAAACCTAGACAAATAATACTCGTCTTAGACTCTTATCCAATGAATTTATAAAAATAACAATTATTTATACATATGATGATTTTATATATATGATGATGATCAAGTGGGTTTATACATTTTTACTCATTCATTATAGTGTTATGTATTGGTAAATTTTGTACTAGTTTACTAGTTTTACTTATTTACATATTTTAGGCCCAATAAGCCTATTATAAGCCCAATACTATTCATTAGTCCAATTATACTTTTATTATCAGTATTTATACTTTACATGTTGGGCAAAAATGGGTTAAGCCCAATAAATAAGTTTATAAGTGTTTTAGCCCATTTTGTTGTATTATTAGTCCAATAACGTTAACTTAGCCCGTTAATGTCCGTATGTTTTATAGTTCGGGTTTTATCGGTTTTTACTTGTTATATATATTTATATATCAGTATATGAGTTTATAAAAGTTTACATTAGACGGGTCCAGCCGTCTAAGTTTTATTTAACAAAAACGTTAATTTTACGGTAATAGCCGAAAAAGTCGTAAAAATCTTATTTATAGTTTTATAACTTATAAAACTTATAAAACTACCATTTTTATAAAATGTTAATTTATTTATCCTTATACATATTTATATAAATGTATTATATAAGTTAGTGGGTTTTAATTCACATTTTATACTATTTTTAGTTGAGTGCTTATATAATACTATTAAACATTAATTCTTTAAAAATCTGATTTTTAGTTTCATGTTCACCAAAACAGCCATATCTAGAGTTCTATATGGAGATAGAATCTCAAATATTTATAACATAAACTACATGATATGTTCTCCATTTAACTCTTCTATAGCTACTGTTGAATCAGCCTTTAAGTATATTCTAAAAATCGTCCAAAACAGTGAACTCAGATTTGTATTCTAAACTTGTTTTGATCATATCTCACTCATTTTGATGATTCCATTGCATGGCCAACTCTCACATGTGTATGACATCTAATAATTACTGTAAACTGATTCCACCATACCATTTTATCAGTTTAACATTTGGTTACTTACTGTTTTTATACAGCCATCATATTTAGCAAGATTTTAACCTTGTTACCTATGGTTTTTCATCTCTTTAATCATATTTATCAACACTTGATCTCCACACAACATTTTTATCATCATATATTCATCATATACATATACAATAAGAAATAAAATACATGATTACATAATCAAAATAACAAGAGGATGGAGAGAACAATCTTTATACCACCAAAGTGATGAAATGATGAGCTTTTGGATGAACAAGACATGGTTTTGGGTAACCAATCTTATGAGATATCAACACCACTTCTAGGATCACCAAGTATTTGTAGATTCCTCCAAAAATCAGCCCTTGTTCCTCATGAAAACTCCTTGAGAAATCAGCCCCAAACTCTGATGTAGCGAAAAACTAGGATAGATAATTGAATCTGTTGATTCCAAAGAATGCCAGAAACAATCCTTCCAACTATCGTTGATTCACAAAGAATACCGATAATCAGGTAACTCCAACAATCGTTGATTCAACGAATACCCGATTATTTGGATGAAATCAAACAATAAACCCTAACCTGGATTTAAGTTGATTAACAAAAGACTAAAAGTCTGTATTTTTTATTCATATCTCAATTATCATACAATAAACCCAAGTCGTAGTTTTTATAAGAAAACTAAACTTGAGGAAAAAGAAAACAATATTATTCTTAGGAAACACAAAATAAGAAAATTAAATAGAAGATACGACAAAATAAAACTAAATAACAAGTTTATTCTTATGCTCCTCCATCATTCTCCCTTACTTCAAAAAACTCGTCCTCGAGTTTGTCTCACTCGTCTCTTGTACTCGTAGCATCCAAATTTGTATCCCTTGCATCAAATTCCCTTTATTTCTAAGGAATCGACCTCGAACCTTGATCGTCCTAAAACCATACTTACCGACCATGGGTGCGGTTTTTTGATATATGTTTTTTTCAATCAAGATACTAACATCCACCCATTGACCTTTTTGCAACAAAAATAACTCATGAGGGTTTGAAACAACGAGTTTTGAAGAATCAACACTTAATTTAGTTTTGATCATGGAAGAACAAAGATCGTTAGCCACAACTACAACGTATTCGATGTTGTCTTCTTTGCCACCAAATCTTCCTTTCCCAAAAAATCCTTCTTCCTCCTTAATGACATCTTCAAGATCAGTATCATAAACTGCCATTGATTCTTCTTCAACATCCAACATAACATCTGAAGATGGCACATCATTTTCTTCTTGACAATTATGATAGATTTCAACAAAAGGATACTCCTCTTCCTCGGGTTCTTCATCATAAACCGGGGCTGCTTCATAATCACCATAAGCAACATCATCATCATCATCTTCGGGATCAGCAAATGGGTTTTGTGACTCACCATGTTCAATACCTCGACCGTTACGATCACCACGCCGGTTCATCAAGTGTTTCATCCGGTTAGTCAATTTATCAAAGAATAGATCCATTCGCTCCTCCATCTTTGGCATAATACGATGCTCCAATTCTTGTTCATACACATCATTAACAATCCTACTTCTTCTTGAAGACATCTTAAACAGGAACTTCGGCTCTGATACCAACTGATGTAGCGAAAAAAATGGGTTTTGTGAACAACTGATGTAGCGAACAACTAGGATAAATAATTGAATCTGTTGATTCCAAAGAATGCCAGACACGACCCTTCCAACTATCGTTGATTCAAAAGAATACCGATAATCAGGCAAACTCCAACAATCGTTGATTCAACGAATACCCGATTATTAAGAGAAAATTGAACAATAAACCCTAACCTGGATTCAAGTGAATTAACAAAAGACTACAAGTCTATGATTTTTATTCATATCTCAATAATCCAATACAATGAACAAATTCCTAATTTTATAGGAAAACTAAACTTGGGAAAAAAGAAAACAATGTTCTTCCCAAAAAACACAAAATAAGAAAATTAATTAAAAGATACCACAAAATAAGAAAACTAAATAAAAGATATCAACCAGTTTATTCTTGTTCCCCATCATTCTCCCTCACTTCAAAAAACTCGTCCTCGAGTTTGTCTCACTCTTCCCTTGTACTCGTACAATCCAAATTTGTATCCCTTGTATCAAATTCCCTTTATTTATAACGAATCGACCTCGAACCTTGATCGTTTTAAAACCAAACTTACCGATCATAAGTGCGGCTTCTTGATATATATTTTTTTCAGTCACGATACTAACATCCACCCATTTACCTTCTTGCAACCAAATTAACTCATGAGGGTTTGAAATTGTAGCTTTTGAATAATCAACACTTAATGTAGTTTAGATAATGGAAGAACAAAGATCATTAGCCACAACTACAACGTACTCGATGTTGTCTTCTTCGCCAACATAACTTCCTTCCCCAAAAAATCCTTCTTTCTCCGATACCAACTGATGTAGCGTGAAACTAGGATAGATAATTGAATCTGTTGATTCCAAAGAATGCCAGAAATAATCCTTCAAACTATCGTTGATTCACAAAGAATACCGATAATCAGGTAACTCCAACAATCGTTGATTCAACGAATACCCGATTATTTGGATGAAATCAAACAATAAACCCTAACCTGGATTTAAGTTGATTAACAAAAGACTAAAAGTCTGTATTTTTTATTCATATCTCAATTATCATACAATAAACCCAAGTCGTAGTTTTTATAAGAAAACTAAACTTGAGGAAAAAGAAAACAATATTATTCTTAGGAAACACAAAATAAGAAAATTAAATAGAAGATACGACAAAATAAAACTAAATAACAAGTTTATTCTTATGCTCCTCCATCAAACTCCCTTGAAAACACCTTTTTACATGTTAAGATCACCTCCAATCTTTATAACTTCAATGGGTTTTTATCATATGTAAATTATACATATGATTTATGGTTGAATCAAGATCAAATGGGGGTTGTTTTGGATGAGTTTGGGACGAATTTTAGGGAGAGGGAGGAGAGTTTTTAGTGGTTTGCATGTGTTGAAATGAATGAAAATGGTTTGAGGTGGTGGTTTTGATGTTGGTTGCTGGTTTACAAGTAAACTAAGACATGTGTCTTAGCTTATCTTGTAAGCTTGACACCACATGGTGTTGTTAGCTTTGTTTAGCCATGTGTGGGGGTGGGACAAGTATGTACTTGTTCCATCCCCATTAATTTACGGGTATTCCTCGATTCTAGTTTCCTCGATTTGAGTGCCCTCGGGTCGTTTTACGAAAAACGTTTTTATAAATTATGAATCAACAACACAAAACGAATCTAATAAAAATTGTCTCATCAAAAACAGAGTTTGAAAACGTAAATACGTAATCCTAAGGTTTCCGGTTTAGTCGTAAAGGATGTTAAATTAAAATCGTAAGTCCTAATCTCTTCTCGTAAATTTGTGAGTTTGTGAACCAACACAAATTTAAAATCTCAAAATAATATTCACGGATAAATTTATTTTCTAAAATGCCGGACTGTCACCAAAACGGTGTATGTAAACGTAAGCACGTAACGTTGAATCCTCCGGTTTAGACGTAGTCGATGCTACTTCAAGACTTAAATCCAAATTTCTTCCCAAAAATAAGTTAGTTCATAATATAACATTAAAATTAATATTTTCAAATAAATATTGAGAATAAAATATCAATCATAAATTGACGGATTGTCACACCTAACCCCAGCTATGATTGCTGTCATTGAGGCAGCACAACCCCAACCAGACCCCCAACCCCAAATTGACCCAATACCTGAACCTTTACCCTGACCACAACATATGCAAATTGACCAAGAACCCTTCGACGCTGACACATTAAATGTTGGCGTTGATGTGCATATTTCCAACGTTGACACCAATCCTTCACAGACCCAAACACCCCTTAACCAACCAACATCCACCCAATCCACATCTTCTTCTCCCCCCAACAAAATATAGGTTACAAAAATGCCAAAGGACTACTGGAGTGTTCTCCTCTAGTGGTCCTAGCCATGTAGTAGAGAGGACCACCACCACAAGTGTGGTTGGTGTTATGGATGAGGCTGGGACTATTGGTTCTGGCTTAGAAGCTGTCCAAGACAGTCCTACCATACTTAAGACCTCATCCATGCCCAATGAATCTAACTTGGGAGGTCAAATACCCATTTTAGAAGAGGGCAGATTGGAACCAATGACTTTGATGGAATTGACGGCAGTCTGCATTAGCTTGCAAAAGCAAAATGCAGACTTGGTACAAGTTGTCAGCACACAAGGCCTTTAACTCAAGCAATTGAAGGAGAGGATTGTTATCTTCGAGAATGCTAGCACAAGGAGAGGGATGGAGGAATCTTCCAAAGGGGAGGATGAACAAATAAATGTGAGTGATAAGGGCTCTCATGATGGTCATTCTTTGGATGTTGTTGAGGCCCTAATAGGTTTGAAGAAACAGACAGGTTTTGATACGTCTCTAGTCTCTCTTACAAACTTAAATTTGTCATTTACAGCCATGTTGGAGGAAATTGCAAGAGGCACTGAGACAGGTGATTTGAGCGTTGACAAGCAGAATTTGAACACTGACATGAGTATCTTGGGCGCTGACAAAGCAAAATTGGGCGTTGACAGACCTGCAAATGAGGTTGATGTATTCCAGTCATCATCCATCATCAAAGAGGTTTCTTCACAGGTATTACCATCTACCTTACCAACAGTTGATCCATTAGATAAGGGTAAGGGTATTATGGTAGAAGAAGTTGTTCCAAAGAATGCAGCACAAATTGAATTTGATAGAAGGTTGGCTGCACAAATTATGGAACAAGAAAGAAAGCAGGTGGGTGAATCACCTTTTGTTGTCACTTCAGAAGAGCAAGAAGGAAGTGATGAAGATAGTTCAGACTCAAGTGTTATGATCATAGAACAACCAGAAAGACTTGAGTATGGTGATGAATTGGCAAAAGAGAAGTTGAATGAGCTGAAATTGCAGGTTGATTTTGATATGCCAGAAGTTGTTCAGATGTACCATGCTTGGGAAGATAGGTGTATGGAGAATCCACATTTGACCATTTCAGATCAGATATGGGGTTTGGTGATTCTTCTCAGAGTACAAAAGGATTGCAAGGTCATTCTGAAACACAAAGCAAGCAATGTTCTCTCAAATTTGAAAAGGGATAGAAGGGAGTTGTACTACATGCTACTCAGATGTCATGGAACAGGTTGGACTCATAAGAAATTGATTGGTTTGACATTTGAAGAGTTGGAGTGCAGAGCTTATCCCATTTGGGTTAGAGTGCAGGAAGAAAACACTCTAAGACTTCTTTCTGATGAAAGAAATGAAGAACTTGCAGAGGAAATGGAGCTTAAAAAGGCAATGTTTGTTCCCAGACCAGTGAAAAAGGGAGTTCCTCTTGAGTTTCCCAAAGATATGGATCCATTACATCCAAGTGAAGCTGTTATAAGAAAGAGCCTCAAGCTCTCACCATTGGAAGCTTCAGATATGGTGCAAGTGTTACCACTTGATTCTAGAAACCCTATTGGAAGCTATGAAGAAGATGAATTTGGGTTTTGGAAGATTGGCAGGTATGGAAAAGAGGTTCACACTTTTACCACCCTTATATCTTTGTTTGTAAGTTGTGATAGAGAAGACTTGGTAGACCTATGGAGGTTCTTAGAGGCCAAGTATGAGACTAAAGCACCAACTTCAGTCAATGGAATAAAACTGTGGTCAACATTCAAGAGAATGTGTGGACCAAGAGATGAAGATCCTGCTATTTGGAAGGATCTTGAAGATGACCTCGGTGGTCTTCAATGGAGATTGTATTCAGCTGCTGGTGTTTATTATTTGAGTTCTACAAAGTTTGCTGAGTATCTACTTGTAAATGGCCAGTATTTCATGTCCAAGGAAGTCTTGGAGAAGATAAAGAACACACAGCTGGAAATTGATTATTCAAGTGACGTGGCAAAAGATTTGATCGGATTTATTTATTACCAATATGAGAAGGTTTGTAAGATTCCTCCTAGTCCTTAATGTTTATTCAAAAACTTGATTACTAGGGTAGATATCAAGTTTAGGGGAGGATTGTTGGGAATAAATTATAGCCAGTCTACTTGAGCGCTGACAAGAGTAAAACAAGCGTTGATAGGAGTAAAACAAGTGCTGACAGATCAAGCGTTGACAAGAAGAAGTCAAGCATTGATACATTGAAGACAAGCACTGATGGAAAGATATGATCTACACGTTTATTATATTCTAGATTACTTCTAGTAAAGATAGGAACAACAATTATTTTCTATATTTATCTTTACCTAGAATAGTTGATACGTAGATTATTGTACAAGGCTTCTTATGTCTATAAAAGAAGACCTTTAGGTTATTGTTCAATATAAGTTTTCATACGTAAACACTTTCATTGTAAGCAAGTTTGATATCATTAACCAAAGTGAAAGTTTGTTTACATCTTGTGTGTTCTTGTTTAAGTGTTAATTCCGCATAACACTTAGATTGTCATATACATATACAAAGGTTTCTCTAAGTGTATTACTTGATCTAATCACGTATACATAAAGCTAAATCGATCTAAGTTTGGGATCAACATGTTTGAGCTTATGTTTAGATTATCGATGTTTGATTCCGGTATTTCCGTTATGGTCAGTTAATGTTTATAATACATTTGTGTTGCATGCTTTGATGACACGCCATAAATACACGTAACGATCCACTTATCCATGTGGGGTGTTACAATTATGGTATCAGAGCGCAAGGTTCGACCTGTAGGCTCTAAAACTTGACTTGTGACAAGTGGGTAGTCACCAAGAACTTCCTATATTTTGGCGTTGTTATCTTTCATGTTTTTCATGCATTTCATCAGTCAATTTTCTTAATTTTGACTAAGTAAAAGGTTGGTACAGGACTGTCCATAATTAGTTGCATGTGCTTTTCAACGAATTTTGTTTTGGTGAACCGACCCATAGGCGTTCACTTTTGCCATTTAAATTTTGTTTTGGTGAACTGACCCATAGGTGTTCACCCTTACTCATGTCAGATTCATATTTTCAGTCGAATGTTATTTTGTGAACCGACCCATAGGCGTTCACCAGTATTCAGGTCAATTTTCGTTGGCTATGCCTTCATGAACTACCTATGCATATTTCAGATTTCTTATTCCATGTTTCTAACAAGTTAATCATCTTATCCTCATTAAACTTTCAGATGCCACCTAGATGCAACAATCAGAATGGTACTACAACTGTTGATATTGCTGACGTTGTTCAAGAAGCTGTGCAAGCCATGCTACCCCATATTCGGGATGAGATTCGGGTTGAGTACCAAAATTCACCTCAGAACCATAACAACCCTCCTCCTCCACCACCTGTCACTCTAGCTGTCTGGTTAGAAAGGTTTAATAAACAGAAACCCCGGTCTTTTGAGCAGACAGTAATTCCAACGGACGCAGAAAACTTGATTTCTCATATGGAGAAAATCTTTGAGGCTATAGATTGCGGGGATGCCTTCAAGGTCAGACTGGCTGTTTACAAGTTGGAGGGTGACACCCTATCTTGGTGAAGGGCTTATAAGCTGACGAGTACGAGAGATGACTGGGTGCTCACATTGACTTGGGCATAGTTCAAGGTACTATTTATGATCATTTTTTCCCTCGTGTTGAACAGGCAAGACTAAAGAGAGACTTTCACTCCATTCGTCAGAAGAATGGAGAGAACAGTATGGAGTTCATTCAGCGATATCTCAGGTTGGTTAGATTCTTGTGAGCGGCTGCAGGTACTGTGGAGGAGAAGGCGATACACTTTCGCTGGGCTCTTCACTCCTGGACTGCAGATAGACTACTTAGTGCCACGTAGACTAACGTGTCACAGGTAGCTGATGCGGCTCGTAATGTAGAGATGGTTTATGAAAGGGATGAGCTCGAGAACGTAGAGCGACCTGAGAAGTGGTATATCCTTTTAGAAAACTTAAACAATTTAACTCTTGTACTTACCTTACAATATATATAACATGCACTATCCAACTATTATCTTTCAGACACAGAGGAGGAGACCGACCCCAGTCGGCTACTTAGCAGCAGGGCTAAAGAAATCACGGTCAGTCTTATGACCGTAACTGATCAGATAGGAGAGGCGGTGGTGACAACTACCGTGGCAACTCCAACTTGTTGGTCCACGAAACTTGTGCAAACATCGAATCAATAAGAAACTATGAAGAACATTTGCACAATTAAACCAATTGACTAACTAATAACACAAGCTTGTACTTTTCATAGTATGTATATCTTATTAATAATGAATCAACAAATATACATGACTTGCCCGGTTGTTTGTGGAACAACAACCGGGCGATGAATGACAAACTAAACTCCCATGTTCATAGCTAGCTAAGCTTATGCAACAATGGGAGGATGAAACCCTAAACCACTAAAGTATTACATGTTTGTTTCTGTGGGTGGGAATCCTTAACTATTCTATTACAAAGACCACATATATATAGTGGGAGTGTGAAGCTTCCTTGAGAAGCTTTACTAAAGTACAAGTAACCACCTTGTACTTTGTTGTCTTCATCTTTTGCACCTTTGACAAAGTAAGCCTTCCTCTTGAACCTTTGTCTTCATTGCTAATAAGACATGTGCCCACTAATACATAAGACACTTCTTCAGGTCTTCTTAACATCTTCAGCTCTTGTAATCAGTAATAGTCTTGAGGAGTTAGTAAGCTATTATGTCATCACTTACTAACTCCATCATCCTTGATTCTTTGCACACTTACTGAGTTCCACCTCAGCTAATGACGAGTCTATCTTGTAGACTCTAAAGAACTCTAAAGAATGACACACTGAACTTATAACATACGCAAGTTCAGTGACTAACACTACTTAGGATACTTTACATCCAAATCCTGTGCAAGGGACAAATCAGGCACTGAATTGACCCAACAATCTCCCCCTATTTGGATAGAAAAGTAGCCTAAGTTAAATAGCAGTAAGTGAGCATAAAGGCTTCTTCTTACATACTAAAATACAACAAATTGACATAATAAATATAACAATCTTCTGATCCTTTGTTGTTGTAGTGGTGACAAGTGCTCAAACTTTACACCAGAACTTCATCATCATCATGTGAGGTCTCTGATGAACATCTTCAGGGACTTGGGTTATGCTGGTGTTTCAGAGGCTCGTTCCAAACAGTGGTGATCAAACACGACTAGAAAACATTACTCCAAAATACTAAGCACCCAAGTATACAATCTAATCCCAGAACACTTGTTCACATATCTGTTGTTGACATACATCAGATGTACACAATCTCTTATACCCCGTAACCAACTTCTTTCAATCAATAAAACCTCTAACCTGTTCAAACACAATACCAATACCAGCTTCATCATTTCTTTCATTCATCAGATACCCGTCGATACCTACTTATGAAATGTGATCGGATTTATTAAGTGATGCTTCTGGATAAAAAATTTGATTTTTTGGTATGTGATTGGTTTTGTTGTTTTGGTGTGTTTTGAGGTTGTATGGTAGTAATGGGGTGGCTGTGTTGTATGGTATGGTGAGGATGTCTATGAGGTACAATCATCAGGGATGTGTCTTCATCAGGGAGTGTGACTCTCTCCCCCTCAAAAAATGCTTCCCAAGAAGTGATTTTTGAAACCATTTCACACTCCTGTTATTCACCATTTTAGGGATTGAATCCCTTGATCGAATTGCTTCGATACTAAGGTTTGAACCTTAGATTTTGAGGGTGTTTGAATACCCTTGTGTGGCCTCTAGTGGAAATCCAGAGACTTAACCAACTTAGCTGGTTCTATAGTTTTTGGCAAACTATCAGCCATCAACGGATTTGATGATTCGTTACCGGTTACCCGTTTAACTCCGGAATAGCCAATTCTTTCTTGTTGGTTAGACATGGTGAATTGATGACCATTTGTTGGTGTGGTGGTGAAACCGACACTAGGTGAACTTTTAGCCTTTGGCTATCCCGTTCAAGGATCTGTGATACTTTAGCCTTAAGGCAAGGAGATTCTTCCTATCTGTTCCGACTTTACTCGGATTAGCTTTAAGTTTATAAACATAAGAGCTGATGTTGAAAAACAAACTTTTGATGTTGTAAAACTTCTGACTTGTAACATTTTAAAATCACTTAACTTTTGAAATCTTTTTGATAAAAAGTTTAAGTATAAGAAATAAGTCTTTGAAAATTTTAAGCAACATATGGGTACCTGAGGTCCAGAGGTCTGGTTACACGTCTGATGGTGTAAGCTCTGATGGTGACCTCTGATGGTGCGATCTCTGGTGGCAACCTCTGATAGGTGCGAGCTCTGAGGATGACATCATGGTGCGACCTCTGATGGTTACACATCTGATGATGACCTCTGGTGGGTGAAACCTCTTAAGTGTAAAGTACTAACCAAGTACTAACCTTTGATGGTGGGAAAGAGAAGAGGTTATGATGGTTGTATGGGACGGCTGGAGGTATACAAATAGCCCAAATATCGTCTTCTTTCTTTGCTTTGGTTTGAGGTAATGACATGTACCTGATTGACCAAGTCCTGAATAAGGCTTCAGGCTATGTGAAGATGACATGATTCATTGCTGGACTTTGATTACAGCAAGTATCTTCTATCTTTATCTTGGTGTGAGAAAGTATTTCCTGAGTGACCAAGTCCTTCAGCAGTGAAGGCTCTGAAGATAACATCTTTATCTAGCTGTGGCTGTTTGGCTGAGGGTTCAGTTGCCTGTTGACTTTAGCCGATAAAGAGGATGGAGATGAATGAATTTTTTTTTTTTTTTTGTTTGTGTTGGTTTTGGTTTTGTGAAGGTGTTTGTGGGGTTGAATAGATCACAACTACGTGTATGTCACAGCGGCATCTATATCACAGCGGTGTGTAGATGTCTGTGTTTCTCTCCCCCTCAAAATATGCAGTTTTAACAGCATCTTTTGACTCCGATTAACCTCTTATCACATCAACCAAAAAGGCGTACAACGCGCCTCAACTCATTTGAGTTTGGATAAAAATACACCAACAAACCAAGTATCTGAAAGAGAGTTCTCTTCAGCGAATTCTGGGGTTCAGAGACACCGGGTTGGTGGTACAATGGCTGTGGGTTTAGAGATAGGGGTTCGCCAATCCTCAATGCTAATGTGTTTTTAGAACCTGTCAAATTTGTATTAAACGCCTGTGTCAAACCTTTTCAAATGCCTGATGTTTGACAGACTCTCTATGGAACAATAACCTGTGTCGTTTGATCGGTTTCACAGCCTATTTGCATCACCCTGTTGAGTCATGTTCAGCTACCGGTTTTAAGATTGACATGGTGGCCTTTGGCTGTGGATCCAGTTCAAAGTTTGGTTCTTGGTGACAACTACCGTGGCAACTCCAACTCTTCTAGAAACCACATGTGCTTCTTTAAATATCACAATACCAAACTATTGTGTGACACAAATTCTAACTTTCAGCATGTCAACAGAGATGTTGGGCAGGGCGTGACCAAAATCATAGGGGTCAGCCGTCTGCCAGACCAACAAATTTTGGTAAATAATACGCAACTTAGCAGCCTTATTCCAGTTATGTCACTATGATTGTGACACACATACGTTTTCTTAAATCAGGTTTGCGGCAAACCAGAGCAGCTCCTACAGGTATACTAATCCCACCTGTATCAGATGTGGGAAGAAACACCCTGGACCGTGTCGCCGTGGTTCTAGTGGTTGTTTCAAGTGTGGACAGCTGGGTCACACGATGAGAGATTGTAAGAAGGGGGATGTTGTTGGTACCTCAGTCCATACTCCTCAGATTTTACCACCACCACCACCACTACCAACAAACACAGGTCGCGTTTATACCACTACCCGAGAACAGGCAAACAAGACAACAGGTACCATCATTGGCATTTTGTTTACAAATGGACAGGCTGTATGCGTCTTTTTCGATACATGCGCTACACATTCAGTTATATCTACTTCATTTGTTGCTAGTATAGACATGACCCCTACACAACTTGATAGTGGGCAAAGTATATCTACGCCCATGCGAGACTCTGTACGCATTACTCAGGTGTACAGGGATCTTCCTCTAGAATTTGACGATAAAATCCGTCGAGTTAGTGCCCTTCCTCTAGACATGTGTGAGTTTGATGTAATTCTGGGTATGGATTGGTTTTCAGCGCATCGTGTCACTATAGATTGTCATGCATACCGAGTCATCTTCGGTGATGTTCAAACACCAGAGTTTGTTCACCGTAGTTTTCTGCCAGAAAAATATGTTCTGATTATCTCATCTTTACAGGCTCGTGCTCTATTATACCATGGCTGTGAGGGTTTCCTAGCTACTGTTCATGACACTACTTCGGAGACACCTTCAGCCCATGATCAACCAATTGTGTCAGAGTTTCCTGATGTTTTCTCGTAAGAACTTCTAGGCATACCTCCCACTCGAGAGGTAGAGTTTGGTATTGATCTTATTCCAGGTGTAGAACCAGTATCTAAAGCTCCTTACCGTATGGCTCCCGTTGAGCTTAAGGAACTAAAGGATCAGCTACAGGAATTTCGAGAAAGAGGTGTCATCCATCCAAGCGTGTCACCATGGGGCGCGCCAGTATTGTTTGTCAAAAATAAAGATGGTAGTATGCGGATGTGTATTGACTACCGCGAGCGGAATAAGCTCACCATTCGTAACCGTTATCCACTTCCTCGTATCGATGATTTATTTGATCAGCTTCAGGGTGCCAAGCACTTCTCAAAAATTGATTTACGGTCAGGTTACCATCAATTGCGTGTAAAAGAGTAGGATATATCCAACATTGCTTTTCGCACGAGGTATGGTCACTACGAGTTTGTTGTCATGCCATTCGGCCTCACGAATGCGTCAGCAGTATTTATGGACTTTATGAATCGAGTCTTCCACGATATCTTAGACAAGTTTGTGATTGTATCCATCGACGATATCCTAATTTTCTCTAAGTCTAAAGAAGAGCATGAGGATCATCTTCGTACAGTTCTACAAGTTCTCCGACAAGAGAAGCTTTATGCTAATTTTTCTAAGTGTGATTTCTGGCTTAATAAGGTGGCGTTATGAGGCCATATTGTTTCTGCATAGGGGGTCACCATGGATCCTGCAAAGGTTGAGGCTATCACTAAATGGCCGAGACCGACATCTGCCACAGAAGTCGGCAACTTTCTTGGATTAGCAGGATATTACCGTAGATTTGTAGAGAACTTCTCACGTTTTGTAACACTCTCAAATTTCATATCGGTATAGCGGAAGGGTCAATAGAGTGTTACGGGATAGCACAATAACTCAAATTATAGACAACGCATAAAAAGGGTTGTACAAAGTTAAACATACATTCATTCGAGTACAAGTTTAAAGTTTACACAAGGTCCCCCAGTTTTACAGTCATAAAGTTACAAAACATAGTTCGAATGAATATTATTATTATGTCGGCCATCAGAGACGACCTCCATCCAAGTTACCTTCAAGTACCTAAGTTAAAACATGCGAAAAATATATCTGCGAATGCCGAGTGAATTCATAGAGTTTAGTAAAAACCGTTCACAAGCATAATATCAGTAATGAGACCCCATATTGCTAGTCAGGAAATATATTATAATTCCATTCATATAGCATACATTATTTATGAGACCACAGCCTCAGTATTTACCATTATCGGTATTATTATCGGATTATTATAAGCCGCATGACATTGTTGCCTTTCTATAATATACAACGGGTCGCGAGCCTGACAAACATGTGCCATCTAAATCAGCGTGTCGTCACTAATATCACGATATATAAATCCTCTCATACATAAATTCGCTTACCAATCAATGTGGCACGACGGGGAACAACCGTCAAGGCGCGAACTGGGGTGATCTTCCCCAAATAGTAATATTATATGCATAAGTGTCTACCAACTCCCGGTAGTTCATAATTCATTCTAATGGGACTTTTAGTGACATAACCTAACTTTTAATAATCAATTTCAATCATCCATTTTGGGTCATACAATCAATCTTGTCTATATCAATAAGCATACAACATCTAAAGAGTGTGAGGCTATGAACTCACGCTGGTTGGGAAAGGCGGGTTATCGGCAATTAGGATGTGCGGTACGTGCCTCGATCACGAAAACCTAAACAAATAATACTCGATCTTAGACTATGTCGAATAATATTTATAAAAGTTGTTATGTATATCTAATGATGTCATAACATGATGAACAAGTGGGGTTTTATCTCCTTACACAACATTATTACTTGTTAAGTACTTAGTTACTTAGTCTAATCATACTAGTTTTAGCCCATTTACATGTTAAGGCCCAATAGGCCCATTGAGAGTCCAATACATTATATTAGTCCATTTATCAATATAATACCAGTCCTATACTCATATGTTGGGCCCAAGTTGGAAGCCCATGAGTAAGTCCAATAGTGTTAAGCCAAACTAGTTGGCCTAGTGGTCCAAAAAGGCTAATTTGGCCCATTATGGTCCATAAGTTACAAAGCTCGGTTTTGTCGATTTTTACTTGTCAAATGTGTTTACTTATCAGTATATTTTTTATAAAAATATTAAATTAGACGGGTCCGACCATCTAAGTTTTATTTGGCGAAAACGGCATTCTTTCGGTTTTAGCCGAAAAGACGTAAAATTTATATATAGTTTGTAGTTTAGAAAAACATTTGAGTTTTATTTTTATAAAATGTAATATTTATTTATTATAGTATATAAACTTATTTTATAATAGTTATCATCATTTATTAACTTTTATATACTTATTTTATATAGTATTTTACTTTAAGTGCCTTTTTAATATTATATACCTTAAGGTCAAATCTGATGTGAAATCTCATGTTCACCATTTTAATCATATCTTGAGTTCTACAAGGAGTTGAAACCCCAACTTTTTAATGTGTAAACTACATGATATGTGCTACAAATAACTCTTCTATAGCTCCTTCTCAGACACCCTCTAAATATTTGTTTTAATTCGTCCAAAACAGACCAAACAGATTAGTACCACAAAAGTGTTTGCCCATATCTGCTCATTTTTAACATTCCTTTGTGTGGTAAATTGGCCACTTATGTAAAAATCATTTATCTATCTTTATATATCAAATAATCTAATCCATTTAACCAAGTAAAAATATTGAAAGTTACTGTTTATTACAGCCTACTTGTTAGGTTAAGTTTTCATCAACTTTTATTTGTAGTTTTAGCCTTTTTAACCTAATCTAGTAACACAAAATCCCCATGCAATATATAGATCATCATTTATCATCATCATACATATACATTTTGAAGTAAATAAATGAATACATTTACTAAATTAATAGGATGATAGAAAGAGCAATCTCTATACCAACCAATTGTGATGAAAAAGATGAGATTTATAATGAACAAGACTTGATCTTGTCACCAAATCTTATGAATTTAGCAAGACCACTTTTTAGAAATCTACAAGTATCTAAACTCCTTCTTGAGATCATCCCTTGAACCTCATGAAAACTTCTTTTCACAAGTTATAATCACCTCCAAGCAATCTCCTTTCAAGTAGCTTTCAACACATGTGAATTGTAGATGAAGTTTATGGTTAAAAATTGATGGTGATGGTGATTTGGTGGTGGTGTTGGACAACAAGAGAGGGAGATAAGAGAGAGTTGGAGAAATTTTTAGTTAAGTGGTATGAGTGTGTGTGTGTGTGAAAGAAAGTTTGATGGTTTGTGGTTTGGTGCATGTATGAGACAAGTGTCTCAAGGACACTTAAAATTTTGACAACAATGGGTGTTAGCCCTTGTTGTGTCCGCCACTATGGGGGGTGGGACAAGTGGAAACTTGTTTCATCCCCTATTAATTTACGGGTATTCCTCGATTCTATTTTCCTCGATTTACGTGCCCTCGGGTCGATTTATGAAAAACGTTTTTACAAATTATGAATCTACGGCACAAAACGATTCTAATAAAAATTATCACATAAAAAACGAAGCACAAAAGCGTAAATACGTAAACCTACGGTTCCCGGTTTAATCGTAAAAGACGTTGAATTATGCACGTAAGCCCTAATTTCATCCCATAAATATGTGAGTTCATGAACCAATAATAAAATAAAATTTAAAAATAATATATGAGAATAAATTTACTACCTGAAAATGTCAGGTTGTCACAGAATTTCCTCTTAAAAAGGGATCTACGCCCTCGTAGATCCATCTCATTTCGATGCCCGTTTCTTATTGAAGTCAAAGAGGTGTGGGTATTTCTTCCACATTTCATCCTCTCGCTCCCAAGTAAATTCTGGCCCATGCTTTGATTCCACCGAACCTTAACAATAGGTATACGACATTGCTTAAGTTGCTTTACTTCACGATCCATAAACTCTACGGGTTCTTCGATAAAATGCAACTTCTCATCGATCCTGATCTTATCCAATGAAATCTTCTCATCATACGTAGCTAAACAGTTTTTCAGATTAGATACATGGAATGTATTGTGGACACCATGAAGTTCTTAGGGTAACTATAATTTATAAGCCACTAGACCAACTCTAGATAAAATCTTGAATGGTCCGATATAGCGGGGATTTAATTTCTCACGCTTTCCAATTCTTATGACGCCTTTCCATGGCGACACTTTCAACATCACACGGTCCCCCACTTCGAACTCCATCGGTTCTGCCGCACATCCGCGTAACTTTTCTGCCTACTTCAGGATGTCAACAACTGTTTCTTAATCTGAACTATCATCTCCGTAGTCTCCCGGATCAATTCCGGTCCTATGAGCTGGGTATCCCCAACTTCACTCCAACATACAGGAGACCTACACTTCCTACCATATAAAGCTTCAAACGGTGCAGCCTTAATACTAGCATGATAACTGTTATTATATGAAAATTCAGCCAGTGGCAAGTGTTTTTCCCAATTCTTACTAAAATCTATCACACATGCTCTTAACATATCCTCCAGTGTTTGTATCGTCCTTTCACTCTATCCATCAGTTTGAGGGTGATAATCAGTGCTCATATCAAGATTTGTTCCCAAAGATCTTTGGGGGGATCTCCAAAAATTCGACGCGAATCAAGAATCTCGATTAGAAATAATCGATACAGACACTCCGTGCTTACATACAATCTCCTTAAGATAAATACGAGTCAGCTTCTTTAGTGAGAACTGCTCTTTAACAGGAATGAAATGAGCTGATTTGGTCAGTCTGTCGACAATGACCCAAATCGAGTTATTTCCAGAAGAGGTTCTAGGAAGCTTAGTGATGAAATCCATCATGATTCGCTCCCACTTCCATTATGAAATTTCGGGTTGTTGAAGTAGTCCTGATGGCTATTGATGTTCAGCTTTGAATTTTGCACAAATCAAACATTGAAGAACATACATAGCAATATCAACTTTCATATTTGGCCACCAGTATAACTTCTTCAGGTCATGATACATTTTATCAGAACCAGGATGAATGGAATATTTAGATTTATGGGATTCTAACATGATTAAATCTCTTAAGCCTCCATACTTAGGTATCCACATACGACCTCTTAAGCATTTCACTCTGTCTGCTCTAACCTCTAAAGGATCGCCTTCACCTCGAAACCCTTCGTTATCAAAATTTTCCTTCTTACAAGCTTCTATTTGTGCATTTCTAACTTGTTCAGGCAAATTATTGTGCACAGTCAAGACTAGAGAACGTACCCTGATAGGCTCTCTATCCTTTCTACTTAATGCATCGACAACAACATTTGCTTTTCCTTGATGATATTTTATATCACAATCATAATCACTTAACAGTTATATCCATCTTCGTTGCCTCATGTTTAGTTCTTTTTGATCGAGGATATACTATATGCTTTTATGATCGGTGAATACCATACACTTGGTGGCATACAGATAATGTCTCCACAATCTAAGAGCAAAGACTACATATCCTAATTCTAGATCATGAGTAGTATAATTTTCCTCATTTTTACTTAATTGCCTAGAAGCATAAGCTATCACCTTTTCTCGGTACATTAAAACAGCTCCATAACATCTAAGAGACGCATCACAAAATACCACAAAATCCTCACTACCTTCGGGTAATGATAAAATAGGTGCACTACATAATTTTTGCTTCAATACCTGAAAAGCTTTATCTTCTTCACTTCCCCATAAAAAGGTTTATTTTTCTGAGTAAGCTTGGTAAGAGGTTTAGCTATTTGAGAAATTTCTTTAATGAATCGTCTATAATAGCCAGCCAATCCTAAGAATTGTCGCACCTTCGTTGGCATTGTTAGTGTTGACCAACTCTTAATGGCTTCGACCTTTGCCGGATCAACATGAATTCCATCTTTGTTAATCACATGACCAAGAGATTGAACAGAGTCCAACCAAAACTCACATTTCGAAAACTTTGCATACAAATTTTCATCATTTAACAAGTTCAAGATAGTCCTTAAGTATTCTTCATGCTCCTCTTTATTCTTAGAATAGATTAGAATGTCGTCAATGACCACGATCACAAACTTATCCAAATAGGGTTTGCACACTCGATTCATTAGATCCATGAATACCGCCGGTGCTTTAGTTAACCCAAATGGCATCACTTGAAATCCATAGTGTCCATAACGAGTTCTAAATGCAGTAATAGGAATATCTTCTTCACGGACGTGAAGTTGATGATATCCAGACCGTAGATCTAACTTAAAATATACACCAGAGCCTTGTAGTTGATCAAATAAATCATCAATCCTTGGTAAAGGATATCGATTTTTAATCGTCAACTTGTTCAGCTCAGGGTAATCGATGCACATACCGAAAGATCCATCCTTCTTCTTAGCGAACAAGACTGGAGCTCCCCAAGGTGACGAGCCCGGTCGAATAAAACCCTTATCGGACAACTCCTTGAGTTGTTCGGATAATTCCTTTAATTCGAAATGTGCTAATCGGTAAGGCGCACGTGCCACCGGTGCAACACCAGGAACTAGATCGATCCGAAACTCAACTTGCCTTATTGGCGGATGTCCGGATAAATCATTGGGAAATACCTCAGGAAAATAACAGATAATAGGCACGTCTTCTAATCGTTTCTCCTTAGACTCATTCCCGTCACTTGACCTAAGAATAGCTCGCAACCGTTCCTGATATACTTTTGGAATTTAATACATGAAACGATTTTCAGACGGGATTCACCTCAATTACCATCAATTACTAACGTCCTATTATTAAGAGGAATGTTAACCTTCTTTTCTCCATATAAAATTGTAGCATCATTCATGGATAACCAATCTATACCAATAATAATGTCAAAACTACATAGTTCAATTAACATCAAATCAATCAGGAAGGAACGGTTCAAGAGATTTAAAGAGCACCCTTGCAATAACTTATTAGTTCTTACCAATTTACCATTAGCCAATTCTACTTCGTAACTGGTATCTAGCTCAATAGGTTCAATGTCAATAAGGGCACTAAATTTGGTAGATACAAAGCTCCTATCAGCACCCGAATCAAATAGAGCTACAACATAATGATTGTTGAGTAAAACGTACCAGTAACGACATTTGGATCCTCCTTCTTAACCTCAACCGTCCCAATTTGATAAACACCACCCTGGTTGATTCTTCCTTGGCCATTCTTTTTCAATTTTGGACAATCTGGCTTCTTATGACCCTCTTCTCCATAATTTTAACAAACGACTCCGCTCTTACACTTTTCCACTTGTGTCCTAGCTTTCCACAATTTCGGCACTTCCAGCAATCACCAACATGCCTCTTATTACCACACTTTGGAGACTTTTCATCATTTCGTGAGTCCTTATTAGTCAAAGCGTTTGCGTTTCCCCTCCTTTGATTTTGACGGCGATTAAAATTTTTCCTATTGTCACCTCGACCTCCACGATCGCCTTCACCCTTTCTTTTCTCACCAGCATGTGCTTCATCCTCCTTGTCCTAAATGATTTGTCCAATGAGCTGGTAAGTAATCCAAACTGCATCATCAATGGTCAATGGCTTTGACGATGTCACATCCCCTCGGATGTTCTTGGTCAACCCCTGTTGTCCCATCAATTCGTGATGATTAAACAAGAAAGAAAGGTAGAAGATAGATGAATTCTAGAGAGAGAAAGTAGTGAGAAAAATTAGAGAGAATGGTTGGAACTTTTTGGAGGATTAGATTAGAGAGAAAATATGAAAATGACCAACACACTTCCTAACATGCTAGGAAGGGTATATATAGGCTACCCATATGCGGGCTTGCTTATGGACTATATTCTAATAGGTCGGGCTTTCCTTTTGGGCTTTAGTTACATATGAATGAACTTTAGCCTAAATTTAAGCCTGTATAACACGACTAATCTACTACCTATTACAACATTCTAACATACGATACATATGACCGAGCATTCTTGTTTGACTCAATATTTTGAGGCTAACAATCTCCCCCAATGAGAGGTCATTACCCTTTATGAGAGGTCATTACCCTTTATCATTTGGAGAATTGTATAGATTACTAATCTCGCCATAAATGAGTCTTGAACGTGTAATAGTAGTCTTGTTTCTTCATGTTGTGATCTTTGAGCCTTTGTCGTTGTCTTTCGACTTTGTTTTTTTGAACTTGAGATCTTCAAATCATCCTTGACTTGTCTTAGCCATCTTGCGATCTTGTGTCTTCATCCATATGCTCACGCTATTTAATTGTTGAATATCTCTTTTGGCATGAGTATATGGTTTTGAATATTTGACTTTGCTAAGTACACCGTGATGCCACCTTCCCTAGACAAAACATAGACACGGACTGAATGGCTTTGACATTCGTCCTAAATCGGTAGCGTTTTACCTCCGGTCGGTGAAGAACGTTATACGATATTAAATATCGTACCTGTGATTAGGTAGATTCAATTAAGAATCTACTTGATAGGGTTTCACGGCTGTACTAGCCGTTCTCTTTACTCGACCGTCTCAAAGCAAGACTACGAACATAAAGAGTGAATCAATTGGATAAATATCCGCTTGATTAAAGTCGTCAATTCAAATTCCTGGAAAAAGTGTGGTTCATAAAGAATCTTGCCATTGTTGCTTTCCAGTTGACACAAGCTTGATTCATAAGAATCTCACAAGTCACCTACCGTAGCGCTGTTTGATGTTGACGCTAGAAGGATTTCCATTCATCACTGTGAATATTAATGAATATCACTCTGAATGTTCTGGCAAGACCATAAAGATATTGCGTAGAAACCTGAAACGAGTTTGAATCAATTAAAAATCAAACCACTGTTTCTTTTCAGTTCTACATATGTTCAATTCATAAAGAATCTTACATTTGACCTACCGCAGTGTTGTTTGATGTTAACACTGGAAGGATTTCAACTCATCATTGTGAATACTAAGTAGTATCACTCTGATTGTTCTAGCAATATCGCAAGGATATAGCGTATGACTCTGTTTATCGTCATTCCGTGTGTCCTAATGAGATTTGATTGAACTCTAGGCTCTAGACTCGATTTGTACACTTTTAGTGGTCAGAGGCTGTAGCAGATGCCACCTATTCAATATCTACTATCTCGGAGTGAGAAAGTCAATAGAAGTCATGTTGTTCTCCATGACAATAAAACAAACTTCTTTTGAGAGAAGCCTGCGTAGCTAGGGAGGGGTTGTGCTTTACATCACTGGGTCCATGATGAGTTGTCTTCATGATGTGTTGACCTAGTTTCTGCCTAAGTTGTATGTAGGGCTTCTTTCTTTACACCCTTTATCCTTACATTTCTTTTTCATTCTTCAACCCCTTCAATGTTCCAGTGCTAGCATCAGTACTTAGTCTGCATTCTGCTACGTTCACATTCTACTCCATATTTCCTAAGGACTTCTAATAATCTATTGGATTGTACCTGGGAAGATCCCTCCGGTTCTGGTTGAATCATAAGACTTAAACCTAACCACCCTTTTGACACCAATAACGTCGTGGATTAAAGATGTTGTGGGTATTTGATCGTAACCATGAAAAACCACTTCAAATGTCTAACAAGGTAAGAGTTAAACCTTGATAGATTTGTCGTTTCAGAAATGCCTCCCCTTCACATGTGCATCGATAATCGAAAGTGTTTCTCACATGTAGGTAAGAGTTAAAGTGCTTGAGTCTTATATAAGATCACATTTTAATCACATTTTCTACCCTATCTCTAATATATAAAATCTTTTGATATCGTGCACAATAACATGTAGCATGTGAAATATCTGGTCTGCTTGCTGTCAAGTACATGAGGGAACCGATCATGGAACGATATCTCGTTTGATCTATAGCATTTCCCTCCAAGTCAGCATCTAGCGATGTGGTTGATAATGGTGTCCCAACGGAGTCACATGAAGTCATACCATGATTTTTGATTATCTCTTGACTATACTTAGCTTGGTTTATAAAGATAACACTTGGGGATTGGTGAACTTGAATTCCTAGAAAGAATTTTAGTTCGCCCATCATTGACATTTCAAATTTGATGTGCATGACTTTTTCAAACCATTTTGAAAGTTTTGGTTTTGTAGACCCAAAAATAATGTCATCAACATAAATCTGCACAAACAAAATGCCATCCCCATATTTATAAGTGAACAAAGTTAGATCAATGGAACCTTTTGAGAAACCTTTGGATACTAGAAATTTTGAGAGCTCATCGTACCACGCCCTTGGAGCTTGCTTGAGTCCATATAGTGCTTTGTGGAGACGATACACCTTGTCATGATAATGAGGATTAACGAATCCTTCCGGCTGCGTAAAATAGACTTCTTCCTTCAAAGGACCGTTCAGAAATGTTGTTTTTACGTCCATTTGATAAACAGTGAATCCCTTATGTGCAGCATAAGCAAGGAAAATCCTGACCGCTTCCATACGAGCAACTGATGCAAATGATTCGTCAAAATCAATTCCCTCTTTCTGGCCATACCCCTTATCCACTAGCCTAGCTTTGTTCTTTATGATCGTGTTTTCTTCATCCATCTTGTTTTTCCAGATCCAACGAAGATTTAATGGAATCACATCGTATGGACTGTCAACAAGTTCCCAGAATTTAAGTCTTTCAAATTGTTGAAGTTCTTCCGTCATCGATTCAATCCAAGCATGGTCAGTCATGGCTTCTTTGATGTTTTCAGTTACGTTGTACTCACGGCGAGTGCGAACATACAAACATCGCCATCGGTGGCTAGTTGTCGTCTTGTACGAACAGGCTGTGAAAGGTTTCCAATTACTTGAACCAAAGGGTTTTCTCGGGTCCAGTGATGTGTTGAAGGATGTCGTTGATAGAACGTATGCATAATAGACAGATCAACATGGCGAGTAGAAGACTCTCCAATTTCGTGTACCGGTGTACCGAATGGGTTGTGAAAATCATCATCGTCAGATAATGCATTGTCTGCTTGATTTGTGTTCTCTGGAGCAATGACAGTAGTTGTGGATGTAGTAGGATTGATTGTTGAAGAGATATTTTGAGGAGGTAAATCTGCAGCAACCCGTGTTGAAGTAGATGAAGTTGTATCCTTTTGTTGACGATGATCGGTATCATCATTCTTATCATGAGTGACAGCGGAAGACTTTGATACAACGTATTTCTTCCCCGTGAAATACTCATCAAACATAGTTCCATATAACATTTCCAACTCTTCAAGTGTCGTGTCCACTGTCATATATGCTCTAGGAACATATTCAGGAACCAGCTTTGAACTTGCCGGTTCATTGTTGTGGTCTTGAGTTCCGAGTTCCGTGCGGTTGTGCACAGAAGTCTTTTGTCGTTGTGGATCGGGACTTAGAATGTTTTGTTCTATTGTTTTACACTCTATATCCCTTAGACTGAGTTGCATATCCCACTAAAATGCATGCATCACCTTTCTCTTTCATCTTGTCCAGATTTTCACCATTTCGAATAATGTAACACGTACATCAAAAAACATGAAGGTATTTGAGTGATGGTTTGTGATCATTAATTATGTGATATGGTGTCTTTTCGTGTCTTGGTATAATTAAGGAACGGTTTTGTGTGTAGCATGCGGTTGATACGGCTTCGGCCCAAAAGAATAGTGGTAGTTTTGAAGCAGATAATAATGTTCGAGCAGTCTCAACTAAAGTATGATTTCGTCTTTCAACAACTCCGTTTTCTTCAAGTGTTCGAGCAATACATGTTTCATGTTCAATCCCTTCGGCTTCAAAATAATTCTTCAGAGTTGAATTCAAGAATTATGTACCTCTGTCAGTACGTACCACTTTTACTTGAGCTTAAAGACCACGTTGCATCAGCTTAAGGAAGTTAATGAGAATCTCAGGTGTTTCATCCTTGGACCTTAAAAAGAGGGTCCACGTGTACCTTGAGTAGTCATCGACAATTACCATAATTTATTTCCTCCCATTGATGCTTTGAACACGCATGGGGCCACACAAATCTATATGGAGAAGATCTAACCGTCCTTTAGAGCTTGGTGTAGTCTTTGTCTTGAAACTACTTCGTTTAGCTTTACAAAGCTCACAAGAAGAACAAAGATGATCTTTGACGAATTTCAAACTTGGAACGCCTCTCACAATATCTTTCTTGGAAATCAAGTTGATGGTATCAAAGTTAAGATGAGATAATCGTTGATGCCATAACCAAGCTTGAGTCATTGAAGCTTTAGCCATGAAACAGATTGGAGTTGAAGATGTGGAGTCTTGTAGTGAAATAGTTTAGAGATCAGTACCCCGTGAACCGGTAAGTAAGTCATTCCCATCATAATCACGAACAAAACATGTCTTCTTTCTAAAAGCAACCACCAAATCCGCATCACATAATTGACCAACCGAGAAAAGATTGTGATTGATCCCTTCGACGTAGTAAACCCTTTTGATAGTGATATTCCCCTGAACCAAGTCTCCATATCCTAGGATCGGTGCAAATTGATCATTTACGAATCGGACCGTACCCAGGAACTTCTCCATGAAGTTAATTAGAAGCTTGAGATTCCACGTCATGTGCTCCGTGCATCCGGAGTCCAGTATGAAGAGAATTATTTCGACCACCTGCAGAAGAATTAGAACACGATGGAGCATTTGCTAAATTTGATTCCATGTTAGTTGTGATTTTCGATTCATTAGTTTCCCTAGTCTCAGCACTTAGAGGCACACTAACGCACATAGTCACATTTTATGTCCTAACCTTAGGCATCCATTTATATCCTGGAGGACATTGATTAGCAAACCACCATTTACAAGACTTTCTAGCAGACTCATATAATTCCCTAATTCTGCTCTAGGGTTCTTAGTGGTGGAGTTTGATTCAATACTTTTCTCAGGGGGGGTTGCACCAGAATGGTTCACTTTGCGTTGGGGTTTTCTAGCACTAATAGGCATCGCAGTTTGCTTCTTAGTTCTTGTATCTACGCCTTTGACATTATTCAAAACACACATATCATGATTAGCATTAGCACATTTTTCACATTTCACAGAAACAAACTTAACATTCAAAACATTCAAAGTCGAATAATTAAAATCGTCATTATACGCGATTATAGACGTTTTATTCTTAGAAACATTGAAAATCCTAGGGTGGTCTTCTATTGTCTTCATCTTCCCTTGACTTTTGTTTTTGCCAAACCTTTTCATTCATGCGAGTGCTCTTAAGCTGAGGCCGGATAACACTATCAGTGGGGATTACTCCTTTAGTAAAAGACACACGTCTATTAGTGTTTCTAGAATTCTGAGGTGATCGACTTTCTTTGTTGTGTGTGGGTTTAGTGGCCAATATATACATCCCTGGTTTAACCACATTTGTGTTCTTAATGCTGTGTGATCGAATATGTGTTTTGGGAGTGTTTTGTGGTAACATATCCTTCCCATTCGTCCTGGGGTCAAACCCAGGTTTTGCAAATGCAGAATTAGAGAAAACAGATGGTTTTCCCAAAACAGAGGGTCTAGTCACTTTGTGCGCATTGGGTTGTCTTACAACAGGTTTCTTAACACTAGGTTCCACAATTTTCCCACCCATCTTAGCAACGAGTTTCTTCAACTCTGCTATTGCTATTTCCCTGTCTTGTAACTGAGCTTTCAACTCTTTAATTTCCAAACTCTTTTCATTCATTTCTCGACACATTTGGGAAAGTTTTTGTTGCAATTTATTATCATGTGGAAAACTTCCTATGTTATTTTGCAAATCAAGTTCAAGAGAATGACAATGTTTTTGAAGGAAATCACTTTTGTGTTGAAGTAACTCAAAAGCCTTTTTATCAACATTTTTTTTACGTTTTGAAAGCTCAAGTTCAAGACGCTCACATTCTTTGATCTTATCAAGATATTTGCATGCAACATCAGAATAATCATCGATATCAGCACAAGATTGAAGAGTAACACACAAAATATCTTTGGAGAGACATTCTTCTAAGAGTAGATCATATTCGTTTGAAAAATCAGATTTGTCATTTTGAGGTTCTTCAATTGCTTTTTCAAGAAACTCAACATATTTCAAATCATCGTACATTTCAGACCGAAACAATTTTTTGAACCCAAGAACATTTTCTTTGATCATCTTAGTATTTGGTCTTAAAATTTTTTTCACAAAACAGTTATCTCGTGAGGAATCTCTGTTTTCCACTTATCTTTTTGACGTTTTTCCCAATCGCTATCAACAATTGGGTGAACATTATCAATATATTATTCAAGAAAACTAAGTGTTTTTCTACTTTTGCTTTTAGAAGCATCAAGAGGCAAATAGTTAATATATTTTAAAACATTCGTTTTCCTCTTAGTGGCAAAATCTTTCTTCCATTGAATTCGTCTTTGTTTGCATTCTAAAAACAATTCCTCACGAGACTTCTGTTTTTGTGGATTAAAAAGACCATAAAGACTGTTTTCATAAGCATAGTTATATGGTTTCACAAAATCTTTATTGACCGGTGATCTACTCTCCTCATCCCAAAGGGACGTCTCTTCATTATCGAGGCTAGCTACTGGGCAATCATGATCGGTCCATTCGGACTCATCAAGTGGGTTAAGCCCATGAGTAAGTCCAATAGTGTTAAGCTAAACTAGTTGGGCCTAGTGGTCCAACAAGGCTAATTTGGCCCATTATGTTCCATAAGTTACAAAGCTCGGTTTTGTCTAATTTTACTTGTCAAATGTGTTTACTTATCAGTATATGTTTTATAAAAATGTTACATTAGACGGGTCCGACCATCTAAAGTTTTATTTGGCGAAAACGCCATTCTTTCGGTTTTAGCCGAAAATACGTAAAATTTATATATAGTTTGTAGTTTATAAAAACATTTGAGTTTTATTTTTATAAAATGTATGTTTATTTATTATAGTATATAAACTTATTTTATAATAGTTATTATCATTTATTAACTTTTATATACTTATTTTATATAGTATTTTACTTTAAGTGCCTTTGTAATATTATATACCTTAAGGTCAAATCTGATGTGAAATCTCATGTTCACCATTTTGATCATATCTTGAATTCTATAAGGACTTGAAACCCCAAATTATTACTGTATAAACTACATGATATGTGCTACAAATAACTCTTTTATAGATCCTTCTCAAACAGCCTCTAAATATTCGTTTTAATTCGTCCGAAACAGACCAGACAGATTAGTACCACAAAAGTGTTTTGGCCATATCTTCCTCATTTTTAACATTCCATTGTGTGGTAAATTGCTCACTTATTTAAAAATAATTTATCTATCATTATATCAAATAATCTAATCCATTTAACCAAGTAAAGATATTGAAAGTTACTGTTTATTACAACCTACTCGTTAGGTTAAGTTTTCATCAACTTTTACTTGTAGTTTTAGCCTTTTTAACCTAATCTAGTAACACAAAATCCCCATGCAATGTATAGATCATCATTTATCATCATAATACATATACATTTTGAAGTAAATAGAGGAATACCTTTACAAAATTAATAGGATGATATAAAGAGCAATCTCTATACCAACCAATTGTGATGAAAAATATGAGATTTATGATGAACAAGACTTGATCTTGTCACCAAATCTTATGAATTTAGCAAGACCACTTTTAGAAATCTCCAAGTATCTAAACTCCTTCTTTAAATCTTCCCTTAAACTTCATGAAAACTTCTTTTCACAAGTTATAATCACCTCCAAACAAACTCCTTTCAAGTAGCTTTCAACACATGTGAATTGTAGATGAAGTTTATGGTTAAAAATTGATGGTGATGGTGATTTGGTGGTGGTGTTGGATGGCAAGAGAGGGAGAGAAGAGAGAGTTGGAGAAACTTTTTAGTTAAGTGGTATGAGTGTGTGTGTGTGTGTGTGTGAAAGAAAGTTTGATGTTTTTTTTTATTTGGTGCATGTATGAGACCAGTTTCTCTAGGACACTTAAAATTTTGACAACAAGGGGTGTTAGCCCTTGTTGTGTCCATCCACTGGTGGTTGGACAAGTGGAAACTTGTTTCATCCCCTATTAATTTATGGGTATTCCTCGATTCTAGTTTCCTTGATTTACGTGCCCTCGGGTCGATTTACGAAAAATGTCTTTACAAATTATGAATCTACGACACAAAACGATTCTAATAAAAATTGTCTCATAAAAAACGGAGCACAAAAGTGTAAATACATAAACCTAGGGTTCCTGGTTTAATCGTAAAAGACGTTAAATTATGCACGTAAGCCCTAATTTCATCCCGTAAATATGTGAGTTCGTGAACCTACATTAAAATAAAATATAAAATAATATACGAGAATAAATTTACTACCTAAAAATGTCAGGTTGTCACACATTTGGCATTACCGTTGACCAAACTTATGCGCAAAGGAGAGAAGTTTGTATGGACTAAAGAGAAAGAACAGAGTTTTGAAGAACTCAAACATCGTTTAATTTCAGCACTGATCCTTACTCTCCATCTGGCACAGGTGGATATCATATATATACAGTGACGCTTCAAGGAAAGGTTTGGGTTGTGTACTTATGCAGCATGGGAAAGTCACTGCCTATGATTCACGACAGCTAAAGCCGTATGAGAAGAATTATCCCACACGTGACCTGGAGCTTGCGGCAGTCGTCTTCGCTCTTAAAATCTGGAGACATTATCCGTATGGTGAGTCATGTGATATCTTCACCGATCACAAAAGTCTCAAGTATATATTTACATAGCAGGGGCAGAACATGAGGCAGAGGCGATGGTTGAACTGCTGAAAGACTATGACACTAACATTCAGTATCACCCAGGTAAAGCGAATGTAGTGGCAGATGCCCTCAGTAGAAAGTCAGGGATGATAAATGGCGTCAAGGTTAAGGAGAAGATCATACGGGACTTAGAGCGGTATGAAATTGAGCTCTTAGTACGCGGACAAACAGGTTACTGGGCTAGTCTGAGAGTGGAACCAGATTTAGTCTCTCGGATCAAGGTTGCACATAAGGATGATGGTGAAATCTGGGCGATTGTCCGGAATATTGACCAGCAGACTGAGTTTCGTATCGATGATGATGGTATTGTATGGCAGGGTACCAAACTATGTGTCCCGTAAGACCCTACTCTCAGAGAAGCCTTATTGACTAAGGCTCACAGCACTCCGTTTTCTATCCATCCAGGTTCCACCAAGATGCACCACGATCTTAAGTAGCATTTCTGGTGGAGCGGCATGAAGCAAGATGTCGCCACTTTTGTTTCCAAATGTCTAACCTGCCAGCAGGTTAAGATAGAGCATCAGCGTACTAGTTGCCTACTTCAGCCATTAGATATTCCAATGTGGAAATGGGACAAGATCTCTATGGATTTTGTCACCTGATAACCGCAGACTCAGAGGAAACATGATGCAATCTGGGTCATTCTCGACCGTTTAACCAAGTCAGCACACTTCATCCCTATCTGTAAAGTTTTCTCAGTCAATAAATTAGCAGATCTATTCACGAAGGAGATCGTACAATTGTACGGTACACCTTCAGATATTATATCAGATAGGGATCCACGATTCACTTCACATTTCTGGGGAGGTCTGCATAAAGCTTGGGGAACCAAGCTTAATCTCAGCACAACCTTTCATCCACAAACGGACGGTCAGTCAGAGCGTACCATCCAGACCTTGGAGGACATGCTATGTGCATGTGCATTAGAATGGACAGATATTTGGGATGACTATATCTACTTGGTCGAGTTTGCCTACTACAACATTTGGCATGCTAGTATCAAGTGTGCTCCTTTGAGATGTTATACGGCAGGAAATGTTGTGCTCCGATCTGTTGGGGTCAGGTTGGAGAACGCTTGATTGAGGGACCAGAATTAATAGAGCTAAAAAATGAAAAGGTCTCCATTTCCCAGGCAAAGCTACAAGAAGCACGTACTCGCCAGAAGAGTTATACCCACAAGCATCACAGAGATCAATCATTTCAGACTGGGGATCGTGCTTTCCTCAAAGTATCTCCAGCACGCGGGGTCAGACGTTTTGGCATCAAAGGAAATCTCAGCCCTCGCTACATCAGACCGTTCGAAATCCCCGAACGTGTCAGTGAAGTATCATATCGATTTGCGTTACCGCCTTAGCTTTCACACTTTCATAACATGTTCCATTTATCATTACTCAGAGGGTACAACTATCATGAGCTTCACAAAGTTAATTATCCACTCGATCAGATTCGGGAGAACCTATATTATATTGAAGTACCCGAAGCAGTCTTAGATCGCCAGGATCGAGTTATGAGAAGGAAGACTATTCTCTTCGTCCATATTCGGTGGAGGAACCATTCCGAGCGGGAGGCCACTTGGGAAACAGAGGAGTCTATATGAACTTCTTATCCTCACTTCCAGTTATGATTCAGGTATGTCCTTCAACTGGTATGTCTTTTCAGCTTTCATGTTCTTTCAACCTATGTGTTCTTTCAGCTTATATAACTTCACTAGCTTATTTTACCTTTTATTCGAGGACGAAATTTATTTTTAGAGAGGGAGAAATGTAAAACCACAACATTATCGCATCCTTAATTCGAGGACGAATTATTTTTTTAGAGGTGAAGAGTTGTAAAACCCGTATTTAAAATCCACGAATATTAAATATACGCAGTCTCAGCTTTAATTAAAGCGTTATGAAATTAATTATTCAGAAAATAATTAATAAATGTTAGAAAACATTACGTAAATATTACGTTTCAGGATTTAAAACACGATAACTAGACACAAGCTTACACGATAATTTATAAGTGTCGAAAAACAAAAGACAGACACATATATATGTGTTGGGGCTGGCGGCTAAATAAGAAAAAGAGAAACAATGGGCCTTGAGCCCAAACCAGTTTAATAGTTATCACAGGAAAAACAAAATGCTCTTTTCCATTTCATTTTTATCATAACACAAAAAGGATTTAGAGTTTCTCGTGGGGGTGGCCAACGGCTGGAAACAAAAACAAAGGGGAAAAGATTTTTATTTTAGCAAATGATTCGGTTGTGTGTTTGTAACTCATCCCTAATCATGAATAAGGTAATCACTTCTTATTTTCTTATTTATTCCGATCCATCCCAATAGTTCCATGAACACACGAATCTATATTGGAAACATGTTATAATCATTGAATTAGTCGGGTTTTGTGTTTTGGTCACGAAAACCGAGAGTTTAATAACTCTCGGTGGAGGTTTAGTATGCACAACCGAGACATATAAGGTCTCGGTGGTCCTTTTTCTTGTGATCAGCCGCGAACCAAACCCAAAACAGTGGGTAATGGGCATTAAGGGGGCGTTTGGTTTGAAAACAGTGGAAACAAACATGGCTCAGGGGGTGTTTGTTAGTAAACAGTGGCAACCAAGAGTTATATAACTCTTGGTGGGAATATATTAAACAACAGGGGTTCGGTTGAATTCTATATCCCAGAATCAGGGACAGTTTAGCGACAGAAATTCTGGCGCAGTTTATATACGCAGTTTTTGGTCACAGTTTAGCGACGGTTTAGCGACAAAAAATTTTGTCGCTAATCCGGCTGTGAGAATATTATTTGTTGTTGCTTCAAAAACTAAGCAAGGGTTTATTTATTTAATATTTTAATCATTTTACAATAAGTTAGTTAAAGGTTTTATTAATTTAATTAGTAAATTAAATTATAAATGATTTGACTAGTTTTATTAATTAAAACGTATAATTTTGTTAAATGATTTATGAAACCTTTCTAATTTAGGAAACTTTATAATTATAGCTAGTTACTATTTATAGTAATGTCAGAATACATATTATACAGTAATCAGAAGTACAAGAATACACTTATCAGTAATATTATAGAACTGTCAGAATTTACAAGATTATACACAAACAGTAATACAAGAATATAATAAATCAAACTAAGAACGGTTAAGATCAGTAAAAATAAACAGATATCAGACAACTCATTCGCGTCCGCTATTCATGTAGATTTTGTGAAGTCAGAGTAGGAGTTTCATCGGTTTTCCTTGCAGTCAGTTACTGGACACAAGGTACGGATTTTCCGTCCTTCAGTATGGACTCCCTTTTTCCTATGCATGATTAGGATTCCCCGTCTGCAGCAATCTGTTTTCCCAGTTATATGTTTTAAAACTTTACATGATGGACATGATAGCTATATTAATTGTCTGAGCTTTATATACATGCATGACCAGCTATGACTAGTTACGGAGGTACCGTAACCATGACACTTGAGGCACCAGTGTCATGACTCCTATGTGGGGGAGTGATTTCTCGTAGCTTCCCTTTTATTTCAGCTTGGCCATTTTATCAATAGTATCAGCAGGCGTATGGGTGCATCCTAGTTTATCAGTTACAGCTTATCAGGTGAATGTGGTGGGTGCTCTACATCCTTCACATTGGATTTGATCCCTCCACCCAGCTTATCAATTAGAGGTCACCCCTCTACAGCATGACGAGGTCACCCCTCTACGTTTTCATGCAGACGTTGTTACAACACATGACCTATATAAGCTCTTGGCACTTAAAATACAGTAAATGAATTTTTTTAGATTTAACAGATAATAATTCAGCTTTAGTAAATTTAAATCAGACTTTTCAGAACACATACAGTTTTCCGCTGCACGTTACATATCAGTCTTATAGCTTCAGTATTTGCTATCCGTTTCATTCCAATACTTATTATCATGCTTTATATCTGTTCACTAGGTGTTATGCTCAGTCGTAGTTTTCCTTTCATGTTCCAAATGGCAGGTACACAAGGACGCTCTTAGGATTCTAAGAGAGTATGTGCATTTGGATGGAAGCTATCCAGACTTCTTTACTTTATGCACTTCATACATTACTTTGCTTGTTTGGACATTGTCTAGTCTTTCCTTTCAGTACTTAATTATTTATGTTTGAGCTTATGTTTGGACTACCGATGTTTGATTCCGGTATTTCCATTATGGTCATTTAATGTTTATAATACATTTGCCTTGCATGCTTTGATAGCACGCCATGAATACACGTAACGGTCCACTTATCCAAGTGGGGTGTTTCCAAGCCAATTCAAAAATGGATGATTAGGAACTCCCATGAGTGCAGCACTCGCTGACTCGATAGGCTTTCGCCTCTTTCTTTGGCTAGACGAGTCGGTCTCATAGTTTCCAGAACTTGTGTTCTGTAAAATTTATCACAAAACAAACATATATTAACATTAGATGAAAATTAGGGGTAAACGGCATCCCTATGTTGGTGTTCTGATCATTCTGTTTGGTTTTCAGACAAAAGTGCGGCACACATTTGAGAAGTGTGGCATACTTTCTGGGAAAAACATGCTAAAGTGCGGCACACATATGGGAAGTGCGGCACACATTCTACGTATCCTAGCACATGTCGTGGTGACTAATAATCTTAACCAAATCCGCAAACTCATGGTTACAAATCAACAACAATGGCTAGAATAGAACACTAAACCATTCCCAATTCATTTTAATCCGCGACTTTGCTCAATCTTAAGGTTTAATTTCAAAACCCTCATTTCTTTTTTTATGTTTTTCAATATTATCTAATAATCTAATTCTATCCTAATCAATATCCCTATTTCTAATTTCAAGTCGAATTTATTCTGATTATTAACTACTAAGGACCCTAATTGAATAATTAATCAAAAGTTAAAACTAATAAAATAAAATATATATGAATTAAAGATAAAAACATACCCTAGACATGATCTCGAGTGTGAATTGGAGTAGGAATTTAGAAATATTTTTGGTGAAGATTCAAGAAATCGTCATGTGTGTTTTTGTTTTTGTTTAAGTTTAAAATGAGAAAAATGAAGTATATACAAATAATCCGTCCAGAAGTGTGGCGCACATATGGGAAGTGCGGCGCACATTCTGTGCTCATAGACCATATTTCTGTTTTTAAGTACACTAGACACAAGATTTCAAAGAAAACCTCCAATTCATTCGATTTCATAAAAGAAAAATAACAAGACCTATTAGGAAAACATTCCCTTATTCTAAGACCATCCTAAAACTTCTAGGACTCTTAGATTTCACTTCGTTTTATTAATTATCTACGCAAAAAAAATACATAAATTAATTAGGAGCCAATGATGCACTCCTCATTTCCTTCATATCTTTAGTAGCAGAAGTTTAGAGGTGACATGATATCACTCTCCGTGTAACGTCCCGACACCTATCTATTGGTGTCTTTTGTCTCGTATACCTTTTCGTACCTCTTTCCACATAGATCAATAATGACCATGGCAACATGCCATTCACTATCTTCATCTTTAGCAACGTTTTAAAATTCTCGCTTGTTCCCCACTTGCAATATTTATATTTTAATGAGACAGGAAGTACTCCAAGCATTCCCACAATCTTCTTGTACACACAGATGTCAAATAAAGGGTTATGGCAGCTCCTTTCACTTAGTGATGCATCCAAAAGTTCTTCCGGTCCCGTCCATGGTTGCAAATGTGGATCATAACTTGGCATACCGTTCTCATCTCTCTTCACGGTGTAGTGCTTATCATCTTCATCATCACTGTCATCATGTTTCTTTGCTTTTAGTACATTATAGTTTTAATGGACAAACCTATCAAAGCTAGTCATAATAGCTTTTCCAACATCTATGTTTGCACCAATGGTGTGCAAAAATTTTCTTCCAACCACTAGTTGAATATCTCGATCAATAGGAATGTTGAGAAGCATGAAATCGGCTAGTAGTATAGTTGTTCCTATTGGGAATAAATATAAGTGTATTAATTACCCCTGCTAGTTGGTCAGAGTTTCCCCTGCTAGAGTAAGTCCCTCCTTCTAAATAACAAAGGCAGGGGAATTGGTTCCCCTACTGAAGTCAAAGACCCTGCTGCTAGAGATAAACTTGGAATAGATTATAATGCGTTTCAGTTACTACTCCGAGATACTTTCCAAGTTTGTTAGTAGTGATCTTGTAGGTGAGTCCTTGTACTATAAAAGGACCCACTAGGTTATCATGCAATGTGTGTCTTTCTCTGTTATCTTTCATTTCATACTTTAAGGTTTTTGTAACCCTAATACCACTATTGGGTATTCATATATCTATGATATATTAAAGTTTAACGTTTGCTTTAAACATTTGTTCTTTTGCTAAACACTACATTCCGCATCTTGTTTAGTTACTTTGTATTGCAAAGTTTCTCTAATTTTAGATTGAATCTATTCTCTCTATCACAACCCTTAAACAAGCTAAGGTTTAAGATCTGATTTTGGGATCAACAAGTGGTATCAGAGCTTGTTGATAAACTTTGATTAAACCAAGAACAAAACTTCTCTCACAATCAACATCAACCATGTCTTCATATTCTCATTCATCATCAACCAACAACAATGCTCTCAAACTACCCATTCTGGATCCTAAAAACTTTGAACTATGGGAATTCAGAATTCAACAATACCTTAAGATGGAACACTATGTTCTATGGGATATCATAGAATTTGGTGATCAGTTTCCAAAGACTGTACAAGTTAAAGATAAGGATAAGGGAGAAGAAAAAGGTGAAAGCTCCAAAGGTAAAGCCAAGAAGAAGTCTACTGCTCTTGCTGACAAGGAGATACTAGCAAGAAGGCATGATGTTAGGGCTCACAGTTCCTTGCTGTTAGCTCTACCTGATAGACATCAGCTAAGGTTCAGAAAGTACAAGACAGCTAAAGAACTATGGGAAGCAATAGGCAAAACATATGGAGGGAATGAAGCCACAAAGAGGAAGAAGAAGAATCAAATGCTTGATCAATTTGCCTCTTTCAAAGCAATTGTTGATGAAGCAATTGGTGCTATCTACAATAGACTTCAAGATCTGGTTGCTCAGTTAGAGTTCTTTGAAATAGAAGTGACGAGAGAACAGGTGAATACCAGGTTTCTTAACAGTCTTTAGAAAGAATGGTTCGTTTACAAAGCTATTTGGCAGAATAGGGATGATATAGATGACAAGAACATTGATGACATATACAATAACTTGAATGTTTTTGAGCTAGTGGTCAATGAGATGAAGTCATTAGGAACCATCCCTACCAATTCAAGTTGATCTACTGATTCCCCTGCTAAAATGGCTTTCATATCTCACAGTAGTGGAATCTCCAAAACCAGTGGAATTGAAGTTGGCCCTGCTACCTATTCCCTGCTGCTAGATTTGGATCATCTTATGATGAAGAAAGGCCTGCAACATTCAGCCTTAACACTGCTTGTGCTTTCATAGCATCCCAAGGGCTACAGGGATCTATTGTGTTACATGAAGATCTGAGTTAAATCAGTAAGCAAGGACTGAAGGAGATGGATATCAAGTGGAACATGGCTCTACTCAACATGAGAGCCAACAGGTTTTACAAGAAGTATGGGAAGAAGATCTCCATAAATCCTTCTGATGTATCTGGATTTGACAAAACAAAGGTAGAATGCTACAACTGTGGCAGGAAAGGTCATTTTGCTAGGGAATGTAGAGGACCTAAGACTGCGAGCAGCTATAGGAAGGAAAGCAGGGATGATGATTCTGGTGCTAAGGCTATGGTAGCCATGCAGGGGATAGATGGAGCAGGTGGATGGGATTGGAGTGCCATGACAGAGAGTGTTGAAAGAAATCAAGCATTAGTTGCTGAGGAAAAAGAAGAAGATTTTGCTCTTATGGCCATGTCAAGCTCTAGTTCAGACAATGAGGTATATGACAATTCATATTGTACTAAAGCTTGTATAAAAAACACTGAGTCATTGAATGATCAAATAAGAAAGATAAAAGTTGATTACATTAATTGTGATAATGACCTAGATAACTACAAACGTGCTTTAGAACAGCTAGATTCCACCATAAGAGAGTATAAACAAAGAGAATGTGATTATAGAGATCATATTGTGGTCTTAGAAAGAGATGCTAAAGAAAACAATGATTCCATTAAGGAATTAACTGCTGAACTAGAAGTTTTTAGATCTAATAAAAAGATAGATGAAGAAACTGTTGAAAATTTTGGAAAAGCTTCTAAAGATTTAACTAAAGCAGTTGAAATTAGACAGTCTCCTAGGGACAAAACAGGTTTTGGGGTCAAAAATGAGCATGCTACTATACCACCACCACCTGCTAATATTCATGTACCATTTCCTAGAAAAGACTTGTCTTGGACTGGTCTCTCTTGTTTCAAGAAGCAGGAAGATATTGAATTTGACTTAAGTGCATACATACCTAATAATCTAGAAACAAAAGAACCACTAGTGAAAACCAGTGCTGTTAAGGACTTTGAAAAGGAACAAATTGCTTTAAAACAGTGGAAAATTGATAATCCTGTTCTCTTTTCAAGAGAAGGACTTTTTGGAAGTGATTCTAGTTTTAAGAGTAGTTCACCAAATCTAAAGCAGGATCAAAGTCCTCTAAGTCTATTGTTAAATATGCTGGTATGTATAGGTCTGTTAGAGGTAATCAGAGAAATTGGAATGACCAAGAGTCTCATCAATTAGGAGAGGACTTAGTGATAAACACCAAACCTTGTTTCACATGTGGGAGTTTTGATCACACTTATCAAGACTATCAGGCACCAATGGAAGTGGTGGCTACAAATCCTTTAAAAGGACATGCAACCAAAAGCCATTCTTTTGAATGCAGGGGCAAAATCCTTTTCCCCTGCCAAGTATGTTGCCCCTGCTTTGATAAACAAGGTATCTGATAAGTATGTAGTTCTTGCTCTAAGGAAGGTGAATGATGCATATCCAAAGATCAAACCTTCCATGACCAAACCAGCACCTCATACTACATATAAATATGTCTCTAGACCTTACCAACACATCAATAGAGGCCAAAACAAAAGATGGATTCCCTTTGCCAAACATAGGGATTCCCTTGCTAAGTCTAGGGTATCCCCTGCTGGCAAAGTTTTGCCCTCTGGGAGCATGGGCAGATGAGGAAAAGCTGTGAAAGCCTCAGCTCGTTGGGTTTGGGTACCCAAAAAGGGTGCTCAGTCCAATGGTGTATCTCTAGTCTTTGATAAGCTATCTTATATTGATACACGAGGTAGATCCAAGTCTGTAATGGCTTGGGTCCCCAAGAAAAACTAAATTGTTTTTCTTTTTGTAGGTGACAAAGAAGACCAGGAATGATAAAGCCTATTGGGATAGTGGATGCTCAAGGAGAATGACTGGACATAAATCTTATCTGTCTAACTTTGTTCCCCTGCATGACAATGATGGTGTTTCTTTTGGAGATGGGCATGGAACAATCACAGGAAAAGGAACTATTGTCACCAATGGGATGACCTTTGACAATTTTACTTGGTGAAAGAGCTCAAGTACAATTTCTTCAGTGTGTCTCAAATGACTGATAACAAGAACTTTTTCTTGTTTACAGATACTGAATGTTTGGTGTTAGGGAAGGAGTTTGTATTACCACCCAACACTCCTATTTTACTCAGAACACCAAGACAAATAAATATGTACACAATTGATCTCAAGGACATCTCTCTTCAAGACAATAAAACCTGTTTCATTGCCAAAGCCTCAGTTGATGAATGCAAGAAATGGCATAGAAGACTTGGTCATCTCAATTTCAAGAACATGAACAAGCTGGTCAAATATAATCTGGTTCATGGTCTTCCTTTCAAGTCCTTTGCTAATGATCATAGTTGTGCTGCTTGCCTGAAAGGGAAGCAACATAGAGCCTCTTGCAAGTCAAAAACAAGTCTGTCCACTACCAAGCCATTGGAATTACTGCATATGGATCTTTTTGGTCCTACTTCTGTGGCAAGCATAATGAAGAAACGGTACTGCCTGGTGATTACTGATGACTTTTCAAGGTTTACATGGACATTCTTTTTGTTTGAAAAGAGTGACACAGCAGATGTACTCATTGGGTTCATCCATCAAATTGAACTTTCCAAAAGTATGAGGGTAGTGACCATGAGATCAGACAATGGTGGTGAATTCAGAAATAAGAAACTGGACAACTTTTTCATAAACAAAGGAATAAAGAGGGAATAAAGTATAGCAAGAACACCTCAACAAAATGGAGTTGCAGAAAGAAGGAATATGACACTTATTGAAGGTGCAAGGACTATGCTATCTGATTCCAAGCTTCCAGTTATCTTTTGGGCTGAGGCTGTAGCCACTACTTGATATGTTTAAAACAGGGCCTTAGTGGTTAAGGCACACAACAAGACCCCTTATCAGCTGTTCAATTGAAGACCCCCTTTGATTGACTTCTTTAGACCATTTGGATGTCATGTTATCATTTTAAACACAATTGACAATCTAGGCAAGTTCAGTGAAAAAGGGGATCATGGGTACTTTTTAGTTATTCATTAAACAGCAAGGGATATAGGGTCTTCAACAAGAAGACAAGCAAAGTGACAGAAAATCTTCATGTAGATTTTCTTGAAGACAAGCCTGAAGATGTACAAACGGGTCCTGATTGGTTCTTTGATACTGAAGTTCTTTCAAAGTCTATGAATTATGTATCTGTTGCTTTGCAAAATACTAACATTTCAAGTACTAAAGAACCAACTGGTGTGGAGAAGCCACCATTGAGGTACATGATTGTACCCTCACTGTTTCCCATTGAAGTTGGTTCAAAAACAGGTGACGAAGATGATACATCTCAAAGGAAAGAACATACAATCTCTTCCCCTGCAAAGTCAACTTCTGAAAGCAGTGGAATGGCTGAAAGCATTGGAATCTAGGATTCCCCTGCTAGATCAATTGCTTCCCCTACTACCAAGGATCCACCTGTCAATGATGTTAATAATGAAGAAAGAGAATCCCTACTCATTTCCTCATCTCCACCTATCTCTAGTGGTCCACTCATGTCCAGCAGTGGAAGCAGAATAATTAGGAGTGGAGGTCCAAGTTATTCAGAGCTGCATTCAGCTCATCAGCATCCATCTCTAGGTCATGCAGTATCATTTGGAAGCTCTTTTGAGGAGTTCTTTCCCAATGAAGATAGCCCCATTAATTCTGATTTGGAAGAGGATGAAACAGAAGTAATCATGAGCATGCAACCTACCTAGAAAATCAATAAAGATCACCCCTTATCACAAATCATTGGTGATCCTGAAGCTCCTAGACATACAAGGTATTCAGCAAAGGAACACAGCTTCATTGCAAACATCACTATGAAGTTTAATCATGACAACATGCAATGTTGTCTGTTTACTGCATTTTTGTCACAAGAAGAGCCAAAGAAGATTTTTCAGGCTTTAAATGATCCAAGTTGGGTTGAAGCTATGCAAAAGGAGCTCTTACCGTTTGATATTCACGAATTTTAGATTCTGGTAGATTTTCCAAAATGGGAAAGGCCTATTAGGACAAAGTGGGTGCTCAGGAACAAAAAGGATGAGAGGGGTATTATAGTCAGAAACAAAGCAAGACTGGTGGCATAGGGATATACACAGGAAGAAGGCATTGATTATGAGGAAGTCTTTGCTCCAGTAGCCAGGATTGAAGCCATTAGGTTGTTTCTGGCTTATGCTTCATTCATGGACTTCACAATGTACCAAATGGATGTTAAGAGTGCCTTTTTATATGGCACCATTGATGAAGAAGTTTATGTTATGCAACCTCCAGGGTTTGAAGACACAGAACACCCAGACAAAGTGTACAAGGTGAAGAAGGCTATGTATTGACTTCACCAAGCTCCTAGGGCCTGGTATGGAACTCTTTCTAAATACCTGTTGGATAATAGATTCATCAGGGGGGGAAACGGACCAGACCCTGTTTATCAAGAAACAAAAGGGTGACTTTCTTTTGGTACAAGTTTATGTTGATGACATCATATTTGGATCCACAAACTCTATGCTTAGCAAAGAGTTTGCCAAGTTGATGCAGGACAAATTCCAAATGAGTGTCATGGGTGAACTCAACTTCTTTTTGAGGTTACAAGTTCAGCAGAGGAATGATGGGATATTCAACTCACAAGACAAATATGTGGCTGAAATTGTGAAGAAGTTTGGCATGTGTGAAGGAAAGAAAGTTTCCACTCCAATGGATAAGGATCATCCTTGGGGCAGAGATGGTCCTGGAAAGCTTATTGATGTCAGCAAATATAGGTCTATGATTGGATCTCTCATGTACCTTACAACTTTAAGACCTGACATCATGTTTGTGGTCTGTTTATGTGCAATATACCAAGTGGCACCCACAGAGTGTCATCTATTTGTTGTGAAGAGAATTTTTAGGTATCTAAAGTGTCATCCAACTTTAGGACTTTGGTATCCCAAGGAGTCACCATTTGAGCTGATATCCTACTGAGATAGTGATTATACTGGTGACAACAATGATAGGAAGTCTACAACAGGTGGATGCCAATTTTTGGGAAGCAGGCTCATATCTTGGCAGTGTAAGAAGCAGACTATTCTGGCCACATCCAGAACTGTAGCTGAGTATGTAGCAGCTGCTGCATGCTGTGGACAAGTTCTTTGGGTTCAGAACCAGCTACTTGATTATGGGTACAATTTTCTTAAAACTAAGATATTTATTGACAATAACAGCACCATTTGCATTATTAAAAATCTTGTTTTTCATAGCAAGACTAAACATATTTAAATAAGAAATTATTTTATTAGAGATTGTTTTGAAAAAGGGTTGATTGTCTCAGAGACAATTGATATAGAACTTAATGTTGCTGATCTTTTGACAAAAGCTTTTGAAGTAGGGAGATTTCAGTACTTGGTTGCAAGTATTGGAATAGTTTCTCCCTAAAAAAACAAAAAAGAAATGATGTCTAATTTGTCTTGTATACTCAGGATTGATTTAGTGCTGTTGTTGTACATATGTTAGTCACTTTTTCCATTATTCTTTATTCCACTACTTTTGAACAAAGATTCCCCTGCTGGGGTTCATCCACCTGCTAAGGAATTTTCCCCTGCTAAGAGTTCTTCTCTTAGGTTGGGTTTGTTCTTTTTAAAGTGGTTATACGTGGTTTTAGACAAACAATGTAGAGATTCAAATGGTGCATGCTACACTCATGAGATAATTAGGTATAGGCTCTATGTTTTAGGGGAGGTTAGGTCACACCTTTAGGATTTAGGGTATCCTTAGGATACTCATATATGATTCTAGATCATATCCACTGGTGAGTAAGGGTTCAAAATGATGAAGACTTGCTGCAAAGCTTGTTAGAATTCTAAGACCTTGAGGCACTACAATATGTACTTAAACTTCTTTATTCACCAGCTTGTTGTCTAAATTCAGATGTTTAGTATATATTGCCAAGACTAACTAACCATAAGTAAGGGAATGGTAGGGATGGTGACTATGGTATGCTTCTTTTCTTGGGTTGTGTTGGAAATACGTTTTTCCCAATAAAGTCTCGGTCACATCTTAGTTAGCATAGATCACGAGATATAGACTATTTAGAACTTTGTCTCTTGGAGCGACCTCCCTTAGGGGGAGATTGTTGGAAATACGTTTTACGTATTTATGAAGGATCGGTCGCTCCAACGATATATTAATGTAATGGGCTCGTGATCTACTTAGTAAAGATATAGTCCATATAGCCCACATGTAGGGTGGGCTATATATATACCCCTCCTAGCATGTTAGGAGGGGTTGGTGGTTTCATTTCATTATTAATCATATTTTCACTTTCTCTCTCTTCCTCTCTTTTCTCTCCTTTCTCTCTCTACACCATCATCTCCTTCTCATCTCTTTTACATTATTAATCAATCAATCTACTTAATCAATCATATCCACATGTAGAATAATCCAAGATTTACGTAGACCATCAATTAGTATCAAGAGCCAAGGTTAGATTAGTTTATTCTTGCTTTTATTTTTATTGATTTTGGTGGCTTTTGATTTTTTCAAGCTTAAATTTTAAAAAGTTTGTATTTTTATGCTTTAAATCATAGTCAAATCTTTGGATTTACTTATTTTTTTAGATTAAAATCACAAATTTTTATGCAAAAATCAAAAACTTTTATTATCAAATCTTAAAAAGTTTGTGTTTTTATAAAAAGTTTGTGTTTTCTCCTTTTAATTTTGTAGTTTTATTGAAAAAACACTTTCTATTTTGTCTTTTGATTGAATTTTTGTTTGAAAACACCATTTTTTTATTAAATTTTCGATTTAAAACGTTTTGATTAAACTTTTTCTTTTACCTTTTATTTTAATTTTTTTATCAATTTACAAGTTTCCAGTTTGAAGATTTACCGTCTTTCTAAGTCAACAATCTTAACAGTTTTTTGAATATTTTTTATTTTTATTATTTTTATTTTTTTTATTTTTGTTTTTAGTTTTAACAGTTTTAACGTTGATTCCAAAGTTGGTGTTTTTTTTTCCAAAGTCCTTCCAAAGTTGTGTCTTTCCAACGTGACTCAGTCTTCATCCGGAATAATTTTTTTTCCCAACGAAGGTCTTCCGAATGAACGGGATTATTCCGCATGAATGATTTTTCCTAATGAACAGAATTATTCCGCATGAATAATTTTTCCGAATGAACAGAATTATTCCGCATGAATGATTTTTCCGAATGAACAGAATTATTCCGCATGAATGATTTTTCCGAATGAACCGAATTATTCCGCATGAATGATTTTTCCGAATGAACAGAATTATTCCGCATGAACGATTTTTTTTTTCCGGATGAAGAGATTATTTCGCATGAATAATTTTTCCGGATGAAGGGATTATTCCGCATGAATGAATTTTCCGGATGAACGTTATTCCGCATGAACGTTATTCCGGATGAAGGCGATTCAAACACAACGGTAACCAGTCTCGACAACGACTCAAAATACTTGAAAGACACTAGACTTACATCAACAGACTCTTAGACACTCAATCAAACAGACTCAATAACACCCTCGTCAAACACCGACACACCAAGACTCAAACGCGACACCACAAACCAACACTGTCACCCCTCACAACCTCGACTCTCTCGAACTCATTCCCTCAACACCCTCGTCTCATCACGACTCCAACCACACATACACAAACACAACCCGACTCCACACCAACCTTTTCACTCCACAACAAATCAAACAATCATTATCCTACAACCCATCGTCTCCTATCTCTAAATCAACTCTAGACTCAAAACAATGACAAGATCTCTGTTTAAGATTCGGTTCCATCTTCCTTAGAAGAGTCAATATATTTGTTGATCTATTCAACCCGAATCTCATCATCATCGATCTGTAATTGATTTTCGAAATTAAAGAAAGATTGACAACAAGAGTGTTTCAATCAAGTCTTTATTTCAGTTAAATATACAAAATCAAACACATCCATTACCTACCCGGGATCTTTTTATAAAGATCTTGAAGTCCAGACTTCCTCCTCGTGGGTTAAGGCATCTTCTTTGTGGTATATGAGACGGAGTAAACTATGTGAGTAGTTTATAAATTGGTATAAAGTGACTGCGAGTGCTTTGTTCAGGGTTAATGTTTATTGTGTTAAACTATGAGATGATTTGAGATATCAGTTTTTTTTTTTTTGTGAGATTTGAGAGAGAATAGATTTGGGTTTATGAGATGAAGAGGCGTTTGTGATCTGTGTTTGAGAAAGAAAGAGACGTGGGAGAGAGAGAGATATGGACAGAGGAACCAAGGTGGGGATTAAATGTGTTTGGTACACAGTTAAAGAGAGAAGGAGAGATATTTAAGGGGCGAATAAAACGAGTTAGTGGTTGGCCACGTGTTGTGTTAAGTGGATACACGTGTTTTGACAGACGGAGTAAACAAAGCATGTTAATTCTTTATATACTCGGATTTTTGTTATTTTTTGATATAAATCTTTTTGAGACTGGATGCTTAGTGGGGTAGGTAGTTTAATTTTTACTTTTTTAGTGGGTTTTTTTATATTTGCTTTCTTTAAAGTAATTTATGGGTATTTTAATTGGGTATTAAAATAATTTACGGGTATTGTTATTGAAAGAACTTGGGTATTTTTGTACTTTTCAAACGAAAGTGATTAAACGACAACGCAATCTCTCGGGTTATTATTTTACAAAGAGTTGCACTTCAGACAAATTTAGAGGATCTCACGCATCATTTTATATCACCAACCAAAGTTTTCTCCAAGAACTTTTACGGATCTTTCGTTGGTTTGTCAAAACCCGAGACATCAATTTCTCGTCGAATTATATTTTCCTGTTGCCACTTACCTTTCATCAACCATCAATGGATTCGTTGAATTCGAAATTTTAAGAGGGAGACGTGCATCACATGCAAGACACCGCTAGAGAAAGTGGTCTAACTTCATTTCGAATGCTTCAGTCTCATCTTGTCACTCTTTCATGGATTCAAGGAGGGAGCGAATTTGTGACAATCTTTGGTCAAGATCGTCATATATTCATCGACTCAATATTCACCACTTTGAACCAACTCGCCGAGCAACTCAACAATGAAAACTTTAATCACTCTGCATCAGCACTTGCATATAAGACTCTTGTGACACAACTCACGCCTTTCCTCCAATTCAATATCATCAAGTCTGAAAGTTCAGTGATTTGCCAATCATTTCTTCGAGATACACATACCGAGCTTCGAGATTTCGGTGGTGCAATATTGAAACTCATGACATCGGTCTCATCTTCGGTTTATAAAAGATCTCGACTTCAGCAAGCGTATGATAATGGAGTGCAAGAATCTATGATGCAGATGCAAGAGGAGAATGCTCATACGGTTGACAACTTGGAGCCTAACGATGGCAAGAGCACGGAATCATGAGAACAACATGACACCAATGGCACGTCAGGGAACGCTCACGAGATTTCTTTTGATGAGACCTTACCCGTTTATGACGAAGAGCCTGCGAACATGGTACAATGTAATGTTGTTTATGATGTATATGCTGATGACATGCCGCATATTGAGCATTCCGAACTTAATTATGACAAACATGGGATGCAGAAGAGTGATAGCAATGCCACTTCTGATTCATCCGATGTGAGTCATAATGGGGGAGAAAGTGTTCAAAATGCTAACATCATGATAATTGTCTTATAACTGCTTCATTGACTGCTTCTGATTCCAAGATTAGAGAGCTCGAAACGATTGTAGCTCAACAATCAAAAGATCTTGAGGATGCCAAACTTGAATTTTCTAAGAAAACGGAAAAATTTGAAACATACTTTGAAAAACTTGAAAAGTCAAACGTTGTTCTTGAAAGAAAATTGGATCAAAAAGTTTTAGATTCGAAAGCTGAAAAGGATAATCTTTTGAAACAAATTCAGTTACTAGAGTCTAAATTGGCATCCCAAGATAGATTGCTCAAAGAAAATGAAATGTTAAAAGCTCAAGTTCAAGAAAAGGTTTTTGCTATAGCTGCGTTGAAAAACGAATTAAGGAAAAATAGAGGACCTAGTGTGGACACTAAGCTTGAAAAACCATCAATCTTGGGGAAACCACCTACAAATCAGTTCGTAAGACAACCGACTGTCAGACAACTTACTGCATTTATATCCGAGCGACCACAATCCTCGAGACCGCGGTTTGCCTCCCAAGTTGATGTGGTTCATCTTTCTAGACCAGTTACTCCAGCAACTAGGCCCTATGTGACCAAAATAGCTTTAGAAAGACCTAATAATATGATTGCCTCTAGTTTCCCTAAAAATACCAAGACAAAGTCTAGAACTAGTTCAAATGACGTTTGCCATAAATCTGGTCTAAGGGAAGCTATGCAAAAGACACATGTAAGATATAGCAATGTCAAACCTAGTCAGATGCCTTCTAGATTACCCAACACTGCTAACCATAGCATGTCATCTCCTAGGAGCATCGATCAATTATCTAGGAATTACTCGGACATTAAATATGCTACTTGTAAAACATGTAGAAAATGTGTCTTTACGGCAAATCATGAATCTTGTGTCAAGAAATTACTTGATGAGGTGAACTCCCGTGCTAGAATTAAGTCCCAGTGGATAGCTAAAATCAAACCCTTTGGTAAAGTTTGGCGCCCCACTGGTAGAACTTTCACTCTTGTAGGAAACGAGTGCCCTTTAACTAGGATAGTCTCCGATTCTACTAAGACTACTATGGAGGAAATTGATAAAGATGATACTTCACTTAAGCCTAAACTTAGGGTTTTCTATAAAAGGAAACGTTTGCCAGCTAAGATAAGTGAATCATCTACTCAGGTCGCCTCTAACACAAGTAAAGCAAACTGTGAACCCCCATGTGCTTCTATAATTGATATCGCTAACCCACGTCAAAGCATGCAAATTCCTAATGAGAATGCAGGTACCAAAGTTGATGTTCCAAAAGAACGAAGCGGTCCAATCGTTGAATACCGTTCAACTAAGGACACTCTTAGAGTTTGGTTGCTGAAGAAGCAGATATCGGACAAACAAGTGTCTCAGGGGATTCATGGTTAAGCTTACCTCATGGCTTACAGTCGGATCACAGTCTGTAACCCGTTCTTCAATTAAAAGGAAAGTTTATCACCGATGACAAACTTATCCTTACAACGAGAAATTAATTTTTCTCGGGCATGAGCTAACAATGAAAACATTCGAAGTTTTTTAAGCTCACGCACAAGGACTTATAGTCACATCACAGACTATAACTCAATCTTCAAAGAAAGGAAAGTTTATCACCGATGATAAACTTATCCTAACAACGAGAAATTCATTTTTCTCGGGCATGAGCTTATATCAAAAACATTCCAAGTTTTTAAGCTCATGCACAATGACTTACAGTTCAATGTCAGACTGTAACTCGAACTTAAAATAAAGGAAAGATTATCTTTTATGATAACTTATCCTCTTAATGAGAAATTCACCTTTCTCGATCATGAGCTTGTATTAAAACATTCGAAGTTTTAAGCTCAGAAAGGAAAGTGTATCTTTTAAATAAGAGAACTTTTCCTCATAATGAGAAACTATCCTTTCTCAGCCATGAGCTTTCCGTTAAAACAGTCAAAGTTTTCAAGCTCATGAAAACGACTTATAAGTAAATGTCAGCTTAGGAAAGGTTATCGCCGATGGTAACTTATCCTTAACAACGGGAAGTTTACAACTTCTCGGACTTAAGCTCGCTTTCTTAAGATATTCAGCATCTTAAGCTCAAGTAATTATTTTTCAAAACTTTGAACACAATTTTTCAAGAATTTTTCAAAAGGTTTTTCTAAATCTTTCAAAATTGTGTGTTCAGATATGTTTTGATAAAAAGAGCATGTCTTCTGGAATCGATAATATTTACGATCCTAGAAATGTCGTTCCATAATGACACGGGGTTGTAAATAAAGTTCGAGCAGAAGTTTAAATGATTTAAAACATGCTCAAAATGGTTTGCTATTATTTCTGATAGTAACCCGCTTTTCACATTGAAGTCAAGCATTTCACCAGAAAGCTTTGACTTCAGAATCCGAAGTTATCAACTCCACAATCCGAAGTTCGTTGCAATTGATATCTACATCCTCGACGATGCGACTACTCAACCGACGACTACACCTTTTTCAATAGAACACGGGTCAAAAATTGAGGGGGAGCAATTGTCCAGCATTCAGACTTTTTGATGCCGAAAGTGCCAAGTTCACATATTGGTGTCAAGACAACGATATCAATCGTACACATGGTGTAAAGAGATAACTTCAGACGTGACGAGGCGACCAACATTCGTGAACAAGAACCATGTGATTCTATCATATGATGTTCTCCATCATTCAGGTCCAACCTCGTAATTTGCTAATCTTGTGAATACATTATCATATATGATCTTTGCTGGTAATAAGTACCTTACACTTGTGTTTAAAAGGTACTTAATTTACGTTTTAAGTACACCCTCATTATTTTGAGGGGGAGCTTGTAAAAATCATGAAGATAAATGGATTTAATTGGTTTCGCATTTTTCTTCCCAATTTTTTCTTAAAAGATCATTAAATCAATTGATATTAAAACATCGATTGGGTTAATATTTTTAATATGGGGGAGAAAATGTGATTTAATATGGGATATTATCACAAATGGTTTGACTTAATGTGTTGGCTCATCCCGACATATGCGAAATGTTTTCGAATATCGTGGCATATGTTAAGGGGGAGCAAAATGGATTTGGATATCTAAATGGATTTCATGGTGACGTATACTTACCCACAATATCTTAATTCACGACGATGACGATTGTGGTGACATAAGGATGGTAGGATAGGTTAAAGTCCAATGATTCCACTAGAACCGGAGGAATCTTCCCAAGGACATTCCATAGCTAGAAATAGTAGTCCTTAGGAAAGATTTAGAAAGATTGTGAACGCAGCTGAATGCTGACCAAGTACTTAAGTTAGCACTGGAATAATCACAACAAGGTGCTAGTTATGATGTATTGGTAAGCATTGAAGGGGTTGAAGATTGAAAAAGAATTGTAAAGATAAAGGGTGTAAAGAAAGTAGCCCTCCTTACAACTTAGGCAGAAACTGGGTCAATTCATATGCTATTGAGATCATTTATGATTCTCGATATTGAAGATAGACATCTGGACCCAGTGATGCAAGGATTAACCCATCCCAGCTAACTTAGATATCTCTCAAAAGATATTTGTTTTAATCACACCGAGACAACACATTATCTATTGATTTATTCAATCCGAATAAATTGGTATTGAAAAGGTGGCACTCCTCTCCAGCCTCTGATCACTAAAATCCAAAATGCACGATCGAGTCTAGATCCATATGAGATCATCATATATCTCGTTAGGACACACTTTCATAATTCCTTGATTCTTCACACACTGTGAAAAGTAAGAAAGTTCTTAAGTGTCTAACGCAAAATCTTCATGATCTTGCCTGAACATCCGAGTAATACGAAAGTATTTACAATGAAGATGGAAATCCTTCTTGAGTGAACGTCAAAAAGCTCATGGTAGGTGCTTGTGCGATTATTTATGAATCAAACTTGTGATAACTGGAAAGCAACAGTGGTTTAAACTCTTAAATGAATTTAAACACGTTCCAGGACTCTACGCAATATCTTAGTGATCTTGCCAGAACATTCAGAGTAATACTATTAAGTATTTACAGTGACGAATGGAAATCCTTCTAGTGTTAACATCAAACAGCACTTGGTAGGTAACTTGCCAGATTCTATATGAATCAAGCTAGTGACAACTGGAAAGCAACGATGGTGCGATTCTTTAATGAATCAAACTTGTTCCAGGAACATGAATTGACGGCTTCAAATCATGCAGATATTATTATCCAAATGATTCACTCTTTATGTTCGCAGTCAGCTTTGGACGGTCGAATAAAGAGAACGGGTTTACCCGCGAAATCTTGTCAAGGAGGTTCTTAATTGAAACTACCTTTCACAAGTACGATATTTTATATCGTCCAACGGCCTTCACCGACCGGAGGTAAAATGCTACCGAATTAGAATGAAATGTTCAAGGCCATTTCATCCGTGTATATGTTTTGTTGCTAACTGTCTTATGCAGCGTAACAAGAAGGTGGCATTGCGGTGTACAATCCATAAGAAGTCGTCACCACATACTTATACTACATACACTTAGTACTTCAACGAGTTCAAGAAAGTCTGAAGGTCAAGTCTTCCGCTGTATCAAACTCTGAAGCTTTCAAGAATTTATAAAGGTATAAGTATGTGGAACATGAAGTCACGAAGAGGCGAATGTCACAAGTGACGAATTCACAAGGTCAAGGCAAGAAAACATGCTCAAGATTTAAGTCAAAGATCACATCAAGCATATTCACAAGAACAAGATCGAAGACTCAAGCATAGATGCTAGGTTTAAGATTTTGTAAAAAGATGTGATCTCCCTTAGGGGGAGATTGTTGGAAATACGTTTTTTCCAATAAAGTCTCGGTCACATCTTACTTAGCATAGATCACGAGATATAGACTATTTAGAACTTTGTCTCTTGGAGCGACCTCCCTTAGGGGGAGATTGTTGGAAATACGTTTTACGTATTTATGAAGGATCGGTCGCTCCAACGATATATTAATGTAATGGGCTCGTGATCTACTTAGTAAAGATATAGTCCATATAGCCCACATGTAGGGTGGGCTATATATATACCCCTCCTAGCATGTTAGGAGGGGTTGGTGGTTTCATTTCATTATTAATCATATTTTCACTTTCTCTCTCTTCCTCTCTTTTCTCTCCTTTCTCTCTCTACACCATCATCTCCTTCTCATCTCTTTTACATTATTAATCAATCAATCCACTTAATCAATCAAATCCAACATGTAGAATAATCCAAGATTTACGTAGACCTTCAGGTTGACCAGGTGCAGGGTTACTTATGTGTTAACCCTTTGTGTTTAGAACTTTGCTTAATGGAGGACTCTTGAGTTTCTGTGTATCTACCTTGTGTTTACAAGGGTGTGCATTAGAGAATAGATATTTAGCATTGGTCTCTTCATGATTAGTCTAATACCCCTAGGAAAGTTTCCCATGCTTTCAACATTTGATTCCCCTGCTTGTTCAACATCCCCCTGTTTGACCGTTGACCGACAATACCGTTACCCTGCTTATAGCCGTTGGGCCTACTTGCTAAAATTTTGGTTAGGGAATATTTTATTCTTTTCAAAAGATATTTAAGGCACTTTCTTCGCTGATTGGTAATCTTTTCTTTATTATTTAAAACAAATTACTTTTTTATCAAGATTTATCTTTGATATTTTTGCAATTTGAAAACATGGTCAAATCACAGCTCTTCAATTCACCTATAAAAACTTAAATCCCTTAACCAGGAGGTCTATCTCTCTCCTTCGACTAAATCCCACCTAACTTTCACAATTATAAACCTTCAAACGTTTTCAATATTTATGATGTCTCTCAAAATTGCTGCTAATCACAATCAAATTGCTCTTTTACATGATGAACCAGCAGAATTCATTGATGTAGTGGCTTTTCTAAAATCTTCGTATTTTAGAGTGGATCTTCTCATCAATCCTAAGATTTACACCTCACACATCCAGGAGTTTTGGTCCAAATTCAATGACCAAAACAGTGGATGGAGAGGTAATAATTAAGAGCATAGTAGATGGTCATCCCAAGGTGATTACACTTGCCTCCATTAGAGACAAGCTTGTTTTGGATGATGAGGATGGGATAACCAACCTACCTGATGTTGAAATCTTTGAGGGTCTTGTAAAATTAGGGTACACTCTTTCTGATGATCAAAAATGTAAGTTTGCTAAAGGTCAGTTTTCCCCACATTGGAAATATTTGATTCATATAAATTTACAATGTTTGTCACCTAGAACCACTGCTTTTAATGAATTTGGAAGTGAAGTTGCTTCTGCCCTGATATGCTTAGCAATTGGGAGAAAGTACTGTTTTTCTCAAATGTTTTTCAAAGGAATGGTCAAAATGTTACAAGCACTACTAAATTTTGTATGTACCCAAGGCTTACACAAATTTTGCTGAATATGAGTGAACATGGTCCTATCAAACACAATAGATATTTTTCAGCCACCAAACACTCTACCAAACTGTTTACCACACTTCTTGCACCATCTCCATAAGGGTTGTTCCACTCACTCCCATCATGATGAAAAAAATCAGACAAGAAGCAGCTAAAACAAAAGTAGCCACATACAAACCATCTGATTCCCCTGCCAAGACTCTACCCCCTACTAGTACTCTACCCCCTGCTGATCCAAAACATGAAAGGAGAACCAAATCTAGGTTTTCCAGGTCTCCCTTGCCTGGTTAATCTTCACAAGTAGTAGAGAGGAGAGCCTCCAAAAGGTTGGAGCACACTGAGGGTTTGGCTGCCACTAATGTCTCACCCTCAAGGGATGAGCAGGATAGTGACACTATCAGTAAGTCCTCTCCCTCACTAAGTGATACCCAAAGAGGGGAGCAATCCCCTTCTAGGGTTGAGAGCACAATGCAACCTTTGTCCATCTTGGAATTGACTAATATGTGCATTAGCTTGAAAGAGCAAAATGCACAACTTGTACAAACTGTCAAAAAGCAAGGTATGGTTATCAATAATTTGGAAACTAGACTTGCTACACTAGAGGGGAGGAGAAAGCCTAAGCTTATCATATCTACAGATGAGGATGCTTCCAAAGGGGAGGAAGTTCCTAACACAGATGAATCTACTTAGTGGTATGCATATCCTGGTAAACAGGATCTTAAACATGGAAAGGTAGCAAGTGCTGAGAAAGGGACTGAGAAAGGAAGTGCTGAGAAAGTAAGTGATAAGGGGAGTGCCACAAAAGAGATTTCCCAAACATTGTTGACTATGGGCAATCAAGAAGAAGCCCCTGCTTCAAAAATTTCCCCTGCTATAACTCATCTCCCTGCTGTAAGTTTTTCCCCTACTAAGCCTATTACTCAAACATTTTTTAGGAAGAATAGAAGGCAACCAGCTCAGAAGGGAATTCGAATTGGAGAACATGTACCTAAATTCAAACCAGCACCAACAGTGGATCCAAAAGACAAGGGAAAGGGGATCATGGTTGAACAGCCCAAGAGAAAATACAAGCACAGAACTCTTGAACAACAAAGGGCTCAAGAAGAATATGATGAACAGGTAGCTCTCAGACTTCAACAGGAAGAGCTACATATGCAGGATCAGAGAATGCAACAGATGAGGCCCAAAGAGATGCTTAATCAGATTGAAATCATGCATAGAGAGTTAGATGACAGGGTGCCTCATGTTCAAGAATTTCTAGATCAATCGGAAAAGGAGTTGGTAAATGCTCCTTTGGAAGACAGGTATGAATTGATTTGCTTAGTTTACAAGTATCAAAATGAATATCTGGAAAGAAGGGCAAATCAGATTCAGAAGGAAAAATATTTGAGGTCTGAAAAGGGGAGGCTGGCACACTACAAAGTTATGCTCAAAAGACACAAGAAGTGGACTGATGGTCATTTCAGAGACATGACTTTTGAGGAGATAGATGTGAGACCCCCAAAATCTGACATGGAACAACTAGGCAACGAGGGGTAACACGTCATAGTACAAGAAACAATGAATTACAGTCATACAAAGCTGACGAAATAAAAACATGTACATTACATCATAAAAGGTCAGAGTTTTTAAACATAGGTCCCAGAGTTTTAGAAGCGGAAAAATTATATTATTTTGTCTCAATTTATAATATTAAGTTGCCCAGAAGGTAGAATAAACTCCTAATAGTTTATATAAAACCAATCTTTCAAAAGCATCACAGAAATCTCCAAGCTGCGAATATCCTGCGGGCTCCCATCCAAGCAAAGCTAAGTATAATACCTGAGATTAAACATGTAAAATCGTCAACATAAAGTTGAGTGATATTCATAGGTTTAGCAGTAAACGTGTGGAACACAATAGAATTTGTAAAACACGTAATGGGGGGGAGGGGGTTAACTATGTACGTCCATAGTCACGATGCATATTATTACTGTTTAGTCTCATGAACCGAAGCTTAAATTAAATGTAAGTTCCTCTAGGGAGTATTCAGCCTAAATACTCAAATATAAACGAATATTAGTGCGTCAAAACGGGACGGGGATTGTCAATCCCGATGGATCCACCCACAACATTCGCGCTTAGCGCAATGCATACGGGACAATTAACGATTCATGATAAGAGAGGAAACTCAAGGCTAACGTCTAAAAGCAATAATACCATTGAAATCATCTGTAAAGCATACACGTTCAGAATAACATACGAGTTCTGGATAGCAATACAGTTTTTAATTGGTTGTGTTCCACCATGTAAAATCTCACCCCGTGTTTAGAAACCATGTACAACTAAAAAGGGGCTATGAACTCACCTTAGCCACGAGGTAAGTCAATCACGGTACTCAGCAACTGAGTAGAAACGGTAGTGGTAGACGATCACCGACGATATGGATGCCCGGGGAAACACGAAAATCGCAACCTATCAAAATAAGACGCGTGTTAAGACTCGAACTCGAATATCGATATGTACCAAATATAATATGACTCAAATGTTTTCAAAGTATACACGTTTCAAAACCATTGACACGAATCAAATGAATACATTTATCCAACGTTACACGTTAAAACACTTGAACACTTGAAAATGACCCGTTATACGACGCCAAGTCAACGCAAGTCAAACTATTATTTAACCTTACTTGGACCAGTAGCTAAGTCATTTATACAACGACTAAGCACTTGAATAAGTTATCATGTCCAATGATGAATACTCAAACTTACGCAACACAAACATTGAACTACGTGTCCAAAATAAAATCAGCAAGTACACCCCGAATGTACACACCAATCTACCCTATCTAGACTTGTCCGTTTTACATGAAAATTGGTGTCAAGGTTACTTATAACCTGTATAAGACCTCACTAAAATTTGATTCAAAGTTCACACTTTAAAATCCGTTTGGACCACTTTAAAAGTACAAACTCGACAATCCGACTTTTGAAACCACTACTAGACCCATCAAACTCAGTTTGTAAACTTTGAAAATCAGTAGTATCAACTATCTAACCAAGCCTAAAGTCCCCGAGATTCGACCCAAAATCAGCCACAATTTCGGATTGTGCCGACTTGCGTCTATCGGTACACGAAAACTAAAACTAGCATAACTTTTGACTCGTAATGACTTAGAAGATATATGTAATACCAAAACGATCGTCTCGGAAAACTCTACAACAATTTCCAATAATATCAGTCTTTCATAGACTTTAAACCCACAAAAAATATGTTTAACACCTGCTGTCCCAAAATAGCTTTTTAGAAAACAAGACAAATCCGTTTTTCACTCAAAACCAATCATTCCCATACCGCTAGGATCCCTATACTATCATACCCATCATCTAAACACTCCTAAAAACACTTGCATGTAAAATCTAACAAAATCAAAGATTAAAAACAAGGCTTTTTATGATAAAAACAACATAATCTTACCAAAATGACACATGCATGATGATTAAAACATCATACATCCATGAAATCATAAGTTCTTCAAATTTTGATGCATGTTCATGATTTTGATATCATTAGAATTACCATTGAATTCTAATATGTGGTCTTATTTTTGTTTTGATTAGATCATGGTGGATGATGAAGATTTGGTGGTGTTTGTGTGGTGGTGGTGACGGCAAAAGTGAGAGGGGGAGGGAGAGAATTTGTTTTTGGTGTGTGTTTTATGAATAAAGTGGAAGAAAAAAAATCTTTATATAGTGCTAGTTAAGTGGAGGGGCTAATATTGCCAAATTTGAAACTTATGGACTTAAAAACAATTAATAGTTTTAAAGGGTAGAAAATGGTTATTGGTAAATATTGAAAATATTTACGGGGCTCGGGTTTCGTAAAAATACTTTTCAAAAGTTACAATGCATCATAAAAATGATTATACGATTCCTCGACACGACTTAATACGTAATTAAAACGAAATCGTCAAAAATATTAATTATCGAAACAATCGATAAATAAACGTAAACTTTTGGGCATCCGTCGGTATCGCGATCACTAGGAAATTCTCGTTGTACATTGTTTTTGAATAAACTCGTTGTAAGACGCACGCGGGTGATTTTAAATCAAAAATTTTGATTTAAATTAAATATGGAAAAATAAAATAAAAATTTTAAAATTCCATATGAATCATTGTCAATGAACAAAATAATACTTAAAAGTATAATTTAAAAATCTCAGGATTTACATATAAAGTATTCAAGAAAATGTAATACGTTGGAAAATTCAAAAAGCACGAATAAAAAGAATAAAATAATGTTGGGAAAGTACGGGTTCTCACAGTCTTCCCCCCTAAAGGAACTCTGGTCCCCAGAGTTCTCCTGAAAACAGTAGAAGATGCAAACAAGAGGAGGTACAAAGTGTAGAACAAAATTCATTGCTTCCCAGGTAATTTCTGTACCACGACGAATCTTAACGGTTAAAATTCACTATGCTTCAGTTTTCTTAACTCCTTTTCGTATAACTTTTCAATCTTGGATTAGAATAACGATCTTTCAATACGGAGATACATTGAGAGATAGAGTTGGTGGAAATACGTGCGATAAACTAACAAGAATGAACACAAGAATCGCTTAAACAGACAGAGTGCGTTAAAATGAATCAGGATTGATAATCGACAACGAGTCGCAAACCGCGCAAACTGTAAAACACGACAGTCTTAAAATGTAAGAATCTAGTCACAAGAGAAATAGAAGGGAAAAATGAATAACATATGATCAATCAAAATATAGGCTATCAAAATTAGTTGTCAAATCTTTTTCTTGATCAGGACTTCAAGGTAAAAGTAACTCAGTTCAAATAGTTATTTTGATCAGCCTATATTTTGATTGATCATATGTTATTCATTTTTCCCTTCTATTTCGCTTGTGACTAGATTCTTACATTTTAAGACTGTCGTGTTTTACAGTTTGTGCGGTTTGCGACTCATTGTCGATTATCAATCCTGATTCATTTTAACGCACTCTGTCTGTTTAAGCGATTCTTGTGTTCATTCTTGTTAGTTTATCGCACGTATTTCCAACAACTCTATCTCTCAATGTATCTCCGTGTTGAAAGATCGTTATTCTAATCCAAGACTGAAAAGTTATACGAAAAGGAGTTAAGAAAACTGAAGCATAGTGAATTCTAACCGTTAAGATTCGTCGTTGTACAGAAATTACCTGGGAAGCAATGAATTTTGTTCTACACTTTGTACCTCCTCTTGTTTGCATCTTCTACTGTTTTCAGGAGAACTCTAGGGACCAGAGTTCCTTTAGGGGGGAAGACTGTGAGAACCCGTACTTTCCCAACATTATTTTATTCTTTTTATTCGTGCTTTTTGAATTTTCCAACGTATTACGTTTTCTTGAATACTTTATATGTAAATCCTGAGATTTTTAAATTATACTTTTAAGTATTATTTTGTTCATTGACAATGACTCATATGGAATTTTAAAATTTTTATTTTATTTTTCCATATTTAATTTAAATCAAAGTTTTTGATTTAAAATCACCCGCGTGCGTCTCACAACGAGTTTATTCAAAAACAATGTACAACGAGAATTTCCTAGTGATCGCGATACCGACGGATGCCCAAAAGTTTACGTTTATTTATCGATTGTTTCGATAATTAATATTTTTGTCGATTTCGTTTTAATTACGTATTAAGTCGTGTCGGGGAATCGTATAATCATTTTTATGATGCGTTGTAACTTTTGAAAAGTATTTTTACAAAACCCGAGCCCCGTAAATATTTTCAGTATTTACCAATAACCATTTTCTACCCTTTAAAACTATTAATTGTTTTTAAGTCCATAAGTTTCAAAATTGGCAATATTAGCCCCTCCACTTAACTAGCACTATATAAAGATTTTTTTCTTCCACTTTATTCATAAAACACACACCAAAAACAAATTCTCTCCCTCCCCCTCTCACTTTTGCCGTCACCACCACCACACAAACACCACCAAATCTTCATCATCCACCATGATCTAATCAAAACAAAAACAAGACCACATCTTAGAATTCAATGGTGATTCTAATGATATCAAAATCATGAACATGCATCAAAATTTGAAGAACTTACGATTTCATGGATTGTATGATGCTTTAATCATCATACATGTGTCATTTTTGGTAAGATTATGTTGTTTTTATCATAAAAAGCCTTGTTTTTAATCTTTGATTTTGTTAGATTTTACATGCAAGTGTTTTTAGGAGTGTTTGGGTGATGGGTATGATAGTATAGTGATCCTAGGGGTATGGGAATGATTGGTTTTGAGTGAAAAACGGATTTGTCTTGTTTTTGTTTTGATTAGATCATGGTGGATGATGAAGATTTGGTGGTGTTTGTGTGGTGGTGGTGACGGCAAAAGTGAGAGGGGAGGGAGAGAATTTGTTTTTGGTGTGTGTTTTATGAATAAAGTGGAAGAAAAAATCTTTATATAGTGCTAGTTAAGTGGAGGGGCTAATATTGCCAATTTAAAAACTTATGGACTTAAAAACAGTTAATAGTTTTAAAGGGTAGAAAATGGTTATCGGTAAATATTGAAAATATTTACGGGGCTCGGGTTTCATAAAAATACTTTTCAAAAGTTACAATGCATCATAAAAATGATTATACGATTCCTCGATACGACTTAATACGTAATTAAAACGAAATCGTCAAAAATATTAATTATCGAAACAATCGTTAAATAAACGTAAAGTTTTGGGCATCCGTCGGTATCGCGATCACTAGGAAATTCTCGTTGTACATTGTTTTTGAATAAACTCGTTGTAAGACGCACGCGGGTGATTTTAAATCAAAAACTTTGATTTAAATTAAATATGGAAAAATAAAATAAAAATTTTAAAATTCCATATGAATCATTGTCAATGAACAAAATAATACTTAAAAGTATAATTTAAAAATCTCAGGATTTACATATAAAGTATTCAAGAAAACGTAATACGTTGGAAAATTCAAAAAGAACGAATGAAAAGAATAAATAATGTTGGGAAAGTACGGGTTGTCACAGTATTTTGATCAGCATAAGAGCTTTTCGGGTGACTACATGAAATTATTGTTAAAACTCAGGTTTAACGTTACCATTAGGAAAAAACAGATTTTACAAGTTATTTAGAATCATTGTTAGAAATTATAAGTTAATTTAATAACTTCATTAGGTTGACAGTAAAGTATGATAATATCAATTTAAAAGATACAACTTGACACTGTTTAAACACAAGTTATAAATTTACCCAAGAGGATGTACAGATTCGATATTAAACTTGAAATGGGTATTTTAACAATTTAAACAATTGGTAAAATGTATAAAACGTTCTTAAAAATTAATAATAATTTTTAGAAATTCAAGAAAGTGTTTAAGATATCAAACGATTATGAAACGAATATCGATCAACAATTTACAACCAATAGCACGAGGGAATAAAACGGAAGTCGTATCAACTCTTAACGAACATGATAGAATAGATGCATTGATGATAAGGACAATAAGAAACAAGGATTATAGCAACATTAATTCACGAGTGTGGTCGGCGTCACCAATAACGACTTATTAAGTTCTCGGTGGTCGACACACAATCGAAAGAGAAAAGCCACACAATAAATTTTCGAATCAAAGAAAATTCTTATGAAGTCACTTGAGAGGAATTCCAATAAAACGAACAACATTAGCAATGAAAGGCGAAATCAACACATGATTCACACGAATGAATTTCAAGACGACAAAGTCTAACACACATCATGACAGTTACACGGAATCATCGTTCACGTCCAGTGATAAATCATTAATCGTGTCCAGAGATGTTTCGTAGTTCTACCAATATAGATAGAGATGTTCGATCATAGAAGCATAACAACGTTGAACTTTCAAGTCTGGTACCAATGGTAAGAATTTAGGCAAATGGTAAGGAAAATTATATCATGAGGATGATGAGGTAACAAGTAAAGCAAAGATCACTGAGTCGGGAAATCTGTACTTGAGGCACGCACTTTGTTCAAGAAAAGATAAGGGCTCTTATGTGTAAGTCACGAATTGTTGTTACTCGCATGAAATGTAAAAGTTTTCAAAATTTTATTTTATCATACTTTTTAAGGAACATAGTTAAAAAGTTGATTGTTGGTTAAATAATTAAGGTGACTACTATTCGGCCTTGCATGGCTCCTTCTAAATTAGGCATAGGTGATCAGGCCATGTATAATTTAGGACTAGCAATGCGATGCTCAGCTTCGTCAAATTAGTATTATATATTATATGATTTAAAATATGTATATAATGTCATTTGTAAAAACAAGAATCAAAATAGTTTATGAAACTATTTGCCAATAAGTTACTGGCTAGATATTTAATTCAACAAATTGTTTTGTTACAAGGATCCTTCATAAGACCAAAGTAGAATAAATTGTGAAAATACACTGTAAAATTAATATAAATTAATTTTATAAGATAGCATTCAATTATTTAAGAAAGCGCAAATGAAACCTTTTGTAAAATAATTTGCAAACAATACCAGTCTGAGTCTATATGGTAACATGACAATAGTTTATAAAGTAGCGAGTGGGTTACAAGAGGGAAATAAGGAGTAGTTCAAGTCAGTCAACGAAATGGTTACAAGGTGATAAGGTTTCAAAAGGTTTAGCCGAAATCGTCAAGAGACACGTGTCAAGATGATAACGAACGATAAAAATAAGAACTTCAATTCTCGGTCCAATTCAGCGGTACGATAGAAGCAAAGAAAAGGCGATGTAGAATGACGAATAAGTCATAAATAAAAGAAAGGATAAAGGAATCCGTATGTGCACATGGTAATTTATTTGACAAAAATATACTTTTAAGAAAGTAGTGCATCAGTTAACCAATAGTACAATTACTCTAAAAAGTTTCTATATTAGGAAGTTACCGAATTTTAAAAGTTCAAGATCTATGTACATGTATGACCGAATTCAAAGTTACTATTTTATACTTGTTCAAATGCAATCCTTGTTTTTAGTTTGCAAAATATCATTAGTTAAAGTTTTATGAGCTCAACGAACTCAAAAACGCTTGAAATCATATTTTTAAAGTCTATCAGTTTTTTGACTTTTGGGTTTGACTAGACCAATTATCTCGCTAAATGATATTTTTAATACTCAAAGTCCTATGCAATTCGATGTAAAACGACGTTTCAGAAAACTTTTTTGTTTTACCCGGGACTTGAAACGGAATAAAAATGGACGAAAATGCCCTTGCATTAAATCTGTCAACAAAATGATATTTTAGCATTATTCAGAAAATGACTTCTTAGATTTTACAATCTCAATTGAGCGTAACTTGCTCGTTTTAAATATTTACTAACCAAATTTTATGTTGTAAACGGACGTCTCAACAAGTAGAAATATATATTTTTATGTCTAAAGTTATAAAAATATTTTCTCGACACTGTTAAACTTCCTGTAAAGTTTCTATACAAAGTATATTTTTCGACAAAGCTTGAAATTAAATCCAGTTTCATAATAACCCAGAATTAATGTACACGCAAGACTTGTGGATTCCATAAAGACGAAAGAACATAAACTATATAATTAATCATGTAAAGAGAACACAGTATGGAAATGGTTCAAGAATGTCAACGATAATCTGAGAGATAAAAACGACGCGTATCATCCGTGTCCTCGACTGCAAGATGCAATGCAGGAAGGTCTCCTGGCGGCGTGATTTTCCAAGATCACAAGGCATACCGAGAAAGAAACAAAATGTTAACAAGTCACACTCCTGAGGCGAGGAGGTTTAATGGAAAGGGGAGGATACAAGTAGGATCGTATTCCAAACAATCGTCACATAATAAATGACGATCATGTGTTCAAAGTACAACGGATGTTGTAAGTCGAAGTCGAAACGTAGAATGGTCAATGAAATAATATGTAATCCATGCACAAGTGTCGTGTAAAACAGTGGCGTAAAGGTAAATCAAGATTACAAAAACTCACGATATTATTCAGCACTTGATTCAACTAATGCTTCGAGATATGAGACTCACACTATGTCCTTTAGTCTTTTCCGGTGACACCTTGAGCTACACCAAGGTCTATAGACTAGACATTCAATTACGAATGGTCGGTAAACAATCTGGGTATCTAAATAGATATTTTAAAGGAAATAAACAATGAAAGCAACACGCACGTAGTAAGAATGAAAATCAGGAGTCTTATCGAGAACAGCACTTATTCAATTCAGAACAATGGTATCACGAGAGTATGCACAACATGTAGTAGAGAGTCGAGAAAAGCAGATGATTCAAAACGAACGAGTATATGAAGTCAGTCGTATCACACATAAATAAAATAGCAATAGTACTCAGAAAAATGAGTATGAAAACTCAGCAGTACACGTGCTCTGAATACAAGTATGTAACGTCATAACGATATAAAAACATCGTAACCAGATCAGTTCACAAGAACAAGAATTCCAGAAATACAGTAAGAGCAGATGTAATCACACTAATATCGAATGATAATCCATGAAGCACAAGGCTTTGAAAAGACATAGTAATTATCGTCATCAGGGTAACGTAATATTTCAACATGAAATCAAGAGATGAAATACTATAACGATAATTAAACGTAAATAATAAGGATTAGAGAGTTACTCGCGTAAATATCGAACAACATTGGCAGATTCTGTGCTTGACACTTTAAACATGAAATAATTGAACTTTCGGTTTTAGACTAAGTTTTAAAAAATGACTCAGTTCCCTATAACCATCGCTCTGATACCACTCTGTGAGACCCCCAAAATCTGACATGGAACAACTAGGCAACGAGGGGGTAACACGTCATAGTACAAGAAACAATGAATTACAGTCATACAAAGCTGACGAAATAAAAACATGTACATTACATCATAAAAGGTCAGAGTTTTTAAACATAGGTCCCAGAGTTTTAGAAGCGGAAAAATTATATTATTTCTTCTCAATTTATAATATTAAGTTGCCCAAAAGGTAGAATAAACTCCTGATAGTTTATATAAAACCAATCTTTCAAAAGCATCACAGAAATCTCCAAGCTGCGAATATCCTGCGGGCTCCCATCCAAGCAAAGCTAAGTATAATACCTGAGATTAAACATGTGAAATCGTCAACACAAAGTTGAGTGATATTCATAGGTTTAGCAGTAAACGTGTGGAACACAATAGAATTTGTAAAACACGTAATGGGGGGGTTAACTATGTACGTCCATAGTCACGATGCATATTATTACCGTTTAGTCTCATGAACCGAAGCTTAACTCAAATGTAAGTTCCTCTAGGGAGTATTCAACCTAAATACTCAACTATAAACGAATATAAGTGCGTCAAAACGGGACGGGGATTGTCAATCCCGATGGATCCACCCACAACATTCGCGCTTAGCGCAATGCATACGGGACAATTAACGATTCATGATAAGAGAGGAAACTCAAGGCTAACGTCTAAAAGCAATAATACCATTGAAATCATCTGTAAAGTATACACGTTCAGAATAACATACGAGTTCTGGATAGCAATACAGTTTTTAATTGGTTGTGTTCCACCATGTAAAATCTCACCCCGTGTTTAGAAACCATGTACAAGTAAAAATGGGCTATGAACACACCTTAGCCAAGAGGTAAGTCAATCACGGTACTCAACAACTGAGTAGAAACGGTAGTGGTAGACGATCACCGACGATATGGATGCTCGGGGAAACACGAAAACCGCAACCTATCAAAATAAGGCGCGTGTTAAGACTCGAACTCGAATATCGATATGTACCAAATATAATATGACTCAAATGTTTTTAAAGAATACACGTTTCAAAACCATTGACACGAATCAAATGAATACATTTATCCAACGTTACACGTTAAAACACTTGAACACTTGAAAATGACCCGTTATACGACGCCAAGTCAACGCAAGTCAAACTATTATTTAACCTTACTTGGACCAGTAGCTAAGTCATTTATACAATGACTAAGCACTTGAATAAGTCATCATTTCCGATGATGAATACTCAAACTCACGCAACACAAACATTGAACTACGTGTCCAAAATAAAATCAGCAAGTACAACCCGAATGTACACACCGATCTACCCTATCTAGACTTGTCCGTTTACATGAAAATTGGTGTCAAGGTCACTTATAACCTGTATAAGACCTCACCAAAGTTTGAGCCAATGTTCACACTTTAAATCCATCAGCTTGACACTTTACTCGACTTCAAATTTTTTGACAGATTTGTACACTTGTTTTGTAAAACCGTTTGGACCACTTTAAAAGTACAAACTCGACAATCCGACTTTTGAAACCACTACTAGACCCAAAAAGGCTTTTTATAATAAAAACAACATAATCTTACCAAAAATGACACATGCATGATGATTAAAACATCATACAATCCATGAAATCATAAGTTCTTCAAATTTTGATGCATTTTCGTGATTTTGATATCATTAGAATCACCAATGAATTCTAAGATGTTGTCTTGTTTTTGTTTTGATTAGATCATGGTGGATGATGAAGATTTGGTGGTGTTTGTGTGGTGGTGGTGACGGCAAAAGTGAGAGGGGGAGGGAGAGAATTTGTTTTTGGTGTGTGTTTTATGAATAAAGTGGAAGAAAAAATCTTTATATAGTGCTAGTTAAGTGGAGGGGCTAATATTGCCAATTTTGAAACTTATGGACTTAAAAACAATTAATAGTTTTAAAGGGTAGAAAATGGTTATTGGTAAATATTGAAAATATTTACGGGGCTCGGGTTTCGTAAAAATACTTTTAAAGAGTTACAATGCATCATAAAAATGATTATACGATTCCTCGACACGACTTAATACGTAATTAAAACGAAATCGTCAAAAATATTAATTATCGAAACAATCGATAAATAAACGTAAACGTTTGGGCATCCGTCGGTATCGCGATCACTAGGAAACTCTCGTTATACATTGTTTTTGAATAAACTCGTTGTAAGACGCACGCGGGTGATTTTAAATCAAAAACTTTAATTTAAATTAAATATGGAAAAATAAAATAAAAATTTTAAAATTCCATATGAATCATTGTCAATGAACAAAATAATACTTAAAAGTATAATTTAAAAATCTCAGGATTTACATATAAAGTATTCAAGAAAACGTAATACGTTGGAAAATTCAAAAAGCACGAATAAAAAGAATAAAATAATGTTGGGAAAGTACGGGTTCTCACAATAGAGAAGGCAGTCAGACCAGTTCTAAGAGAGACAAATGTGGAAGACTTCATAGGTATAAACACTCCTGGGGAAGCTGAGTATCTTAGAAAGCAAAATGAAATGTTACAGAGAGCTAGGGAATCCATAAAAGAAAGGTTAAAGGAACAACAGTGGAAACAACACAAGCAGGTGCATCATCACAAGTAGGTGCATCATCTCAAGCAGGTGCATCATCACAAGCAGGTGCAAGTTTTCCAGCAATTGAGAGATTTGTACTCAATGTACAAAGAGCAGCCAAAAGACTCAAGAGGATGGAGAAGGTTTGTATAGTTACTAAGGAGACTCAGCATCCCTCAAATGAAGAAATATATAAGCAGTTATTTGTGCAAGAAAATGATGAAATCTCACCTAGTGAGTTTGGGAAGAAATTTGCCATAGTGGAGTATGCTGTTTATGAACATAGGGGGATGACTTGGTGGAAGCTTACAAGAGCTGACAATACACCACAGACATTTCTAAACCTAGATATCATGTTTCAAACTTTGGATAGTGAGGACTTAGATGATCTGTGGAAGATTTTGAAGAAGACCTTTGCTGCAAATCCTCCTACTATGGATGGTGTAGAGAATGATTGGGTCATCTAGGAATGCATGCTTAGGATATATGACCATGAACTATTTGATCCCATATTTGATGCAGTAAATGGGGGAAATTTGTTGTAATGGAAATTTACCAATTCTGGGGTTTATGAGATAGTCATGGAAGGGGTAAGTGTTTATTTTCTTAATCATCGTTATTATCCTTTCACTCAAGAGACCTTGAAGAAATTAGCACAGCCTGACATGATTGTAGATGCTAAAGCACCTGTTGCTTATGATCTGGTAAGGATGATGTACAGTCAGCTTTGGCCAGGAACTTTGTAAGCACCCTCATCAGCTAGTATTTATTCAGAAACTTGTCTTTAGGAGAAAGCACAAGTTTAGGGGAGGATTTTTGGGGATAAATATAAGTGTATTATTTACCCCTGTTAGTTGGTCAGAGTTTCCCCTGCTAGAGTAAGTTCCCCCTGCTAAATAACAAAGGCAGGGGGATTGGTTCCCCTGCTGAAGTCAAAGACCCTGCTGCTAGAGATAAACTTGGAATAGATTATAACGCGTTTCAGTTACTATTCCGAGATACTTTCCAAGTTTGTTAGTAGTGATCTTGTACGTGAGTCCTTGTACTATAAAAGGACCCACTAGGTTATCATGCAATGTGTGTCTTTCTCTGTTATCTTTCGTTTCATACTTTAAGGTTTTTGTAACCCTAATACCACTATTGAGTATTCGTATATCTATGATAAACATTTGTTCTTGTGCTAAACACTACATTATGCATCTTGTTTAGTTACTTTGTATTGCAAAGTTTCTCTAATGTTAGATTGAATCTATTCTCTCTATCACAACCCTTAAACAAGCTAAGGTTTAAGATCTGAGTTTGAGATCAACAGTTCCCACTTGGAAAAGACTCCAAGAAAGCGTCCAAATTCCTCCGCATAGGAGTGATCAAGCATTTTGATAAGATCAAACCTTGGTTTGACTCTACCAACATCTAACATTTTGAAGATTCCATATGGCATAACATTAACATTTGAGCCGGTATCAACCAAAGCATTATAAGTAGTCTTACCCTCCAACCTTATTGGTATGATAAAGTACCCCAGATCTTCTTTCTCAAGCATTACCTTGTTCTCACGAAGAATTTGTATAGCCACATCTTCATACTCTGGTGTTAATCCATCTTCAACTTTCAACTTGTCGAGCAAAACTCCATCAACAATCATTTTGTATTTATCACTATATTTTAAAGTTTCAATGATTGGTAGATTCATGGACAACAACATGACTCTCTCTTCAATATCTTATTGTAGTTCCTCCATCGATAGTTCTTCCCTAGTCAAAGGTTTGTTAATGGTGAGTGAAGGGTCTTCACTATTATAGCTCAACTTCTAAGCGTGGGTGGGTTGCATGCCTTTGTTTCATTTGTTTTTCCTCATGCTACAAAAAAATCTAGGAGCATCAATCTCCTCGGTTTGAATAGGTGCCAAATCATCAAAATTGAGGTTATCAAGATTTCATCAATCTCCCCAAAGTCTAAGCTTTCATTCACTTTTGGCCATAAAGTAAGTATGCCATAAGTGATGTCAAGTTGTGCATTAGCTTGCTTTAGGAACGATGTCCCAAAGATTACACACGGTTTACAATCGTCCTCCTCCGGATTGACAAAGAATTCAACGAAAAACAATTCGTCTTTAATCATGACAATTAGCTTTTTATCTATCTTCTTGTCTCCATTACGATGAGTGTTGTAGGTTAAGCCTAGCTCAACTACAAATTCGTTACTAATCAAGATTCTTTCCAACTCAAAATCTACTTGCCCATCATAAGCAAATTTTCCTTCCACATGGCAAAGCATTAAGTACTTTTCACTAGGTGTCAAGTCTTCCATACGATAGAAAGTTAAGACCTTATGAACCCCACTATCGGCCGAGTCCTTACATTCAGATCCTGTCCATTCTCCTTCCGATTCAATTTTGTCATTGAGACTAATATGCTCATCCACTCCTAAGCATAGTCTACCCAAGCTATTATTTAGATCCATCTCAATCTTAAAACAATAACACATCAAAAGAAATATTAGTATGTTAGTGCCATAAGATCCAAACGATATTTCATACCTAAAGTTTTTAGGCAACACATTAGTTTCAATGAATATTTCCATTTGAGCGCGTTATAGGCAATATCAGCTTCCTTTTTCTCCAGTTGTGGGGCGCACAATTGGGAAGTGCGGCGCACTTTTGCGCGACACAGAAAAGTCGGCACATATATGAGATGTGCGGCGCAATTTCTGCGAAAAATTTTGTGTTCACAATTTTATAATTTGTAAGACAATCAAACCAAGTTATAAGACATTTTCCATAGCAATTTATTAACAAATAGTCAAAATAAGAAATTATGACCAAGTTTAGCAATATGTCCGTAAGTATTTTGCAAGAATTAGCCATTTTTCATTTTCGTTTGTTTTCTTATTTTTTGTATTATAGCTAAAATTTCAAAAAAATTACCACAAATTATGATAAATACCTAACAAGTCATACCAAAGCAAATTATTCTACCAAAGAGCAAATAAAATAGAAAATAAAATTTTGAAAGCAAATATTTTTGGTTTTTCTTTAGATGCAATATTAACAAACACAAAAGCTCAAAAAGCATAAGTACACACAAAGCAATTCTCATGTTTTCAGCAGTAAGTGTTGAGAGTAAAAGGTTTTGGTGGTGTTTTGGGATCGTTTCTGTCAACATTTTTGTAAATTCTACACAAATGTGCGGCGCACTTTTGTACTGTTTTGTTAAAACCTTTTTTAGATTGCCAGAAATCTATACGGCGAGTTTAGAAATTTTAGTTTACCAAGTATTTTAAAATGTTTTAAACCAATAACAAATCAATCCCTGGCAGCGGCGCCAAAACTTGATGTTCGTTCGCAAGTCTTAAATTTTTATTACAAGATATTACCACACAATTGACTAGAAACACAAACACGGGAAAGTATACCCTATCATGTATAGCATAGTGTTAAGGTAAGTCTAGTTCGTTCCACGGGATTGGTGTTATAGAATATAAAACAATTACCTCTAGAGTGTCACAAGTTCTAAAGATATACTTATCAAATGGTTTTAAGGGTGCGTTTGGTTAAGGTCACAAGCATATGAAAGATAGGTAGCAATGCTGAATATGAACACATAAGCAATGTAAGACAACATGCCGATTACTAGTCGTACACGCAACATCTAATTAATATAACAAAAATCCGACTAAACATCATGTCATATGAAAAGAATTAAGAATGGTTTATGCTTGATTTCGATAACTAAAGTAGTAGATGAGATTAGGCAAGAGTTGTTATATGTTTTTTTCCACTAATCGCGACAAAAGTGAATAAAAAGATTCATTTACTAGATGACATGAAATTCATCCATTCATCCAACATATAACAATGGTCTTACATAATAGCATATAATACAAAAGCATCTAAATCATACTCATAGTCACGAACCAAGGAGGAAAGTGCGCCGCACAAAACTAATTATGTGTCGCACTTTGCCCTCGCAAAGCAATATAAATCTATCTAACTAGAAGATTGTTAAAACTTAACCATTTGCACAATAAAATACTCCATAATAACAGTAAAAATAATTATCTCAACAATATGTAAATCAAAAGAAATGAATAACATAATTGAAATGAGAATTATACCAACAAAAGTGTTCAAATCAATACTTGCTTCAAAGAGTTATAAGCCATGTTCCAACTTATTACAATCAACAGAAAAGTTTTGAATCCTTTGCTACAGTAACAATGGTTTGAAACAACTAAGGTTCACCTTGTACTAGTAACTATGATCAAGTATTGAAAGAATCCTTGATTATATCAAACCCTTGTAACAAATAACAATGGAGAATGGAGTTGTAAGGAATTCTGTGTTTTAGCCTTCCCTAGGGTCCAATATATAACCCTTATTTCATAGCTAAACAGTCCTGGAGCAAGCCAAGAGTTCTCCCATAATTTCCATGCATAATGACAATTAATATGTGTAACTACAACAAAATGTGTGCCGCACTTTCTCAAATGTGCGCCGCACTTTCTCAAATGTGGGCCGCACTTTTGAGTTGAAAATGTGCGCCGCACTTTTCCTTTTGTGCGCCGCACTTTTGATATTTCTCCAAAATCGTAATACATTGAATGTGAGCCTCACTTTTCAGTTTTGCGCCGCACTTTGGCTCTTTTTCAACACAATTTATTTTCTAGTCCTTTTCTTTTTATTTCTTCGCTTCTTTTCTTAATAGTTTCATTCCTTCACTACAATCAAAACAATACTCATTATTAGTAACAATTCAACACATAATTTATTTATTTACATATCAAACAAGTACAAATGCATCATTACAAACATGTATAAATGAGGCGTTATTAGTACCCGCGGTGCCTTATCGATAAGGGAACGTATAGACCTTTAAGGATCCGTGTTCGTAGATTTTTCTCCCTTTTGTCTTTTAGTGAGGTAGTCACATCTAGTGGAATAGTTATCCTCAAAGGATATTTTGAAACCAAATGGAATATGCCAATTTCAAATTTTCAAATATTTAATTTAATAAAACATTTTCTTAAAAATAAAGTTTATTAAAAAAACTTTGTCACATTTAATAAAATGTGAGTTTTAAGAAAACTTAAATCCTTGATTACTTAATTAAGATGAAAACTTGTTTGTTCATACCTTAAGTGATAATGGTTGAAATGAAAAAATACTTGAACTCAAGAATTCGTTTTTCGTTGTTTTCGTAAATGCTTGTTTTAATATTTTCTCGTAATCAAAACAAAGCGAGACCATAAAATGCAAGTAAAATTTTTAGGCATCATTGCATTAACACAGAGGTTACCCTGTTAGATCCAAGTGAAAACACATAACGTGGCGCGGCCATTGATGAGACTACTTTTATACATAGTCTCATCATCCAAAACGGGCCTTAAATGCATTAAATATCATTAAAAATGCCAAATATATGCTTGTGTTTGTTACTTTTGTATTTTAGGTATGGGTATTGAAAAAATGACAAAAGATCACAAGAAACATGCAAAAACGAACACGGGAAACGAAGCCGCACAATGAACCAAGCCCTAAAGAAGATTTTCCAAGAAAAACCCTTGAAGTTTTGAAGATTATGCAAGAAGGGTCCTCCAATATTTAAGAATTGACACTTTAAACCCTTGTATATTCATAATTACAAGTTAGGTCCTTAAAGTTTGTAAAATTTACAAAAAGGTCCCTCCACTTTGTAGAATTGGCAAGAATGGTCCCTCAACAATCATGACTTGTCAATATTAGTCCTCCAAAAAGTCAATCATACAAGTCAAGACCATTATCTATGAAGAAAATGCCAAAACAACCCTTCAAGAATCAACAAATGGCAAGAAATACCCTGAAAATACTTTGGAAAAGTATTTGTGGCCAAAGTGTGAAAATGGAAACTTGAAATACAAAGGAATCTGCATTTAGCTTGTTTATACTTCAAGTGACAAAGAAAGAAGAGAAGAGGGACTATACTGGGCAGAGAAGGATACTTACCTTAACCTATGAGGGGGTGACACGTGCCCTACTCACCAAAACCCTCCAATCACAAGCCATCCTTCCTCCATGTCTTCTTCCACTCACAACAACTTTTAACTAATCTAGATTAGTTAAATATTACGCGCTAAACACAAACATTTAAACCCAAAACAGATCAAAACTTACACTGTTTATCATATGAACAAAATTGGGTTTTTTCTAATGGCTTGAAATTAAACCCTAATCTCCTCCAGAATTGAGATTAGGGTATCCCTAAACATAACCCAATCACCAAAACCCTTGCCACATCATCACCTTGGTCACATGATAAACCCTCCCACATGGTTTTGGGAGAAAAATCCAAAATCCCTGCAACATCCAACGTCCAATATCCTAGCTTGAAACTTAAGCTTATTTTGAGCCCTTGATGCAATTCCTACACACTTTATAGCTTCACAAACAACCAAAGAGTTCACATGATCAAGCATAAAGCCAAAATTCTCAAGGGAAAAATGGGACTTCTACAACTTTAGGGTTTATGTTTTTTATGTTCTTAGTTAAACATTGTAGCCTATATAAGGCATAGGGCCTCATACATTGAGCCATACTCTTGGTTATTCCTTTGTTCAATTTCTGTAAATCCATTTTCATGTTTAATGAATTGTGTTTGAATCTTTGAAGAAATCAAAGTGCCAATCTTTCTAGTTACTTGTTATTGTTATATGTTTGCTAAAACTGAATTTCAAAACATTTTCTTTAATCTTTGTGCAAGAACTTGCTCAAAGTTCTAAAACCTTGATATTTTGCTAAGTTCCTTGGTACACCTTGGAATTCTTGGGCTATAAGTGGATCATAGCATCCTGATATTGTGTTATCAAGGTGTTGTGAGGCTTATAACTTGGGGATAATCAAGTGTGGGGTACAAGGGTTGCATTAATCAAGATTTTGTCACCTTTCTGTTTTATATTTTTGCTTCTAACTTTGTTCCCTCTTAGCAACTTGATATTGGAAGCTTGTGATTGTTCTTGCTAGCACATCAACTCAAACATACGTGGGTGTGGATGTACATCCATGAGGTTTGAACCCTTAATCTCAAAATCTGTCAAAAATTTGGATATTTATGATATTTGAGTTCTGCTTGTGTATGTGTTGTTCTTGGGCTCCAAATCTTGGTGTTTTTGTTTATGTTTGATGTTTAGAAGCTTATGTATGCATTTGCTAACCAAAATCCAACTTTTGATTTGAAAATATAAATGGGTGTTTGGGTCAACTGCATATTGAAGTATATGTGTTATTGGTTAAGTGTTTGCTGTTGTATGTTGCCAGTTCTTGCTTAAGAAGTACAATAGAGTGATAATCTGCAAAGTTGTATGCTTTTGAACACCTAAATCAAACATATGCTTATAAAATAATGATTTGTTGATATTTTGGACTGTGATTTGGTTCACACCTAGTTCTAGGCCTAGAATTGGGATAAAAAGCGATAAATCATACCCAACATAACCTGTTAAAGAGATTTAAGTGTTTGAATTTGGCTATGTGGTCAAGTATATCAGCAATTGTCAAAACTGCATGTTCTTTGTTCATCAGTAACTTTTGTATGCTTGAATCTTGAGCTATACCTTGAACCATTGCATGAAACCTATTTAAATTTGTTCATTTGAATTAATTATAGCTTGTGTATGCTTTTGGTGCAATTTGGTTGGCTGAATCTTGCTAAAATAGCTTATTGAGTTCATAAATGCTTATGTTCATATCTGGTGCTTATCTGGTGATAACTTGAATTAACTGCACTGATTGGCTGATTGGAAGTGTGATATTTTTGTTGTTCTTGACTCCTTGTGATTCACTGATCACAAGGGTGCCTTGTTTGTAACTTGAATCCAACAAAATGTCATATAAGACAAAAAGTCAAAAAGGTCAAGCAGGGGGAAAAGTTCCCACTGCTCAACCTCCAAAACTAGCCCCTGCTAGTGTAAAACATAATTCAGCTTATTCATAAGCCAAATTGGCTTATCCAGACTTGCAACAACTTATTTTTTGTGATAGATCTTCCTCATTTGACCCATTTATTTGATCTGGAGCTTATTAGACTTTGACTTTGCCTTTTTACTAGAAAACTCATTAGGTTGACTTTTAAACAAGTGCTTATCTGCTTATTCTGGCTTATTGCTTGTTCTTATTTGAAAACTTTTTGATTATTTCGCTTAATTAAGTCATTTAAAAGCTTTTTAAAGTTGAATCAGCACTTGAGGTGGTCTAGAACTCAAAAACGACTATTTTGTCGTTTTGTGAAGAGAGTCTTGGCTTATTTCAGGCTTATTTCTTGTGCTTTTTCCAATTTTCTTTTTATAAATCTCTTAAGTAACTCAAAAGAAGCTTGTGCGTCAAATTTGAGCTTATGACATCAGCTTATAGCTTAATGGGCCAAAAAGCCCATTAAGAATAAGCTGCTTTGAAATAAGCTAGCTTAAACACATTTTCAGCTTTTGGGCCTTCAGAGTTTTGTTCTTAAAATCAAATTTCAGATATGAGCTTTTGGGCTTATTTGGACAACATTTTTCTTATTGGGCCTATTTGAGCCCATTAATGGACTGTTTGGACTTTTAGCCCATTTCTAGGCCCAATAGGGGTATTTTTGTAATTTCTAATTCATTTATGTATTATTTAGGTTAAAATAAGTAGGTTTGCAACTTTTTAGAATTTTTTACAAATTTTGGATTTTTATTAATATTTTATTATTAATTTATTATTAAAAATTAAAATTTAGATTTTTCAAAGTTTTTCATTTTTCTTAGATCAAATACATTAAGTTAGGAATTTTACAATTTTTAGAATATTTTTATTGTCATTAGATTAATTTTTAGAATTATTTTAAGTTTTAATAGTTTTTATTTGTTTTTAAATAGTTTTTATTAATTTTAAAATTTTCAAAAATAGTTATACATTTAGTTAAATCATGTTAGAGGTTTACAAGTGAAAAAATCTCATTTTAGGCTTTTTGTTAATTAAATTGATTTTTGGGCTTTAATTAGCATTAAAAAATTATTATTTAATTAAATAAAAGGTTTGAGTGATTTTTTATTTTTTGTTAACTCTAATTACATTTTTTAGGATTTATTTCAATTTTCTAGGAATTTTTAGGGTAAATTTTTAATTTTGTCATTTTTTACAGTTTTACGTGCACTACTATTCGTCTTAGTTTAATTCATAATCGTAACCGTCATTCTCTTCTAATCTCTTTTCTTCTTTTCATTTCTCATCAATATAATCACAAGCCATTAATCATCTCTTAACACAACGCACTTGCCTCCTTGGGAAACGAACTTGAACTTCATTGGTCATTAGTGCTTGGTTTTCCTAAACCGACACTTAATACTTGCCACTTTTGCTCTCTTTTCCTAAAGAGTAGTAAAATCACTACATCATTTTGGCGCCGCTGTCGGGGAGGCGTGTTGTGTTTTGATTTGGACAATTGTTATTTTTATATAGCCATAATATCTATTTGTATTAGTAGCACTCTACTAATACGTATTATCGGTTTTTCGTTTTTTGTGTGAATATTATTACTATATCGTATACGTAGAACAATAAATTCACAAGTACTCCAAAAGTGTGAAAACACAACCTTGATTGGGAGGTCATTACTCTATCATTGTATTTGAATCTCAAACAAGAAATCAAAGGCAAAATAGATAAATACTTTCGTGAAGCTTAAATTTGAAAAGCACAAACTATAAGGTGGGTATAAGGCAGGTATTATAAAATATACCCTAAGGAAAAAGGCTCTTAAGTGCTTCGGGCCGCCTCGTTTCCCCGCTTGCTTGTGAGTGTTTAGATAAAAAGGCCTAATCGAGGGTTTGCCAACCAAAGTATTATCTACATATCATATATATTTTCTTGGTTTCATTTGATTAAACCCTCTTGAACGTTTTGGTGTTCCACCAACGTTCTAAAGTCATCAAAGGCGTTCACTTCACGTGATCGTTTTTCATTCCTCGAGGCTTCTTTAATCAAGAGATTTGATTAAGGAGGAGATTTTTAGATTTTTGTCTACTTAACACAATCACAAAAATCCAAAAAAAAAGTAAAAACAATCAAAAACCACAAAAAATGGAAAAATTAAAAGCACCAAAAAGAATCTTCTTTGCTCGTCCCCACGTTGTACGTGACGTTTATGCTTACTCGTAATCAAGAAAGACGTGCACGTAAACGAAAAAACCGAAAGGATTTAACACCTACTCCTAATCTTTCTAGTGAGGAGTCTCCTATTGACGAACCTATCGTAGAAGAAGAACCAACCATGGCGAATCAAACTATGATGGTGTTACTTCAAGAACCCATCGAGGGTTATGGAGAGGCTATTGTTATTCCCGCTATCCTTGCGGAGATCTTTGAAGTGAAAATGGGTTTGTTGTCGATGATCCAAAACAACAAATTCCGTGGTGATGAAAAGGACAACCCACACAACCATATTCGCCAATTCAATCGTCTTACCGCCACTTGCAAATTTAAGGATGTTGCTAATGACTCGATTAAGATGATGCTTTTTCCGTATTCCTTAGCGGGGCCCGCTAAAATTTGGTTAGAGAAAGAGCCACCCAATTCTATATTGACGTGGAAGGATCTCGTTTCTAAGATTGTGAACCATTTTTTTCCGCCCTCTAAGACTACGCATTTGAAAAACGAGATTTCAAAATTTTGACAAGAATTTAATGAGAGTTTTTCAACGTCTTGGAATAGGTTTAAGGAAATGTTACATGAATGTCCTCATCACGGTTTTTCCGACTTGCATCAAATTGACACGTTTTATAATGGCTTAAATGATCATGAAAGAGATTATCTATATGCCGTCGCGGGTGGTAATTTTTTGTGTAAAACGGTTGAGGAAGCGTTGTTGATAATTGAGAATAGATCTAAGGTGTATAGTCCTCGTAACACATCGAGTGTTCGTAAGGCTTTGTCTTTGGCTTCACCTTCTTTGTCTAATACCATCGATGCTTGCCAAACTGAGGCGAACTTGGAAAACAAAATCTTTGATAAGCTTAAAGGTCTTTTAATTGAATTCAAAGTTGGAGAACAAATTGCTCCCGCTACGGCTAAAGCGGTTGAGGTTTCATGTATGTATTGTGGTGGAGGTCATGATTTCTCCGAGTGCATTACCAACGGTGGTAACACTTCGAGTGCCTACGCGGCCACGGGAACTTACAACCAAAACGGTCAAGTTACCCGCTCTAATCAATTGACTCCACCGGGTTTTGCTCCCAATAAAAATGCTAACAACAAATATTGAAACAATCAACTTGGTTTTAAAAAAAATTACAAAGGAAACTATGGGAATCAAGAGGCTAATAATCAAGTTTCAAACAAAAATCAAAACAATGATTTTCAAAACAACAACAAGGGTTTGCAAACTTTGAAAGATCTTCCAAATGAATTTGTTGAATACGCTAATGGAAACGATGCTTGGTTTGACAACATTCAAAGAGAAATCATTAGCCTAAGATCCGAGTTTAAGAACGACTTGAAGAAGGAGTTGAAAAACGAGTTAGGAAATGAGCTTAAAATCCATACAAACAAAATGGAAGGGAATGTAACTAGGTTACAACAAAACCAACAAAAAATGGAACAAGGGCAACATGAAATAAAACAAGAGATGATTAAGGCCGAGAAGAGGTAATCCATGTTTGAAGATAAAATTTCATCTATGTTTGAGGCTATAATGTGCAAACCGTCTTCGAGTAGTCTTTCGAGCAACACCATATCGAACCCTAAGGGAGAGATGAAACTGATTACCACACGTAGTGGTAAGACACTTAAGGAACCGAATCCTCAACCAATTGCTCCTACAGAGGATGCAATTAAGGAAGAACCCGAGGTGGTGGTCGAAAAGGAGCATGTCCTATCTCATGAAGTACCGCTCATACCACACCTACGGTTGACCCATTACCACATTTGGAACCCGAGATTCCAAAGGCTATGCCTATGCCTCAACCCACACCACCTTTGCCCTATCCATCGAGACTTAGAAAGGAGAAACGTCAAGAGCGTGATAATTATCAATTTGAGCTTTTTATGAAAATGTTTCATGACGTTCATTTTAATGTGAGTTTTGCCGATGCTTTGGTCATGATGCCTCGATTTGCCGCTAACCTCAAGAGTATGTTGAACAACAAGGAGAAATTGCAACAATTGTCTAGTTGTTCATCGGTTTATCTTAACCGCATACCTAAAAAATTCGGTGATCCCGATAAATTCTTGATTCCTTGGGCAATCCAAGATATGGAAGAATGCTATGACTTGGCCGATCTTGGTGCTAGTATTAATTTGATGCCACTTGCAATCTTCAAGTCGCTCAATCTTCCTAATCTTACTCCTTCACTAATGTCTATCGAGTTGGCCGACCCTTCCACGATTCCCGCATGTGGATTGGCGGAAGACGTTTTTGTGAAAGTGGGAAAGTTCTATTATCCGGTAGACTTTATCGTTGTCGATATTCCCACGGATCATCAAGTTCCTCTCATTTTAGGTCGTTCGTTTTTAGATACGTCTATGTCTTTAATTGATGTGCATGCTAGAAAGATCACCTTACGTTTCAACGACGAGGAACTTGTTATAAACACAACTCAAAATTCTCCAATTTCTCATGTTTATTCTGTTGCAACCATAAACCTCGTTGATATGATTGACGTTGGTTGCGAGGAATTTTCACAAGAAGTTTTAGGTTTTGGTGATGATGAAAATAGTGGCAATCCCACTATGTTAGATCCCATTCTTGATAACTCGACACCAACCTTCACTCCATTTGAAGGTGGTGGTTTTACGTTGGAAGAATTCGATGTTCCACGTACTTGTGATGAAGACCTCGACAATGATGAGGACTTCTTGATTATCAAGGATTTTCTTAACGATTTCCCATTTCCTCCACCCGAGGAGGTTATGCGTATCGAGCCCAAATCTTCAATTGAGGAACCACCTATCCTCGAACAGAAAGATTTACCTCCTCACCTTGAATATGTATTTTTGGAGGAGGACGACAAGTTGCCGGTTATTATTATGAAAGACCTTTCGGATGATGGAAAAACCGCACTTGTCGATGTTCTAAAGGATCATAAAGGGGCAATTGCGTGGAAGTTATCCGACATTAAGGGGATTGATCCCAAATTTTGTACCCACAAAATCTTAATGGAGGAGGATTACAAACCCGCAATCCAATGTCAAAGGAGGGTGAACCCCAAAATTCACGACGTCATCAAAAAGGAAGTTCTAAAACTCCTTGACGCGGGAATGATTTACCCTATTTCCGATAGCCCTTGGGTGAGTCCTATTCATTGTGTCCCTAAAAAGGGAGGAATGACCGTTGTGCCAAACGATGCCAACGAGTTAATTCCAACTAGACTCGTGACCGGATGGAGAGTGTGTATTGACTATCGTAAGTTAAATGACGCCACTCGAAGAGACCATTTTCCTTGCCCTTCATGGACCAAATTTTGGAGCGTCTTACGGGAAACGATTTCTATTGCTTTTTAGATGGTTTTTCCGGTTACTTCCAAATCCCCATCGATCCTCGTAATCAAGAAAATACTACGTTTACGTGTCCATATGGAACGTTTGCCTATCGTAGAATGCCATTCGGACTTTGCAATGCACCGGGAACCTTTCAAAGGTGCATGATGGCTATTTTTCATGATATGATCGAGAAGACGATGGAAGTCTTCATGGATGACTTTTTCGTGTTTGGTAGTTCGTTCACTTCGTGTTTTTCGAATCTTAAGAGAATGTTGAAACGTTGTGAGGAAACCAACCTTGTGCTAAATTGGGAAAAATGTCATTTTATGGTTAAAAGTGGAATCGTCTTAGGGCACAAGGTTTCGAAAGCGAGGATTGAGGTAGATCAAGCTAAGGTAGACGTCATCGCCAAATTACCTCTTCCCAAAACCATTAAGGGAGCTAGGAGTTTCCTAGGCCACGCGGGCTTTTATCGTCGATTCATCAAGGATTTTTCGAAGATTTCTCGACCTATTACACATCTCCTTGAAAAAGATGCACGTTTTGTCTTTGACGAAGATTGTGTACGAGCCTTTGAAATCCTTAAGAGGAAACTTACCGAAGCTCCCATTCTTGTTGCTCCCAATTGGAACCTCCCCTTTGAGCTCATGTGTGACGCTAGTGACTATGCTATTGGGGCCGTATTGGGGCAACGTCATGATAAGAACTTCTTGCCTATTCACTATGCTAGCAAGACGATGACCGAGGCTCAACTAAAATACACTACAACGGAGAAGGAGTTCCTTGTCGTGGTGTATGCATTTGAGAAATTCCGACCTTATCTCGTCTTGACTAAATGCATAGTGTATACGGATCATTTGGCTATCAAGTATCTTATGGCTAAGCAAGATGCAAAGCCAAGATTACTTCGTTGGATTCTCCTCCTTCAAGAATTTGATCACAAAATCGTTGACAAAAAAAGAGCCGAGAATCTAGCGCCCGATCATCTTTCTCGTTTGGAAGATCCTCACCAAAGTGTTTACGAGCCAAAGGAAATCACCGAAACATTTCCGCTCGAGACACTTGGTGTAGTGAATTATAAGATTGATTCTTCTACCCCGTGGTTTGCGGACATCGTAAATTACCATGCGGGGAATTTCATCATCAAGGGTATGATGACTCAAGAAAAACGAAAATTCTTTCGTGACGTCAAGTTCTATTTTTGGAACGACCCTTACTTGTTTTGAACTTTTGCGGATCAAATTATTCGACGTTGTGTATTTGGTATCGAAGCTTCTAACATCCTTATAGCTTGTCACGAGGGACCCACGGGTGGTCACCACGGTGCTAATATCACGGCTAAGAAGGTTTTTGATGCCGATTTCTTTTGGCCTACTATTACCAAGATGCACATGCACTTGTGAAGTCGTGCGACTCATGCCAACGACAAGGAAAAGCCTCACAAAACGATGAAATGCCACAAAATATCATCCAAGTGGGTGAGATCTTTGACGTTTGGGGCATTGACTTTATGGGGCCGTTCCCATCATCTCGTGGTAATAAGTACATCCTTGTCGCCGTTGACTACCTATCTAAGTAGGTGGAAGATAAGGCTTTGCCCACCAACGATGCTCGTGTGGTAGTCAAGTTCTTGAAAAGCTTGTTTTCTCGGTTTGGAACCCCTCGTGTGATCATAAGCGATCGTGGAACCCATTTTTGTAACGACCAATTCGAAAGGGTCCTAAGAAAATATGGGGTTACACATCGTCTTTCTACGGCTTATCACCCACAAACGAGTGGGCAAGTCGAGGTTTCAAACCGAGCTTTGAAGAGGATCTTGGAAAGATCTATTGGGGAAAACCAACAATCTTGGTCGGATAAGTTGGAGGATGCTTTATGGGCCTTTAGAACCGATCATAAGACGCCCATCGGGTGCACTCCTTATAAGCTTGTGTATGGGAAGAATTATCACTTGCCAATTGAACTTGAATACAAAGCTTATTGGGCCCTTAAGCATTGTAATGATGATATGGAGACCGCAAGAAAACACCGAAAAATGCAATTAAATGAATTGGATGAATTAAGGGATATTGCTTATGAAAATTCATTGATGTATAAAGAAAAGACTAAAAATTTTCATGATTCAAAAATTAAAAACCGGGTTTTTAACATTGGAGATCAAGTGTTGCTTTTTAACTCTCGTTTGAAAATATTTTCCGGTAAGTTGAAATCCCGTTGGTCCGGTCCTTTCACCGTGACTCAGTTTTTTCCATATGGGACCATCGAGCTAGCTCAAAATGATGGCTCCAATTTCAAGGTGAATGGACATAGGTTGAAGCACTACTTTGGCGGGGAAGTTCCATCCTTGAACTACCTCGACCAAATCACCTTCCCCAATGATAATTAGTATTGAGGGGATCGAGTCGAGCTCATGACTCGGTAATCAAAAATGAGGTGACTCGTGGGGGAGTACCATGCTTATCCTATGTACATATTATCGCTTTCTAATGTAATAACGTGTGGGGATTTGTTCCCTTCTATTCTGTGGTTGTTTGTGAATTGTGGATTTTAGATGATCATTATCTTCACGATTGGAGCCTCTCGTGTTCGTTTTATGGGAGCACTCGATCGTTTGCATTGAATACTTTCTCAATATCCATGATATATCCTTTGATGTTCTAACCTTATGTTTTTAGCACACTTTATAAACGGATTTAAATTTAATGGTTACACCCTTTCAATGCTAGATTAAGCATTCGACTACATCTCTAGTATGGGGGGTTTTCCAACCCTTAGACTCGAAACATTGAGGACAATGTTTAACTTTAGTATGGGGGGGGTGAATAGATACTTGCCTTGCCAAACCTTCATGCTTTCCAAAGTTTATCTTTTTGTTTATCGTTTTGTTGCAAATAAGGCTAAAAATGGCCAAATTTTAAAAATTTTCTCATGTTTTATAAGTGTTTGAAGACACGAATGTAGATTTTCCGATGGCGAGAATAAGAGTAATTTTTGACTCGACCGTGTGTGTTGAGGACTTAACTTCGATTCCTTGACTTTATATTAGGCTAAGTCTCTTAAATGAGGACGCGAAATGATAGAGTTAATTATAAGTTACTATGCTAAATGTAGAGTACTCGTATTCTTTCAAAAACTCATGTGTTCTCGTTGTTTGCTTATTCTCCCTTCGCTTGTAAATATTTTTTGCTTAATAAGTATTGACTTAGCGGTTTAGTCTTGATTGTTGGTTTCTAGTCTTTTCTAGTAGCTTCTATGTAATTAAATTGGGAAGACATTAAGGTATCGCCAGCGTCACAGTTTTGAAGTATTGGCAACCCGAATAATCGAAAGCTTCACCCAATAATAAGATTTCAAGTGCTCACCTAAATCAAGAAAACAATTTGAAGCTCACAAGGCAAAAAAATCTATCCAAAATTGAAAGTGAATCAAGCCTTAATCTTTGAAGCTTTAAAGATCCAAAATTCTCTTTTAGCGTGAGGATATACGTCTTTGGCCACAATAAACACCTCATGGCGAGGTTAAATAAAAGGCAAGGCAAGATCAAAGTCATAATAAAAGCTTCATGGCAAAGTTGAATAAAAGATGCAGGTAAACCTATGATAATAAGGCCCTTCTGTTAGGGGGCGTATAAAAGTCTTGGTAATAAGTCTCATGTTCAAAACCGTTATAAAACCGTGTTTATCGATCCTTCCTGTTGACTTAATTTTTTGACATCGTTGTCTATTAGGAGGGGTTATTAATTCGATGCTCTTGGTTACACCGTTAGGACTCTATTTTTTAGACCTAAATCTCTATCATCGCAAAAGTCAAACAATGTATCCTCGTGAAACATTCAAGAAAAAATAAAATATAAGAGATACAACTTAGGAAAATGGGAGGATAACTACGTGATTAGGGCATATGAGTAGTGTTAGCATTACTAACTTATAATGACAATGATCTCGTTGCACGCTTAGCATGGAATTGGGATGAAAATCGAGGATGATGAAATTATTTCTAACGAAGCATTCACGTGTACTTATTCTATGAACATAAACGTCCCATTTTGCGATGAAAATCATACATTATGTCTAAAACGCAAGTAGTAGTAGCAATAGTAGTACTGTAGCTAGTTTATCATTCAATAAAAATGAATTTTGGAGGTGCTACGATACTTTATTCTAGCATTGCATGAGGGCACGACAATGGTTTAGTATTGGGGAGTGATGAGACTGCTTTTATACATAGTCTCATCGTCCAAAACGGGCCTTAAATGCATTAAATATCAATAAAAATGCCAAATATATGCTTGTGTTTGTTACTTGTGTATTTTAGGTACGGATATTGAGAAAATGACAAAAGGTCACAAGAAACATGCAAAAACGAACACGGGAAACGAAGCCGCACAATGAACCAAGCCCTAATGAAGATTTTTCAAGAAAAACCTTGATGTTTTGAAGATTATGCAAGAAGGGTCCTCCAATATTGAAGAATTGACACATTAAACACTTGTATATTCATAATTACAAGTTTGGTCCTTAAAGTTTGTCAAATTTACAAAAAGGGCCCTCCACTTTGAAGAATTGACAAGAATGGTGCCTCAACAATCATGACTTGTCAATATTAGTCCTCCAAAAATTCAGTCATACAAGTCAAGACCATTATCTATGAAGAAAATGCCAAAACAACCTTCAAGAATCAACAAATGGCAAGAAATACACCTGAAAATACTTTGGAAAAGTATTTGTGGACAAATTGTGAAAATGGAAACTTGAAATATAAAGGAATCTGCATTTAGCTTGTTTAAACTTCAAGTGACAAAGAAAGAAGAGAAAAGGGACTAAACTGGGCAGACAAGGATACTTACCTTAACCTGTGAGGGGGTGACACGTGCCCCACTCACCAAAACCCTCCAATCACAAGCCATCCTTCCTCCATGTCATCTTCCACTCACAACAACTTTTAACTAATCTGGATTAGTTAAATATTACGCGCTAAACACCAACAATTAAACCCAAAACAGATTAAAACTTGCACAAAATTGTGTTTTTCTAATGGCTTGAAATTAAACCCTAATCTCCTCCAGAATTGAGATTAGGGTATCCCTAAACATAACCCAATCACCGAAAACCTTGCCACATCATCACCTTGGTCACATGATAAACCCTCCCACACGGTTTTGGGAGAAAAAGCCAAAATCCCTGCCACATCCAACGTCCAATATCCTAGCTTGAAACTTAAGCTTATTTTGATCCCTTGATGCAATTCCTACACACTTTACAGCTTCAAAAACAACCAAAGAGTTCACATGATCAAGCATAAAGCCAAAATTCTCAACGGAAAAATGGGACTTCTACAGCTTTAGGGTTTATGTTTTTTATGTTCTTAGTTAAACATTGTAGCCTATATAAGGCATAGGGCCTCATACATTGAGCCCTGCTCTTGGTTTTTCCTTTGTTCAAATTCTGTAAATCCATTTTCATGTTTAATGAATTGTGTTTGAATCTTTGAAGAAATCCAAGTGCCAATCTTTCTAGTTACTTGTTATTGTTATATGTTTGCTAAAACTGAATCTCAAAACATTTTCTTTAAGCTTTGTGCAAGAAATTGCTCAAAGTTCTAAAACCTTGATATTTTGCTAAGTTCCTTGGTACACCTTGGAATTCTTGGGCCATAAGTGGATCATAGCATCCTGATATTGTGTTATCAAGGTGTTGTGAGGCTTGTAACTTGGGGATAATCAAGTGTGGGGTACAAGGGTTGCATTAATCAAGATTTTGTCACCTTTCTGTTTTATATTTTTGCTTCTAACTTTATTCCATCTTAGCAGCTTGATATTGGAAGCTTGTGCTTGTTCTTGCTAGCACATCAGCTCAAACATATGTGGGTGTGGATGTACATCCATGAGGTTTGAACCCTTAATCTCAAAATCTGTAAAAAATTTGGATATTTGTGATATTTGAGTTCTGCTTGTGTATGTGTTGTTCTTGGGCTCCAAATCTTGTTGTTTCTGTTTAAGTTTGATGTTTAGATGCTTATGTATGCATGTGCTAACCTAAATCCAACTTTTGATTTGAAAATATTGATTTGAAAATATAAAGGGGTGTTTGAGTCAACTGCATATTGAAGTATATGTGTTATTGGTTAAGTGTTTGTTGTTGTATGTTGCTAGTTCTTGCTTAAGAAGTGCAATAAAGTGATAATCTGCAAGTTGTATGCTTTTGAACACCTAAATCAAACATATGCTTATAAAATCTTGATTTATTGATATTTTGGACTGTGATTTGGTGCACACCTAGTTCTAGGCCTAGACTTGGGATAAAAAGTGATAAGTCATACCCAACATAACCTGTTAAAGAGATTTAAGTGTTTGAATTTGGCTGTGTGGTCAAGTATATCAGCAATTGTCCAAACTGCATGTTCTTTGTTCATCAGTAACTTTTGTATGCTTGAATCTTGAGCTATACCTTGAACCATTGCATGAAACCTATTTAAATTTGTTCATTTGAATTAATTATAGCTTGTGTATGCTTTTGGTGCAATTTGGTTGGCTGAATCTTGCTAAAATAGCTTATTGAGTTCATAACTGCTTATGTTCATATATGGTGCTTATCTGGTGATAAATTGAATTAACTGCACTGATTGGCTTATTGGAAGTGTGATATTTTTGTTGTTCTTTACTCCTTGTGATTCACTGATCACAAGGGTTCCTTTTTTGTAACTTGAATCCAACAAAAAGTCATATAAGACATAAAGTCAAAAAGGTCAAATAGGGGGAAAAGTTCCCACTGCTCAACCTCCAAAACTAGCCCCTGCTAGTGTAAAACATCATTCAGCTTATTCATAAGCCAAATTGGCTTATCCAAACTTGCAACAACTTATTTTTTTTATAGATCTTCCTCATTTGACCCATTTATTTGATCTAGAGCTTATTAGACTTTGACTTTGACTTTTTACTAGAAAACTCATTAAGTTAACTTTTAAACAAGTGCTTATCTGCTTATTCTGGCTTATTTCTTGTGCTTATTTGAAAACCTTTTGATTATTTAGCTTAATTAAGTCATTTAAAACCTTTTGAAAGTTGAATCAGCACTTGAGGTGGTCTAGAACTCAAAAATGACTATTTTGTCGTTTTGTGAAGAAAGTCTTGTCTTATTTCAGGCTTATTTTTTGTGCTTTTTCCAATTTTATTTTTACAGATCTCTTAAGTAACTCAAAAGAAGCTTGTGTGTCAAATTTGAGCTTATAGCATCAGCTTATAGCTTAATGGGCCAAAAAGCCCATTAAGAATAAGCTGCTTTGAAATAAGCTAGCATAAACACATTTTTAGCTTTTGGGCCTTCAGAGTTTTGTTCTTAAAATCAAATTTTAAGTCAGATAGGAGCTTTTGGGCTTATTTAGACAACATTTTTTATATTGAGCCTATTTGAGCCTATTAAGGGACTGTTTGGACTTTTAGCCCATTTCTAGGCCCAATAAGGGTATTTTGTAATTTCAACTTAATTTCTGTATTATTTAGGTTAAAATAAGTAGGTTTGCAACTTTTTAGAATTTTCTATATATTTTGGATTTTTATTAATATTTTATTATTATTTTATTATAAAAAATTAAAATTTAGATTTTTCAAAGTTTTTCATTTTTCTTAGATCAAATACATTAAGTTAGGAATTTTACAATTTTTATAATATTTTTATTGTAATTAGATTAATTTTTATAATTATTTTAAGTTTTAATAGTTTTTAATTGTTTTTAAATAGTTTTTATTAATTTTAAAATTTTCAAAAATATTTATACATTTAGTTAAGTCATTTTAGAGGTTTACAAGTGAAAAAATCTCACTTTAGGCTTTTTGTTAATTAAATTGATTTTTTGGGCTTTAATTAGCATTAAAAAAATTTTATTTAATTAAATAAAAGGTTTGAGTGATTTTTGATTTTTTGTAAACTCTAATTACATTTTTTACGATTTATTACAATTTTCGAGGAATTTTTAGGGTAAATTTTTAATTTTGTTACTTTTTACGGTTTTGCGTACACGACTATTGGTCTTAGTTTAATTCATAATAGTAACCGTCATTCTCTTCTAATCTCTTTTCTTCTTTTCATTTCTCATCAATATAATCACAAACCATTAATCATCTCTTAACACAACGCACTTGCCTCCTTGGGAAACGAACTTGAACTTCATTGGTCAATAGTGCTTGGTTTTCCTAAACCGACACTTAATACTTGCCACTTTTGCTCTCTTTTCCTAAAGAGTAGTATGCTGAGTATGCTGATTTTAAAGATGGTTTTTAGTTTTATGAGGTTTTATAACTTGCCTGATTTACCAAACCCATCTTCAAGATGGGTTTTTAGAGTATGATTAATCTGAGTGAATTTCATAAAATGTATGATGGTTTTGTTTGAGATGGGTTTTTATAGTATGATTGATCTGAGTGAGTATGATTGATCCAAGTATGATGTGAACAAAGTCAAGAAAAGTGAATGAAAGTCAACGCCACGTGGGCTAAAAAATGACGTGAAATATAACATTTTTACGTTACTAATAATAGCCGGTACCAACAAGTTTCAATGGAAATATTATAAATAAACATAAAGTTCAATAGCTAGATAAGTATTTTATGTCCATTATTTGTAATATTGAGGAAAAAAAGTAAAGTTCATTGGTAATTTATGACTTTAACCTTTTTTTATATAACAAACTTTATTTATCAAACATGTAAGGTATACGTATCGATTCATTTTTAAAAAGATATACCACGAAAAGATCTTCGAATTACGGAAAAAAAGAAAAAAGAATTGTTGAAATTTAGTATGTAATTTATAAAATTAAAAAGATACATATATCAAGCCCGAATGCAACTTGTATACGTACGTTTTTTAAATGTTGAAATTTAATATATAATTTATAAAACTAAAAATTATAAAACCATACTATAAGGAAATGGTCATCTATTTATTGCAAAGATAGCCCTAAATAATTGATTTTGCAACAAAACATTAACCGAAAAATTATTTTTGTAAAAATTCATAAATAATTTAAAAGTAACTATTGAGGTTATCGAGCATTTGTAAAAACTAACTTAGGAGACGTTTGGTATGCTAATTGGAATCACAATGTGTATGGGCTTAATTAAGGGGTGAAATGTGAATGAATATAAGTGATGGTATCATTATGAATAATATTGTTTGGTTTGATTATGGAATGAAATTTTTGCTGTCATCAGTGTCTTCAAGCTATCAGGCATAATTTGTATAAACTAATCATAAACTTTTAATTTTGAAAAAAAAATAGAAAACACATTAAAATTCATATCTATCCATGGAAAGAAAATAAAATTAAGAGTACATCTATGTTGGTAAAAATGAAAATAACAACTTCAAATTTTCTTCCAAAATTATTATATTAAATCTAAAAATATATCGTCTTTCATCAATCCTTTGGATTACATCATGAAAAAATCAAGAACATAGAAAAAGGCATGTAAACCCATATTTAAACTCCGGCTCACCTTATGATACGTGATCCTGCTTTGGATCATCTTCTCCTAGGGAACAGAACGTGATAATTGGTGACGATCTTCTCCAACTCCAGCCATGAATATAATGATCATGAACTAGTTTTGGTAACCAGCAGCGAGACTAAAGAGAAGTTAAAATGATATATAAAAGAATGATTTTTGAAAAGCACATATTACCCCTTCAATGGTTCTATGGATATACTGACCTATTTTCATTCCAATAGTAATGATTTAATGTTAACCAAACAAATGTATCAACAATGATTCCATTACTTGGATTCCACGTATCTTAACCAAACGGGCCCTTAATATACAAAAATAATCTTATCTTTGTCTCAAAATTATTATCTACTATTTTATTTCAGATTGTTCTAAAAATAATTGTTCACTTCTAAAAAATATAGTAATTTAGTTCAATTGTGTCATATTACCCTTACTTGAGGTTAGTTTTACAAATAATAAAAAAATTTCTAAATTAATTAGTTAAAGGAGAAAAAATTGTAATAGTTATATTTTTTTCTAAAATTATATGTGTATTTTTTTCTCGATAGATAATAATTTTGAAACGGATGAACTAGTTGAATATTTGAATTTAGTTCCAAATTTGTTGTCTAACGTAAAACCTAAGAAACCTAGGTGAGCCACAAACACACCGTTAAATAATTCTAAGGTTATGGTCTCAAAATTTATTTTCAAAAGAAAAGAAATAATTTGAAAAGAAACTAAAAATTTGTTTGCATTTTTTAGACTCTTTAACAAAAGAAAAAAATAAAAAGAAAAAAAAATTAAGGGCTGTTTAGTTGTGGAAAGCTTTCCATATATTTTTATCTAATTTTCTAGAAAAGGAACGAGTTTTCTTTTATAGAGAAGAGATGAAAATTTTGAAAATTTATTTAGATGAAATTGTAATTTTCATTTCCCAAATTTCATTTCATTTCTAGATAAGCGAATAATTGACGAAAACTTAAAAAACTGAGGAAAACGTAAAAACTTTACAAGAACGTAAAAAAACTGACGAAGACGTAAATAACCGAGGAAACTTAAATTTACGTTTTTGTCAGTAATTTTACGTTTTCGTCTTTATTTTAACGTTTTCGTCAATAATTTTACGTTTTCGTCAGTAACTTTAAGCTTTCGTCACTACTTTTACGTTTTCGTCGGTAATTTACGTTTTCGTCAGTAATACTTCGTTTTCGTCAGTAAATTTACGTTTATGTCAGTAAATTTACGTTTTACTCAATATTTTTATGTTTTTGTCGGTATTTTTACGTTTTCGTCATTATTATTACGTTTTCGTCAGTAGTTTAACGTTTTCGTCAGTAATTTTACGTTTTCGTCAGTAAATTTACGTTTTCGTCAGTAAATTTTCGATTTGGTCAGTATTTTTACGTTTTGTCAATATATTTACATTTTGCGTTAGTATTTTTACATTTTCATCAGTATTTTTACGTTTTCCTTAGATTTTTACGTTTTTGTTAGTAAATTTACGTTTTCCTCAGTAAATTTACGTCTTCGTCAATAAACTTACATTTTCGTTAGTAAACTTACGTTTACATCAGTGATTTTACGTTTTCGTCATTATTTTAACGTTTTCGTCAATAATTTTAAGTTTTCGTGAGTAAAAATTCTGACCAAAATTTAAAATTCCTGACGAAATTTTAAATTACTGACGAAGACATAATATTACTGACGAAAACGTAAGTTTACTATCAAAAACGTAAAAATAATGACAAAACGTAAGTTTACTGACGAAAATGTAAAATAATGACAAAAACGCAAGTTTACTGACGAAAACGTAAGTTTACTTGCGAAAACGTAAGTTTACTGACGAAAATGTAAGTTTACTGACAAAAACGTAAGTTTATAGACGAAAACGTAAGTTTACTGGCGAAAACGTAAGTTTACTGACGAAAACGTAAGTTGCTTGCGAAAACGCATGTTTACTGACGAAAACGTAAAATTACTGACGAAAACGTTAGTTTACTGACGATAACGTAAGTTTACTGGCGAAAACATAAGTTTACTGGCGAAAACGTGAGTTTACTGGCGAAAACGTAAGTTTACTGACGAAAACGTAAGTTTACTGACGAAGACGTAAGTTTACAGACGAAAACGTAAGTTTAGTGGCGAAAACGTAAGTATACTGACGAAAAACTAAGTTTACTAACGAAAACGTAAGTTACTGACGAAAGCGTAAGTTTACTGACGAAAACGTTAATTTACCAATGAAAATATAAGTTTAGTGACGAAAGCGTAAGTTTACTGACGAAAACGTAAATTTACCGATGAAAACGTAAGTTTACTGACGAAAGCGTAAGTTTACTGACCAAAACGTAAATTTACCGATGAAAACATAAGTTTACTGACGAAAACGTTAACATACTGACGAAAACGTAAAACTAATGACGAAAACGTAAAATAACTGACGAAAACTAAGTTTACTGGTGAAAACGTAAAAACACTGTCAAAAATGTAAAAATACTGAGAAAATGTAAATTTAGTGAAGAAAACGTAAAAATACTGATGAAAGCGTAAAAGTACTGATGAAAAACGTAAAATGACGAAAACATGAAAAACTGACAAAACTTAATTTCTTAAAAAAACGTAAAAAAGTGAGAATGTACAATAAGGTTAGAAAAGATATAGGAATATGTTTTATTATTATTTAGGAAAAGAAATAGAAAAGTGTAAAATGGCTTTTTCTAGTTTTCTATATAAAAGTGGAGAATAAAAATTTTCTGTTTTTTTTAAAATTATTTGAAAAATGTACAAATAAATAAGTTTTATATTTTTCCATTTTCAAATAATTTTTTTTAAAAAAGTGAGGAATTTTTCTCCACCCCAAACATTTTGACTACAAAATTATTTTTCCACTTTCACATTCATTCGTTTTTATTTTCTCTAATTACCTTTTTTTCTAACCAGGCTTAAGATTTTCTTAAGATTTGAAAAATAAGATTATTAAAGAAATAAAATCTGTAGTCTCTGTTCTGAAAGTTTCTTTTGAGTTTGAAACTTGTATGCTAACCTTATTAAACTTGTGATATCTTATATAAAATAAAGTTTATTAAAACTAGTCTTTAGTGCAAATACGCTTCTTCTTTTTTGTAGGTAGTGCATGAGGATCATGCATGATTACTAAGACGACGGGTCTCTAATTATCTTCATATTATGTAAATCGATCTTCTACTTTTCATTCCTAATGATACTGTTATACGAGATGTTGATGACTCGGGATGATCAATTTCTATATTTCTTTTCTTTCCCATTGTTGTTCTTAAATATTGAAAGAATTCTCTTTTGGATGCTACTATAAAACATGAATGTAATCTTCTCCTGGAAATGAAATCTTTTCATGCTTATCAAATTATATTCCTTTTTATTTACATATTAGTGTGGCCATTTGTCTGTGAATTTTGTTTTGGATCGTGTTTAAAAGGAGGTAAGATATGAGTTATTTTGTGGTGTCAATAATTAGAATACTAATGATATAAATAAATAAATAAATAAATCCACAAATGATGCTATTTTAAACCCCAAATTTGGTCCTAAGAAATGAAATTTTGTATTAGGACTCTTTTCTTTGTACTTATACTAGAGTTGATGCACTACAATTTCGTCCAAAGAAAATAGCTTTCAGGACCCATAAATGTGTCTCGAAGTATAATAGATGGTGTAAAAATAATAGAACACATTAAACCATCCTATCAAGTGGTTTGTTAGAACAACATTTTAGTCGCATCAAATATTTTTATAGGACTAAAAAAAGAGTTTAATAATGTTCGTGTTTATTAGTACAAACATAAGTGTCAGAAGCGTCTGTTACAACCCCTTCCTAGAGGACACTATTATTTTGGTCCTATTATGTCAAAGCTCCTATAATATAAGCTTATAGGACGCTAAGTGGCGTCCTATAAACCATGTTTTCTTGTAGTGTAGGCGTATCTTGCTTCAAATGGTAGAACAACAATAGCTTGGCAGTGAAAGCTTTTACTATTGAAACTGAGCAGTCGGGAAGCGACGGTGGTATATATATATATAGGTATTCGGTTTACTGTTTCGATGTTTAGATTTGTGCCACGTGTATTCCACTATCATTATCAAACGGTGGAAGGTTAAGGGGTGGAGTGACGTGGCAGGCGCTTTTCCTGGTTTTCGAGGGGTTAGGTGAAAAAGGGGGGATGTATGAGCCCTTGGCGGGAGAATTTGAAACTACTAGGGTATCCCTATTTTGAACGCTGCGATTGACCATTTAGCAGTATAATAGTCTAGTAGTTGCGGTTAGAACCTACGAACACTAGACTGGGGGGACATGATGACGTATAGTCCCTATTCGGGACCTTTGGGTACTACCCGTATCCATTGGGTATGGATTGTCATTGCGCAGCGTGCGCAAGGCCCATGAGGCCCAATGAACCATTGGTGCACGGCGGATGGTTACTTAATCAAGTCCTCGTCGCAGCACGACAGGATAAACACATAATATAATCTATCTTATAGTTACATTCGCTTAAGGGAAAGAGATATACACTTACCTTGGTTATGCGATAAAGATCAAGCTAGTTTGGGTCATTATCTCTTCCATAGGCCGCAAGAGTAGGAGAGTCCAGCCAGGACTCTCTTAGGTATAAAAGGAACCCCTAAGGTTCCACAAAGGTACGATGTACACAATACTCTAAACCCTCACATATACTCAAACCGATTACTTACTCTCACGCAGGAGTCTAATCGTGGGACAAGCGCCCACGGTAAACCTAACGGTGTCTATTCTTAGTGTACAGGGTCCTTAAACAAGATTTACTTGGTGCAAGAGCTGGAACCCACAAGACCCCGAATTAAGCCTAATTCGGGTCCAACTAGGTCCATCCAACTTTTTTATCAACACTATATGATATGAAATTTGATTTACTATATTCTTGTTCTTGCATGATCATGTGTGGCAACAAATGAGTCGCCCTTACATGATTTTAAATCCAACTCACACCGTGATTAGCAAGAATTAAGTTTATAATTATTTTTTCTATTTTTAAAGTTGTAAAATTTTATTAATGACGTAATTTTAAGAAGTACTATCTAGTTGCAAGGCTAAGGTTTGGGAAGACTCATCAAGACTTCAGTCTTGTAAATACCATTGCCCTATAATACCTGACTACTTGTAGTCTCCTTATCGTGCATACTATTTAGGAAGCCGCGAATGGTCTGGGATTTGAATGATTTTAATCATTCTTTAATCTTTTCCTGTGATAAAACTAAACTTCTTTAAATAGAATACATGTTGAAATGTCAATTTTTATGATATCACTATTTATACAATTGGATTGTGAGTTAAATAAGTGATGTCTATCATCAACAAATTGAGTAAATTTTATAAATTATCATGATACAAAGATGTTGCATGCTTCTTTGTACATGTTTTGAATTGTCAGAATTTATACACTTTGAAATAAGTTTATTTGCCATCCAACGTGTAAAAGCACTTGCACTTACTCTTTCACCATACGTTAGACTTTGGTGATTTTGTAACCCAAGCTGATATAATACACTCGATTGTGAGACGTCGGTGCTATATGATCAAGGTTTTTGGTTGGACGACTTAAGCAAGTTAAGATAGGTGAGACCTTAACTTGTGACAATAGATGGGATAAACATGCTCGCTTTTTCACTTTTGAATTGTCACAAGTGATGTAAATAAAGTTGAGTCCCATAATTCTAGAAGTTGAATTGGATGCAATTATTGAACGTCAATTACCCTTTGAATATCATCATCACTAGCAGATTAGCTGATGCGGTGGTGGTATGTCTTGATGGATTCTAGCTTTTAGAAAATTTATTGTTTATTTATAAACATGGGTATATAATTTTCTATAAAGGAAGTATTATCAAAAATACTAAATTATTGAACTTTGTTTATTTGTAGATGCAACGAAGAATGCCCAAACCAAACAAAACAGTTCGGCTTTCAAGTCATTGCATGAGAAGCAACAACTTACTGGTCCTAACTTCAATGAGTGGTTACGCGCGCTCAAACTAGTTGTGCATGTAGAGAAACTAGAGGATGTGTATGACAATCCTTTGCCTGACCATCCTGGTGCTAATGCTACTAATGAACAATTAGTAGAATGGAATGCTCTTTATGATCGTCATAATGAAGTTGCTTGTTTAATGCTTGGAACTATGATGTGACAACCCGTAAATTTGACCTCATTATTTATCGCTACAATTTTTTATTTTTTTTGAAAACACTGTAAACATGAAGATATTCAAAACCTAACAAAATATATTATCACCAATAATACCTACGAAGGAATATTAGGAAATTCTATTTGTAAATTTATATGCTACGTGTTAAAATTAATTACTGCAAAGTAGAAAATAATTATTGTACTATCTGAAAATTGTGATTAACTATAATTGGAGGCCATCGGACTAAAAGCTTACGTGTTTTATTTGTTTTGCTTAAAGTAAATTATTTTAAGTTTATAGGTCATATAAGTGTCAATAATAAAAAAAAATTAATAGTTAACGTAAATTATCGAAATTACCGTTAGTTAATAAAAAAAAGTTATCTAAACGTTTTCAACTCAAGATTTCTTTATATGATGGACTATAAAAAGTATATAAATCATATATTTATCACTTTTAATTTATTTTCAACGTTTCATATTATTTACCGAGGTAATCGTATTTTATAAGTTATTTAATTATGAAATATAGTTTTTTTTATGTCTAAATGATCACGAAAACGTCTAAATTAACTTTATCAACTTTAAACTAATAAAATAAATTTTTAAACTTTATAATTACTCATAAGAATTAAATTAAATTATTAAATGACTAGAATTAAGCACATAATTAAATTTTAAAGCCCATAAGTAGTTTTAAAGGCCCGTAAACCCCAAATAAACCCAACTAATTATTCCTAAACCCAAATTAGCCCATGTTTATCACTACTTGATAGAAATTTCGTAGCTTTAGGCCCTAGAAAAATATAAACCGATTATATGCATTCTAAATATATGGAAACCAATTTTTAAAACAATTACAAGTTATCTAGTTGCCTAAATAATGCATATATAATTCCCTGATTGTAAAATTCGACCCATACTCCTTCCATTAGTTTTCCAACAAGCCATATATCCCTAAAAATCCTCCCATGGTCAATCATTCATCATCTCTTCCTACAGTAAAAAAATTTCAGCCATAACTTGAGATTTCCATGGATAATTGATGTTATGATGATTAGGCCTCAAAGTTTATATAAATAGCATCTAATACAATGGCTTGAATCACCAAAACATCAATACATCAATACATCAAAATACATTCAATTAAATTCCTCCTTTTGGTTGATTTCTGCCGTGAACCACCACCATCATCACACCACCATTGCCACCACCACAAGTTCTTTCAAGGACTCCTATAAAACCACCAAAGACCCTTACTCGCTGCCCTAGAAGCTCAGCAAGTGTGAAGAACCCTAGACAAAATCCTATCTAAAACTGATTTAGTGTTTTATAATAAACCCTAAATTTGATTCTTGATTCTTGTTGCTGCTGGTGATCTTGTTACTTAGAAATATTCTTTACATTAATTTTGGTCTTCCAAGTTGTCCTATTACAAGTTCCTAAGTCCTCCAAGTGTTCATGTACGGGTTGTGCAAGCAAAATCCTAGCTGAGCTCTTTTTAGGGTTTTCTAGGTTCGATTTTGCTCAAACCACCAATCACTTCATAAGATCTGATTTAACTGGTACACATAACTCTTATTACATGTTAAACCCTGACCTAGTAATTCCTAAAGTTGAAAAGTAACACGTAATTGGCTAAATGGTTAAAAACGAGCCCTAACGAGACGTACGAGGAAAAACCGTGCCATAATTTTGCTTAACTTGAATATGAACTGAATTTAATGTTTCCTACTTATAAATGATGTTAGTAATTAGTTTATGTTAGTTAAACATAGTAGGTAATGTTATTTGATCAAGTGGTAAAAGTAGCCGAAACTCTCGTTGCTAAATTAGCTTAAAAACGCCTAAAATTTTGTCAATAACCGACCATCCAATGTTGGTCACGAAATTTTTACTCTAAATATTCATATTGAATTTTTCATAAGTTTTCTAATGCTCTTTAAACAAATTAAAAAGACCTAAAAATGAATTAGTTAACACACTTTAAATTTTATGATTTTATGTGAAATTAATGAAATTGTATGCATGTAAAATGGTAAACTTTAGAATAATTAGAATGTCACTAATATGAATTTCTTAATGAAATGGTAAGATCATAATATGAAGCAATCTCTGCAAAACTAATCATAGTAGAAGGATTAAAAACGAGTTCACAATTAATAAACGATTACTACACGTAAAAATGACGTTTTTAAGAAAATCTGATTATATTATATAACTCATGAAATTGTTAAATGAAATCTCATGTTAAACTGGTAAATTTTACATTTCATATTTTTTTAAATAATGACATGCCTTTATAATAATTAAAATGATTAAGAAATAAATATGAAAGCTGAAATCAAAAAACTTGAAATTTTACTTATTAAAACCTACGTAAAATTTAACTGTTAATTTATTAGCAAAATTTAATAAATTTAAATTAATTTTACATGAATTCATATGAACCTATCAATTATTTTATAATGCATAAACATGAAAATCTAAAATGATATTAATTGATGAAACCCTAGTTTAAAAAGATAAAACCCGACTCTAAATAATTAAATTAATTAATAGCTGAAAACGTTTTATAAAACTTTAGCCGTTATTATTCATATCTAAAGCACAAACTAAGAAAGGGTTTATACATGTACATATATTTATAATACACATGGTTTAAATGAACATTATTCTTATTAGGCTACCGGTAAAATTCTACTTTGTCCTACGACACTTTACTATCAATAAGGTGAGTTCTCTAGCCCCTATCTTAAATTATTTATTCAAACAGTGAGTTTTCTAGCCATTTCTTAAACTGTTTATTCAAACTGAGAGTTTTCTAGCCCCGATCATAAATTATTTTATCAAACTGTGAGTTACTAGCCCCTCTATCTTTAAAACTCTTTTTATCATCTTTTGGGGTGAGAACATTGCTTGATTTCTAAACGCGTGAACACAAGTGAACTATTCTTTACTAGTTGATCTCCCCAAATGATAATTGCCCGCGAATCATGAACCGTTAGTCACCTAGCTAGGTTACAACGAAGTGAGCGCGAATGTTATGGATAGATCTATCGAAGTTGACACTCCTATTTACTTTGAATGGGTGCGTTCAAGTAAATACAATATCATTTTAAGACGGCGTGTGACTTGGGTTAGTCACCTGCATGGGCACACACATACGAAGTCAGTTAGACTCGTTAACGCATCGGTGTCATGAGCTTAAATAGTAGTAAAGATAAACTGTGTGACTTTGTATGTGTTATAATGTCACAGGTGGATACGAATTTTGTGGTTCATTAAAATGATTTTTATTGTTTTCATAAACTCAAACCTAGAAACTTACCAACTTTGTGTTGACACTTTAGCAATGTTTTTCTCAGGTATGCTACTATATCGAGTCTGCATTGTTGTTTTGGCATGTAGAGGTCGTTCTCTCGAATCAAGTCCTCTTCACGCCATGAAGTCTGATGTAGTTTTTTCGTACACGTTTTAGGAAAAACGTATATGAGTGGCAAGTATTAAGTTGCACGCTTTAGGAAAAACGCGAAACCGAATAAATGTGGGTTCGTTCTCGAAGGAGGTGTGTGTATTAATGTGCCAATATAAAATAACAATGTTTGGATTAGTGACGTTTTTGGTTGAGAAGAGAAAAATTAAAGACGAGCTACGACTACGATTTAAACTACGACGTTTACGTAAAACGATGACGTAAGTACGTAAAACGCGACAAAATTAAAAATTAAAGCTAAAAATTAATTAAATGATTAAACAAAGTCTAAAATAATATAAATAAGAATAAAAGTCCAACAAATATATTTTTAAACCTTTTATTAATTAAATATTCAATTTTTAATGCTAATTAAAGCCCAAAAATGAAATATAATTAACAAAATGTCCAAAATATTAATTTATTGAACTAATAACTAACTAATATTATTTAAAGACTAAAAACTATTTTTCTTGAATTTTAAAAACTATTTTTCTATTTTTAAATGGCTAAAAACTATATTTTAATTAAAATAATCCTAAAAAATAATTAAATAGTGACAAAATTAATTTAACAATTTTAAAAATCCTAAATTACTCTAATGAACAGTAGAAAATTGAAAAAGTTTGAAAAATGTAAAAATTTTCACTAAAAGACAAAACAGTTTATAATTAAACCCTAATTAAACTATTTAATTGTAAAAAAAAATAATTAAAAAGGTGAACAGTAACTAATTTTTAAACCAAAAATCTTAAACTAATTTTCTAAACCTAAGAAAAATATTAAATCTGAAAAATATATATTTTCTACACTAAATGCCAAAAACAGTTTAATTAAAAAGTAATTAAAATAACAATTAAACCTAAAATAATCTAAATGAACAGTAACTTAAATTTAAACTATACTGAAAAATCAAGAATTAAAAAAGAAAAATATAGAAAAAAGAATGAAAATCTAATTCCTATTTAAGTCCACAAAAGACAAAATTTTTAGAAACTGAAAGTGACCTTTCTTTGTTTTCTGTCTTTTAGTAGAACAGGGGTAACTTCAACAAAGGCAGTGGGAACTGAGTTCCCACTGGTAATGATAAAAAAACGGGTATTAAACTTGATTGTTGGATTGAGCTTGTTTGTTGGTTATGGATGACAACAAAGGCACCCCCACACTCAGTGGAGTGTGGGGAGTCAATAACAACACAAAAAGCACATAGCACAATGCAAGAAAAACACAAAAATCCCTGATGAACAGTTGCTGATGTAAAAAGGGGGCCTGTTGGGGGGGGGGGGGGGGGGGGGGGCAGATAACTACTAGGTGCACTTGGTTAAGATTTGAAGCTCACAAACTTGCACAAAACACTACCAAATGAATTAAAAGCTATCTCTGATCCTATATCCCCCTATTTTCTAACAGCTTTGCAAGTGAAGTGGGCAAAATCAATGCTAAAACAAGCAGTTGGGGGGCACTTGACAAATTTATGCTATATGACCAAGAAATAGAGCATGCACTTGCTTAATAAGTCTACCAATCTAGAAGAATAACCAATACCAACTACCAATACTTGCATAAGAAACGTATTTAACAGGTTATGGCCAATAAACTTACACTAAAATCAGGCTAAAACACCTAACCAAACACACCCTTAATTCTAAAAACTTGAAATTAACAAACCAAACGCTATGAAAACTTGATTAAACTGATGGAACAAGATCTAAACATGCGTACAAACATTAATTAAGCATGAACAAGCAGAAACATGAACAAATAAGCAGGTTTCTAACACAATCTCATACATTCACAAAAAAAACTGAAAAAGAGCAATTGTGGGGGTTCAAGCCTTACACTGAGCTGATGCCTTCCCTTTGCCTTTTCCTTGTAAGCTTATGTGAGATTGAGAGAGAGATTGTTGCTGTAGAGAATTGATGTGGGGACCACAGCAGTCCCAAGCACATCTAATATCTTCAGAAAAAAGACATGAAAATGAGAAGGATTGTGGTTGCTTGATTGTTGAAACCTGCAAAGAAGGAAAACAAAAAAAAGTGACCTGGGAACAAAAGCCAATAAGCTACACACAAGCTTATTGAATAAGCTGATGTAGCTTATTGCCCTAAAAAAAATGAAACAGATTTTTTTCTTTTAAATCTTTTTTAGAAATTTAACTAGAAATCAATAAAACTAACACAAAACTAATGTTAACTTAACCTCTCCACTTTCACTTCAAGATTAAGTTAACCTCAATTTTTGAAAGCCTTTTTAACAATCACTAAAAAATACGATTTTTGAAACTTCCTATGAAAACTGGAAACCTTTGTAAACAATCTTAAACTAATTGAAATTTTCAATAGAAATTATACTAAGAAACAGAATAATGGAACTCAGAATTGTATTAAGATTTTATTTCATTTTCATTAATTTAAAATAAAATACAGAAACTGGAACACTAGAAATGGTCACAGCCCGACCATATTTATACAATAGCTAGGAATAAAATAATACAAAGATAAAAAACGGAAACCCTAGCAAGCTAATTTCCTAAAAGGCCCTTGAGTTTGAATCTTCAAAGTTGGTCAATTGTGCCCATGTGATTGACAGTAGGTACTGGATTGATCTCATTCGTCCAAAAACTCCTTTGGGAGCAAGGAGTTGCTTTGTGCCGTTGATGGAGTCAAGAGATTCTGATTTTGCCAAAAATGGAGAAACAGGGGTGGTCGGGGGTCCCACTAGAGGTCACGGGGTGTTCAGTTCTTTGGTGGGTTGTGATTAGGATGGGTTTAATTAGTATTCTGGAGTGATTAGGGTTTGGGGATTAAGAGAATAAAGATATCCCAATTAGGGTTTATGAACCTGATTAGGGGATAATTAGGGGGAGGGTAATGAACAGTAGTTGTTTGGCGCTAAAGGTAATTAATAAAATAACGGGTTTAAAAAAGTTAAACGTGGGTTGACTGGATGGTTGGGTGGGTTGACTTGGGCTTGGATTTCGGGTATGGGGGTTTATAGGTGGGCTAAGGTGGGTTTGGTTGGGCTAAAACGGGTAAGTATTGGGTTTGGGTTTGGTTTTTGGCAAAACACCCCCCTGCATTTCCAAAATATCATCACAAAAAGTCTTGACAGCTTTTAAACTTTACTCCTTTGTGAATAACTTTGAACCTTTGTAAATTTTGGCACAATAATTTTCAAAGCTTTACATAAGGACTTTCTTTGCACATTTTGATATCTTCAAGGGCCATTTATGCATATACTTGAAATATTAGGGACCCTCATGCAATAATTGAATTTTGCAAGGGTATAATATGTCAAGTCTTCAATAGTTGAGGGACCAATCTTGCCAATTCTTCAAACTTCAAGGACTTGACTAGAAACTCTTGATTCGGGCTTGGTTCTTTGTGCGGCTTCTTTTCCCGTGTTCGATTTTGCTTGATTCCTTTGATCTTTTGGTGAATTCACGATATCCGTACCTGAAATACATAATGAACAAACACAGGCATATTTTGGGTATTTTTGATGACATTTTAAGCGTTTTAAGCCTGATTTGGACGATGAGACTATGTATAAATACAGTCTCATCACTCCCCCATACTAAACCATTGCCGTGTCCCCACGCAATGCTAGAATTAAGTATCATAGCACTTCCAAAATTCATTTTATGATGACATTTATTCAAGACATAAATTTAAATAAACTACTACACGTGTTTTAGACATAATGTATTGTTTTCATCACGAGAATGTGACTTTTGGGATCATAGAACAAGAACACGTGAATGCTTCGTTAGAAATAATTTCGTCGTCCTCGATTTTCACCCAATTCCATGCTAAGCGTGTAACGAGATCATTGTCATTATAAGTTAGCAACACGAACACATCTCATGAGTGTTAATTACGAACCTAAACTCCCTTATTCCTACTTGGTATCTCTTATATTTTATTTTGTCTTAATGATCACGAGGATACATCATCGACTTATGCGTGAATAGAGATTAAGTCTAAAAATAGAGTTTTAACGGTGTAACCAAAATCATTAAATCAATAATTCATCCCAATAGACAACGATGTCAAAAAATTAAGTCAATAAGAAGGATCGATAAACACGATTTTATAACGGTTTTGAACATGAGACTTATTACCAAGACTTTTATACGCCCCCTAACGGAAGGGCCTTATTATCTTTGGTTTACCTCCATCTTTTATTCAACTTCGCCATGAAGCTTTTATTATGACTTCGGTCTTTCCTTGCCTTTTATTATCCGCCTCATCGGTGGTTTTATTAGCCAAAGACGTATATCCTCACGCTAAAGCGAATTTTGGATCTTTAAAGCTTCGAAGATTAAGGCTTGATTCACTTTCAATTTAGGCATAGATTTTTCGGCCTTGTGAGCTTCAAATTTTTGCTTAATTTAGGTGAGCACTTGAAATCTTATTATTAGGTGAAGCTTTCGATTATTCGGGTGCCAATACATCAAAACCGTGACGCTGGCGATACCTTAATGTTTTCCCAATTTAATTACATGGAAGCTACCAAAACAAATTAGAAACCCAACAATAGTGACTAAACCGCCAAATCAATATTTATTAACAATTATTTATGCAAAAGCGTTGGGAGAATAAGCTAATAATTACTACACATAAGATCGTGACGATTACGAGACTTATAAATAACTCTATCATTTCTCGTCCTCATTTAAGAGACTTAGCCTAAAAAGTTAAGGAATCGAAGCTAAGTGCTCAACACGCACGGTCGAGTCAAAAATTACTCTCGTTCTCACCATCGGAAAACCTACATTCGTGTCTTAAACACTTATGAAAAACAAGAAAAATTTTAAAATTTGGCCATTTTTAGCCTTATTTGCAACAAAACGATAACAAAAAGATGAATATTGGATTGCGTGTTGACGTAAGCAAGGTGAAGTATCTACTCACCCCCCCATACTAAAACTAAACATTGTCCTCAATGTTTCGAGTCTAGGGGTGAAAACACCCCCATACTAGAGACGAAGTCAAATGCTTAATCTCGAGCATGGAAAGGGTAAAACGAATAACCTAAAATCCGTTTATGAATTATGCTAATAAGATAAACGTTAGAACATAAAAGGATATCATCGGATATCGGAATCTCCAAAGGCAACGATCGAAGCTCGAGTGCTACGTAAAACGAACACGAGAGGCTTCAATGATGTCGATGAACCTAATAAATCACAATCACAAACAACCACAAAACAAAGGTCGGAAGAGCACAAGTCCCCTCGTTACATTAACTACGAAAGCAATAATATTTACAAGGATAAGCATGAGAATCCCCCACGAGGCACCTTGTTTTTGATAACCGAGTCAAAAGCTCGACTTGAATCCCCATAAATGTGATCATTTAGGGATAATCTTGGTAAGGTCATTTTTAGTGGGACTTACATGATAAACAAGGCCCAAAAGTACATGGAGCACTTTAAAAACCCGATGCACGAATACCGGGGTCAAAGATAGCGTCCTCGTTTTCGGATGAAAGACGAAACAACGCTACTTCAACATAAACCCCAATGGGGTAGAAGAAAAGAGATAAGAAGTAGAAAGGTGGGGCAATGGGTAAGGCAAACTTATGAGCTACTCGAGGTAGACTCACACCAAGCAAACGAAAAGATTTTCCATTTATTGCATCAGTGGAAGACCGAGATTTCCCTTTACAAGCAATTCCGGGATCGTAAATCTCGTCCTCGGTGGTAAAGTGTGAAGGAACATTTGGGGCTTCCCCCATACTAAGGCCACACACACCATCGTCAAAAGGAGTAGACGAGGTGGTAGCACTCATAACACGATGTGATGACGGAGTTAAACATGTAGAAAAATCTTTTAAAACATTTTTAAAATCTTTTCCTTTTTCATCGTTCAAAAACTCTTTATGAAAACCCGATTTGATAATGTCGAAAATATTTGGCGTGTCAAATTGAAAATTAGTCGCGCTAAAAATTCTCACATTTAAGTCATTGGTGGGAGGGGGTGGCGGATTATATAAGTTCTCAAAACGTTTATCAATAAAGAACACCGCCCCCTCGGGGTCAACATACTCGTCATCCTCATGAACGTCGATCTCGTCGATTTCTTCATCAAAGATAGGCTCGTCAAACCAAGGTTTGTCATTCCCCTCCTTGAGTATCTTAGAAACTCTCTCGAAAAGATCACGATCAAGCACGAAACCATCATTCTTTTGTGGGGATCGTTGATAAGTCAGATCCTCACGAATGTGGTAAACGTCATTCTCAAATGAGGAGTGTTGATTAGGTAACTCCTCGAGAATGGGATTTTTGGTGGTCACATGAGTTGGTTCATCATCAAAAATAAGACGTTCCAACTCATTAAGTTCATCCTCGATCTTGGAAAGGTCGACCTCACTTGTAGGTGGAAGTGAAGGCATAAGAGCTAGCTCTCGTTCAATGATTTCCTCAATCTCGGGATCAAACTCATAATCATCGTACTTCACATGTTTCTTCTTAGGAGAATCAAAAATAGCATGTGGATGTCGAAGTACGTGATCAAGCTCGGCAAAATCGCCATCGTCATCGTCGAAGAAAGAGTCGATGTGAGCACTCACAACCATGGACTTACAAGCACTAGGGCTATGCTTAGGTGACTTTTCTAAGACGAGAGGATCGATGTCGATAAACCCTTTAGCCTCAACGGGTGTTGGGCTAGGCAAAGGAGGCACTTCGATGGAGTTAGAAGTTGAAGCCTCAAAGACGTGGTCCTTCGAAGGTGGTGAAGACGAATCCATTTTGGTCATTGTCGTGATGGCATTAACGTCACCCTTCGGAATTGGTGTTTCACTTGTTTCGCTAAAAACATACCAAAGTGAGTTTTCGTCCATAAATTTACACATACCCTTTTGAATTAGGTATACGTATTCTTTATCATTAAAATCATCATCTTTAAAACCGTTTTTCTTAATTCTTTCAAAACATGCATCAAGCTTCATTCTTTCCGCCAAAGTAAACATTTTGAAATCATTAGAATTAGAATCGTTAGGTTTTGAAACCTCGGTTTTTTCATTCTCATAAAATCCTTGGGATTTTCTAGCGAAAAAGTCTATTTTCTCATCCCCATATCTCATAGTAAGTCTCCCCTCGTGAACGTCGATTACGGTTCGAGCCATCGATAAGAATGGTCGGCCTAAAATAATGGGACATTTAGGGTCACACTCGTAATCGGATATAACGAAATCCGCGGGAAAAACAAACTTTCCAATCCTAACATAGACATCCTCGGCTATTCCAATTGGTATTAAAGGTGTACAATTTGCAAGCTCGATTGTCATGTTCGTGGGGGTAAGCGAAGGCAATCTCATCAATTTCCAAAGAGAATGAGGCATGAGATTGATGCTAGCACCTAAATCGGCAAGGGCTAAACATCCCTCAATCTCGGAAAAATCACAAGGTAGTAGAAATTGGCCCGGATCCTTTTCCTTTCTCGGCATACGCCTTTTGGGTTTTTTAAGAAGGATCGAAGCACAAGTTTCTTCAAGGGTTACTTTGGTAAGGTCGACAAAGCTCTCTTTTTGAACCGTGGATGGAATTTGAGGTACACGAGGGTGTGCACTCTTTTCCTTGGTCGCCACGTTCACCCCATCGACTTTAGAACAAGAAGACGTCTTAGAAGTCGAGGGTTGAGAGGGATAAACAACACGGAATCCTTCAAGGATAGGGGTAATCACACGACCTTTCTCACGAGACGAGGCGGCTTTACATTGTTCTTTCGGATTAGCAACGGTGTCACTAGGTAACGAACTCGATGACGAACCCGAGGCTTTGTTCATTATGGCCGAAAACATCTTTTTTATATCAATTTGCCCTTGCTCAATCTTCGTGTTTTGCAATTTCAAAGTATTTGTAAAGTCGTTTTTCAAAGTACCAATTTCTCCCTCTAATCGTCTCATATTAGCCTCATTCGTTTTCATGTAGTTTTGAAAATCGTTTGACGAACTATTTTGATTTGAATTAAAGTTCCCTTGGTTTTGATTACTTCTTTGAAAATTGTTTTGATTCCCACTTGAAAAATTGTTTCCTTGATTGTTATCTCTATTTTGCCAAGTTATATTACGAACTTGATTATAACCTCCTTGATTTTGATTCGAAAAATTTCCTTGTTGATTATTTCCTTGAAAATTGTTTCGATTTTGATTAAAATTGTTGCCTTGGTTATAATTGCCTTGTTGTGATGGACCGGCGTTATTTTGATTTTGATTAGAAAAATTGTTGTTTAACGCACTCACATTCGACGTTTGGCCATCCGTAGCCGCACACTCGTAATAATTATGAGGTCCACCACAAAACGTACACGAAACCTCAACCGCTTTCACCGTAGCGGGAGCGTCTTTCTTTTGCATCTCAATGAGATAAGATGTGAACACATTCGTAAGCTTGTCGACTTTTGCATCGACTCTCTCAATGTCGCGATTAGAACTACTAACGTTGGCGACATTGGCAACACTCGGTGCATTGCGGAGTTGGTAAACCTTGGATCGGTTTTCGATAATTATCAAAGCTTCTCTCGGAGTCTTACACAAAAAGTTGCCACCGGCGGCGGAATTCAACGAGTCTTGTTCGTGAAAATTAAGACCGTTGTAAAACGTATCGATTTGGTGCAACTCGGAAAAACCATGGTGAGGACATTGCCTAAGCAATTCCTTAAAACGATCCCACGCGTCTCTAAAAGATTCATTCGATTTTTGCTCAAATTTCGTAATTTCATTCTTGAAAAACGTTGTCTTAGACGGTGGGAAAAAATAATTAACGAACTTGGAAACGAGATCCTTCCACGTAACTATAGAATTAGGTGGCTCTTTCTCGTACCAATCCTTGGCGGCACCATCGAGCGAGTAAGGAAAAAGCATAAGCTTGACGACATCGGTGTCGACATTCTTAAACTTGCTCGTGGCCAAAAGACGATCAAAACTCCGAATATGGTCGTGAGGATTATCGGCTTCACGACCTCGAAACTTCGTAGCTTGGATCAATGAAAGCATTCCGCTCTTGATCTCAAAATTCTCCGCCTCGATAGCGGGAATTACGATCGCGTCTCCATAACCCTCGGTGGGCGCTTGGAGCAATTCCATCATCGAACGATTGTCGGCCATCTCCTCTACGGTTTCTTCAACAACGATATTAGGAACGTCGGTTTCTAATTCTCGTCTACGTCGTCGATTCCTTCGATTACGATTGCGTCGATTCGAAGCTTCACTAGAATTGGAATAATCCTTCGATCGAGTGCGCATGCACTAAGCGTAGAATGGGTGGTAGCAAAGAAGATTCTTTTTGCGGCTTTTCGATTTTTTCAATTTTTTTGGTTTTTGATTGTTTTTTTAATTTTTTTGGATTTTTGAATGTATTACGTAGACACAAATCTACAAATCTCCCCTCGAATCGACTTTCTCGATTAAAGGAGCCTCAAAGAATGAAAACGATCACGTGGAGTGAACGTTCTCGATGACTTTAGAACGTTGGTGGAACACCAAAACGTTCAAGAGGGTTTAATCTTGAAAACACAAGAAAATATAATATACGTAGATAATACTTGGGCGGCAAACCCTCGATTGGCCCTCTTTCTCAAAACACGCACAAGCAAGCGGAGGAAACGAGGCGGCGCGAAGCACTTAAGAGCCTTTTTCCTTTAGGTCGTGAAATACAACCGCCTTATACCCACCTTATAGTTTGTGTTAATTGAAATTAAGCCTCACGAAAGTATTTATCTATTTTGCCTTTAAAGTTTTGCTTTAGATTCGAATACAATGATCGAGTGATGAAATCCCGAATCAAGGTTGTGATTTCTCACGTATTTGGAGTACTTGTATATTTATTGTTCTTACGTAGATACAATATAGTAATAATAATATTCACAAGAAAAAAAACGAAAACCAATATATCTACAATATAGTAAAGATTGTTGTGTGTTTAATTTAGGAAAATTAAACACGATTTATTTGGATATTATACTATAATAGAGAAAAATAACAAAAATGAGTATGTACGATATTCACGCTTTCCAAAAAATGAAAAGACAAAACGCACTACTCACACAAACACGATACTAATAATAATGGCAACACAAACACCTCCCCGGCAGCGGCGCCAAAAATTTGATGTAGTTTTTTCGTACACGTTTTAGGAAAAACGTATATGAGTGGCAAGTATTAAGTTGCACGCTTTAGGAAAAACGCGAAACCGAATAAATGCGGGTTCGTTCTCGAAGGAGGTGTGTGTATTAATGTGCCAATATAAAATAACAATGTTTGGATTAGTGACGTTTTTGGTTGAGAAGAGAAAAATTAAAGACGAGCTACGACTACGATTTAAACTACGACGTTTACGTAAAACGATGACGTAAGTACGTAAAACGCGACAAAATTAAAAATTAAAGCTAAAAATTAATTAAATGATTAAACAAAGTCTAAAATAATATAAATAAGAATAAAAGTCCAACAAATATATTTTTAAACCTTTTATTAATTAAATATTCAATTTTTAATGCTAATTAAAGCCCAAAAATTAAATATAATTAACAAAATGTCCAAAATATTAATTTATTGAACTAATAACTAACTAATATTATTTAAAGACTAAAAACTATTTTTCTTGAATTTTAAAAACTATTTTTCTATTTTTAAATGGCTAAAAACTATTTTTTAATTAAAATAATCCTAAAAAATAATTAAATAATGACAAAATTAATTTAACAATTTTAAAAATCCTAAATTACTCTAATGAATAGTAGAAAATTGAAAAAGTTTGAAAAATGTAAAATTTTCACTAAAAGACAAAACAGTTTATAATTAAACCCTAATTAAACTATTTAATTGTAAAAAAAAATAATTAAAAAGGTGAACAGTAACTAATTTTTAAACCAAAAATCTTAAACTAATTTTCTAAACCTAAGAAAAATATTAAATCTGAAAAATATATATTTTCTACACTAAATGCCAAAAACAGTTTAATTAAAAACTAATTAAAATAACAATTAAACCTAAAATAATCTAAATGAACAGTAACTTAAATTTAAACTATACTAAAAAATCAAGAATTAAAAAAGAAAAATATAGAAAAAAGAATGAAAATCTAATTCCTATTTAAGTCCACAAAAGACAAAATTTTTAGAAACTGAAAGTGACCTTTCTTTGTTTTCTGTCTTTTAGTAGAACAGGGGTAACTTCAACAAAGGCAGTGGGAACTGAGTTCCCACTGGTAATGATAAAAAAACGGGTATTAAACTTGATTGTTGGATTGAGCTTGTTTGTTGGTTATGGATGACAACAAAGGCACCCCCACACTCAGTGGAGTGTGGGGAGTCAATAACAACACAAAAAGCACATAGCACAATGCAAGAAAAACACAAAAATCCCTGATGAACAGTTGCTGATGTAAAAAGAGGGCCTGTTGGGGGGGGGGGGGGGCAGATAACTACTAGGTGCACTTGGTTAAGATTTGAAGCTCACAAACTTGCACAAAACACTACCAAATGAATTAAAAGCTATCTCTGATCCTATATCCCCCTATTTTCTAACAGCTTTGCAAGTGAAGTGGGCAAAATCAATGCTAAAACAAGCAGTTGGGGGGCACTTGACAAATTTATGCTATATGACCAAGAAATAGAGCATGCACTTGCTTAATAAGTCTACCAATCTAGAAGAATAACCAATACCAACTACCAATACTTGCATAAGAAACGTATTTAACAGGTTATGGCCAATAAACTTACACTAAAATCAGGCTAAAACACCTAACCAAACACACCCTTAATTCTAAAAACTTGAAATTAACAAACCAAACGCTATGAAAACTTGATTAAACTGATGGAACAAGATCTAAACATGCGTACAAACATTAATTAAGCATGAACAAGCAGAAACATGAACAAATAAGCAGGTTTCTAACACAATCTCATAAATTCACAAAAAAAACTGAAAAAGAGCAATTGTGGGGGTTCAAGCCTTACACTGAGCTGATGCCTTCCCTTTGCCTTTTCCTTGTAAGCTTATGTGAGATTGAGAGAGAGATTGTTGCTGTAGAGAATTGATGTGGGGACCACAGCAGTCCCAAGCACATCTAATATCTTCAGAAAAAAGACATGAAAATGAGAAGGATTGTGGTTGCTTGATTGTTGAAACCTGCAAAGAAGGAAAACAAAAAAAAAGTGACCTGGGAACAAAAGCCAATAAGCTACACACAAGCTTATTGAATAAGCTGATGTAGCTTATTGCCCTAAAAAAAATGAAACAGATTTTTTTCTTTTAAATCTTTTTTAGAAATTTAACTAGAAATCAATAAAACTAACACAAAACTAATGTTAACTTAACCTCTCCACTTTCACTTCAAGATTAAGTTAACCTCAATTTTTGAAAGCCTTTTTAACAATCACTAAAAAAATACGATTTTTGAAACTTCCTATGAAAACTGGAAACCTTTGTAAACAATCTTAAACTAATTGAAATTTTCAATAGAAATTATACTAAGAAACAGAATAATGGAACTCAGAATTGTATTAAGATTTTATTTCATTTTCATTAATTTAAAATAAAATACAGAAACTGGAACACTAGAAATGGTCACAGCCCGACCATATTTATACAATAGCTAGGAATAAAATAATACAAAGATAAAAAACGGAAACCCTAGCAAGCTAATTTCCTAAAAGGCCCTTGAGTTTGAATCTTCAAAGTTGGTCAATTGTGCCCATGTGATTGACAGTAGGTACTGGATTGATCTCATTCGTCCAAAAACTCCTTTGGGAGCAAGGAGTTACTTTGTGCCGTTGATGGAGTCAAGAGATTCTGATTTTGCCAAAAATGGAGAAACAGGGGTGGTCGGGGGTCCCACTAGAGGTTACGGGGTGTTCAGTTCTTTGGTGGGTTGTGATTAGGATGGGTTTAATTAGTATTCTGGAGTGATTAGGGTTTGGGGATTAAGAGAATAAAGATATCCCAATTAGGGTTTATGAACCTGATTAGGGGATAATTAGGGGGAGGGTAATGAACAGTAGTTGTTTGGCGCTAAAGGTAATTAATAAAATAACGGGTTTAAAAAAGTTAAACGTGGGTTGACTGGATGGTTGGGTGGGTTGACTTGGGCTTGGATTTCGGGTATGGGGGTTTATAGGTGGGCTAAGGTGGGTTTGGTTGGGCTAAAACGGGTAAGTATTGGGTTTGGGTTTGGTTTTTGGCAAAACACCCCCCCTGCATTTCCAAAATATCATCACAAAAAGTCTTGACAGCTTTTAAACTTTACTCCTTTGTGAATAACTTTGAACCTTTGTAAATTTTGGCACAATAATTTTCAAAGCTTTACATAAGGACTTTCTTTGCACATTTTGATATCTTCAAGGGCCATTTATGCATATACTTGAAATATTAGGGACCCTCATGCAATAATTGAATTTTGCAAGGGTATAATATGTCAAGTCTTCAATAGTTGAGGGACCAATCTTGCCAATTCTTCAAACTTCAAGGACTTGACTAGAAACTCATGATTCGGGCTTGGTTCTTTGTGCGGCTTCTTTTCCCGTGTTCGTTTTTGCTTGATTCCTTTGATCTTTTGGTGAATTCACGATATCCGTACCTGAAATACATAATGAACAAACACAGGCATATTTTGGGTATTTTTGATGACATTTTAAGCGTTTTAAGCCCGATTTGGACGATGAGACTATGTATAAATACAGTCTCATCAAAGTCGCAACCCAAATCCAGTCTTCCGCTGCAGTGAAATTTGGGGGTGTGACAGAATGGTATCAGAGCTGCTGATTATAGAGAACTAGGTTGCATTAGTAACCCTAGACTATAATCGCCTCTAAACTGCATGATAAAATAACATACCAACCATCTAGTGTTAAACAGTTACTTTAAGATAAAAAACATTTACGTGTTATTTTCTTTTACAAGGCTACTAAGTGCTACAGTAAAAAGTAAACATGTTTGTGGGACTATGCATGGTCACCCATGGGTATGGGATCACGTAACCTAGTCAGTTGCAATCTAGTATTACAATAGTACACAACATGCCATGCTCTATCTAGTTAACTGTTAATTAAGGTAAGATGTAGCTAAAATATGATACAAATAAAAGAGGTGATGAAAAGGAGGATGCTATATGTTGTATCTGGAATATACATAGCCTGATCACCTATGTATAATTTAGATGGGACAAGAGTATGCTCATAGTAGTTACCACAAATACAAAATGAATAATACTCACTCAAAATAAAAGTAATCATTTTTTGCCATACACTAAACTTATGTGAGAAAGCATAAATTCTAAAAGGTCTATAATACGGTTCATCACTTTCATCTTCTTCGCGACAATTATCTGAACGTATATGACGCCTTGATTTCGGGACGAAATCCTCTAAGGAGGGGTGAATGTGACAACCCGTAAATTTGAACTCATTATTTATCGGTACAATCTTTTTTTTTTTTTGAAAACACTGTAAACTTGAAGATATTCAAAACCTAACAAACTATATTATCACCAATAATACCTACGAAGGACTATTAGGAAATTCTATTTGTAAATTTATATGCTACGTGTTTAAATTAATTACTACAACGTAGAAAATAATTATTGTGCTATCTGGAAATCGTGATTAACTATAATTGGAGGCCATCGGAGTAAAAGCTTATGTGTTTTATTTTTTTTACTTAAAATGAATTATTTTAAGTTTATAGGTCATATAAGTGTCAATAATAAATAAATTTTTAATAGTTAACGTAAATTATCGAAATCACCGTTAATTAATAATAAAAAGTTATCTAAACGTTTTCAACTCACGATTTCTTCAAAACAATATATGATGGACTATAAAAAGTCTATAAATCATATATTTATCACTATTAATTTATTTTCAACGTTTTGATATTATTTACCGAGGTAATCGTATTTTATAAGTTATTTAATTATGAAATATAGTTTTTTATGTCTAAATGATCACGACAACTTCTAAATTAACTTTATCAACTTCAAACTAATAAAATTAATTTGTAAACTTTATAATTACTCATAAGAATTAAATTAAATTATTAAATGACTAGAATTAAGCCCGTAATTAAATTTTAAAGCCCATAAGTAGCTTTAAAGGCCCGTAAACCCCAAATAAACCCAACTAATTATTCTTAAACTCAAATTAGCCCATGTTTATCACTACTTGATAGAAATTTCATGGCTTTAGTCCCTAGAAAAATATAAACCGATTATATGCATATCTAAATATATGGAAACCAATTTTTAAAACAATTACAAGTTATCTAGTTGCCTAAATAATGCATATATAGTTCCCTGATGATAAAATTCGACCCATACTCCTTCCATTATTTTTCCAACAAGCCTTATATCCCTGAAAATCCTCCCATGGTCGATCATTCATCATCTCTTCCTACAGTAAAAAAATTTCAGCCATAACTTGAAATTTCCATGGATGATTGATGTTATGATGATAAGGCCTCAAAGTTTATATAAATAGCAGCTAATACAATCGCTTGAATCACCAAAACATCAAAACATCAATACATCAAAACACATTAAATTAAATTCCTCCTTTTGGTTTTTTTTCTGCCGTGAACCACCACCATCATCACACCACCATTGCCACCACCACAAGTTCTTTCAAGGAATCCTAAACCACCACCAAAGACCCTTACTCTCTGCCCTAGAAGCTCAACAAGTGTGAAGAACCCTAGACAAAATCCTAGCCAAAACCGATTTAGTTTTTTATAAGAAACCCTAAATTTGATTCTTGATTCTTGTTGCTGCTGGTGATCTTGTTTCTTTACATTAATTCTGGTCTTCCAAGTTGTCCTAGTACAAGTTCCTAATTCCTCCAACTGTTCATGTACGGGTTGTGCAAGCAAAATCCTAGCCGAGCTCTTTTTAGGGTTTTCTAGGTTTGGTTTTGCTCAAACCACCAATCACTTCGTAAGATCTAATTTACCTAGTACAAGTAAATCTTATTACATCTTAAACCCTGACCTAGTAATTCTTAAAGTTGAAAAGTAACATGTAATTGGCTAAATGGTTAAAAACGAGCCCTAACGGGACGTACGGGGAAAAACTGTGTCATAATTTTTCTTAACTTGAATATGAACTGAATTTTAGTGTTTCCTACTTATAAATGATCTTATTAATTAGTTTATGTTAGTTAAACTCAATAGGTAATGTTATTTGATCAAGTGGTAAAAGTAGCTGAAACTCTCGTTGCTAAATTAGCTTAAAACGCCTAAACTTTTGTTAATAACCGACCATCCAGTATTGGTCACAAAATTTTTACTCTAAATATTCATATTGAATTTGTCATAGTTTTCTAATGCTCTTTGAACCAATTAAAAAGATCTAAAAATGAATTAGTTATCACACTTTAAATTTTATGATTTTATGTGAAATTAATGAAATTGTATGCATGTAAATAGGTAAACTTTATAATAATTAGAATGTCACTAATATGAATTTCTTAATGAAATGGTAAGATTATAATATGAAGCAATCTCTGCAAAAAGAATCATGGTAGAAGGATTAAAAACGAGTTCACAATTAACAAACGATTACTACACGTAAAAAATACGTTTTTTAAGAAAATCTGATTATATTATATAACTCATGAAATTGTTAAATGAAATCTCATGTTAAACTGGTAAATTTTACATTTCATATTATTTTTTTTAAATAATGACATGCCTTTATTATAATTAAAATGATTAAGAAATAAATATGAAAGTTGAAACCGTAAAACATGAATTTTTACTTATTAGAACCTACGTAAAATTTAAATGTTAATTTATTAGCAAAATTTAATAAATTTAAATTACTTTTACATGAATTCATATGAACCTATAAGTTATTTTATAATGCATAAACATGAAAATCTAAAATGATATTAACTGAGAAACCCTAGTTTAAAAAGATAAAACCCGACTCTAAATAATTAAATTAATTAATAGCTGAAAATGTTTTATAAAACTTTAGTCGTTATTATTCCAACCTAAAGAACCAACTAAGAAAGGTTTTATACATGTACATATATTTATAATACACATGGTTTAAATGAACATTATTCTTATCAGGTTACCGGTAAAATTCTACTTCGTCCTACGACACTTTACTATCAATAAGGTGAGTTCTCTAGACCCTATCTTAAATTATTTATTCAAACAGTGAGTTTTCTAGCCATTTCTTAAACTGTTAATTCAAACTGTGAGTTCTCTAGCCCCGATCATAAATTATTTTATAAAACTGTGAGTTACTATCCCCTCTATCTTTAAAACTGTTTTTATCATCTTTTGGGGTGAGAACATTGCTTGATTTCTAAACGCGCGAACACAAGTGAACTATTGTTTACTAGTTGATCTCCCTGAATGATAACTGCCCACAAATCATGAACCGTTAGTCACCTAGCTGGGTTACAGCGAATTGAGCACGAATGTTATGGATAGATCTATCAGATTTGACACTCCTATTTACTTTGAATGGGTGCTTTCAAGTAAATACAATTTCATTTTAAGACGACGGGTGACTTGGGTTAGTCACCTGCATGGGAACACACATACGAAGTCAGTTAGACTCGTTAACGCATCGGTGTCATGAGCTTAAATAGTTGTAAAGATAAACTATGTGACTTTGTATGTGTTATATTGTCACAGGTGGATACGAATCTTGTGGTTCATTAAACTGATTTTTATTGTTTTCATAAAATCAAACCTAGGAACTCACCAACTTTGTGTTGACACTTTAGCAATGTTTTTCTCAGGTATGCTACTATATGGAGTCTGTATTGTTGTTTGGCATGTAGAGGTCGTTCTCTCGAATCAAGTCCTCTTCACGCCATGAAGTCGCAACCCAAATCCAGTCTTTCGCTGTAGTGAAATTTGGGGGTGTGACATATGACTCCATCGCTTTATCAGCAATTTGAATACAAAAGTCCTAAGGACATGATAACTGAGTTCCAAAAGATGTATGGAAACCCTCCTAGTGTTGTACTACAAGAGTTAGTACACACTTTCCATTCATGCAAGAAGGAAGAGGGTCAATCTGTTATTGATTACGTTCTATTGATGAAAAGCTATTTGGATCACTTGACAAATCTCAACTATGTTCTTCCAGAAGCTGCCTCTGTCAGCTTGATCCTCAATTCACTTTCAAGTGATTTTGAAGGCTTTGTGCAAAATTACAATATTCAAAGCATGGGGAAGAAAATTATTGAAGTTCATTCTTTGCTTATTGAATTTGAGAAAGGAGTTAAGAAGAACAAGAAGTCAAATGTTGCATCTTCTTCTACACCACAAGTGATGGCGATCAAAGGTGGTAGGATCCAGAAGTACAAAACACAAGGTGGTAAGGCTAAAGGTAAAGGTAAGGATAAGGGTCCTAAAAATTCTTATCCTCCTAAAACTAAAAAACCTCAACCTTATAAGAAAGAGCATTCGGCAAAAGATTCCACATGTCACCACTGCAAAGAGGTTGGACATTGGAAGAGGAATTTTCCTATTTATCTAGCTGAGTTGATGAAAAAGAAGAAGCAAGTTGGATCGTCCACATTTTCAGGTATTTATACAATTGAATTATTTTCTTGTTCTAAAAATTCTTGGGTGTATGACACTGGTTGTGGTACTAACATTTGTAACACAAAACAGGGACTTACATGAGCAAAGAAGCTGAAGCAAGGTGCTATCGACTTTTATGTTGGTAACGGCGTACGTGCTGAAGTAGAAGTTATTGGAAGTTTTGACTTAGTTTTAACTAATGGTTTAATTCTTGTTTGGATGATTGTCATTATGCACCTACTATAAGTAGAGGTGTTGTTTCAGTTTCTTGTTTGCATGATAAATGATTTATTCATAAACTTACGGATTCTGGTATGACCTTTTCTTTTAATAACATGATTTATTTTAATTGTATCCGTGTTAGTGGTATTTATGAAATTGATATGCATGATTCTACTTTGCAAATTGTGAATTCAGTGTATTCGATTAGCAATAAGAAATCTAAAAAAGTTTAGATTCGACTTATCTTTGGCATTGTCGACTTGCTCATATTAGCAAGAAGCGAATTGAAAAGTTGCAACATGATGGACTTTTAAACTCAACGGTTAGTGAACCGTTTGATCAATGCGTTTCTTGTATATCAGGCAAGATGACAAGGAAATCCTTTCCGCATAAAACAAAAAATGTGAAAGATCTACTTAGATTAATCCATACCGATGTATGTGGTCCACTTAGACATGTGTCAAAGCAAGGTGCTACATACTTCATTACCTTTACTGATGATTATAGTCGTTATGGTTATGTTTATTTACTTAAACATAAACATGAAGTCTTTGAATAATTCAATGTTTTCAAGAATGAAGTAGAAAATCAACTTGGGAAGATTATTAAAGCCATTCGATCGGATCATGGCGATGAATATATTAGTCAAGAATTTAAAGATTATCTAAAGGCTAGCGGAATTGTCCAACAGTTGACTCCTCCTTACACGCCACAACACAATTGTGTTTATGAGAGGAGAAATCGAACTTTGCTAAACATGGTTCGATCAATGATGAGTCTTTCTACTTTGCCACTATCCTTTTGGGATTATGCTTTGGAGAGTACTGCACGCATTCTCAATGTGGTTCCAACCAAGAAGGTTGACAAGACTCCATATGAACTATGGCATGGAAAAGTCCCTAACTTGTCTTACATATAGGTCTGAGGTTGTGAGGCACAAGTGAAGCGTCACACGCCTGAGAAACTTCAATCAAGATCGGTTAAGTGTGTCTTCATAGGTTACGTTAAGGAAACTATGGGTTACTATTTCTACTACCTACCTGAAAACAAAATAGTTGTGGAGTGGTATGCAAATTTCTTTGAAAATAATCTCACAGTTCAAAAAGAGAGTGGGAGGATTGTAGAACTAGAGGATGAAGATATTTTACCTTTTGAAACTACTAGCGAACATCCAATTGAGGAAGAAAGTCTTGCACCTGATGTAACTCAAGAAGAGGATGTTGTCCCCATTCGTAAATAAAAAATAACTGAAAGTCCCCAATCCAAGCGTGAAACGATAAAATAAGACAATCAACACACATAATTACTTTTCAAACGTAATACTTATTATTGTATAATAAAGAATTACAAGTGTTATGGATAACACCGTTTGATGACAATGTGTTGTGCACACTTGGACAAACAAAGCCTAACTTATGAACACAGTCGCAGTTGTTTGGTTCAATAAGTTCTAAAGAGTTAATGTGTGTAAAAGTGTCAAAGTGAACAACATTAACTCTAGGCTACATATCCTATTTATAGTGGTACGAGGTTGACTCCAAGTACTGGTTGATGGTGACTACACTAAATAGACACTTGTCAGACATATGTCACAAGATGCTCTTCTATTCTTGGTAGTCTGCCACAATGCTTTAGGGAAACAGAGCTGACACAGTTTCCCTTTTCTTCATAGTCTCGTACACACTAAGGTTTGTCCAAAGGGTACTGACTGTCAACAGGGTATTGCCACCCCTGTTAACCCTCAACCCCTCAGAGTCCCTGATACATATCGGCTGTTATCCATCATAGCCAATGAGTATGTCTTCAAGGAATATTCGACTTCCTTAACAATGTATTTGACATGGACTCCTCTGAGGTTGCTCACGGAGACTTAGATCGCACAGGCAAGTTAATATCAAACAGCTTGATTTATGTTTAAATCTATGATACGGGGAATCTAATAAACTTAGATTCCCAACAATCTCCCCCTATTTAAACATAAATACAGCTAGATCTAAATAAGTTATAGTAAGTGAGATGACAGTTTCTTCTTACTCATAACAGATCTTAACAAACATACTTTATGATTTTATTATGACTTAAAAGAAATTACAAGTACAAAACATAAGTGTAACAAAATATGAAAGTAAAGTTCAGCTGTGAAGGACTTCAATAATCATCATTCTTGATTTTCTCTTTAGCTTCAGCTATGTCTGTCCTAGCATCCAATTCGGCCTGCAAAGCTTGTGCAAATACCTTGGAATACTCTGTGTTGATTTAAAGTGCCTTTTTAAGACAAAGAAGCTGAATAGTTGATGCTAGTGCCAGCTCATCTTCCCTTTGGAACACATATTGACATCCCCTGTTCATGAAGGCCATACCTTTCTTCGGCTCAGTATATGTCTGACCATCAACAGGGCCTACATTCCCATTTGGTAAAACCAAATCCCTGTGCATTCCATCCACTTGAACATCATCAGTTACAAAGGTTTCCTTAATAAATTAAGTCATCCTTCTTCTTTTCTTTCCAGACTTTGGAAGATCTTGTTCAAACAGCTGTGGTGGGGGAACAACCTTGAGCTTGGCTGCAGTTTCTTTAACCTAATAAAACTTAGCTTTGAGAGTCTTAAGGAGTGTAAAATTTTCCTGAATAGTCTTCTTCACAGCTAATGCCTCAAGTTCAAACCATTCAGACAGACCAAGTTTCTTTAACTTAAAGTCTTCAAAGAGATCCATGTTTGCCTGTTGATTATCTCTCCATAAAACCATTTGTGGTGTATGAGTAGACTTGTGAATAGTATGCTTAAACTTGGTGATTTTTCCAGGTGCAAACCTGTTATTGACGCAGGCATCATAGTCAGCTTTTACCTTTTTTAGTGCCTCTGTGAGTTTAACTTCCATTTCCTTCAACCTTTGTCTTTGCTCCTCCCTTTTTTGAGGAGTCATTTTTCTCAGAGTTGCCTCATTAAGCTCTTTGGCTTTCTTGATTTCATTTAACCTCTTGATTTTAATAGCCTGTTTCTCAATTTCTTCAACTGTTAGAGGGTTCTCCTTTGCTGCTTTAACGGTTGTGAATTGGGATAGTTCAGTGGTTGATCCTCCTGTCTCTAGCATCGCAGCTATTTTCTTTAGCTTGGAGTCTGAGTCTACCACAGCTATTTCCTTTCCTTTCTTCGAGACAGAGGATAACACACTTGTGTTCTTTAGCTCTTCAGCTTGTTTGATGAAAACAATCTGAGCTTGGTTTTGTACAGCTTTTGGTAGGGAGCTAACAGTGAACTTGAGTTTCTTAGCAGCTGGTTCACCATCATCCACAGCCTCATTGGTGTTAACCAGAGTCAGGGACTTTGATGAATCAACTCCATCCTTTGTCTGTTGCTCCCCCTTAAGTTCATCATCATCATGTACAGTTATTGGAGTGATGACTTAGAGAGGGATGGGTGAAGGGATAGTGTTGTCAGCTGATCATGAGCTTTTCTTAGCAGATTCAAGGTTAAGTACATTTTCCTTCTCCCCCTCACGTTCAGCCTGTCTTTTAAGACGTTTGGATGAACGTGCCTGAATGTATGATGCAATCTGGTCAACAGAGGCAGCCGTTTGTCTTTGCCTGTTTCTTGAAGCTCTGGCGATTTTCAACAGATGGTTGCGATTTCCATTGGTGTTGCGATGTTCACGGTCAACTATGAAGTTGGTGTGGCGAACTTTCCTGGATCGTACAGCCTCAAATTCTTTATGCATAGTTAACTCATGAGCAGAGAATAGGCCAGGGAGTTCTGTGGCTATGACATCTTTGATACGAGTGGATAAATGGCTAAGTCCTTAGGACACTCCTTTTAGTGTTCCATCCATAATGGGTTCAGTGACAGCATCCTTAACTGCTTGTGTGATCATCTTTTGAAAGTTGACAGTAAAGGAGTGCATATCAGAGCCAATACGATCCAACTTTCTTGGCAGGCGTTCAATGTCTGAGGCATGATGTTCAGGATTTAAGTCATGGATGTTCAGACTTTGTTGTGCATAATCATCCTCTCTTGGCAAGATGTCAAATTTGGTCTGTTGAGGATGATCAAAGAACAAAAAATCGGTTGTCGGATCATACGCCGGCCTTTGGAACACTGTGGTGATAGAGGTAGCAGACGTAGGAGTCACTACGGCTTCCTTGGGAGGAGGAGTGGTTTCAATAGCTGGTGTGGACATATCGATATTCTTGGGAGGAGACAAAGACTGTTGATCATCATCCTCTTCATCATCCTCCTCCTCAATCATCCCCTCAGGGAGAATCTCATCATCTGTCATTGATTCAGGTTCATGGAAGCTTTCAATTTTGGCAAGCACATTGTAACACCCCCAAATTTATACAACTCAGTTCAGCGGAAGACTAGTTGGTGTTACGGGATAGCACATTACTCACATCATAGACAACGCTTAAAAATCGCGTCGTTTAATAATAAAGCATTTCCATTCATAAATAATCAAAGTTACATAGGTCCCAAGTCATTACATTACATACAAAGTTTTACAAAGTATTTGAATGGAAAAATATTATTTAGGTGCGGGCCATGAATTCTTGTCGTCTTCCCGAGAATTACCTTCAAGTACCTGAGATAAAACATGTTAAAAGAAAAGGTCAGCGATAACGCCGAGTGAATTCATAGAGTTTAATAAATTCCATCAATTTAACTTTGGTATAAAATTAGTACCAAAAATCAATTCGTACAAATCGTTGTAATATGCCGTAAAATAGCCAAAATCATTTTATACAAATCTTTGTAATAGGCCATAAAATAGCCAAAGTCATTTTATATAAATCCTTATCGAAAATCATAATATAGGCATTTGCCGTAAAAATCATTATACGAGCCAATGTCGTAAAAACATCATACAATACGTCTTATGACGTTGTATAAAATCAGATAAAAACCGTTATATGAATATGGTTATGAAAACCAAAATACAATCATAATATCAATAGTATGACCCAGTATTGCTAGTCAGGCAATACATCGTAATTCTGAGCGTCTAGTAATATTTTGGTGATTTGGATTATTATAAGCCGCATGACATTGTTACCTTACTAAACCAACAACGGGTAGCTAACCCGATACCAATTTTTGCCCATCTAAAGTAGCGTGTCGTCACAAAGGTCACGCTATGGAAATCTTCTCATACATAAATTCGCTTACCAATCAATGTGGCACGACGGGGATCAACCGTCAAGGCGCGAACTGGGGTGATCGTCCCCAAATAGTACTATTAAATGCATAAGCGTCTACCAACTCCCGGTAGTTCACAATTCATGCTAATGGGACTTTTAGTGACATAACCTAACTTTAATAATCCATTTTATTTCATCTATCGGGTCCATTAATCATTTATCGGGTCATACAATCGGGTCATTCAATCATTCGGGTCCAAAATCAATAAACAAACAATCGGGACAAATGGTGTCCTATTTTATAAAACTAACATGTTATCTCCCTCGCGGGTTTATAAAACATTTATAAAAACATTTAAAAGAGTGCGAGGCTATGAACTCACGTTGATATGGGAAGGCGGGTTATCGGCAATTCTGACGTACGGTACGCGCTTCAATCACGGAAACCTAGACAAATAATACTTGTCTTAGACTCTTGTCCAATGACTTTATAAAAATAACAATTATGTATACATATGATGATTATATATATATGATGATCAAGTGGGTTTACTTATTCTCGTTTACTCATTTTAGAGTTATGTGTTGATAACTTTTATACTAGTTTACTAGTTTTACCCATTTACGTGTCTTAAGTCCAATAAGATTATTATAAGTTATTTAACTTATTTTAATCCATTTTGTACTTATATTATCAGTACATACACTTTCAAGTTGGGCCCAAAAGGGTTAAGCCCAATAAGTTCTTTTTTATGGGTGTTTATCTTATTTAGTCCAATTATTAGCCCAAGTATTAGTCCAATATGTTTACTTAGCTCGTTAATGTCCGTATGCCCTATAGTTCGGGTTTTATCGGTTTTTACTTGTTATACATGTCTATATATCAGTATATAAGTTTTATAAAGTTTTTATTAGACGGGTCCAACCATCTAAGTTTTATTTAACAAAAACGTTAATTTTACGGCGATAGCCGAAAAAGTCGTAAAAATCAAGTTTATAGTTTTATAACTTATAAAACTTAACAAGTTACCATTTTTATAAAATGTCCACTTATTTAACCTTTTACATACTTATATAAATAATATCCATAAGTTAGTGGGTTTTTATTTTACATTTTATACTATTAAATTTTGAGTGCTTATATAATAGTAATATACTTTATTTTCCAAAATCTGATTTTTATCTTTACTTTCACCAAAATTGCCATATCTTGAGTTCTATATGGAGATAGAAGCTCAAATTTTTATCACATAAACTACATGATATGTGCTACATTTAACTCTTCTATAGCTACTGTTTAATCATCTTCTAAATATTTTCAAAAAATCGTCCAAAACAGTAACTTCAGATTTATATCCTAAACTTGTTTTGATCATATCTCACTCATTACAATGATTCCATTGTATGGCCAACTCTCACATGTGTACAAGACATTTAGCTTACTGTAAATGGATCCTACTTCATTATTTCATCAGTTCATAACAAGTTTCTTTACTGTTTTATACAGCCAACATATTTAGACAAGATTTTAGACTTGTTTCTTATAGTTTTTCACTTTTTCAAGCATGTTTATCAACAACAAATCCCCACATAACATTTTTATCATCATATAATCATCATAAATATATACAATAGGAAATAAAATACATGTTTACATAATCAAAATAACAAGATGATGAGGAGGACAATCTTTATACCACCAACTTGATGTAGGTTATGATTTTGACATGGTTTTTGATGGAGAAACTTGTAGACAACCATGACCACCTTCATGACCACCATTCTTCATAGAAACCTTGTGGAAAATCAGCCCTAATACTCCATGGAAAATCCTCCTTTGATGTTATAACTTACACCAATCTTCATCTTTTTGGATGGAGATTAACATATGTTAATTATAACATATGTTTATGGTTAAAATTTGTATGAAATAGGTGTTTTGGTGGAGATGAGGGACGGCCAAAAATGAGTGTGAGAGAGAGGAGAGTTGTTTTGCATGTGTGTAAATGAGATGAGTGGTTTTAGTTAGCTAGTTTTGTAAGTTGGTAGCTTACTTTGTAAGCTTAGACAAGTGTTAAGCTACATGTTGTAAACTTGCCACATAAGTTGGCTTGGTGGCTTCTTTAGGCCGGTTTGAATGGGGTGGGACAAGTGTCCCACTTGTCTCATCCCATTTATTTACGGGTACTCCTCGATTCTAGTTTCCTCGATTTGCGTGCCCTCGGGTCGATTTACAAAAAACGTTTTTATAAATTATGAATCAATGTCACAAAACGAATCCAATAAAAATTGTTTCATCAAAAACGGAGTTCGAAAACGTAAATACGTAATCCTAGGGTTTCCGGTTTAGTCGTAAAGGACGTTAAAATAAAATCGTAAGTCCTAATCTCTTCTCGTAAATTTGTGAGTTTATGAACTAACACAAATTTAAAACTCCAAAATAATATTCACGGATAAATTTATTTTCTGAAATGTCGGACTGTCACCAAAGACGGTGTATGTAAACGTAAGCATGTGACGTAGAATCCTCCGGTTTAAACGTAGTCGATGCTACTTCAAGACGTAAATCCAAATTTCTTCCCAAAAATAAGTGAGTTCATATTGTAACATTAAAATAATATTTGAGAATAATATTTGAGAATAAAATATCAATCGTAAATTGACGGATTGTCACAGCATTTACCCCTAAACAGGATCTTTGTCCTCAAAGATCATCTTCCTACTCGCTTCTTATAGAGTTAAAGCCATGTGGGTATTTCCTCCACATTCGGTCTTTTCTCACAAGTGTAATCCATTATAATACGCGAGTTTCATCAAACATAACTACGGGAATAAGATCAGGCTAAATGTTGACTTACTTTCTCTATCCATGATGTTCACGGGTTTTTGATGAATGCAACCTTTCGCCGATCTAAGCTCTACTAAGAATAATCAGATTTTCCACTTGATAGATATTCCATCAAGTTCGATATACGAAACATAATTCACGCAGTCTTTGAAGTCCTAGGGTAGATCCAGCTTATATGCCTTTCAAACCAATCTTTTATACCATCTCAATGGTCCCAAACAACGGGGACTTATATCCCATGATTTGTCAGATCATGAATTCATTTTCCCAAGATTAAAAATTGTGGCATAACTTCGCTACCCATTTGGCACTTCAAGGTCTACATTTCATATTTACATATTCTCTTGCCCACTATCGGCAATCAATAATCAGTTCCTAATTTCAACAATCATTTCAGATCTCGCGGGTCGGGTATTTTGCAAGGATAGGTTCGCCATCATAGGAAACCTTAAACCTAAGAGACATGTCCAACTCACAATGGGTGTATGTCGGGTGTCTTCATCTCAACTCTTGCTTACAGATGCTCTAATTTCTAAATCTTAACAAGATTCGATCTCGATCCTAACACGATGATTATCAATGATAATCCTTCCAAAGGAAAACGATTATACGGTTCATTACCAAAGGTCAATCATTCAAACACAAAACAACACTTATATTACATTGTATCGTTACTTTACCTCGTCCCTTCGATTTGGGGTGGTACATAGTACTCTCATCAAGGTTCGTTCTCAATGATTTCTGAGCAAATCTCTAGAAATTCGATGCGAAGCGAGGATCTTGATATAGATGATCGATACAGGCATGCTATGTTTACATAACTCTTTTGCATTTATCATTAACGAGAATGATATTAGCAGATTTGGTCAGTCTGTCGACGATGACCCAAATCGAATCAAATTCAGATGATGACCTTTGTGATAGCTAGACGTTTACTAATGTATGAGGCGATGTCTGCCTTCATAATTTCCATTAGTACAACTTCTTCAGACAAAGATACTTTTAGTCATAAAATGACATACATATAATACTTATACTTACAAATTCCAACATAACTATATCTCACAATCCTCCATATTTAGACAATCACATGTGGTCTTTAAAATATTTAACGCCATTGGCTTCTCAAATCTGTTGGTTCACATTAGCCGTGAAACCCTTCACTATTTATATTATCCTTTTTACAAACATCGTTTATTTTTACATTGCTCGGCAATTTTATTTTGCACCTTCATTATTAAGGAATACATCCAAATTGAATCCTTATACTTTCTATATAATATGTCGGTATCTATATTCACCTCTCATGATGATATAATTATCATGTTCACAATTTACTCATATATTCTTTCTATATTAAGCGTCAGTAATTACGTTCACTTTCTCCTGATGAAATAAATATCATAACTTTATTTATTCAAAATTCTTTGTTCATATCTTCTATGTTTTAGTTCCGTTCTTACTATCATTTTTATCCGTTTTGCTCAATCCGACGTTTTAAAGCGTCGATAGTTATTATAATTAATTAAATCATAATTATTAGTTAATTTTTTTATTTTTTTTTTTATGAAGCGTAAACGTAAAAATTTTAAATTTCTTAGTTCGACCAATTATATAAAATGTTCAAAATAAATTTGAATTTAATTAACAAGATTTTTGTTGATTTATCGAAAATATTTAATAAGATTTCGTAAATGTTCGAAAAACCTTTGTTTATACTTTGGTCAAAGTTTTCTTAGTTGAAAAGCAAAATTTTCGTTCAATTTCAAGTAATAAGTTATATAGTTTCCTAAATTCTTCTTAGGTTGTCTAGAAGCATACACAAACATTTACCCCTAAACAGATGTTTAGTTAAATGGTTTGTGTATAAGGGAATAATCCCTTAAAATCCTTTGTTAAAACATTTGTTAAAACATATTTCCACTTTCTTTTTAGTAATAATCCAAAGTCTTAAAAGGGCTCTTAATTTTTGAAGAGTCTATATGCCTACATTTTACCATTATTAATCCAACGGTCATTTTATGTAAAGGATTAAGTTTTTAATCCCTAAGCGTTAATGGTTCTAATCTTTGAAAAGTCAATATAGCTTCCATTATCTATTAATCACGTGGTTAAATCGTGTAAAGAATTAAGTCTTAAGTCTTATGTCAAATATTGAAGGTACATGTTTTCATCGTTCGGCCAGTTCAGGGCAATCTATAAATAATTATTAACTCATTCTTATTCTTATAAACAAATAAATGGTCTTCAATGATCACAAGCATGAATTTATCAAATTACAGCCTACACACGTGATTCACCAAATTTATGATTGCTACATGTGCATTGGTCAATCCAAACGACATCACGTGGAACTCATAATGTTCATTACAAGCACCGGATGTAGTGATTGGAATAGATAATCTCTTTCGCAGATGCGAAGTTGATGATAACCATGCTATGGATCAAATTTGCTAGAACCTTGTAAATGATCGAACAATTCTTCCATTTCGAGTTATGGATATCGTTTTCGATTGTCAATTTACTCAGTCACAGTAATCTATAAACATAAGGAAAGATAACACCATAGCTCTTCAGGATGACAGGTTTGGTATAATAAAATCTTTCCCCGACAACTTTCTTAGTTGTATGGTAATTCCTTAAATTCAGATGGTGCTGACGTACAGTGCACAAGCCACAAGTGCAGCACCGGGAATATAATCAATACCAATTTCAATTTGCCTTAATGGCAAAAATTTAGGTAATTCACCAACAAATACCTCCTAGGGTTTTAGATAACATAAACATCTTTTAATAATTTATTTTAAGTTCTTCTAGGTTACAATGTCTATGACTAATTCACAACCATTTACGGTATAATCCCAAGTCTAAATACAGGATATGGTCATCCATCAAGAATTATTTAGTTCACTTTTGATAATCAACATCTTATCATTTAGAGGAATTCTATTCGAGTTCCCATCAATTAAGACAATGTCCTCATGTCATAATCAATCAATCCATTCTACAGGCACCATCAACTTTCCAGTTTTATTGTCGTCGATAAGATGTGAACTTCTCAAAAGATTAATAATAATTCATAATCCTTCACAATTTCAGGGATATTAGGATACGCAACTACTATTAAAAGATTAAGGTCAACGCATAATCTGCGCTAGAGAATTTCAAATCAGATACAGACGAAAACATTTAACGAATACGAATATATCCCATGTTTTCATAATTTGAGTACGTATTCGAAAGCTCCTCGGATCGTTACCCAGGTCATTCAAATGGAATCAAATCAAAAGAAATGATGAGAACGTCAATACATCCAGTCGGGTATCAACACTCGGTAATCAAATACTTTTCCTAAGAATCTCACTACGGGAGAATTAGACAAGAAAGAATTGTCAATTGTCAAATAAGATAATTTCCACAGATGAGTAAATTCAACTCATAAGAATAGATGCTACAGGCACATATGTAGGTGTCCCTAACACTATGTCCCTATTTTTCACTTCTTGCAGATCTCATAAAATTTAATCTTTCACAACTTCAAAGAAAATGTAGTGTTTATTCATTAGTTTTATGGTGACTACTAATCAGTCTTGCATAGTCCATTCCAAATTGTATGTAGGCGCGCAACTATATACAATTTCAAGATTAACGATGCAATTCTCAGTTCGTCAAAATTTTATCATCATGTTTATAATAAAAACATTTACATGCTTAATTCTTAAATAAGAATCAAAAATAAATTTACAAAGATTTTCTTTGTTATGGGAATAATTAAGTTTCCAAAGCGTCTCATAAACAACTTTATTTTGATATCAATCACTTATAAATCTCACTTTAAATAATCCTTATTGTGATGAAAATTTAATTTCCTCAAAGGATACCGTTTTAACTTTATAAAAACAATGAATGATCTGCAAAAGAGTGATGAAGAGTCGTTCACCAAGAACTAACTACAATAAGATAGGAAATGAGCCTTATCCAAATAATCATGTGGTTCATGATCTTAATGGCACTCAAAAGAGAATAATTCACAATGTAACTCAAATCAAGATGAGTACTTGTTCAATGGTTGCATCACTAATGCGAGCATTAGGACGAAGCAATAAAAGATAGATAACATCGATACATGTAGAATTTAGCAATCAAAGGTAGTCTTTTTCATTAATCACAAACAAGTCAAAATTGTACCGTAACACATTATGCGTCACTATGTCATACAATTCTCAGAACTCATCCTACCAACTGATGTTATAGTTAAGTTAGGGATTATTAAAAGATACCACAATGAATACTAATCTACCAGAGTCATTATGTGTTCCACCTGTCCCAGAAGATCCATCGGTCTCAATTTCAGAAGAAGATTTCTTCAATTTATTTCTTGGACACTGGGCATCCTCGTTAGTGGACAATGGCCTAGGAACAACCCTTAACACAAACTAACAATCACTTAAAATCTTATAATTCAATCACAGAATTTAACGACTTCTATTAACATTCTCATATTTCATATGGGTTAAATTTTACTTTATTCAAGTTTCAATCAATTTTATACTCAATTTAATATCCTACCTCATATTCCAATACTTTAAATCTTATTCTTAGGCCTTAATAGGGCAATAAAAGCTCGACATGAATCAACACTTAATTCTAATCCTATATCTCTTACAACAACAATTATCAAATGAGTCATTAATATAAAATGACTTGATCATTCAACTAGACTTCTCAGAAAGGTATTAGTGGCATGAGGCTTTTGGGTAATGGTTCCAATAACAGCCTCAAGTGCAACATTCACCCTTTCGATTTCAATTTAAGAATTGGATGACAACGAATCAGATGACATCTTTCTAGGTGGTAATGTTTTGTCAAACTCCACTCTATGAGGAAAGATCGTCATGACATCGATATCAGATTTAATCCTGCCAATTCTTTTTCAATATCACAATCAACTAATATCTACATTTCTACGAATATCAATCATTTGTTGGGATCATAAATATCCACAACTTGGTTTAGATCTAGGATAGCTAGAATTCCTACGAGAATAGCTTCGATTAATTTACTAGGGGATTTAGGGTTACTTGTGACAATCTACGTCGTATAAATACCTCGTATAAATATCGAAATAATCATCAAACAATCATGTAATAAAATTACATCATATATATATAATCCAAGTTATATATATATATATATATATATATATATATATATATATATATATATTAAAATAACACTTCTCAGTCTTGGCCTTGTCGGTAACTCGGGAATTCTTCGGCACCGTTATAGTCAAAAGATTTTTAGACATTTTGTGAAAAATGTTTATAGTTAAAAGATTTTGAAATGTTTTATTCAAAACCTTGGTTTTAAAAATCTTTCGTTCTCTATAACGAGAGCTCTGGTACCAAACTGTAACACCCCCAAATTTATACAACTCAGTTCAGCGGAAGACTAGTTGGTGTTACGGGATAGCACATTACTCACATCATAGACAACGCTTAAAAATCGCGTCGTTTAATAATAAAGCATTTCCATTCATAAATAATCAAAGTTACATAGGTCCCAAGTCATTACATTACATACAAAGTTTTACAAAGTATTTGAATGGAAAAATATTATTTACGTGCGGGCCATGAATTCTTGTCGTCTTCCCGAGAATTACCTTCAAGTACCTGAGATAAAACATGTTAAAAGAAAAGGTCAGCGATAACGCCGAGTGAATTCATAGAGTTTAATAAATTCCATCAATATAACTTTGGTATAAAATTAGTACCAAAAATCAATTCGTACAAATCGTTGTAATATGCTGTAAAATAGCCAAAATCATTTTATACAAATCTTTGTAATAGGCCATAAAATAGCCAAAGTCATTTTATATAAATCCTTATCGAAAATCATAATATAGGCATTTGCCGTAAAAATCATTATACGAGCCAATGTCGTAAAAACATCATACAATATCAATAGTATGACCCAGTATTGCTAGTCAGGCAATACATCGTAATTCGGAGCGTCTAGTAATATTTTGGTGATTTGGATTATTATAAGCCGCATGACATTGTTACCTTACTAAACCAACAACGGGTAGCTAACCCGATACCAATTTTTGCCCATCTAAAGTAGCGTGTCGTCACAAAGGTCACGCTATGGAAATCTTCTCATACATAAATTCGCTTACCAATCAATGTGGCACGACGGGGATCAACCGTTAAGGCGCGAACTGGGGTGATCGTCCCCAAATAGTACTATTAAATGCATAAGCGTCTACCAACTCCCGGTAGTTCACAATTCATGCTAATGGGACTTTTAGTGACATAACCTAACTTTAATAATCCATTTTATTTCATCTATCGGGTCCATTAATCATTTATCGGGTCATACAATCGGGTCATTCAATCATTCGGGTCCAAAATCAATAAACAAACAATCGGGACAAATGGTGTCCTATTTTATAAAACTAACATGTTATCTCCCTCGCGGGTTAATAAAACATTTATAAAAACATTTAAAAGAGTGCGAGGCTATGAACTCACGTTGATATGGGAAGGCGGGTTATCGGCAATTCTGACGTACGGTACGCGCTTCAATCACGGAAACCTAGACAAATAATACTTGTCTTAGACTCTTGTCCAATGACTTTATAAAAATAACAATTATGTATACATATGATGATTATATATATATGATGATCAAGTGGGTTTACTTATTCTCGTTTACTCATTTTAGAGTTATGTGTTGATAACTTTTATACTAGTTTACTAGTTTTACCCATTTACGTGTCTTAAGTACAATAAGCTTATTATAAGTTATTTAACTTATTTTAATCCATTTTGTACTTATATTATCAGTACATACACTTTCAAGTTGGGCCCAAATGGGTTAAGCCCAATAAGTTCTTTTTTATAGGTGTTTATCTTATTTAGTCCAATTATTAGCCCAAGTATTAGTCCAATATGTTTACTTAGCTCGTTAATGTCCGTATGCCCTATAGTTCGGGTTTTATCGGTTTTTACTTGTTATACATGTCTATATATCAGTATATAAGTTTTATAAAGTTTTTATTAGACGGGTCCAACCATCTAAGTTTTATTTAACAAAAACGTTAATTTTACGGCGATAGCCGAAAAAGTCGTAAAAATCAAGTTTATAGTTTTATAACTTATAAAACTTAACAAGTTACCATTTTTATAAAATGTCCACTTATTTAACCTTTTACATACTTATATAAATAATATCCATAAGTTAGTGGGTTTTTATTTTACATTTTATACTATTAAATTTTGAGTGCTTATATAATAGTAATATACTTTATTTTCCAAAATCTGATTTTTATCTTTACTTTCACCAAAATTGCCATATCTTGAGTTCTATATGGAGATAGAAACTCAAATTTTTATCACATAAACTACATGATATGTGCTACATTTAACTCTTTTATAGCTACTGTTGAATCATCCTCTAAATATTTTCTAAAAATCGTCCAAAACAGTAACTTCAGATTTATACCCTAAACTTGTTTTGATCATATCTCACTCATTACAATGATTCCATTGTATGGCCAACTCTCACATGTATAAAAGACATTTATCTTACTGTAAATGGATCCTAATTCATTATTTCATCAGTTCATAACATGTTTCTTTACTGTTTTATACAGCCAACATATTTAGACAAGATTTTAGACTTGTTTCTTATAATTTTTCACTTTTTCAAGCATGAGGAGGACAATATTTATACCACCAACTTGATGTAGGTTATGATTTTGACATGGTTTTTGATGGAGAAACTTGTAGACAACCATGACCACCTTCATGACCACCATTCTTCATAGAAACCTTGTGGAAAATCAGCCCTAATACTCCATGGAAACTCCTCCTTTGATGTTATAACTTACACCAATCTTCATCTTTTTGGATGGAGATTAACATATGTTAATTATAACATATGTTTATGGTTAAAATTTGTATGAAATAGGTGTTTTGGTGGAGATGAGGGACGACCAAAAATGAGTGTGAGAGAGAGGAGAGTTGTTTTGCATGTGTGTAAATGAGATGAGTGGTTTTAGTTAGCTAGTTTTGTAAGTTGGTAGCTTACTTTGTAAGCTTAGACAAGTGTTAAGCTACATGTTGTAAACTTGCCACATAAGTTGGCTTGGTGGCTTCTTTAGACCGGTTTGAATGGGGTGGGACAAGTGTCCCACTTGTCTCATCCCATTTATTTACGGGTACTCCTCGATTCTAGTTTCCTCGATTTGCGTGCCCTCGGGTCGTTTTATGAAAAACGTTTTTATAAATTATGAATCAATGTCACAAAACGAATCCAATAAAAATTGTTTCATCAAAAACGGAGTTCGAAAACGTAAATACGTAATCCTAGGGTTTCCGGTTTAGTCGTAAAGGACGTTAAAATAAAATCGTAAGTCCTAATCTCTTCTCGTAAATTTGTGAGTTTATGAACTAACACAAATTTAAAACTCCAAAATAATATTCACGGATAAATTTATTTTCTGAAATGTCGGACTGTCACCAAAGACGGTGTATGTAAACGTAAGCATGTGACGTAGAATCCTCCGGTTTAAACGTAGTCGATGCTACTTCAAGACGTAAATCCAAATTTCTTCCCAAAAATAAGTGAGTTCATATTGTAACATTAAAATAATATTTTCAAATAATATTTGAGAATAAAATATCAATCGTAAATTGACGGATTGTCACACACATCCTCTTCAACATCAGGCATGGGCTCATTCTCATTTGGCTGATCCTGAGTAAATTTATCAGCTCCTTCATTTGGCTGCACCAGAGAGTCTACATTTTGGCTGTACAACATCAGCCTGCAATTTGTTTAAGTTAGTAACAGTGAAATAGATAAAGGGAATGGTCGCCAGTTCGCTGTCCTAGAAAGGCTGAGGATGATTATTCAGCCACTCTAAAGGATAAATCCTAGGGATTCTTTTAAGAGTGAAAAGTATGAGGTTAATGGTCGCCATTCGCTACCCCTAGGAAAGCTGAGTGTGATTATTCAGCCCCCCCAAAAGGTTGAAACCTTTGGGACTCTTTTATTTGTGAAACATATGTTGTTAAGGATCGCCATTCGCTGCGCCTAGGAAGGCTGATTGTCACTATTCAGCCCCCCCCCCCCCCCCAAAGGTTAAGAAACCTTTGGGACTCTTTTATGTGAAACATATGTTTTTAAGGATCGCGTGTTACGCTTCCCCTAGGAAAGTTGAGGGTGATGATTCAGCTCCCCTAAAAGGATAAATCCTTTGGGATTCTTTTAATTGTGAAAAAGATGTAAGATAAGGTCGTCATATATCGTTGTTCCTAGGAGAGCTGAGGATGATTATTCAGCTCCCCCTAAAAGTAAAACTTTTGGGATTCTTTTTCTAAAGGAACCAAGAGGCTGTGTGAGGTACAGCTACTCTAGGTCGAGACATATATGTTTTCAGGTTGTTGTTTGCCTGAATACTGTCTAGAGGGTGCAGGGTCATCGGGGTGATTTATTAACACAAATGAATCACTCCCTAGTGCAAAGACAGGGTGTACAGAAGTCTTAAGAGATTTCTTAGTGCATACAAAGACTCCTATGGGTCCAGGATAACCCTAACTTCACCACTCTCACCTATAGACATTTGAGAGTGGCTGCTTGTGGACCTCTAAAATTGATAAGACTGATTACCTGTGCAATATCAGCGGGATTGCACTGTTACCCTGTTGTCTCTGCTGAGAACGAGACGCTAGACTCCTGTTGTTTGTCAGCTGAGGTCTCTGTGTCCACAAAAGTCTCTGGAACAGAGGTGATGGAGAGGTTCACATTCTTCTTAACCCTGGCCTTAGCAACAGTTTGGGTTTGGGAAGAAGATGGGTTTTTCTTCTTCTTTGGCTGTTGGCCAGTTGTTGCCTTGGACGATATGGTGTGTTGCCCAGAGGTCAAAGACGCTGACTTGCCAGACATACCAGCTGTATTCACCTTCTTAGAGGAAGGGAGCAAGGACTTCATAACAGATGGTTGTTTATTAGCAATGTTCAACATATGGGCAGTAGCTGGCACATCCTCAGGTCCAATCTCTTTGTAGATAGCTCCGGTTATGTGATACGGCTTCAAAGTTGTGAGTTCAGAGTTGTGGTAGTTGTCACCCAACAGGCTTTCAAAGAGAAGAGAAAGAAAGCGAACATAGAAAATGTTTTTATCCCTGACTTGATTGGTTCCTTTAAGTTTTTCGACAAGCTTAGAGAAAAGAATGCTTCCAACATCTATGTATGTGCCCCATATCAGCCCAAAAGCAATGGTTTGAAGATTGAACGCCATTTGGTCTTGAGATCCCTGCATACCACCCATGGATTTGACTGTAACACCCCATTTTGATAAATGGAATGTCACGCGTGATTATGGCGTGTCATCAAAGCATACAAGGATAAATGTCTAAACATTACATGACCATAAAGGAAATACCGGAATCAAACATCGGTAGTCCAAAAGTATAACTCATCACACACAAACATAAGTACTATAAATGAAAGGACTAAACAATGTTCATGGAATGAGTATCAAAGTATAGATAAATGCATAAAGTAAAGAAGGCTAGAAAGCTTCCAATCCATATGCACGTACGCTTAAAGTCTACGAGCGTCCCTGAGTACCTGCCGTTTTGGGAACATGAAATGGAAAACGGCTGAGCAATACGCTCAATGCACGGATATACAATATAGCATGAAGAGTATAAGCATATAAGCATGAAAACAGCAGAAAAGAGTAAGTCCTGGATAACCTGGTTATATCTTAGTAAAACTAGTTTTATAGTTTAAAAAACCTTATGTTTATCTTGTAAAAACTATTTAACATATTTTACCATTAGCCAATATAGGTCATGAAATATCAACGTGCATGAATACTTAGAGGGTGGCCTCGTCATGCAAATTAGAGGGGTTGTCTCTAATAATATACTGGTTTTTGGTAGGAGGGATCAGCTCCTTGTGAAGGATGCAAGGCAAACACCACATTCAGACTGAGTAATCTGCTGAAAACATGTAAACAAAGATGCACCCATACGCCCCACCTGAAAATATAATAAATGGCCAAAAGCTGAAAGGGACGCCACGAGCTATCACTCCGCCGTGGTGAAGTTATAACACCAGTTCCTGTGGTGTTATAGTTATGGTACCTCCATAACTAGGTGAAACTGGTCATGCATGTATATGGCTTTAGGTATTCTAATTAAACATAAGCAATCAAAACATATAAAACACATATTGGGGAAAACAATTGGCTGCATATGGGGAAATCCTAATAAGGAAAGAATGTCCATACTAAAAGGACGGAGAATCCGTACCTTATCTCCAGTGAACGAAGAAGATGAACGGAAGAGAGTCCTACTTCGGTATCACTAATGCTACATAAATACATACGTGTATAAGTATCTGATTACTGAGTACGTAACTGGTTTTTTATATCATGTCTTAGTTTCCATTATGTGTTCATGTCATGTTTTACTGATTTAATCTTTATACTGTGTTTATCATGTATTCTGTCTATTCTAATTATGTATTACTTGTATTTCATGTATTATTATACTTGTTGTGTAATAATAAGTAACTTTCAAAAAATAGCAGGTTTCCTAAAATAGAAAGTTTCCAAAAATAGAAAGTTACCAAAAATAGAAAGTTTCCAAAAATAGAAAGTTTCCAAAAATAGAAAGTTTCCAAAAATAGAAAGTTTCCAAAAATAGATTTACTGCTTAAAATAGATAAGTTTCTAAAAATAGAAAGTTTCCATAAATAATTAGCTGCCTTAAATAAATAAGTTTCTAAAAATAGAAAGTTTCCATAATTAGATATAAGCTGGATAATTAAGCTAATTATATAAGCTTAAGTGTTTTCTGATTAAAATTCTAAGTCATGTGATTATATAGTATAGTTTATTAATTATTTCATGTAAATTAAATAAACTATAGGTTTTAAGTATTTAATTAAATATAACATGATTTAATTAAATAAAGGTAAAATAAATACTTAGGTTAAAACATGTATTATTATCTATAAATAATATAACCTAAGTCATGTAAATTAATTAATTATAAGTCATGGTTTTAATAATTAATTAATTATGTACTCTAATTAAAAGATAAATACTTAGGTTAAAATTCATGAATTAATAATTAAATTAATAACCTATGTCATGTAAATTTAGTTAATCATGTTCATGCTTTAATTAATTTAATTTGAAGTCTTGTAAAAATAATATAACTTGTAAAAATAATAAACCTTTAAAAATAACTCATGAACCGGACCGTGTTTTAAATCTAACTTGTGTGAACCGGACCCGTGTTTAAAACCCATGAACCGGACCCAAAATCACCATCATACCCCGACCTATGCCGGGGTTTTCCCTTCCTTGCTGTTGTCGTGACCCGAGACCACCCAAACCACCACCAAGCCGAGACCAAGTGGTCTCGGTGGTGCGAGTAAACCCAAGTCGAGACCCCCTTAGGGCTCGGTTAGGCGTCGGCCACAACAAACAAACACCCCTTAACCCTAATTGATTATACTCCATGATTATTAACATGTTTATATCTTGTTTCTAATTAGTTTATTAAAAACATGCATGATTTTAGGTAATTAAATAATCAAAACATAAAAAGAAAAAGGTTAAAGGTTATACCAATCACGTGAATCGAACGAGGATGAACACACCACGATCCTTGCAATAAATCAAAGACCAAAATCAACCCGAATCACCCTTTTGGTGATGTAAACCCGGCGGCTAAAGACAAAGGAAGAAGGAAAAGATTTTTAGGGTTTTTCTTATTTTTACTAAATGTGTTAAATGAAAATAACTTTCTCCCTAATTCATGTTTAGAAAAAGCTAATGGGCTTGGCCCATTTTCCTTGTTGTGTCCGCGGGTATGGGGCCCACATGGGGTGACCCGAATATTTTCCGTGTCTAAAATAATAGTGTGTTCTCGTGTTCGTAAATTACGTGATCTAATTAGTTATCGATCGTGACTTTGTATGTTTATTTGTGTTCGTAATAAATATATATACATACGTAATATTAGCTCGTGATTAATTTACGTTCATGATTTCATGTTCGTATGTTCGTGATTATAATTATTATTGGAATAATTATCGTGTGTTCATACGTAATAAATACTTATCGTGTTATAACACGTACGTAATACTTGTAATTCTTGTTCGTGAAACGTAAACGCGCTATAAAAGGAAAGTCCTAATCATGTACGTACTATCGTAAGGGTACTATTCATGGTAAAAGCATGCGGGTTTTACAACTCTTCCCCCCTAAAAAGAATAATTCGTCCCCGAATTATAGATAAAGTAACTGGAAAAGAAGATCATACCCGAATTCAAAATATGAAATGAGGGTAAGAAGCCCGGATAGACTCCTCTGTTTCCCAAGTGGCTTCCCGCTCGGTATGATCCCTCCAAAGGATTTTGACGAATCGAATCGTCTTCGTTCTCATGTCTCGTTCTTTTCTGTCAAGAACTCGTTCGGGTTCTTCTATGAAAGTGAGATCTTCACGAATCTGTTCCAGTGGATACTGAACCATGTGAAGGGGATGATACTGGTACCCTCTGAGTAAGGACACATGAAACACATTGTGCACATGAGAAAGCTGCGGAGGTAACGCTAAACGGTAAGATACTTCACCGACTCATTCAATGATATCAAACGGTCCGATGAAACGAGGACTGAGCTTCGCTTTAATTCCAAAACGTCTAACACCACGTGCCGGCGAAACCTTAAGGAAAACGTGATCTCCTACGTTAAAATGTATTTCCCTATGATGCTTGTCTGCGTAGCTCTTCTGACGTGACCGTGCTTCTTGAAGTTTTTGCTTAGCTACTGCGACCCTCTCATTAGTCAACTCTATGATCTCTGGTCCTTCAAGTGTTCGCTCACCAACCTGATCCCAGCAGATTGGGGCGCGACACTTTCTGCCAAACAACATCTCGAATGGAGCACACTTGATACTTGCGTGCCAACTGTTGTTGTATGAAAAATCCACCAAACAGATATAATCGTCCCAATCACCCGTCCATTCCAACGCACATGACCTCAACATGTCTTCTAATGTTTGAATCGTTCGCTCTGACTGCCCGTCCGTTTGAGGATGAAAAGCCGTGCTAAGCTTAAGTTGTGTACCCTAAGCTTTCTGCAGACTTCTCCAAAATCACGAAGTGAATCGAGGATCTCTGTCTGAGACGATGCTGGATGGAGAACCGTGGGGTCTCATGATCTCCCTTTTATAAGTATCGGCGACTTTACTGACCGAATCTTCCTTGCAGATCGGTAAAAAATGAGCTGATTTGGTAAGTCGATCTACGATAACCCAAATTGCATCGTGCTTCCTCTTGGTTGGCGGAAGACCAGTAACAAAATCCATGGTGATTTTGTCCCACTTCCACTCTGGAATATCTAACGGTTGAAGAAGACCGCCAGATCGATGATGCTCGATCTTAACCTGCTGGCAGGTAAGACATTTGGAGACGTAAGTGGCAACATCCTGTTTCATACCACTCCACCAAAAGTACTGCTTGATGTCATGGTACATCTTGGTCAAACCAGGATGTATAGAGAATGGGGAGCTATGAGCCTCAGCTAACAAGACTTCCCGGAGTTCTTGATCATCAGGAACACAAAGTCTCGTGCCCTGACATAAGATACCATCTGCATCTACTCGAAATTCTGTCTGCTTCTCCAAATTTAGTATTATCGCCCAGATTTCTCCATCATCTTTATGAGCTTCCTTGATCTTAGAGAGTAACTCGGGTTCTACTCTAAGATTAGCCCAGTAACCGTGCTGTCCATGTACCATGATTTCTATGTCCAGTCGCTCTAAGTCTCTTATGATTTCCTCCTCAATCTCAATGCCGTTGATCATTTCGGACTTTCTGCTAAGTGCATATGCTACTACATTCGCCTTGCCGGGATGATACTGCAGATTAATGCCATAATCCTTCAGCAGCTCTAACCATCTCCTCTGTCTCATGTTCAACTCACGCTGAGTGAAGATATACTTCAAGCTCTTGTGGTCCGTGAAAATATTACATGATTCTCCATACAAGTAGTGCCTCCATATCTTCAATGCAAACACGACTGCAGCAAGTTCCAAGTCATGCGTAGGGTAATTTTCCTCATAAGGCTTAAGCTGTCGTGAAGCGTACGCGATCACTTTCCCATGTTGCATGAGAAAACAGCCAAGTCCCTTCCCCGATGCATCACTATAGATTTGAAATCCACCCGTACCAGATGGGAGAGTAAGAATAGGTGCAGATACTAACTTCTGCTTCAGGTCTTCAAAGCTCTTCTCTCGTTCTTCAGTCCAGACGAATTTCTCCCCTTTCCGCATCAGTTTGGTCCATGGTAATGCTACGCGGGAAAAGTTCTCCATGAACCTACGGTAATAGCCAGCTAAGCCTAGGAAAATACGGACTTTAGTCGCTGATGTCGGTCTTAGCCATTTGGTAATAGCCTCAACCTTCGCTGGATCCATCGTGATTCCTTCTGCTGAACAATGTGACCTAAGAATGCCACCTCGTCTAACCAGAACTTACACTTGGAGAATTTTGCATACAGCTGCTTCTGGCGAAGAATCTGTAGTACTGTACGAAGATGGTCTTCGTCTTCCTCCTTGGACTTCGAGAAAATCAGGATGTCATCTATGAAGACAATGACGAACTTGTCCAGAAATTCATGGAAGATTCTGTTCATCAAATCCATGAACACTGCTAGAGCATTGGTTAGGCCGAATGGCATGACTACAAATTCCTAGTGGCTATAGCGTGTACGGAAAGCAGTCTTGGCGATGTCCTGCTCCTTAACCCGTAGCTGATGGTAGCCTGGCCTTAGATCAATCTTGGAGAAATGTTTGGCCCCTTGGAGTTGGTCAAACAGATCGTCTATACGTGGTAGTGGATACCTATTCCTGATGGTAATCTTGTTGAGCTCGCGATAATCTATGCAAAGATGCATACTGTCGTCCTTCTTCTTAACAAATAAGACCGGTGCGCCCCATGGAGATGCGCTCGGTCGAATGAAACCTCGTTCCAGAAGTTCTTGCAGTTGATCCTTCAGCTCCTTTAACTCTATGGGAGCCATGCGATAAGGAGCCTTGGAAATCAGCTCAGCTCCTGGGATGAGCTCGATATTAAATTCCACTTCACGTGCAGGTGGTATGCCCGGAAGTTCTTCTGGAAATACATCTGGAAATTCTGACACTATCGGCTGATCCTGAATTGATGGGGATTCAGCATCTATGTCATGAACAGTAGCTAGATAACCCTCGCACCCATGTGAGAGTAGTGCACGTGCTTGCAGGGTTGATATGATTTGTACAGATCTGTCGGGTACGAACCCGTTATGAATGTACTCTGGTGCATTAACATCACCGAAGATCACTCGATATGAATGGCAGTCTACGGTAGTATGATGCTTGGATAGCCAATCCATGCCCAAAATCATGTCAAAATCATTCATGTCCAACGGAAGTGCGTCAACAGGACGAACCTTGTCGTCAAACTCTAAGGGAAGGCTCTTGTACACATGGGTTATAAGTACAGAGTCTCTCAAAGGCGTGGAAATACTGAGTCTATTCTCTAGTGGCAAGGGGAGTATCCTAACATTCTTGGCATAAGTAGTAGAAATGACCGAGTGAGTAGCACCCGTATCAAACAGAACACATGCAACTTGACCATACATATACAAGATTCCAGTGATGATACATGTAGACTTGTTGGCCAGATTGCGAGATGTCGTATAAACGCGTCCAGTAGTAGGAGGAGGCTTGGTATCAGCATGTCTCGATGTGCCCTTCATCTCGCCCTTGCGGCAGTCCTTCATGCGATAGCCAGGAAGACCACACTTGAAGCATGTGTCACTGTCGCGGCGACATGGCCCAGGGTGCCTACGGTGGCAAGTAGAGCAAAGAGGATGAGTATATCCTCCAGCAGGTGTCCTAACTGGCTGAGAACCTGATAAAAACACTATACATGAGACATGAAAATAGGGTACAAAGGACAATGCGGATAATCGCAAGATTGAATACCAGTGATAGCTGGACGGTTAGGCTGCGAACCTCTCTGGTTCTGGTCCCTACCGTTACCATGATTCCTGGTAGAAGATTTGCTAATGTGTCAGAATTTAGAATTATAACATGAATCATAAGAAAATGCGTATGTATAAGGACCTGCTGCTGTTGGAGTGTCCAGCATTGTTACGGTAATTATCATTACCGCCACGCCTATCCATAGCAGAACGGTCGTTAATCTGACCGTTTCCTTTGGGCTGATTAGGCTGCTGCTGAGTAGCCGGCTAAGACCGGTCCCCAGTCTTCTGCCTGGAAGATACAATTTAAAGAGATGAAATATTGGCATATACTGAAAGAATACGGATTGGTCACCGCTTGAATACGAATGTTTACCTCTTATCGGGTCTCTCTGCTTCCCCGAACTCATCTCTCTCCTGCAGCATCTCCAGCTTACGTGCTGCATCGGTCACTTGTGCTACCGTATCCAACGGAGCACCTTCTAAATTTTTGGCAATCATTGGAGAAAGGGCCCAACGAAAATGTTGTGCCTGCTCTTCAGTGGTGCCCGCAGCTGCTCTCAGGACAACGGCGAACCGAAGGAAACGCTGCATGAAGTCATTGCTGTTTTCCTCGGGTCGCTGTCTAATGGTGTAGTACTCTCTCATGAGCCTATTCCTTCCTTCTGTGGGGAAAATGCTAGGCAGGGGAGGATAGTTGTCGTTCTGATGAAGGATGTCTTGCAAATCTGCATTGGCAGCTGCAACCATCTCCCGGATATTGTTTATGTTTGCCACCTGACAGTATAACATAAAATACATGATTAAACTGATCAAAACATAAACTATATACATAAAAAAATTTATACCAATAAATCATGAGAAAAATTTTATGCAGGAAAATTTGTACATGAATGCATGATGCAGTTTTATGAAAGCTTTTCTATGCGCGAGAGTGGACGCCTATGGTCAGTTCACCCAAAATAAAAGACATGGCGAGGGGACGCCTATGGGTCGGTCCCAAATTTAAAAGTTTCAATAAAACACATGCGAATAAATAGGGCTAGTCCTGTACCAACCATTACTTAGTCATAAACCTGCGACAATGACATATATATGTATGTATGAAAATGATGAATGCATGAAAACCGACTGTCAGTTCTAGGAAGACCATAGTGACTACCCACTAACCACAGGTCATGTTTTGAGATCCTACAGGTCGAATCCTTGGCTCTGATACCATAATTGTAACACCACATTTTGATCAATGGAATGTCACGCGTGATTATGGCGTGTCATCAAAGCATACAAGGATAAATGTCTAAACATTACATTACCATAAAGGAATACCGTAATCAAACATCGGTAGTCCAAAAGTAGAACTCATCACACACAAACATAAGTACCGTAAATGAAAGGACTAAACAATGTCCATGGAATGAGTATCAAATTATAGATAAATGCATAAAGTAAAGAAGGCTAGAAAGCTTCCAGTCCATATGCACGTACGCTTGAAGTATACGAGCGTCCCTGAGTACCTGCCGTTTTGGGAACATGAAAAGGAAAACGGCTGAGCAATACGCTCCGTGCACGGATATAAAATATTGGCATGAAGAGTATAAGCATATAAGCATGAAAACAGCAGAAAAGACTAAGTCCTGGATAACCTGGTTATATCTTAGTAAAACTGGTTTTATAGTTTGAAAAGCCTTATGTTTATCTTGTAAAACCTGTTTAACATATTTTACCATTAGCCAATATAGGTCATGAAATATCAACGTGCATGAATACTTTTAGGGGTGACCTCGTCATGCAAATTAGAGGGGCTGCCTCTAATTTAATATACTGGTTTTGGGTAGGAGGGATCAGCTCCTTGTGAAGGATGCAAGGCACACACCACATTCACACTGAGTAATCTGCTGAAAATATGTAAACTAGGATGCACCCATGCGCCCCACCGGATAATATAATAAATGGCCAAAAGCTGAAAGGGACGCCACGAACTATCACTCCGTCGTGGTGAAGTCATAACACCAGTGCCTCTAGTGTTATGGTTATGGTACCTCCATAACTAGGTGAAACTGGTCATGCATGTATATGGCTTTAGGTATTCTAATTAAACATAAGCAATCAAAATATATAAAACACATATTGGGGAAAACAGTTGGTTGCATACGAGGAAATCCTAATAAGGAAAGAATGTCCATACTCAAAGGACGGAGAATCCGTACCTTATGTCCATTGAACGAAGAAGATGAATGGAAGAGAGTCCTACTTCGGTATCACTAATGCTACATAAATACATATGTGTATAAGTATCTGATTACTGAGTACGTAACTGGTTTTTTATATCATGTCTTAGCTTGTTTTATGTGTTCATGTCATGTTTTACTGATTTAAGCTTTATACTGTGTTTATCATGTATTTTGTCTATTCTGATTAAGTATTATTTGTATTTCATGTATTATTATACTTGTTGTGTAATAATAAGTAAGTTTCTAAAAATAGCTGGTTTCCTAAAATAGAAAGTTTCCAAAAATAGAAAGTTACCAAAAATAGAAAGTTTCCAAAAATAGAAAGTTTCCAAAAATAGAAAGTTTCTAAAACTAGAAAGTTTCCAAAAATAAAAAGTTTCCAAAAATAGAATTACTGCTTAAAATAGATAAGTTTCTATAAATAGATTAGATGCCTTAAATAAATAAGTTTCTAAAAATAGAAAGTTTCCATAATTAGATATAAGCTGGATAATTAAGCTAATTATATAAGCTTAAGTGTTTTCTGATTAATATTCTAAGTCATGTGATTATATAGTATAGTTTATTAATTATTCCATGTAAAGTAAATAAACTATAGGTTTTAAGTATTTAATTAAATATAACATGATTTAATTAAATAAAGGTAAAATAAATACTTAGGTTAAAACATGTATTATTATCTATAAATAATATAACCTAAGTCATGTAAATTAATTAATTATAAGTCATGGTTTTAATAATTAATTAATTATATACTCTAATTAAAAGATAAATACTTAGGTTAAAATTCATGAATTAATAATTAAATTAATAACCTAAGTCATGTAAATTCAATTAATCATGTTCATGCTTTAATTAATTTAATTTTAAGTCTTGTAAAAATAATAGAACTTGTAAAAATAATAAACCTTGAAAAAAAACTCATGAACCGGGCCGTGTTTTAAATGTAACTTGTGTGAACCGGACCCGTGATTAAAACCCATGAACCGGACCCAAAATCACCATCATACCCCGACCTAGGTCGGGGTTTTCCCTTCCTTGCTGCTGTCGTGACCCGAGACCACCCAAACCACCACCAAGCCGAGACCAAGTGGTCTCGGTGGTGCGAGTAAACCCAATCCGAGACCCCCTTGGGGCTCGGTTAGGCGTCGGCCACAAAAAACAAACACCCCTTAACCCTAATTGATTATACTCCATGATTATTAACATGTTTATATCTTCTTTCTAATTAGTTTATTAAAAACATGCATGATTTTATGTGATTAAATAATCACAACATAAAAAGAAAAAGGTTAAAGGTTATACCAATCACGTGAATCGAATGAGGATGAACACACCACGATCCTTGCAATAAATCAAAGACCAAAATCAACCCGAATCACCCTTGTGGTGATGTAAACCCGGCGGCCAAATACAAAGGAAGAAGGAAAAGATTTTTAGTGTTTTTCTTGTTTTTACTAAATGTGTTAAATGAAAATAACTTTCTCCATAATTCATGTTTAGCAAAATTTAATGGGCTTGGCCCCTTTTCCTTGTTGTGCCCGCGGGTATGGGGCCCACATGGGGTGACCCAAACATTTTCCGTGTCTAAAATAATAGTGTGTTCTCGTGTTCGTAAATTACGTGATCTAATTAGTTATCGATCGTGACTTAATATATTTATTCGTGTTCGTAATAAATATATGTACATACGTAATATTAGCTCGTGATTAATTTACGTTCATGATTTCATGCTCGTATGGTCGTGATTATAATTATTATTGGAATAATTATCGTGTGTTCATACGTAATAAATACTTATCGTGTTATAACACGTACGTAATACTTGTAATTCTTGTTCGTGAAACGTAAACACGCTATAAAAGGAAAGTCCTAATCATATACGTACTATCGTAAGGGTACTATTCATGGTAAAAGCATCCGGGTTTTACATTGACTATGTGTGTGAAGAGGACACGCCACATAGGGGAGAAATATCTGATCTTCAGAGGAGACTTGGCAACGACTTTAGCAGGGTTAAGGGCTGGGTTAACATGAGATACAGGTTTATGTGGAAACCAATAGATCGTTAGACTCATGGTTGTTAAGACCATAATCTAGGATTAATTAACATTCATAGCGGAATTAGAATATTAACAACAAGATGTTTAACAAGATGAATTTCTCTCAACGATTGCTTATTATATTAATAACAAACAACCACTAGGCGTGTATACATTAAATCCCACGCCTAGTACACGAACTCAAATTTAGGTTTACATTGTGAATGAATTATTTGTAAAACCTACGCTCTATGTTTCTTTATATAATAGAAAACATAGCTTACAAAGGAAGCTAAAACAATAAAAAGACTCTAGTGTCTTGTTCTTTTGCAACTTGTACACTTTAGCCCTTGTCTTCATATTTTGTTATTTTTGACGCATCAACTCATAATTTCGACCCAACAATCTTCCCCTAGTTGATGATGTCAAAAACACTTCTCCTTAAGCTCGCATTCTTTGTAAAACATATAACACCAAGGATCAACATATTTCACTTTGTAGACTTCTTCCCCTTTTTGACATGATCCAAATAGGGTCTTGTATGTAAGCAACCTTGATTTTGACCACTACCTAAATAATACCACACTACTAATACAAGTTTTCTATGTCTCAAATTACCCTCCATGAAGAACCGTTAGATTACCTTTAAATGAATTTGAGCAATAGAAACTCACATAAGTTGTAGTAATACTAATGAGCAGTAGTAAACACCTTCACCTTAATGTCATATGTGAATGACCAACACATCAACAATTTAGCTTCCCCTTAAATTGTGCTAATCATTCTTGAATCTTCCAATTCTGTAGGCTTTATGTAATGACCACATATGAAGAAATTTAATTACGACTTACTTGATGATGAAGTAGAATAACATGAACTTGTGTTCCATATCTTGTACTAAACATGTAACAAAGAACTTACACTCATGGAACAAAGTATAAGTAGAACTCGATCCCTTTGCCAAAATCCTCATCCTTAAAATAGGACACTGAGCACAAATAACGTAACTCCTTCAAGTGATAGCATCTTCCACTGCTAGATTTGAAAAATCTTCATCACTAACCATTTAAGCACGAACAAGTTATCTTAAAAGTAATGGGTGCTAGTCACAACTTTTAAGATATGATAGAACAAATACTCGCGAAAATATACTTCGTCTTCAAACAAATAATAAAAACCTTTCTTCATAATCATTGGAAATAAAACGAGCCTTTATACCTTTAAGACCTAATTGATGTGAATAAACCAAACTCCAAAACAAAAATCTCGAAAACTTTCTGTCAGTGGCGGCGAACAATACTGTCAGCGGCTAGATTACAAGTGTCAGCGGATAGATTAAATGTGTCAGCGTCTAGATCAATCCACTGTCATCCTGTCAACGGGTAAATAATACATGACAACGTCTCCAAAGAAGTACTTACTGTTAATGTTTGCCCACTTTTGCCCACTGTGAACATTGCAATATACGCATCACCATGAGTATAACCAAACTTTGAAGAGTGTATCAATCTTGTGAATAAATACCCAACATCACGTGATATTGAATAAACATATACTTAATATATAGTATCCCACGTCCACATCATGGATATTGCAAAACCAATAGCATCTTTTCTTGGCAAAATTGAGAAGTTAGGATCACGTGATATTTACTTATCACAATCAGCCTTTGACTTCCATTTTGTCATAGCAATAAATATCAAACCCTTGGCCACGTCATTATCAAAACTTACTGTGATAAACGATTGAAAAATATAAATATATCCAAGAAAACATATGGATTATCTTACTGTACTTCCATACGTCTCTTCTTAACCATCATAATATCCATATATCACGTCTAAATATAAAGACACGGTTTCCATGAGAACAATCGCTAAAAATCAGGAACCATATATCTTGATTCAACACACGTCTATTGTTGCATAGGATTCCCATGTGATCTTTAACCAATAAAGTTGCTTTCTACATTGTTTTCTACCACAATCTTCGTCCTTGACTGCCTTGGACCACAAACATCCTAATACCATACCCTATTTGACGTGCAAAATATCATGTGATAGGGACCACATTAACTTTCTTGCTGACGCCGTCCTTCATCACTGTATACATGAATAGAATAAGATACCCTTGCATCGACCCATTTGGGCAACAACAAAAGAAAAAGAACGCCTTCAATACCCTAATTAAATAAATTAGGGTTTCTTCATAATAACCTAAATTTATCATAATCTTTAATCTTCACCATACGCTGACATCAGTTTTGTTTCTTATAGTAACGATACATCAACTTGAGTATATCAGCACAGTTTTAAGGTTTCAGATGAAACCCTTGGAAACCTTCATTATGAGACAGCCATAAACTACGTCCTTTTCTGTTATAAAAAATCTAGGGTTTGGGAGAAACCCTTGATTTACGTTTTAACCAAAAATAGAAAACACAAACCTTGTTTTGCAGCAGACTTCAACACACCACAACATCAATCAAACATAGCTTCAAACAAAAACGTACCTCCAATCACGATCACCATAGCATCAAAAATCACCAATCTAGGGTTCTTTTATCAAAACCTCTTTTTTTTGGTGATTAGGGGTTTCTTGAAAAACCGTAAACCAAAAACTTTAGGGACACTTTTTCTGTCACATAAATGTCATAGATCTTGAAAACCGTCGCTAATCTGTCACGAATTCTGGGAAGCGTCTTCACAGCAACACGAACACGAACATAAACATCTTGTAGATCCTAGATCGAGAGCCACCCGCTCTAATACCAATTGTGGAAACCAATAGATCGTTAGACTCATGGTTGTTAAGACCATAATCTAGGATTAATTAACATTCATAGCGGAATTAGAATATTAACAACAATATGTTTAACAAGATGAATTTCTCCCAACAATTGCTTATTATATTAATAACAAACAACCACTAGACGTGTATACATTAAATCTCACGCCTAGTACACGAACTCAACATTAGGTTTACATTGTGAATGAATTATATGTAAAACCTACGGTCTATGTTTTCTTTATATAATAGAAAACATAGCTTAAAAATAAAGCTAAAACAATAAAAAGACTCTAGTGGCTTGTTCTTTTGCAACTTGTACACTTTAGCCCTTGTCTTCTTATTTTGTTATTTTTGACGCATCAACTCATAATTTCGACCCAACAATTTAAGTGTGGCAAGGGCATCCTTTACAACCTTTTTGTCAACAGCTTTCAGGCATTCATCGTATGCCTTAGCCCAGCCACATTAGAAAAGTCGTTGAGAGAGAAGGCGAAAGGGTGTTCATTGCAAGGGAGGTCCTAAAGTGGTGTTTGGGGATAATTCTTCAGGTGACAAAGAGGGATACGACTCAGTTAACTACAATGGGATAACGTTTACAAGGGTTGCATATGTGAATGGTCTTAAGCATAATCTTATCAGCATCAGCCATTTGTGTGATGTTGACTACAAGGTTTTGTTTACCAAGACTCAGGGAACCATATGCAAAAGAACAATGATGTGGTGCTTACTGCACCTAGAAGAAGAGATGTGTATGTCATCAACATGGCAACTTGCTCTAAAGACTGCTCCAACTGTTTTCTTGCCAAAGCCTCTGAAAGTGTCAATGGATGTGGCACAAAAGATGTCTCATCTCAATTTCAAAAACATCAACAAGATAGCCACACAAAACCTGGTTGCTAGTCTACCTTCAATGACTTTTTCTAAAGACAAGACTTGTTCAGCTTGTGTCAAGGGGAAGCATCACATGTCTTCTTTTAAGACCAGGCAATCATTCTCTATTGACAAGTGCTTACATCTCCTTCACATGGATTTTTTTGGGCCTGTCAAACCTCAGACCATCAATCACAACAAATATACCTTGGTCATTGTTGATGAATTTTCCTGGTATACATGGGTTTTCTTCCTTAGAAGTAAAAGTAATGCAGGTGATACTATCATGTCCTTCATCAGACAGGTTGAAAACATGAATGATGTTAGAGTAAAAGCTGTAAGAAGTGATAATGGTACTAAATTCAAGAATCAACAACTTGAATCCTTTTGTTATGAAAAAGGAATATCACAAAACTTCTCTTCAGCTGGCACCTCTAAAAAAATGGTGTGGCTGAAAGAAGAAACATGACTCTGATTGAAGCAACCAGAACTATGTTAAATGGTGCAACTTTACCAAAGCAATTTTGGGGAGAAGTTGTTCACACTACATGCCACTACGAATAGATCAATCATTGTCAAGAGACATGGAAAAACTTCCTATGAAGTTTTTAGAAATACAGCTCCAGATGTCAGCTATTTCCATGTTTTTGGATGCCCTGTGTTCGTTTATAACTACAGGGATAAACTTGGAAAATTTGATGAAAAGGCTGATGATTGTTTCTTCTTAGGATACTCTCCATCTGCCAAGGCCTTCAGAGTATTCAACACTAGAAGACAAGAAGTAGAAGAAACCTTTCATGTCAGATTCAATGAAGATGATGACGTCATACAGAGATCAGGAACAGAGGGTGATGAAATTGATTTTAATGAAAATCGGTCTTTCCCAAGTGATGAATTCTCAGAACCAAGACCTCCCTGTCATCATCTCACCAACACCCTTACTCCTTATGTTCCTGCATTTGACCCACTGTCAACACAAAACATTGAAATTCCCTCTTCTCAGGGACTTAATGAAGAAGAACCACAGCCTTCCTATAGTCCTTGTTCCACATCAGCTGAAGATGACTCACCTATTCTTCAAATTCCCGAAGACTCTCCTGTTGACAATGAATCTGTGCCCCTTGATATAGCTGAAGTTGACACATATACTGAGGTCATCTTTGAAGAGAGTCCTCCTACTCAGCAGGATGAAACTCAAATAGTGCTAGCTACCTCCTCAGCTGTCCCTGTCTATGATTCGCCAGCTGCCCAAACTAAATGGTCAAGAGATCAGCACATTCTTCTTGTCAACATTATTGGGGAACCTAATGCATGGGTTACTACTAGATAGCGAATTCATGACTCTGAATCAACCTCAGCCAATGAATGTCTTTTCACTGAATTTCTCTCACCAATTGAACCTAAGAGAGTAGCTGACGCTCTTATGGAAGATGGTTGGGTAGCTGCTATGCAAGAAGAGATCAACCAGTTCAAAAGGAACAAGGTATGGACTCTAGTGCCAGCTCCACCTGGTAAGAACATCACAGGCACTAGATGGATTTATAGAAACAAGATGGATGAAATTGGAAAAATCATCAGAAACAAGGCTAGGCTGTTACACAGGGGTATACACAGACTAAAGGGATTGATTACGATGAAACTTTTGCACCTGTGGCAAGACTTGAAGCTATCAAAATCTTCCTTGCTTATGCTGCATATATGAACTTCACGGTGTATCAGATGGATGTTAAGAGTGCCTTCCTCAATGGAGATTTGTCTGAGGAAGTGTATGTTGAACAACCTGAAGGATTCGAGAACAGCGAGTTTCTCAATCATGTGTACAGACTACACAAAGCCATGTATGGGCTGAAACAAGCTGCAAGGGCATGGTATGAAGCTATGTCTAATTTTTTAACAGATAATAAATTTGTCAGGGGTTCCATTGATAAAACACTTTTTACCTTCAAGGATAAGAGTGATTTCATCATTGTGCAAATTTATGTGGATGATATCATCTTGGGGTCAACTAATATTAATCTTAGTAAACGTTTTGCTAAACTGATTACCAAGAAATATGAGATGAGTATGATGGGTGAATTAACTTACTTTTTGGGTTTTCAAATTAAACAATGTCCTAAGGGAATTTCGATTTGTCAAGAAAAGTATGTTAAGGATTTACTTAAAAAATATGACTTGGCTGATTGTGCATCAGTGAAATGCCCCATGCTTCCACCCAATAACTTGGATCCTGACGAGTCAGGGGTCTCTGTTAATGAGACTTTATACAGAGGCATGATTGAGTCACTCTTGTATTTAACAGCCAGTCGTCCTGATATCTAGTTCTCCACATGTCTATGTGCAAGGTACCAAGCTAACCCATAAGAATCCCATCTAGTGGCTGTTAAGAAAATTTTCAGGTATCTCAAAGGGACAACCTCACTAGGTCTGTGGTATCCCAAGGAATCAGGCTTTGATCTCAAGGCCTATTCAGAATCAGACTATGCTGGATGCTGCATTTACAGGAAAAGTACCTCAGGTAGCTGTCAAATCCTAGGAGGAAAGTTGGTTGGATGGAGTGAAAAGAAGCAAAACTCTATGACCATTTCATCAGCTGAAGCTGAATATGTTGCTGCTGCCAGCTGTTGTGCACAGGTGCTTTGTATGAAGAGTCAATTAGCTGACTATGAGATTCTATATGACAAAGTCCCAATCTTCTGTGACAACACCAGCGCCATTGCCATCTCCAACAATCCTATGCTTCACTCTTGAACCAAACACATTGATATCAGGTATCATTTTATCAAGGATCATATAATCAAGGGAGATATTGAGCTGCATTTTGTCCCCACTGAGTTGCAACTAGCTGACATCTTTACCAAGCCTTTGGCTGAACCTTCGTTCAACAGGCTAGTCGATGAGCTGGGTATGCTTAATATCTCTAAGGTTAATGGTTCCGTTGTAGTCTAGTTGGTTAGGATACTCGGCTCTCACCCGAGAGACACGGTTCATGTCCCGGCAACGGAACCATGAATAATCACACTCAACTTTCCTAGGGGCAGCAAATAGCGACCATTAACCTAATACTTTTCACTCTTAAAAGAATCCCAAGGATTTATCCTTTAGAGTCGCTGAATAATCATCCTCAGCCTCTCTGGGACAGCGAAGTGGCGACCATTCCCTTTATCTATTTCACTTTTACTAACATAAACAAATTGTAGGCTGATGTTGTATAGCCAAATGTAGACTCTCTGAGTCTGATTCATACTCAACCATTTTTTGGGAAGGTTGTTGACAAATGTGGCATTTACTTCAGCTTGAGTAATGATGACGTCATTCATAGCAAGATCGTTGAGAAGAATTTTCAGCCTTGTATATGTTTGTTGAACCTTTTCACCTTCAAGGGCCTTGAAAGCATTGAACTGAATCCTGAGTGCCTAAATCTTGGTTTATCTTGTTTTAGAGGGTCCTTCATGACCGAGGATAAGGTATGTCCACATTTGTTTGGTTGTAGGGCATTGAATCACAGACTTCATGATGTGTTTTGGAAGACAGGATATGATGATGCTCTTGAGACGTTTATCTTGGTTTGCCAATTTCCTATCAGCTGGAGTCCACTGCTTGAGAGGTGTGGGAAGAGAATTCTCATCAGTAGAGGTAAGCGCCATAGGAACATAAGGTCCATTTTCTATAATTTCTAGAAGAAATGGTTTAAGTCTGTCGATATATACGAGGAATTGACTCTTCTAACTTGCAAATAATCTTCATCAAAGACTGGTACGTTGGTGACATGAGATCCGCCTCTTGAGTCAAGAAGTTGAGGTAGATCATATTCATTTTGGGGTGGAGGAGTAAGTCTTGGTGAGGATGGTGGTGAAGGAGTGTTGTTTCCAGAAGACGGTGGTGGTGGTGGAGGTGTATTGCTCGTTTCAGGCATGGTGGATCTTGATTATAAAATTTGAACGATGTTTATGAAGGTTTTAATATCAAACACCGCTCTGATACCAATCGAAAGTCTCTAATCCAAGCGTGAAACGATAAACTAAGACAATCAACACACGTAATTACTTTTCAAACGTAATACTTATTATTGTATAACAAAGAATTATAAGTGTTATGGATAACACCGTTTGATGACAATGTGTTGTGCACACTTTGGACAAACAAAACCTAACATATGAACACAGTCGCAGCTGTTTGGTTCAATAAGTTCTAAAGAGTTAATGTGTGTAAAAGTGTCAAAGTTAACAACATTAACTATATGCTACATATCCTATTTATAGTGGTACGAGGTTGACTCCAAGTACTGGTTGATGGTGACTACAATAAACAGACACTTGTCAGACATCTGTCACAAGATGCTCTTCTATTCTTGGTAGTATGCCACAATGCTTTAGGGAAACAGAGCTGACACAGTTTCCCTTTTATTCATAGTCTCGTACACACTAAGGTATGTCTAAAGTGTACTGAGTGTCAACAGGGTATTTCCACCCCTGTTAACCCTCAACCCCTCAGATTCCCTGATACATCTTGGCTGTTATCCATCACAGCCAATGAGTATGTCTTCAAGTAATCTTCGACTTCCTTGACAATGTATCTGACATGGACTCCTCTGAGGTTTCTCACAGAGAATTAGATCTCTGTGAGTCTTGCGATACTTGCCTACCTCCTAGGCATAGGCAAGTTAATATCAAACAGCTTGATTTACGTTTAAATCTATGATACATGAAATCTAATCAACTTAGATTCCCAACAAGAACAATCAAAGAACCTGAACGACTATGTATAAAAGTAGAAGTCGAGGAACATAGCTTAGGGGATCTTAATGGACCCACTAACTATAGAGATGCAATATTGGATTCTGAATCTGATAAGTGGATTGTTGCTATGAATGCGGAAATGCAATCTATGTATGATAATCAAGTCTGGCGACTTATAGATTTACCACTCAATGAGAAGGTCATAAAGGGTAAGTGGATTTACAAGAAGAAGACAGACATGGATGGCATTGTACACACCTATAAAGCTTGATTTGTAGAAAAGGGTTTACACAAACTTTTGGTGTTGACTATGTGGAAACCTTTTCTCCTGTTGTAGATTTGAGAGCTATTAGGATTCTCATAGCCATAGTAGCGTACAATGACTATGAGATATGAAAAATAGATGTAAAAACCACGTTCTGGAATGGTTTCTTAGAAGAAGAAATTTATATGGAACAAACGGAAGGTTTTGTTAATCCTAAGCATCCCAGAAAAGTACGTAGGCTTCAAAGATCCATTTATGGACTTAAGCAAGCATCAAGAAGCTGGAATAAAAGATTTGATGAGGAAATCAAAAAGTTTGGTTTTGATCAAAATATAGATGAGCCATGTGTATATCAAAAAGCTTTTGGAAGTAATGTTGTTTTCCTAATCTTATATGTTGATGACATAATTATTATGGGAAATCATATTCCAAGTTTACAAGAGGTAAAGACCTATATTAGGAAGTGTTTTTCTATGAAAGATTTAGGGGAAGCGTCATGTATTCTTGGAATCAAAATCTATAGAGATAGATCGAAGCGGTTAATTGGACTAAGTCAAAATGCATATCTTGATAAGATCTTGAAAAAGTATAGAATGGATAATTCCAAGCGTAGTCTCATTCCTATGCAAGTACATTGTGACTTAAATAAAACACAAGGTGCTAATACATCTGAAGAGATGAAGCGTATGCAAAATGTTCCTTATGCTTCAGCTATAGGATCTTTTAAGTATGCTTTGAGGTGCACAAGACCTGATGTTGCATTTGTGTAAAATATTACAAGCCGATTTTAGCAAAATCCAGGTGAAAGTTGTCACGCCCCCAAATTATCAGAGTGTACGGATCCACTGGGTTCGACTATCATGACTATCATGAGACATAGGTTATAAAGAACGACATTAAAAGTCGTTTTAAATTCATTAAACTTAAATAAAATTTTGCGGAAGCATTTGATACAAGATTATAAAGTAAATCAAGTTTTGAATACATAACCGTAAAGTTCAGATTCCCAAAAGATGGTCACGACAACTTATTATCTCCATGGCGCAACTAAGTCACTCCTCCGTCTTGATACCTGAGAAAAAACATTGCTAAAGTGTCAACACAAAGGTTGGTGAGTTCATAGGTTTAGTTACAAAATAAGTACGATGAACCATAAGATTTAATCAGGAAACAAGCATATAACCAAACATGGCTATAATCAAAATAGTATACGTTTGTATCCCTACGTCTAAGCTCATGACACCGAAGCGTTAACCAACTGTATAATAAGAGCCCAATGCAGATACCTATCCTGGAGCATCTGTGAGGATTCAAATGTAAGTGTATCTAACTTGACCATACAGTCACAATTAGATAGGGAGGTCAGTCCCAATAGATCTATCCATAACATTCGCGCTTTACAATTATATAATTAACGGTTCATGATGGTGGGCTAAAGGCAACTTAGGATATACAGGACTTAGACTTCAAGTAGGAAAACGTATCAAGTTTTAGCACTTATGTTCATCCGTAAAAATAATGAGCAATGTTCTCACCCCAAAAAGAATTTAAAACAAGTAAAGAGTGGGGTTGTGAAACTCACCTCGAAGCAATAGCAACGGTATAATAGCACAACGTAAACATGGAGAAATAATAGCTCGAAACAATCCTCAATCTAAATTAAATAAGCTATGTATTACTATAATAACAAAGATAAACGTAACATTTAGTCCCCTAGTATGTGCTTGAGTTTACTTAAATAAATCGATAGTTTTTAACACTTACGAAATTTTACCATTTTAACAACAGTGTAGTCATTTAATCGAGATATATTTTGAAATATTACACACTTCGCAGTAGAGACAGTTTATTTAGAAGGGTCTTTTAATGGGTCAAATAACCTAAATAACTTTAATATTTTTATTATTAAAAATATATTAAACAAAATAAAATTATTAAATATTTTAATTTCTTAATTAGTGTAAAGAATTTTTCATGTCAAGAGACATGAAACATTGATTTTGAAATCTAAATTTGGATTGTAATCGTAATGGTGAACGAGAAACATTTCAAAAACAAGGGTGATATCATAAGTTTTTTGGAATAAATAGTGGGTTCATTAGTAGCTCGCGGAGTAAACCAAAAGTACCGTTGGGTAGCTAGCCAGGTCGTCTACAGACCCGAGTGTTAGGTTTTATAAACCGATGTCGTTTGATAGGTTAAAACCATGTTCGAAGTAAGGGTCGTGAAACTATTTTAAAAGAAAAATGTTTAACGGGTCAGTTTTGATCGAGTCTACGGTTCTCGATATTGACTTTCGGGTCAAACCGAAAGTAGCCTCGTGTAGACGGCATGGCCATACAACTTTGGCGTTACAACTTTCTCGATTCGAAATCATTTGATCAATGAAAATTGTTGCCGAAGTTTGCTCCTGGTTGCTGTTTTCGAACGTCGTAAATAGCTTTAAAAACCATACATTTCATTATTTTACCCAAGTACTTATATAAAAGGAACAACTTTAAGTAAATTAAAGACGTGGAAACTATGAGTAATATGTTCATGATTTGCAAAAGTGAAGGCTTTTCTGAGTTGAAAATTCATCATGTGGGAGGCATGTGGATCTGGATACAGTTTCTATCTTCTTCATCTTGTTCTAAGTTCCAAGCTAACGTTGCTCTAAAGAGTTATTACTCGATTGTTAAATAAGCATCACCCTCTTTCAAAGTCGATGAACGCATGATTTGGATTGAGATCAGTGGATTACCATTATGTGCCTGGGGATCAAATGCTTTCAAGAAGGGGGCGTGTCTATTTGGAAAGTTTATGTTTTTTGAAGTGGAGGAATCAACTGCTATGAAAACGTCAACAACTTGGTTCAAGAGCTTAATGAGGAAGAAGTTAAATTGAATGGCACGATCCTTACTGATATAGATCATGTCATAGATGAAGAGGAGGTTAAGATTCATATTCCTTCTACCGTTGATGTTTCTTCCGATTGTAGTCGTCCCCCTGGTTGTGAGCACATGAAAATCAGTCCATCCCGTATAAGTAAATGTTCCACGTCCTTCGTCAGGCATCACAAGAAGAAAATCAAAGGTATCTCTCTCATTCACGAACTGGAAAAAATCATTGAAGTTGGGAACTCGCTTGGGCTTGATGTCACAGAATGTACGAAAACTCTTAACAAATGATTAATGGTATTGGCGTGCATATGGTAGACAAATGAATGTCCTCTCAATTAACATTTGCGGTTGTAAAAGAAGGCGTAAACGTGTCTGGATTAAGGAAATGTGTTTCAAACATAACGTCCACTTCGTAGGGATTCAAGAATCTAAAATGTCTCACCTCGAATTGTTTCGTCTCAAATCTATGTGGGGGAACTTCAAATTTGACTATGCGTGTAGTTTGGCTCGTGGTAGGTCGGGAGGCTTGATTTCTATGTGGGACCCGAATAACTTCATCAAAGAAGACATTTGGTGCGACGAGGCATATATCATTGTGAAAGGGCATTGGAATAATTCGGTGGGCGATTGCTTCATGATTAATATTTACGCTCCGCAAGACTCTACGGATAAATCCTCTTTTTGGAACAAACTAGCAGAATTCATACATCAACACAATGGCAATTACATTCTTCTTGGCGACTGGAATGTTGTTCGTTCTGAAAATGAACGGTGTGGTTCTATCTTCTCTCGTAGTGAAGCTGATCAATTTAATGCTTTCATTGATTCTTCCGGTTTATTAGACCTTCCCATTGGAGGCCGTTTATTTACTTGGATGAATAGAGCAGGTAAAAAGATGAGCAAACTCGACTGGTTTCTCATTTCTGAAGATGTTTCGGAGGCTATACCTGATATTCGTATCACTTCATTAGACCGTCTATGGTCTGATCATACTCCTATCCTCCTTCATGTTACAAAATCTGATTTTGGACCTACTCCTTTTAAATTCTACAACTTATGGCTTCTCCGTGATGGTTTTGATGAGTGTATTAAGGCTGTGTGGCCTTCCTTGGAATTCAATAATGAAGGCAGAAGATTGTCATCTCACGAGAAGATGAAATCTCTCAAGCTCATTATTAAATAGTGGCACGCCAACATAAGCACTCAAGAACGCTCCCTAAAGCAGACTGCTTTGCTTGATCTTAACTAGATCGATAAAAAGATTGACGAGGGTTTAGCATCCCAAATGGACCGTGACAATCGTATTAAAATTATGCAAGACTTGGATAAATTCGATAACTTTGAAGCCCTCGACCTCTTACAAAAGGCTCACATTAAATGGGATATCGATTGGGACGAGAACTCCAAGTTTTTTCATGGAATGATAAATCAAAAAAGGAGAACTCAAGCTATTAAGGGTATTATGCATGATGGTGAATGGATAACAGATCCTACTCGTCTTAAGGAAGTTTTCCTCAATTTCTTCAAAAATAAGTTCCAAGATCATGATTCACATGTTACTTTTTCCCCTCTGTTGGCGTCTAATGGTCTTCCTTATCATGACCGCATCTCGATGTAATCTCCTGTATCAATTGACGAAATTAAAAAAGCGGTTTGGGCTTGTGGTAGTACCAAAGCCCCGGGGCCCGATGGTTTCTCATTTGCTTTTATTAAGATGTACTAGGACCTTATGAAGTCGGACATTTTTTACTTTGTTAAACAGTTCTTTGAATCTGGATCGATGCCTCAAGGTACCAATTCCTCTTTCTTCACGTTAATCCCAAAGGTTAATAATCCGATTTTTATTAAAGACTTTCGCCCCATTTCTCTTATTGGCATTCATTACAAGATCATTTCTAAGGTTCTTGCAAATCGTCTATATAAAGTGATTGATAAGATAGTTGGTTTTGAGCAATCTGCTTTTATATCGGGTCATCAAATTCTTGACGGGCCGCTTATTCTAAGCGAGGTTATTGATTGGTTCAAAAAAAGAAAGAACAAGATGTTAATTTTAAAGTTTGATTTCGTGAAAGCTATTGACTCGGTTAGCTGGAAATATTTGGATTTTGTTCTTCACAATCTCGGATTTGGTCTTAAATGGCGATTGTGGATTAAAGCTTGTCTCAACTCTTCTAGAGCATCTGTTTTGATCAATGGCAGTCCTACTTCGGAATTTTCTATTAAACGAGGTTTAAGGCAGGGCGATCCCCTCTGGCCTTTTTTATTTATCCTCGTCATGGAGGGTCTCCATTGTGCTATCTCTAGTGTCGTATCTTCTGGCCTTGTTCGTTGAATCAAGATTAATTCCTCCGATATCACTCTATCTCAATTATTTTGCACGGACGATGTGATCATTACCACTGAATGGAATCCTAACGATTTAGATAATATGATTCGTATGTTCCATGTGTTTTATCTAGCTTCGGGACTTAAGATCAGCATTCAAAAATCCAACATTTACGGTATTGGAGTTTCTAATGAAGATGTTTCTTCCATGGCCAGTGCTTCAGGTTGTGCTCCTGGTTCTTTTACTTTCATGTATCTTGGTCTTCCGATTGGCTCCAATATGTCTCGTATATCCAGTTGGCAAACTTTGATTAATCGGTTCCAATCTAGGCTCACTTCTTGGAAAGCTAACCTTCTTTCCATCGGGGGTCGACTTACTCTTATTAAGCCAGTCCTTGGAAGCCTGGGTATTTACTATCTACCGATTTACAAATCTCCTGAGCTCATTCTTAAAGAATTGGAGAGATCTCGTGCTTCTTTTTTCTGGGGGGGCTCGAAGGATAACAATAAGATGGCTTGGATTAAATGGAAAACATTCTTTCGTCGTATGAAAACGGTGGTTTGAATATTGGTAGTCTAAAGTCTTTCAACCTCGCTCTTCTTCAAAAATGGCGATGGAGGATGTTTCGTTTTCCAAAAAATCTCTGGGTAAAAATCATTAAAGCTTTTCATGGCAGGGAGGGTGGATTTGATTCTCAAGGCTGCAACTTTAATGGTACTTGGTCGAGGATTATAGGTACGTCCAATTACCTTCATTCGAAAGATATTATTCCTCTTAATCCCCTTCGTTTCCGTGTTGGGTGTGGTACTCGTACACGCTTTTGGAAAGACATTTGGATAGGAGATTCTCCACTTTGCTCCAGGTACGACCGACTCTATCGCTTAGATCAAGACCATGATTGCCTTATTATAGATCGTATTGCAAATGGTGATTGGAACTGGAATTGGTCTAGGGATGATATTGGGGTGACAAATTTAGCCTCTTTGAGAGACCTTCTCGTCGATATCAGTGAAGTCGACATAAACGTGGAAGAGGATAATTGTGTTTGGTCGTTAGCTAAAGATTGTACGTTCTCGGTTGGTGAAACACGTCTTCTCATAGATAGCAAGCTCCTTCCTTCGTCGGGTTCTCCTACTCCTTGGGACAAAGTGCTCCCTTGCAAAGTCAACATATTTTTATGGAGAATGGCCTTAGATCGTTTGCCTAATAGATTGAATCTTTCATCTCGCGGTTTGGATATTCAATCTATCTTGTGTCCCATGTGTAACAAGAACGTTGAGTCGAATTCTCATACTTTTTTCGAGTGTGCAGTTGCTTCTGAGCTTTGGAGGATGATTCGTAATTGGTGTGATGTTAATATTCCTCCATTTACTTCTCTTGAGCAAACGAGATCTTGGCTAGCGTCTCGACAAGGTTCTATGCGAGGAACTCGTCGTTTATCCGTTATCATTGCTTCTCTTTGTTGGTGTCTTTGGAAATACCGAAATAGCGTTACTTTTTTCCCACATCCGATGAGGAAAAGTGATATCTTTGATAATATTCGGACGTTTTCTTTTTCTTGGCTTTGTCGTAGAGGCAATATGTCTGATAGTTGGTTAGATTGGTTAAAAACTCCTTTGTAATTTCTAGCTTCTTGCTAGTTTTATTTATTTATTATATATATGCTGTTAAAAAAAAGGAACAACTTTGCTTTCTGTTTATTTACGTTTCAAGCACACACTATGAACACTATATGCATATTGAAAGAAGCAGGGTGCGTTTTACTCACCAAAAGGGTCTAACGTGTGTGTATACCACAAGACCCTTGTTTTGTTTCAACCCGCAATGAATCAGACCTCTTGCAAGACGAACGAGGTTAGTAACCCGACACCAACCGCAACCACTTGAACTCCCTGGTGATTCATGAAAGCATGAAGAGGAAACGAAACATGGCCGTTGTGGTTGTTTGTTGTGGTATTTGTCGAACCAAGCATGAAAGACTTTCATGTTGGGTTGTTCTCGGCGTGATGTCACAATCAAAAGAGGAGAAACCCAAATATTGCGAACAAAACCAAACCCTAAACCTTGATCAAAGTTGACGCCTCATATACCCTTTGCTGCCACTTGTGATTACCAACGAAAGGATGGAAAAGTTTGTTTGTTTGCTTAAGGCATGTCAACTAGAAAGGAGAGAGTACTAGCACGTGTTTGCATGCTATGAACTTATCGTCCATGTACACATCTAAACGGAAATAAGAAACGTTTATGGTGTCTTCATTAAGGGAGTTGCGAGGTTTTGTGTATATTTAGTGAGCTTTGAATAAGTGATATAAGTGGAGCTTCGTCTTGGGACTAAGTTAAACCAGAGAGGACAAGGAAAGAAATAGCCAATTAGGGAAAAAAATTCACGTTTGGTCCCTATCGTTTACACCAAACATCAAGTTTGGTCCCTATCTCAAACTAAGTGCACAGATCGTCCCTATCGTTTACACTTTGGATCAAAATTGGTCCCTATCTTAGATGGGAGTTAGTTTTATCCGTTAAGTCTAATAAAGAGAAGGGTATTTTGGTCTTTTCCATATTATACATTAATAAATCATATAAATTCTTTTTTCTTTTTAATATTTTCTTTTATTTCTTATATCCCCTCTCTCTCTCTCATCTCCCCCTCTCTCTCAACTCCATAAAAAAAACCAGATCCACCCACCATTGCTGTGTATAGTTCTAGCCTCTTTCTCTCACTCTTTAAACCACTTCTCACACTAGCAGTTTGCCACCACCACCGACGTCCTCACCGACCTCCCAACCACCATGCCGCAATCATAACACTCAAGAACACAACCAAACCACTCATCAACCACCCAGATCTCCCGGATCTGCCGGATCTACCACAGCAAATTAATTTTAATTTCTTTTTTTTGCGAATTGGTTTTATAATTAATGAATATAACAACAAAAACTAAACGTATGTTCGGATCAACCTATTTTTCGACATTAACGAATCATGGGCACCCTCCTCGACAATCCAATGATCAATGTATCCAGAGCCTCCTGAACCACCCGACTTGACTCTGACTCGATTGCAGAACTCGCCTCGTCTAAAAGCAAAATTGGTGCATTTTTTAACACAACCCTAGCCATAGCATCAGCTGTTTCTGGACCGGGGTTAAGTCCACACCCCTCATTCCCACATGGGTATCTTAACCGTGAGGCAAGTTGCTGATAAAATGGTGAGCATTTGCTATTCTCGCAGCCTCTTTGATTTCAGCTTCACTTGCGTTATGTCTTGCGTAAATTATATTTTCTCGTATGGTTGTGGAAAAGATGATGGGTTCTTCTTGAACAACACCAAGGTGATTCCTTAACCATCTCAAACTGAACCTGCTTTAAATCCCAACCATCTAGATTCACCTGGCCAGCAACCGGATAATAAAAACGCTCAATCAATAATCGTGCTTTTACCTGATCCTGAAACGCCCACAACAACACCCGGATCATCACTCTCTCTAACTTCTCTCTCTCTCACCTTAAATAATCACCAATGATGCCAAATCCATCTCACCAGTGGTGATATCCCTGGAAATTGTTTCTTGCAATGGGTGCACCAATGGCATTTCATTATCTGACTCATTAACCAGAATATCCATTGATACAAGAAAATCCCTTTCTTCTTCAGCATATAGCTCCCAGCTTCAATAGATCCGAGCCGCAATACTGGATATGGGTTTTGGTTGTGAGTGAATCGTTTTTGTTTTGTGGTTTACAACAGATCTGAGTTTAAAATGTTCGTGCTGTGAATTTTGGATTTGTGAGAGAGAATGTGATGTTTAGAGATAAGGAAGTTGGTGTTGTGATTTTTTGATGTTGGTGATGGTGATGTTTAGAAGAAAGAGTTAGATATGAGTCTGATAGTGTGTGTAAAAAGAGTTGGGTGGATACATAAATGCATTGGAAACAAGTAAAAACCCCAAAATACCCTGCCCCTCACTTGACTTAACTGACAAAACTAGCGTTCATCCAAGATAGGGACGATTTTTGATCGTAAATGTAAACGATAGGGATGACTAGTGCACTTAGTTTGAAATAGGGACTATACTTGATTTTCAGTGTAAACGATAGGGACCATTCTTAGAATTTTTTCCCAGTTAGGAGTATGTATCTTGAGAAGCATGCATGTGTGTTTATTATTTTCAAAGGCGTGTAAACATAAAGAGGTACGAGTATGGGTTTGTGTTCACATGTTGTGATGACAAAAGTGAGAGTTTTAACCGTTGGATAGTGGGTTTTGGATTCAATCGAGAGTAAACTAGAGAGGAAAGGACGGAGCACATGGCTTTGGGCCTTGATGTCGACTGCTCAAGGACGTGGGAAAAAGATGACCTCACAATATAATTTGGAGAAAATTTCGGTTTGGGGCCATGTTCTTACCCTGTAGACACTATGTAACTAAACATTTTTGTTTTTTCTGTTAAGTCCATGTTCTATCCAAAAATCGCTCTACCCATACCAGAGATGGACACGTGACGTGCTCTAACATGCCCACTTATTTTTTAACCGAATCACTTTATCGAATCTAGCATTTTGTACACTAGTACACGTCGGATGCTCTATTAGACATGCTCTAATAAGATGTTTTACCCGACCTTCGAACTTGTTGCCTTTTCAGAAAAAATTTTGCATCGATTTATGTGAGTACTACAATATTTTTTTAGGGTTTGAGTTTAAAAAATTCAAAATACATTTAACACACATAAACAAACAACTTTTTAACACACACACTTATCCGGGTTTGATTTTTCCGACGACCGGAATTTCTTTTTCCAGTTTAAACACAAATCCAACAAATCTTATCTGATTAAATCTCATCCAAAAACAGATCTAAACGTTATAAATGCTGCATACATCGCACATTCTAAAGTTGCATTCGTTGCTCAAGGAATTAAATAAAAAAATATAATGCATAACATTATTTGTCGCTATCGTCTAGTGATCCTAAATTAAATGTTGAGAATCATATCTCGGTAAATCTGTGAATCATGGAATCATTTAATGGCATGAATTAAAAACGTTAAGATACAATAATGTTACATCAAGATTAGCACCAGAAATCACCCGCACTAAAACACTAGTTTCCAAATATTAATGGCATGTTTGAATTAATTTAAATTAAAAGGTAAGTTAATAATAATATTTAATTCTTAATCTTTCTTTCTTGAGATAAAAAAAGTTAAAAAAAAGGTAAAAATTGATAGAGCAGTGGCGTTGAATAAGACGTATCGTTTAGTTTTAAAACAATTGCTTAAGTCATTGGGTCATAATTTAACGTAAGGTTGGTTACGTCAAGTGGACTATCATTTCAAGTATTAAAAAACGAAATAAAAATAAAATTAACTAAGAGAATAATTCCATGAAAAGATACTTATAAATTTCGGATTCGTACACGATTTACGCAGAAACAATAAGGGATTTCAATAGACGTACATGTCTAACCTGAATACATCGTGTTTACTATTAAAATAAATAGTTCAAAATTCGCGATTGTTACATTCGATATCCGTTAAATTGAGTTTTGGCCCAAAACTTGCACGTCAATGTCGTTAGAAAAATACGAGATAGGGTTTAGTATTTTCGTATAGTTGCACGACTTTATTTTTTTTCTTGGTATTCAATATTAACGCTTTCTTTAGCTTCTCCATAATATAAAAAAAAATATTGCAACTACATCAAAATTTGATCGAATAAACCACATCAAAATTTGATCGAATAAATGTTTTTCCTTCCATTTGTACATGAACATATAGTGTTCCTCAGGGGGTTTTAGTAGTAAACCTTTTATTTGTACGTCAAATTCCCTCGACTATATTGGTTTTGTTAAGTGAAATCTGTCATCAATTCTTTTATCGTCGTCTCACATATTAATCCTGATCTAGATAGTCGCGTGTTGTCTTCCTTCGCACAGATGGCGTGTAACAATACTTCCTATTCTTGTAAGGTCTTAAACCTGGTCATCCCGAGGCTTATAATTTTATTGGTGTTACTCCTATCATTTAACATTTACCCAAAATCTCGTAAGAATTATAATACACGTTTGGTATCTTTTTTTTGGCTTGGTTAATTTCGTTCACCTTGATCATCTACATGGTAGTGATAAGTAGTATATATGTCAAAGTTACTCGAACCGGTTTGTCAAAGGTCTAGAATAAGTGGTCGCCTCAACTCATGATGATTGAGAATTTTCTTCCTTTTATGTGGCATTTCCTTTTTAGATAATCCCATTAGTAAACTAATATAAATAGTTCCTTTCTCCTTTCTCCCCTTTTCCTCGAGAGAGAACGAGTGAACCATGCACATTTAAATCAAATCGTGGCCCGTACGGATTGATATTCGGAAGGTAACGTAAAATATCAAATTTCCTTAGTCCGATGAGCATGTCTTATTCTAAATTCTCGTTATGTAAAAAAAATAGATATTTATCCGGGTGATTACAATGTTCAATTTCTTATAGAAAAGATTATACTTATCTCGACCCAATTGTTTCTTTATATCGTTTAAATCACAACCGGGTCTCGATACCCGTTAAATTTGGGTTTTCTCATTTGGGCGCCTCATCATTCTTACGATCAAATCGTTTTATTGATGTTTAACTATCATATGGTAGTGCTGCGATATCCGTTAAATTTGGTTTTACTCAAGCGGCGTCTCGTTCTTCACGTCATTATTTAGGATTTGTCGTTACCTTAGATTTTCCAGGCTCAAATCTATTTGCGTTTAATTGTCGTACAAAATAATGCCCTTAATATAACGCGTGTCTTACACGGTCTTACATGTCACAGAGGCAAGGGAAATAGTCATGAGATGTTTACTTGTATTGAGTAGTTGGCGCTTTTATTTATATGATGGTTAGGAATATTTAACGTTCATAGCACACGATAAATTTTTCATTGGCAATCCAAATGAATGTAATAATTATCTAACATCACTAATATATCTTATTTCTACGATGACTACTATGAGAATACTCGCGTTCGACCACGATCATACGTAGTTGATCAGGCTACGTACGTCTCAAGCCCAACGGTCGCATCCTCCTTTTCGTCATCAATTCTTTCTTCGAGATTAAAATTTATATATTGGTGGTTCATAGTTTATTCATATGTTGCCATTGTTCACTTTCACAATCAGCAAAATGATTCATAGATTATTTCATTCGTTCCTATTGTTCATTTTCATAATCAACAAATTAGTCCATAGTTCATTTCATTCGTTAGCGTTTTCATTTCCACAATTTACAATATAATTCTTACAATTATTTGTAGTAGTTTTCGTTAAGTTTATCAATAGTTTGTATTTTCCACATCGAGTTGGTCATCAACCAAGTTCAAAAACTTTACATAATTGTTCTCATCAGAACATTTCTTCATCAAACATGACGTTTAATCAATAATATTTTACTGATTTTCAAAAATACTTTATCACTATTTTTGTCATTCCTCCTAATAAGGTTGTTGGTGATAGTTCTTTGAATAATAAAAAAATTGTAATATTTTCCAAGAAAATATTTTATAAACCTCCGTCTGAAGTAAAAAATTGTTGATAAATTTTTCTCCGACATATATATATATATATATATATATATATAAAAGGATATTGTAAGCGAAAAAAATTGACATTCCCTTTAAATAAAAGTTTTAGAGTATGATTACATAATTAAATTTTTTTGGTGGTAACATCGATGGATGTCAAGTTACTTGATTTGCATGTAAATAAATTATTTGGTATCCTATGTAATTTCTAGATTTCACATACGACGGGGGTAAAAGTCCTTCGGTTGATACTTATAGGTTGTTAGGGAGCTCTCTCCAAGTGATACACGATACATGACATTTGTGAAGTATTTCATGCTCTTCATATATGAGCTTCCTTCTTTAGAAATTTCTTTCCCGTTATGGATTCGATCTTGCTTTATTCAGCATTTTTGTGACAATCCGTCAATTTATGGTTGATATTTTATTCTCGAATATTATTTAAAAACAATTTACAATATGAACTCACTTGTTTTTTGGAAGTAATTTGGATTTACGTCTTGAAGTAGCATCGACTACGTCTAAACCGGAGGATTCTACGTTACGTGCTTACGTTTGCATACACCGTCTTTGGTGACAGTCCGACATTTCAGAAAATAAATTTATCCGTAAATATTATTTTGGAATTTTAAATTTGTGTTGGTTCATAAACTCACAAATTTACGAGAAGAGATTAGGACTTACGATTTTATTTTAACGTCCTTTACGACTAAACCGGAAACCTTAGGATTACGTATTTACGTTTTCGAACTCCGTTTTTGATGAAACAATTTTTATTGGATTCGTTTTGTGACGTTGATTCATAATTTATAAAAACGTTTTTCGTCAAACGACCCGAGGGCACGCAAATCGAGGAAACTAGAATCGAGGAGTACCCGTAAATAAATGGGATGAGACAAGTGGGACACTTGTCCCACCCCACTCCCAAAACCGGCCTTAAGTAGCTAACACCACTTAGGTGTCAAATTGTTAACTTACAACTTACACATGTAAGCTAAAGCTTACATTGTAAGCAACTTATATCAAAACCACAAACACAAACCATGGTTTTCATTTGCAACATGCAAACAACCATCAAAACTCTCTCTACTCTCTCTTTGCCGTCCCAAATACTCCACAAAAACACCATCATTGATCAAAATTTAACCATAAACATGTGTTATAATTAACATATGTTAATCTCCATTCAAAAAGATGAAGATTGGTGCAACTTATAACATCCAAGGAGGAGTTTTCATGGAGTAGGAGGGCTGATTTTCTACAAGGAGTTCATGGAGCATGGTGGTCTTGAAGATGGTCTTGATGCATCCTAAGTTTCTCCATCAAATTCCATGTTTTCATCACAACCAACATCAACTTAGTGGTATAAAGATTGTCCTCCTCAACTTCTTGTTATTTTGATTATGTAAACATGTATTTTATTTCCTATTGTATATGTATATGATGATTATATGATGATAAAAATGTTATGTGGGGATTTGTTGTTGATAATCATGGATAAAAAGGTGAAAAACCATAAGAAACAAGGTTAAAATCTTGGTTAAATTTGATGGCTGTATAAAACAGTAAAGAAGTAAGTCATAAACTGATAAAATGATGAAGTGGAATAGATTTACAGTAAGCTATGGGTCTTTTACACATGTGAGAGTTGGCCATGCAATGGAATCAAAATAATGAGTGAGATATGATCAAAACAAGTTTAGGGTATAAATCTGAAGTTACTGTTTTGGACGATTTTTAGAAAATACTTAAAGGATGATTCAACAGTAGCTATAGAAGAGTTAAATGTAGCACATATCATGTAGTTTATGTGATAAAAATTTGAGCTTCTATATCCATGTAGAACTCAAGATATGGCAGTTTTAGTGAAGATGAAGTTAAAAATCAGATTTTTGGAAATTAAAGAATAATACTATTATATAAGCACTCACATTGTAATATATAAAATGTAAAATAAAAACCCACGAACTTATAAAAACTTATTTATATAAATGTATAAAAGGTTAATTAAATGGGTAAATTATATAAATGGTGGTAAATAATATTTATAAGTAATAAAAACTATAAACTTGATTTTTACGACTTTTTCGGCTATCGCCGTAAAATTAACGTTTTTGTTAAATAAAACTTAGATGGTTGGACCCGTCCAATGAAAACTTTATAAAACCTATATACTGATATATGGACATGTATAACAAGTAAAAACCGACAAAACCCGAACTATAGGGCATACGGACATTAACAAGTTAAATAAACATATTGGACTAATAAATGGACTAAATAGGATAAAAACTTGTAAAAAGAATCTATTGGGCTTAACCCATTTAGGCCCAACTTGGAAAGTATACATACTGATAATATAGGTACAAAATGGATTAAAATAAGTTAAATAACTTATAATAAGCTTATTGGGCTTAAGACACGTAAACGGGTAAAACTAGTAAACTAGTATAAAAGTTATCGACATATAACACTAAAAGGAGTAAACGAGAATATGTAAACCCACTTGATCATCATATATATATAATCATCATATGTATACATAGATGTTATTTTTATAAAGTCATTGGACAAACGTCTAAGACCGAGTATTATTTGTCTAGGTTTCCGTGATTGAAGCACGTACCGTACGTCCGAATTGCCGATCACCCGCCTTCCCATATCAACGTGAGTTCATAGCCTCGCACTCTTTTAAATGTTTTATAAATGCTTTATAAACCCGCGAGGGAGATAACATGTTAGTTTTTATAAAAGTTTGGACACCATTTGTCCCGATTGTTTGTTTATTGATTTTGGACCCGAATGATTGAATGACCCGATTGTATGACCTGATAAATGATTAATGGACCCGATAGATGAAATAAAATGGATTATTAAAGTTAGGTTATGTCACTAAAAGTCCCATTAGCATGAATTGTGAACTACCGGGAGTTGGTAGACGCTTATGCATTTGATAGTACTATTTGGGGACGATCACCCCAGTTCGCGCCTTGACGGTTGATCCCCGTCGTGCCACATTGATTGGTAAGCGAATTTATGTATGAGAAGATTTTCAATAGCGTGACCTTTGTGACGACACGCTACTTTAGATGGGCAAAATTGGTATCGGGTTAGCTACCCGTTTTGGTTTAGTAAGGTAACAATGTCATGCGGCTTGTAATAATCCAAAACTAACGAAATACTATTAGACGCATCGAATTACGAAGTATTGTCTGACTAGCAATACGGGGTCATACTATTGATATTATGATTGTATTTTGGTTTTCATAACCATATTCATATAACGATTTTTATTTGATTTTATACAACGTCATAAGACGTATTGTATGATTGTTTTTACGACATTGGCTCGTATAATGATTTTTAAGGCAAATGCCTATATTATGATTTTCGATAAGGATTTATATAAAATGACTTTGGCTATTTTATGGCCTATTACAAAGATTTGTATAAAACGATTTTGGCTATTTTACGGCCTATTACAATGATTTGTACGAATTAATTTTTGGTACTAATTTTATACCAAAGTTATATTGATGGAATTTATTAAACTCTATGAATTCACTCGGCGTTATCGCTGACCCTTTTCTTTTAACATGTTTTATCTCAGGTACTTGAAGGTAATTCTCGGGAAGACGACAAGAATTCATGGCCCGCACTTAAACAATATTTTTCCATTCAAACACTTTGTAAAACTTTTGTAGGCAATGTAATGACTTGGGACCGATGTAACTTTGTTGTTTATGAATGGAAATGATTTAATATTAAACGACGCGATTTTTATGCGTTGTCTATGATGTGAGTAATGTGCTATCCCGTAACACCAACTAGTCTTCCGCTGTACTATGTTGTATGAATTTGGGGGTGTTACAGTTTGGTACCAGAGCTCTCGTTATAGAGAACGAAAGATTTTTAAAACTAAGGTTTTGAATAAAACTTTTCAAAATCTTTTAACTAAAAACATTTTTCTAAAAATGTCTAAAAATCTTTTGACTATAACGGTGCCGAAGAATTCCCGAGTTACCGACAAGGCCAGACTGAGAAGTCTTATTTTAATATATATATATAACTTGGATTATATATATACATATGATGTAATTTTATTACATGATTGTTTGATGATTATATTGATATTTATACGAGGTATTTATACGACGTCGATTGTCACAAGTAACCCTAAATCCCCTAGTAAATTAATCGAAGCTATTCTCGTAGGAATTCTAGCTATCCTAGATCTAAACCAAGTTGCGGATATTTATGATCCCAACAAATGGTCGATATTCGTAGAAATGTAGATATTAGTTGATTGTGATATTGAAAAAAAAAATTGGCGAGATTAAAACTGATATCGATGTCATGACGATCTTTCCTTATAGAGTGGAGTTTGACAAAACGTTACCACCTGGAAAGATGTCATCTGATTCGTTGTCATCCAATTCTTAAATTGAAATCGAAAGGGTGAATGTTGCACTTGAGGATGTCATTGGAACCAGTACCCAAAAGCCTCATGCCACTAATACCTTTCCGAGAAGTCTAGTTGAATGATTAAGTCATTTCATACTAGTGACTCATTTGATAATTGTTGTTGTAAGAGATATAGGATTGGAAATTGAGTGTTGATTCATATTGAGATTGTATTGCCTTTACAAGGCCGAAGAATAAGGTTGTAAGTATTGGATAATGAGGTAGGATATCGAATTGAGTATAAAAATTGATTGAAACTTGAATAAAGTAAAATTTAACCCGTATGGAATATGAGATTGTTAAGAGGAAGTCATTAAGTCCTGTGATTGAACTATAAGGTTTTAATTGATTGTTGATTCGTGTTAAGTGTTGTTCCTAGGACATTGTCCACTGACGAGGATGCCCAGTGTCCAATAAATAAATTGAAGAAATCTTCTTCTGAATTGAGACCGATGGATCTTTCGGGACATGTGGAACACCTAATGACTCTTGTGGATTAGTATTCATTGTGGTATCTTTCAAAAATAATCCCTAACCTAACTGAGATATCAGTTGGTAGGATAAGTTCTGAGAATTGTATGACATAGTGACACGTAATGCGTTACGGTACAATTTTGACTTGTTTGTGATTAATGAAAAAGACTACCTTTGATTGCTAAATTCTACATGTATCGATGTTATCTATCTTTTATTGCTTCATCCTAATGTTCGCATTAGTGATGCAACCGTTGAACAAGTACTCATCTCGATTTGAGTTACGTTGTGGATTATTCTCCTTGTATTCATGAGTGCCATCGAAGTCATGAACCTCATGATTAATTGGCTAAGCTCATTTCCTATCATATCGTAGTTAATTCTTGATGAACAACTCTTCATCACTCTTTGGCAGATCACTCATTGTTTTTATAAAGTTAAAACAGTATCCTTTGAGAAAATTTAATTTTCATCACAATAAGGATTATTCAAAGTGAGATTTAAAAGTGATTGATATCAAAATGAAGTTGTTTATGAAACACTTTGGAAACTTAATTGTTTTCATAACAAAGAAAATCTTTGTAAATTTATTTTGATTCTTATTTAAGAATTAAGCATGAAAATGATTTTACTATAAAAATGATGATAAAATTTTGACGAACTGAGTAATGCATCGTTAATCTTGAAATTGTATATAGTTGCGCGCCTACATACAATTTAGAATGGACCATGCAAGACTGACTAGTAGTCACCATAAAACTAATGAATAAACACTACATTTTCTTTGAGGATTGTGAAAGATTAAATTTTAATGAGATCTGCAAGAAGTGAAAAATAAGGACATAATGTTAGAGACATCTACATATGTGCCTGTAGCATCTATTCTTCTGAGTTGAATTTACTCATCTGTGGAAATTGTCTTATTTGACAATTGACAATTGTTTCTTGTCCAATTATCCCGTAGTGAGATTCTTAGGAAAAGTATCTGATTACCGAGTGTTGATACCTGACTGGATGTATCGACGTTCCTATCATTTCTTATGATTTGATTTCATTTGAATGACCTGGGTAACGATCCGAGGAGCTTTCGAATGCGTACTCAAATTATGAAAACATGGGATATATTCATATTCGTTAAATGTTTTTGTTTGTATCTAATTTGAAATTCTCTCGCGTAGATTATGCGTTGACCTTACTCTTTAGATGGTAGTTGTGTCTCCATATATCCTTGAAATTGTGAAGGATTATGAATTATTATTAGACTTTTGAGAAGTTCACGTCTTATCAACGGCAATAAAACTGGAAAGTTGATAGTGCCAGTAAAATGGATTGATTGAGTATGACATGACAACATTGTCTGAATTGATGGGAACTCGAGTAGAATTCCCTAAATGATAAGATGTTGATTATCAAAAGTGATCTAAATAATTCTTGATGGATGACCATATCCTGGATTTAGACTTGAAATTATACCGTGAATGGTTATGAACTAGTTATAGATATTGTAATCTAGAAGAACTTAATATGAATGTATTAAAAGATGTTCATCTTATCTGAAACTTTAGGAGGTATTTGTTGATGGATTACCTAGACTTTCGCCATTAAGACAAGTTGGAATTGGTATTGATTATATTTCCGGTGCTGCACCTGTGGCTTGTGCATTATACGTCAGCACCATCTGAATTTAAGGAATTACCGTACAACTGAAAGAGTTGTCGGAGAAAGATTTTATTATACCAAGCCTGTCATCCTGAAGAGCTATGGTGTTATCTTTCCTTATATTTATAGATTACTGTGACTGAGTAAATTGACAATCGAAAACGATATCCATAACTCGAAATGGAAGAATTGTTCGATCATTTACAAGGTTCTAGCAAATTTGATCCATAGCATGGTTATCATCAACTTCGCATCTGCGAAAGAGATTATCTATTCCAATCACTACATCCGGTGCTTGTAATAAACATTATGAGTTTTCACGTGATGTCGTTTGGATTGACCGATGCACATGTAGCATTCATAAATTTGGTGAATCACGTGTGTAGGCTGTAATTTGATAAATTCATGCTCGTGATCATTAAAGAACTATATATTTGTTTATAAGAATAAGAATGAGTTAATAATTATTCATAGATTGCCCTGAATTGGCCGAACAGTGTAAACCTGAACCTTGAATAATTAACACGTGATTAAAGACTTGAACCTTTACATGATTAGACTATGTGATTAAAAGGATAATGGAATATAAATTGACTCTTCAAAAATTAAGAGCCCTTTTAAGACTTTGGATTCTACCAAAAAGAAATGGAAATATGTTTTGACAAATGTTTTAACAAAGTATTTTAAGGAATTATTCCCTTATACACAAACCATTTAACTAGACTTCTGTTTAGGGGTAAATGTTTGTGTATACCTCAAGATAACCTAAAAGGGATTGAGGAAACCATTTGAACCATGATTTGAAATTTGAAACGACAATTTTTGCTTTTCAAATAAGAAAATTTTGACTAAAGTATAAACCAAAGATTTTTCGAACAATTACGAATCTTATTAAATATTTTGGATAAATCAACGAAAATCTTGTTAATTAAATTCAAATTTATTTTGGACATTTTATATAATTGGTCAAACTAAGAAATTTAAAATCTTTATGTTTACATTTCATAAAAATTGAAAATTTATTAGTTAATTAACTATAATAATTATCGACGCTTTAGACGACAGATTGAGTAAAACGGATAAAAATGATAGTAAAGACGAAACTAAAACATAGAAGATATGAAGAAAGAATTTTGAATAAATACGGTTGTGATATTTATTTCATCAGGAAGGTGAACGTAATTACTGACGCCTAATATAGAAAGAATATCTGAGTAAATTATGGACATGATAATTATATCATCATGAGAGATGAGTATAGATACTGACATATTATATAAAAAGGATAAAGAACAAATTAGGATATATCTCTTAATAATGAAGGTGCAAAATAAATTGCCGAACGATATAAAAGTAAACAATGTTCGTAAAAAGGATAATATAGATTATAAAAAGGGTTTCACGGCTAATGTGAACCAACAGATTTGAGAAGCCAATGGCGTTAAATATTTTAAAGACCACATGTGATTGTCTAAATATGGAGGATTGTGAGATATAGTTATGTTGGAATTTGTAAGTATAAGTATTATATGTATGTCATTTTATGACTAAAAGTATCTTTGTCTGAAGAAGTTGTACTGATGGCAATTATAAAGGCAGACATCGCCTCATACATTAGTAAACGTTTAACTATTGCAAAGGTCATCATCTGAATTTGATTCGATTTAGGCCATCGTCGATAGACTGACCAAATCTGCTAATATCATTCTCGTTAATGATAGAATCTTGATGAAGAAATAGACTCTTTTATTTAAAGGAGTTATGTAAACATAGTGTGCCTGTATCGATCATCTATATATCAAGATCCTCGCTTCGCATCGAATTTCTAGAGATTTGCTCAGAAATCATTAAGAACGAACCTTGATGAGAGTACTATGTACCACCCCAATCGAAGGGACGAGGTAAAGTAACGATACAAAATACTATAAGCGCTGTTCTATGTTTGAATGATTGACCTTTGGTAATAGACCGTATAATCGTTTTCCTTTGGAGAGCTTATCATTGATAATTATCGTATTAGGATCGAGATCTAATCTTGTTAGGATCTATATTAGAGCATCTGTAAGCAAGAGTTGAGATGAAGACATCCGACATACACCCACTGTGAGTTGGACATGTCTCTTAGGTTTAAGGTTTCCTATGATGGCGAATCTATCCTTGTAAAATACCCGACCCGCGATATCTGAAATGATTATTGAAATTAGGATCTGATTATTAACTGCCGATAGTGGGCAAGAGGTTATGTGAATGTGAAATGTAGATCTTGAAGTGCCAAATGGGTAGCGAAGTTATGCCACAAAATTTTAAACTTGGAAAAATGAATTCATGATCTGACAAATCATGAGATATAAGTCCCCGTTGTATGGGACCATTGAGATGATGTAAAAGTTGGGATTGAAAGGCATATAAGCTGGATCTACCCTAGGACTTCAAGAACCGCGTGAATTATGTTTCGTAAATCAAACTTGATGGAATATCTATCAAGTGAAAATTCTGAATTCTTCTTAGTAAAGCTTAGATCGGCGAAAAGTTGCATTCATCAGAAACCCGTGAACATCATGGATAGAGAAAGTAAGTCAACATTTAGCCTGATCTTATTCCTATAGTTATGTTTGATGAAACTCGCGTATTATAAAGGATTACACTTGTGAGAAAAGACCGAATGTGGAGGAAATACCCACATGGCTTTTAACTCTATAAGAAGCGAGTAGTAAGATGATCTTTGAGGACAAAGATCCTGTTTAGGGGTAAATGATGTGACAATCCGTCAATTTATGGTTGATATTTTATTCTCGAATATTATTTAAAAACAATTTACAATATGAACTCACTTATTTTTGGGAAGTAATTTGGATTTACGTCTTGAAGTAGCATCGACTACGTCTAAACCGGAGGATTCTACGTTACGTGCTTACGTTTGCATACACCGTCTTTGGTGACAGTCCGACATTTCAGAAAATAAATTTATCCGTAAATATTATTTTGGAATTTTAAATTTGTGTTGGTTCATAAACTCACAAATTTACGAGAAGAGATTAGGACTTACGATTTTATTTTAACGTCCTTTACGACTAAACCGGAAACCTTAGGATTACGTATTTACGTTTTCGAACTCCGTTTTTGATGAAACAATTTTTATTGGATTCGTTTTGTGACGTTGATTCATAATTTATAAAAACGTTTTTCGTAAAACGACCCGAGGGCACGCAAATCAAGGAAACTAGAATCGAGGAGTACCCGTAAATAAATGGGATGAGACAAGTGGGACACTTGTCCCACCCCACTCCTAAAACCGGCCTTAAGTAGCTAACACCACTTAGGTGTCAAATTGTTAACTTACAACTTACACATGTAAGCTAAAGCTTACATTGTAAGCAACTTATATCAAAACCACAAACACAAACCATAGTTTTCATTTGCAACATGCAAACAACCATCAAAACTCTCTCTACTCTCTCTTTGCCGTCCAAAATACTCCACAAAAACACCATCATTGATCAAAATTTAACCATAAACATGTGTTATAATTAACATATGTTAATCTCCATTCAAAAAGATGAAGATTGATGCAACTTATAACATCCAAGGAGGAGTTTTCATGGAGTAGGAGGGCTGATTTTCCACAAGGAGTTCATGGAGCATGGTGGTCTTGAAGATGGTCTTGATGCATCCTAAGTTTCTCCATCAAATTCCATGTTTTCATCACAACCAACATCAACTTGGTGGTATAAAGATTGTCCTCCTCAACTTCTTGTTATTTTGATTATGTAAACATGTATTTTATTTCCTATTGTATATGTATATGATGATTATATGATGATAAAAATGTTATGTGGGGATTTGTTGTTGATAATCATGGATAAAAAGGTGAAAAACCATAAGAAACAAGGTTAAAATCTTGGTTAAATTTGATGGCTGTATAAAACAGTAAAGAAGTAAGTCATAAACTGATAAAATGATGAAGTGGAATAGATTTACAGTAAGCTATGGGTCTTGTACACATGTGAGAGTTGGCCATGCAATGGAATCAAAATAATGAGTGAGATATGATCAAAACAAGTTTAGGGTATAAATCTGAAGTTACTGTTTTGGACGATTTTTAGAAAATACTTAAAAGATGATTCAACAGTAGCTATAGTAGAGTTAAATGTAGCACATATCATTTAGTTTATGTGTTAAAAATTTGAGCTTCTATCTCCATTTAGAACTCAAGATATGGCAGTTTTGGTGAAGATGAAGTTAAAAATCAGATTTTTGGAAATTAAAGAATAATACTATTATATAAGCACTCACATTTTAATATATAAAATGTAAAATAAAAACCCACTAACTTATAAAAACTTATTTATATAAATGTATAAAAGGTTAATTAAATAGGTAAATTATATAAATGGTGGTAAATAATATTTATAAGTAATAAAAACTATAAACTTGATTTTTACGACTTTTTCGGCTATCGCCGTAAAATTAACGTTTTTGTTAAATAAAACTTAGATGGTTGGACCCGTCCAATGAAAACTTTATAAAACCTATATACTGATATATGGACATGTATAACAAGTAAAAACCGACAAAACCCGAACTATAGGGCATACGGACATTAACAAGTTAAATAAACATATTGGACTATTAAATGGACTAAGTAGGATAAAAACTTGTAAAAAGAATCTATTGGGCTTAACCCATTTAGGCCCAACTTGGAAAGTATACATACTGATAATATAGGTACAAAATGGATTAAAATAAGTTAAATAACTTATAATAAGCTTATTGGGCTTAAGACACGTAAACGGGTAAAACTAGTAAACTAGTATAAAAGTTATCGACATATAACACTAAAAGGAGTAAACAAGAATATGTAAACCCACTTGATCATCATATATATATAATCATCATATGTATACATAGATGTTATTTTTATAAAGTCATTGGACAAACGTCTAAGACCGAGTATTATTTGTCTAGGTTTCCGTGATTGAAGCACGTACCGTACGTCCGAATTACCGATCACCCGCCTTCCCATATCAACGTGAGTTCATAGCCTCGCACTCTTTTAAATGTTTTATAAATGCTTTATAAACCCGCGAGGGAGATAACATGTTAGTTTTTATAAAAGTTTGGACACCATTTGTCCCGATTGTTTGTTTATTGATTTTGGACCCGAATGATTGAATGACCCGATTGTATGACCCGATAAATGATTAATGGACCCGATAGATGAAATAAAATGGATTATTAAAGTTAGGTTATGTCACTAAAAGTCCCATTAGCATGAATTGTGAACTACCGGGAGTTGGTAGACGCTTATGCATTTGATAGTACTATTTGGGGACGATCACCCCAGTTCGCGCCTTGACGGTTGATCCCCGTCGTGCCACATTGATTGGTAAGCGAATTTATGTATGAGAAGATTTTCAATAGCGTGACCTTTGTGACGACACGCTACTTTAGATGGGCAAAATTGGTATCGGGTTAGCTACCCGTTTTGGTTTAGTAAGGTAACAATGTCATGCGGCTTGTAATAATCCAAAACTAACGAAATACTATTAGACGCATCGAATTACGAAGTATTGCCTGACTAGCAATACGGGGTCATACTATTGATATTATGATTGTATTTTGGTTTTCATAACCATATTCATATAACGATTTTTATTTGATTTTATACAACGTCATAAGACGTATTGTATGATTGTTTTTACGACATTGGCTCGTATAATGATTTTTAAGGCAAATGCCTATATTATGATTTTCGATAAGGATTTATATAAAATGACTTTGGCTATTTTATGGCCTATTACAAAGATTTGTATAAAACGATTTTGGCTATTTTACGGCCTATTACAATGATTTGTACGAATTGATTTTTGGTACTAATTTTATACCAAAGTTATATTGATGGAATTTATTAAACTCTATGAATTCACTCGGCGTTATCGCTGACCCTTTTCTTTTAACATGTTTTATCTCAGGTACTTGAAGGTAATTCTCGGGAAGACGACAAGAATTCATGGCCCGCACTTAAACAATATTTTTCCATTCAAACACTTTGTAAAACTTTTGTAGGCAATGTAATGACTTGGGACCGATGTAACTTTGTTGTTTATGAATGGAAATGATTTAATATTAAACGACGCGATTTTTATGCGTTGTCTATGATGTGAGTAATGTGCTATCCCGTAACACCAACTAGTCTTCCGATGTACTATGTTGTATGAATTTGGGGGTGGTACAATTTTCCTAGGTAACACTTTTTCACGTACTTCTCATGTGTCATAACAATGCGACAGTCTTATTCCTAATGCCCAAACTAATCACAGCTTCTACCGTGTTCGAGCAAGTACCTTTGTGATGGTACTCACACTTATGGAAAATTTGTGGTTGGAAATCCTTTCCTTGATTAGCAGACAGTGCGAGCCAGGGTAGTTTCTTTGGTCTAGTCTGATGGTGAGGGATAATTCACCCTTCAACCTGGCTTACTAAGTCCAACATTGGATTGCTTCTCGATAAGGATTACTTCTTCTCGTAGAGTCCTTTTCTTTTACAACCAATGCAAGTCCGTTTGGTTTTGTTAATCTTGAATAACTCTTGTTTCCTAAATTCTTAAACACATGCTCACGGTTAGATTGTTCGTACGAATACTAACATCGAATGAGTTGACTGCCTTAATGTCTTTCTAAGATTGATGGTGAACTATTTCCTTAATTCTCGCAGTTTTGTCTTTCCTTTACAGATTGACATTTTAAATTCTCTAGATATACAAATCCTTATTTTGTTCCTTCATGGTTATCAAATTAACGTTTATTCCAATTTGACAGAGCTTTCACACCGTTACTATAATACAATTAGCGAGGGGACATATTTTAAAAATCGTACATTAATCCTTGAATTATGTTTCATTCGTAGTTTCCAAGCTTAGAGTACAAAGTTCTCATTCAGACCAATGAATGGCATCTGTAGAAACTAGAAGGGGGGGGGGGTTGAATAGTTTCTCATCAGTTTATCTCGTAATTAAAATTCCTTTCAATTAGGTGAGTGCACAAAACTATCTTTTACTTGAAAGCTAGTTGCATAATGATTAGGTTCAATTATAATGCATTAACAATGTATAGTAAGTGTAGTGATAATGAATGTAAGTAAAGAGTAAGGAAAGAAACAACCTAGTAGGAAGACACCAAGATTTATAGTGGTTCGGTAACGAGGTTCTATCCTCGTTCCTACTTCACTCCTCGAGTACACCTTACTCGAGATTTCCACTATATCCACAAGCTCCCTTCTTGGCGAAGAAAACCTTACAACGTCGCTTTCATTATTTTCTGACACTAAGCTAAATGTCGAGACCTAATCTTAGCTAGGACCAATCTACACAACGTCGCCCACTTCACTCTTTTACGACACAAGGCTAGATGTCGAGTTCTAATCTAAAGGTAGAACCAATCTTCAAAACGTTGCCTACTTCACGATTTTCCGACACAAGGCTAGATGTCGAGTTCTAATCCAAAGCTAGAACCAATCTTCACGACTCTTCACTTTGAAGCTAAATGAGAACTTCACACAACACAACTACATATCACTTTATACTTTAGTGAGAACTCACAAGACACAACCACATCACGTTATAGTTTAGTGAGAACTCACAAGACACAACCACATCACTTTATAGTTTAGTGAGAACTAACACAACTAATTACAACTCAACTAATTATATCCAAGTACACACATGTAGCTTGGATCTACACAACATAAATCCAAGCACACACATGTGCAATGGATGTATACAACTCTAATCCAAGAATTCACAAATAGCTTGGATGAACACAACTAGTTCTAGTATTCACAAATACATTGGATCTACACAAGACACAAATAAACAAATGATGAACATGACTAGATCTTTAGGAGAAGGTGATCTTTATCATTGCTACGTCTTTAATCACATCACAAGTATGTGAGTGATCTTCTCTTTGGACAAGGTAAAGAAGGAGATCAAGAGGATAACCTTGAGTAAACATACTTAACACATTAAGTGATCATTTACAAATGACTAGGATTAGAAAGGAGAAAGAAGGCTGAAGAAGATGTCCAAAAAGGGTTGATAAGAATGCAGATTTGATCCACTATTTATAGGACAAAACATCCAACGACTATATATGCCCGCGGTTCCTTATTGGAGCCCGCGGTTCCTTATCGATAAGGAACCGCCATAGGTGCTAAGGTACCGCTGGCGTAGACTCCGCTCCTTTTTGTCTTTTAGTGAATTTGAAATATCTGAGCCTGTTTAAAACTTCAAAGGATATTCTTATGGCATTTGGAATATGCCATATTCAAATTTGCATTTTCATTTTAATAAAACATTTTCTTAAAAAGAAATTTGATTAAAAATCTTTTGTAATGTTTGACTAAAGTGAGTTTTAAGGCTAATCACTTTTATGATCACTAAGCATGATTAAGATATGTTAGTGTAATGATTATTACATTGATGATAGTGTTTGTTAGATAATTTGTTTTATGAGTGTGTTTGACAATAAATGTCTTTGTAATTTGTCGTGATCAAAACTAAGAAAGATTACTTAATACTAACAATGTTTTTAGGCATTGCTTTGCATTAACAAACTCCCCCTTTTTGATTACGACAAACTATAAACTCATTTACGTAAAATAAAAATTTATTCGAATTATTAACGAGTTTATCACTATCATTTCTCCCCTTTGTCGAAGAAAAAAGGTTAGCACAAGTCTTTGAATAAGAAAAGAACCAGACTTTTTCTATTAGCTCCCCCTTGGTGCTTACTCCCCTTGCTTGGGGCACCAAGTCAATGAGCTAAGGTGATATGTTACACAAAGGTTAGAAGAAAGAAAAGAAACACGAATGTATATATGTGCACTACTTACTAACTAACTTGAGAGGGAGAAGGAAAAGAAATATCAAATTAGAAGCAAGCATTTGCTAAGTATGTCCAAAGAGTGTGTATTGGAAACATCATAGTCCAATTGGTGGAATAAAGGAAGAAAAGAAACATCCAAACCAATCGAAGATGATTTAAAATGTCAATGGGTTAAAATTTAGAATTTATGGAATCACCCATAATTAATTTTAAGTTTTAACCATGATCAACTCCTTAACTAATGTGTGAAATAGAATTAGAAGGAAAGATAACACACATAACATTCATATTACAAAAATATGAAATAACATACAAGAAAAATATTCATACACACAATATGAATATTAAAAACAAAAAATATGGAAAATAGTCCACAAAGCATAAGCTACTCTAATAGTGATAATTTTCCAAGATTGCTTAAAATTTATTGATTTAAACAACTAAAGTACAAAATGTGCCTTAGTTGGAAAAGAAAGACGACGAATCATCATTCGAAGTTTTGTTCACGGGAACGAAAACTTTGAGAGGATGTCGAGTGAGGAGGAATTCAGAAAATTTAGCTTGTCATAGATATGAGCAAGTTCAATTTGTTGAAAACGAAAACAAGCACACGAGGAACCATGATGCAAAACAAAGTCGATAGATGGGGGAGGTCCATCTAGATTAGAGGTTGGTGGGGAGGGAGATAATGGATAAGAAATGTTTTCACAATGCGTAGTGAGGTTAGGGAAAGAATTTAGGTCATTGAGTTGAGGAGAGTTGAAAGGTTTAGGTGGTGGTGGAAGAATTTTTTTTCTCCGGTAATTGTATTTATAGAGTAAGTCTCATTCCAATATTGAATCGGAGAGAAAGAGGAATTCTTGGAGGATTTTGAAGAAGAAGAATCATGAGGATTCTTGTTCTTTTTGATGCAAATAGGTTTAACCGAGATTTTTAGTTTCTTTGAAATATTAGAAGAAGAAGCTTTAGGTTGAGAAGTTTGTGACAAAGAAATGTCAAGATTAGAAAAGAAAGAATTAGGCATTATGAGGGATGAAGGAAAGAACTCCCAAAAGAGAAGAATTTAAAGAAAATAGACAAGGCAAAGATTTGAAATGAAAAAGAAAGGTTTTAGAGAATATTTAGCCAAATTGGGTAAACAAATAATCTTAACCAAAACAGTGGTCAAAGAAGGAAGACCAAAAAAAAGCCAAAATCAGCTTTACTGGGTGCGGTTCTTTAAAGAGGCCCGCGGTTCCATATCGATATAGAACCGCCTGGAGGCTTGATAACCGCGTCCAGTGGACTGCAAAACCAGATTTTCAAAAGTTTTGGAGAAAGATAAGACTTTTTCAAAAATTTGCAAATCTTGGATTTTTACCTCTTTTAGCACTAGGGTATGCTATGGTTGCATAAAAGCAACACATTCACAAATATTGTCTTGACAAAGGGTGACAAAATATTTTTTGGTCCAATTTTAAGTCAAACTTTTAGAGGTTGTAATAGATTTAGGTTCAATTTTAAATAAATTAAAGTTGTTTAATGTGATCACTTAGATTAAGGCACATAAAAACTAAATCCATAAATCATCCACATGAGAAAATCATGAGGGAAAGGAAAAGAAATACAAGAATTAAAAAGACAATTAACTGCTACAAAGATAGCTAACACCTAGGTCTTGAGTTCATAGTTCTCTTTTAGCTTGATCTTCTTTTAAAAAGCATGTTAATTTTAAAGTCCACCATTTATCTCCTAGGAGGAGGCATGGAGAACAAGACAAGCAAGAAATCATGAAACCTTCTATTAGGGCCAAGCATCTCCATCCTTAGGTTTTGAATGATGTAGTTATTATAGAGACAACATGGTCAATTTGCACCATGAGCTTCTAAGAACCCAAATAAGTAAGGATCACCCATGAAGTGAGGGATAGGAATGCCCAAAATAGGATCATTAGTGTTAGAGGGTGGAGGAGGTGGTGGAGGCATGGTGTCCAAGGGTGAGATGGGAGAGTTTGTGGAGTGAAAGGAGAGCTGACCAAAGGATCAAGTACAAAGGGGATACTTTATAGAGGTTGAGATTGAGAGATCCCATCCAAAGGAGGACTAGGGGTGAAAGGTGAGGAGAGCTCATTCATTCTTGATTGGAATGAAGAGGAAGTAAAACCATGAGAATGGTTAGTACCATGGGTTGAGTTTGTCTTGCATGGAGCAAGGGGTGGTGAAGGTGAAGATGAAATAAGAATAGGAGAGATCTCATTTTTGGGAGTGTGAAAAGATGAAGAACCAATGTTGGGTATCTTGATCTTAATTTTGAGTCTTCTTTTTGAGGAGAAGTTTTGGAAGAAGTGGATGTTCTAGTAGACACTATGGTTGTGTGTTAACGTTTAGAGAAGAGTTGAAGGGATGAAGAACACAATCAACATGAGGGGGTTTAAGAAGAGAAGGTAATGATCCAAACTAGTAATGGGTTAAAATCATTTTAGGTGAATAATGAAATTAGGTACCCTAGTTTAGGAAAGTGTAGGTTTTTCAAAAAAATTTCAAAGTTTTACACAGATTAAGGAAAACAGTGTAAAGCAAAGATTCTGTCAAAACAGGAACAGGCGGTTCCTTACGTAGGTGCGCATTCCTTATCGCTAAAGAACCGCGGGTTCGATATGGAACCGCGTCCAGTGGTGACAGAAAAGTGCATTCCCTTAAACTTTGGTCAGCCCAGATTTCACACAGGTAAATATCAAGCCAAAGTTAACTATAAGTCAAAATCTAGGAGGCTAACAAACACATAAGATGCATATAGCCATGTAAATCGAAGAATCGACAACATGGATAACAAGGATTAAAATACTAGGCAATCCAAACACAAATTGTTAGTTAAAGAATACACAACATCCTAAGAATAGAGATAAGAGAAGAAATATAGTTCAACAATCCATACATGTTTACACACATGTTAATCTCACAAGAGTGGTATATATCATTCATCTATGATCATTTCCTCCTTTCCTTGATTCACTTCTAATTCGATCCTGAAGATGAAGATTGAGACAATACTGATAGTATGAATCAATGTCTAGTGAATATAATTGAGAGATAGATGATGACAAATCATAACGAGAAATGAGAGAATTGTCTTGAGAGACATTTTCATCTTCATTTGAGTCATGTGTGAGAATTGAAGGGACATTTCCTTCAATGGTAAACATGACTCGAACCACGGAGTGAAAAGAAGAAGGATTTAGAGGAGGATGATCAAGGAGAACTCTCTTAAGAAGCCGTGAGAGGATCATGGCATAAGGAAGAGTAGACCGAGATTTATTGAGAACAAATCTTATCCTTTTAGCCATGAAAAATGCAAGGTTGTATGGAGTAGTGGTAACAACACAATACAACATATGTGCAAGACAAGCAGGCACATGGTTGCGATCACCAACCAAACACATTGCATTTTCCCTAATGATTGCGGCCCAATGGACCATGAAATCACTAAGATCGCTAGTTATTATGTGACAATCTAACATTTTCAGGTAGTGAATTATTTTCTCGTATAATATTTTGAAACTTATTTTTGTGCTGGTTGATGAACTCACAATTTACGGATTTAAATTTGGGCTTACGTGCATAATTTAGCATCCTTTACGATTAAACAGGAAACCTTAGGATTACGTATTTACGTTTTTGAACTCTGTTTTTTATGAGACAATTTTTATTGGATTCGTTTTGTGTCGTTGATTCATAATTTATAAAAACGTTTTTCATGAAATGACCTGAGGGCACGCAAATCGAGGAAACTAGAATCAAGGAATACCCGTAAATTAGTGAGGTGGGACAAAATAATTTATCCCACCCCACTATATCATGGGACGGCCAAACATGACACCACATCAAAGATGTGGCATCATGTTAACTTGTAACTTACAAGTGTAAGCTTAAGCTTAACACTTAAGCTACCAAACAAACAAAAACAACTAGCTAAACACATACCACCATTTCACTCATGCAAACCAACTAAAATACCTCTCAACCACATCACCATTTCTGTCCCACTTTAAGCACAAACACCCCTTTTTGATCTTTTCTAGCCACAAAATACTTGTTATCTAGCTATATCATGGAGTTACCTTGAAGCCTTGATCACTTGGTGGAAATTTTAACAACAAAGGAGGTGATTTGCTTGTGTCCTAGGGCTGATTTCTCAATTTATTTTCTTGGTGTTTGATGATCTTGGGGATACATTTGGTGTTCATCAAGTTCTTGTCTTCCAAAAATAAGATATACTCTTGGTTGGTAAAGAAGATCATCCTTTCCATTTTCTCTTGTTATTTTTGTAAAGATCAAATGTATTTTCTTTCTTGTTGTATATGTATATGATGAATATATGATGATAAAAATGTTGTGTGGGGATCAAGTGTTGATAAATATGCTTAAAAAATTAATAACCATAAGAAACAAAGCTAAAATCATGATTAATTTGTTGGCTGTATAAAAACAGTATGTAACCAAAACTTGAACTGATAAACTTGCATGGTAGAATCCATTTACAGTAAGTACAAGATGTCATACACATGTGAGAGTTGGCCATGCAATGGAATCATTAAAATGAGTGAGATATGATCAAAACAAGATGAGTGTACTAATCTGAATAAGCTGTTTTGTAGGGACTGTTAAGGATATATAAACTTAAAAATAGCAGTAGCTATAGCTATGTTAATTGTAGCACACAATATGAAGATCATGCCACCCAAAAATGAGCTTCTAATTCATTGTATAACTCTAGATATGATAAAAATGGTGAAGATGAAAATAAAAATCAGATTTTGAAGAATTAATGTTTATTACTATTATATAAGCACTCAAATTATATAGTATAAAATGTGAAATTAAAACCCACTAACTTATGAATTTCATTTATATAAATATGTATAAGGTTTACTAAATGAACAATTTATAAAAATGGTAGTTGAATAATATTTATAAGTTATAAAAACTATAAACTTGATTTTTACGACTTTTTCGGCTATTACCGTAAAATTAACGTTTTACGCCAATTAAAACTTAGATGATCAAACCCGTCTAATGTAAAGTTTTTAAAAGTCATATACTGATATATAAGTATCTAATACAAGTAAAAACCGATAAAACCCGATCTATAGGACATACGGACATCAACGAGCTAAGTAAGCATATTGGACTAATAATTGGACTAATAATTGGACTAAATAAGTTAAACACTTAAAAAAAGTACTTATTGGGCTTAACCCATTTGGGCCCAACATGTAAAATGTGAATACTGATAATATGAGTATAAAATGAAATAATACAAGTTAAAGAACTTATAATAAGCTTATTGGACTTAAAATAGGTATATAGGTAAAACTAGTAAACTAGTAAAAAGTTACCAATACGTAAGCACTAAAATGAGTAAACAAGGATATATAAACCCACTTGATCATCATCATATGTCCAAAATCATCATATATATAATGTTATTTTGATAAAGTCATTGGACAAGAGTCTAAGACCGATTATTATTTATATAGGTTTCCGTGACCGAAGCACGCCCGTAGCCGATAATCCGCCTCTCATTATCAACGTGAGTTCATAGCCTCGCACTCTTTTAAATGTTTTATTAAATGATTTGTAAACCCGCGAGGGAGATAACATGCTAGATTTTGATAAAAATAGAACACAAGTAGTCCCGATGGTATGCTTAATGATATGGACCCGAATGATGCTATGACCCTATAAACGATACAAAAAGGATTATTAGTAGTTAGGTTATGTCACTAAAAGTCCCATTAGCATGAATTGTGAACTACCGGGATTTGGTAGACGCTTATGAATTTGATAGTACTATTTGGGGACGATCACCCCAGTTCGCGCCTTGACGGTTGATCCCCGTCGTACCACATTGATTGGTAAGCGAATTTATGTATGAGAAGATTACATAGCGTGATTTTTGTGACGACACGCTAACTTAGATGGGCAAATTGTTTGTCGGGTTCGCGGCCCGTTGTTTTCACAGTAAGGTAACAATGTCATGCGGCTAATAATAATCCTATATAATCTAAATATCCGATATAATACGATGATAATAACGATGAATATATTACCTATTATGGTAATATTGAGGCTACGGTCTCATGGACGGTTTAAGATGTATGCTTGATTTATATATTGCCTGACTAGCAATACGAGGACTTACTTCCGATATTATACTTGTGTTCTGATTTTAACGATTGTTTTATATAACGGTTTTTATTAAACTCTATGAATTCACTCGGCATTCGCTGATATGATTTTTGCATGTTTTTATCTCAGGTGCTTGAAGGTAATCCGGATGGAGATCGACTCTGATGGCCCACATAATATTAAAAATGTTCATTCGATCTATGTTTTGTAAACTTAATGACCTGTATAATTTGGGACCTGTTGTACACTTTAAAACTTTAAATCGAATGAATGTATGTTAAACCTTGTACAACCATTTTTATGTGATGTCTATGATTGGAGTTATTGTGCTATCCCGTAACACTCTGAAAGACCCTTCCGCTGTACCGATACGAAAATTGAGAGTGTTACAGTTTGGTACCAGAGCTCTCGTTATAGAGAACAAAAGATTTTAAAAACCAAGGTTTTGAACAAAACTTTTCAAAATCTTTTGACAATGAACATTTGAGAAAATATTTGAAAAATCTTTTGACTATAACGGTGCCAGAGATCTCTGACGTTACCAACAAGCCCTATTGAGAAGATATATATTTTGATATATATAATTTAATTTATATATGTATATATCATGGTTTCAGTATGTAATTGTTTAAATAGTATGTTATCCTAATACGAGATATATATATAAATGCAGATTGTCATGGCTGACCCTAATATTCTTGTAGAAAACCATGCTATTCTCGAACCTAATGTAGATGATGATCCTTATTTAGACTTAGTAGATTATGATATGGATGATGAGGAGGAACCATTTGAGGATCCCGAGCCCGAGTTAGGACTAGAAGATTAGATTGCCCCTCAGGTTGATATGGTAGAGAATGAGATTGATAATGTTGATATTGAGAATGATGAGGAGATTGGGTTAGATAATTTAGATGATGAGATTGACGACGAGGATGTCGAGGAGGATGTAGGTATAGATGATGAGGTTGATGATGATGAGGAAGCTGAGCTTATTTACCCTTTTTATGTTCCAGAGGGCGAGCCTTTACCCCCACCAGTTTATTTGTCTGATTCTGAGGTTGAGCTACCTAGGGATGAAATGTTTGAATCGTCTGAATCTGATTCTGAATCAGGGGAGGATGAGGATGACAATGCACCTGACGGTACTGATGGTATTGCTACTCATAGACGTGTGATAGGAGAGTCGTCTAGTACTCGAGAGGCTACTCATATTGATGGTCTTGCACCATGGGCCTTGAGACGTGATCTAGATGCTTCCCGTGTTAAGAGTAGTATGACAGAGATTGGATTAGGTGTTGTTCAGACTCATGTTGCTTATTTGGAGTCGAAGACTAAGGTTGGTGAGAAAGAGCGGGAATTGATTAGTTTGGATTTGACTGATGTAGAGCGTGGTTTGAATGAGGCTTTTAGGAGGTTATCGGTGTTAGAAAGTGGTGAGTTTGCTGCTATGAAGAAAAAGGTGAATTCTATGGAGATTCAGCTGAGTGTAGCTCGTGCGATGCGTTAGAAAGCTGAGAAGGAGTTGAATATATCCGTGGGTTGGAATAGTAGATTTCATGCTGACATGGTTGAAAGAGGAGTGATCCGTAAGCGCCCAGCTGAAGATGTGTCTAGCGATCGTCCGACAAAGATACAGAAGACGATGGATGATGGACCATCTGGCGGTTCTCAGTAGATCAGTTTGTGTTTTGTAGTGACCTTTGTATCTTTTGTACTTTTGTAGCTTTGACTGAACCGACTTGTTAGTAGTAGATTTGGCACGAATTTTGAGTATATATAGTGCTAGAACTTTGATATGGGATGTAACTAAGACAAGGATTTTGTTTCAAATCGAATGAAATATGTATCTTGTCTTGAATTCCATAATGTGCCTTATTTGTATCTTGATTATGAATTCAAACCATATTATATGAATCCCTCGATTGGGTGAATGCTTAATACTTAGAAATTGTGAAACTATAGAACTATGCCGCCCAAGAAGGCTGTGACTGAGGATGATGTACGTAGGATTATTACGGAGCAAGTTACCGCATCTATGACTGAATTTATGGCAAATGCTAGAAATGAAGCTGGCGGTAGTGGAGCTGGCGGTAGTGGAATTGGCGGTACTAATGTGAATGTGAATGCTAATAATGTGAATGCTAATGCTGGAGGAAATGTAGGAGGACTTGGAACTAATGCACCTGAAGTTGGTGGCTATACTTATGTGACGTTCATGAAGTGTGAACCTCTACCTTTTAATGGAATTGAAGGTGCTGTAGGACTAAGCCAGTGGATTGAGAAGATTGAGTCGGTGTTTCGGATTAGTAAGTGTAAGGAGGAAGATAAGGTGACTTTTGCTATGGCTACTCTTAAAGGTCGTGCGTTGACTTGGTGGAACGGGAGAATTGCTTTCATGGGTCTTGATGCTGCTAATGCTACTCCTTGGGCTGAAATTAAGAAGTGGATGTCTTTGTAGTTTTTTCCCCGTAGTGTGATTATTAGGTTAGAACAAGAGTTGATTCATTTGAGAATGAAAGGTGGACATTGATAGTTATACAAACCGATTCCATGAGTTGGCCTTGCTATGTCCTCGATTGGTGGAACCCGAAGAGATCCGAATTGAACAATATATTAAAGGGTTGACCAGGAATATCCGGGGGGACGTGACATCATCTAAACCACTGACCATTGATGATGATGTTCGAATGGCTTACCAACTCATTGGACAGATAATTCAGGATAGGGAAGATGAAGCCCGTGTTGGTGAGAAAAGAAAGGGAGACGGTGATCGTGTAGATAGAGGTGATAATAGGAATAATTTCAATCACCGTGAGAACTATAGAAAGGGGAATGCAAATGCTCTTACCAACAATACACCGCGCAACGATGATAGATGTCCTAAGTGTGGCAACAAGAGGCATGCTGGCGACTGCTGGAAGTGCCAAAATTGCGGAAAGCTTGGACACAAGGTTGAAAGGTGTAAGAAGGGAACCATTTGCTTCAATTGTAGTGAAGAAGGTCATAGGAAATCGGAATGCCCCAAGTTGAAAGCGATTGTACCTGGAAGAAAACCCCAGGGTGGTATCTATCAACTTGGAACAATTGAGGTGACGAAAGAGGATACGAATGTCGTTACCGGTATGTTTTTACTCAACAATCATTATGCTGTTGCTTTATTTGATTCGGGTGCTGATAGGAGCTTTGTATCCACTAAATTTAGTGCCCTTATTGACATTGAACCTGTTGAGATAAATACCAGTTACGTGGTGGAATTGGCTGATGGTAAATTAGTGAAAACTAATAAGCTATTAGAAGGATGCTCTCTAAATCTCTTGAACTATTCCTTTCCGATTGATTTGATGTTGATAGAATTAGGTAGTTTTGATATTATTATTGGTATGGATTGGTTGTCGTTGAATAATGCTACTATTTTGTGTGGAGAGAAGAAAGTTAAGATTCCTCTTAGTAATAGGACGTTAGTAATTGATGGTAATCGAGGTGAATCCCGTTTGAAAATCGTTTCATGTATTAAAGTCCAAAAGTACATCAGGAACGGTTGTGAGTTATTCGTAGCTCAAGTGACCGGGAATGAGTGTAGGGAGAAACGATTGGAAGATGTACCTATTATTTGTGAATTTCCTGAGGTATTTCCTAAAGATTTACCCGGACTTCCACCGATAAGGCAAGTAGAGTTTCGAATCGATTTAATTACTGGTGCTGCACCGTTGGCACGTGCGCGTTACAGATTAGCCCCTTATGAATTAAAGGAGTTATTTGAGCAACTTAAGGAGTTGTCTGATAAAGGTTTTATTCTGCCGAGATCGTCGCCTTGGGGAGATCCAGTCTTGTTCGTTAAGAAGAAGGATGGATCTTTCCGTATGTGCATTGATTATAGGGAACTGAATAAGTTGACAATCAAAAATCGATATCCTTTACCTAGGATTGATGATTTGTTTGATCAACTACAAGGATCTAGTGTGTATTCTAAGATAGATTTATGGTCAGGATATCACCAACTTCGCGTCCGTGAAGAAGATATTCCTATAACTGCATTTAGAACTCGTTATGGACACTATGAATTTCAAGTAATGCCATTTGGGTTAACTAACGCACCTGTGGTTTTCATGGATTTAATGAATCGAGTGTGCAAGCCCTACTTGGATAAATTTGTGATTGTGTTTATTGATGATATTCTAATCTATTCTAAGAATGAAGATGAACATAGAGAACATTTAAGGATTGCTTTGAATTTGTTGAAGGATGAAAGGTTATATGCTAAGTTTTCAAAATGTGATTTCTGGTTGGATTCTGTGCAATTTCTTGTTCATGTGATTAACAAAGATGGAATTCATGTTGATCCTGCAAAGGTTGAAGCCATTAAGAATTGGTCTGCACCGACAACGCCAACGGAAGTGCGACAGTTCTTAGGATTGGCTGGCTATTATAGGCGATTCATTAAAGAATTTTCTTTGATAGCTAAACCCTTGACTAAGCTTACCCGGAAGAATAAACTTTTCGTTTGGGGAAGTGATGAAGATGGAGCATTTCAGACATTAAAGCAAAAATTATGTACTGCGCCAATCTTATCATTACCCGACGGGAGTGAATATTTTGTAGTGTATTGTGATGCATCTATTAGAGGCTATGGAGTTGTTTTGATGCAGCGAGAGAAAGTGATAGCTTATGCTTCTAGGCAATTAAGGAAGAATGAGGAGAATTATACTACTCATGATCTTGAGTTAGGAGCTGTAGTCTTTGCTCTTAGGTTGTGGAGACATTATCTGTATGGCACCAAGTGTACGGTATTCACTGATCACAAAAGCCTACAGTATATTCTCGATCAAAAGGAATTGAACATGAGGCAACGAAGATGGATAGAGTTGTTAAGTGATTATGATTGTGATATAAAATATCCCTCGGGAAAAGCCAATGTTGTTGCCGATGCGTTAAGTAGGAAAGATAGAGAGCCTATCAGGGTACGTTCTCTAGTCTTGACCGTGCACAATAATTTGCCTGAGCAAATTAGAAATGCGCAAATAGAAGCTTGTAAGAAGGAAATTTTTTTTAATGAAGGGTTCCGAGGAGAAAGAGATCCTTTAGAGGTTAGAGCTGATGGAGTGAAATGCTTAAGAGGTCGTATGTCGATACCTAAGTTTGGAGGCTTAAGAGACTTAGTTATGTTAGAATCCCATAAATCTAAGTATTCCATTCATCCAGGATCTGATAAGATGTACCATGATTTGAAGAAGTTGTACTGGTGGCCGAATATGAAAGCTGACATAGCTATGTATGTTCTTCAATGCTTGACTTGTGCTAGAGTTAAAGCTGAACATCAAAAGCCATCAGGACTACTTCAACAGCCAAATATTCCTGAATGGAAGTGGGAGCGAATTACGATGGACTTTATCACCAAGCTTCCTAGAACATCATCTGGAAACAACTCGATTTGGGTCATTGTCGATACACTGACCAAATCAGCACACTTCATTCCGGTTAAAGAGCAATTCTCACTTGAGAAGCTGACTCGTATATACCTTGAGAATGTTGTATGCAAGCATGGAGTGCCTGTATCGATCATTTCAGATCGAGATCCTAGATTCGCATCGAATTTTTGGAAATCTCTCCAAAGATCTTTGGGAACGAATCTAGACATGAGCACTGCTTATCACCCCCAGACTGATGGGCAGAGTGAAAGGACGATACAAACACTAGAAGATATGTTGTGAACTTGTGTGTTAGATTTTGGTAAGAATTGGGATAAACATTTGCCGTTAGCTGAGTTTTCGTATAACAATAGTTACCATTCTAGTGTTAAGGCTGCACCGTTTGAAGCTTTGTATGGTAGGAAGTGTAGATCTCCTGTATGTTGGAGTGAAGTTTGGGATACCCAGCTCACGGGACCGGAATTGATCCGGGATACTACGGAGATGATAGTTCAGATTAAGAATAGGTTGTTGGCTGCCCGTAGTAGACAGAAAAGTTACGCGGATGTGCGGCGGAAGCCAATGGAGTTTAAAGTGGGTGACCAAGTAATGTTGAAAGTATCGCCATGGAAAGGCGTTATAAGATTTGGAAAGCGAGGAAAATTTAATCACCGTTATATTGGACCCTTTAAGATTTTATCTAGAGTAGGTCCGGTGGCTTACAAACTAGAGTTACCCCCAGAACTTCATGGTGTTCACAACACATTCCATGTATCTAATCTGATGAAATGTCTAGCAGTGAGTGATGAGAAAATTACATTAGATAAGGTTCGGATAGATGGGAAGTTGCATTTTATCGAAGAGCCCGTAGAGGTTATGGATCGTGAGGTAAAGCAACTGAAACAAAGTCGGATACCTATTGTCAAGATCCGATGGAATTCAAAGCATGGACTGGAATATACTTGGGAACGAGAGGATGAAATGTGGAAGAAATATCCGCACCTCTTCGATTTCAATAAGAAACGGACATCCAAATGAAATGGATCACGAGGACGTTGATCCTTTTTAGGAGGAAAAGCTGTGATAATCTAACATTTTCAGGTAGTGAATTATTTTCTCGTATAATATTTTGAAACTTATTTTTGTGTTGGTTGATGAACTCACAATTTACGGATTTAAATTTGGGCTTACGTGCATAAGTTAGCGTCCTTTACGATTAAACCGGAAACCTTAGGATTACGTATTTACGTTTTTGAACTCCGTTTTTTATGAGACAATTTTTATTGGATTCGTTTTGTGTCGTTGATTCATAATTTATAAAAACGTTTTTCGTGAAACGACCCGAGGGCACGCAAATCGAGGAAACTAGAATCAAGGAATACCCGTAAATTAGTAAGGTGGGACAAAATAATTTATCCCACCCCACTATAGCATGGGACGGTCAAACATGACACCACATCAAAGATGTGGCATCATGTTAACTTGTAACTTTCATGTGTAAGCTTAAGCTTAACACTTAAGCTACCAAACCAACAAAAACAACTAGCTAAACACATACCACCATTTCACTCATGCAAACCAACTAAAAATCCTCTCAACCACATCACCATTTTCGTTCCACTTTAAGCACAAACACCCCTTTTTGATCTTTTCTAGCCACAAAATAGTTGTTATCTAGCTATATCATAGAGTTACCTTGAAGCCTTGATCACTTGGTGGCCATTTTAACAACAAAGGAGGTGATTTGCTTGTGTCCTAGGGCTAATTTCTTAACTTATTTTCTTGGTGTTTGATGATCTTGGGGATACATTTGGTGTTCATCAAGTTCTTGTCTTCCAAAAACAAGATATACTCTTGGTTGGTAAAGAAGATCATCCTTTCCATTTTCTCTTGTTATTTTTGTAAAGATCAAATGTATTTTCTTTCTTGCTGTATATGTATATGATGAATATATGATGATAAAAATGTTGTGTGGGGATCAAGTGTTGATAAATATGCTTAAAAAGATTAATAACCATAAGAAACAAGGCTAAAATCATGATTAATTTGTTGGCTGTATAAAAACAGTATGTAACCAAAATTTGAACTGATAAACTTGCATGGTAGAATCCATTTACAGTAAGTATAATATGTCATACACATGTGAGAGTTGGCAATGCAATGGAATCATTAAAATGAGTGAGATATGATCAAAACAAGATGAGTGTGCTAATCTGAATAAGCTGTTTTGTACGGACTGTTAAGGATAGATAAACTTAAAATGAGCAGTAGCTATAACTAAATTAATTGTAGCACATAATATGAAGATCATGCCACCCAAAAATGAGCTTCTAATTCATTGTAAAACTTTAGATATGATAAAAATGGTGAAGATGAAAATAAAAATCAGATTTTGAAAAATTAATGTTTATTACTATTATATAAGCACTCAAATTATATAGTATAAAATGTGAAATTAAAACCCACTAACTTATGAATTTCATATATATAAATATGTATAAGGTTTAATAAATGGACAATTTAAAAAAATGGTAGTTGAATAATATTTATAAGTTATAAAAACTATAAACTTGATTTTTACGACTTTTTCGGCTATTACCGTAAAATTAACGTTTTTCGCCAATTAAAACTTAGACGATCAAACCCGTTTAATGTAAAGTTTTTAAAATTCATATACTGATATATAAGTATCTAATACAAGTAAAAACCGATAAAACCCGAACTATAGGACATACGGACATTAACGAGCTAAGTAAGCATATTGGACTAATAATTGGACTAAATAAGTTAAACACTTATAAAAAGTACTTATTGGGCTTAACCCATTTGGGCCCAGCATGTAAAATGTGAATACTGATAGTATGAGTATAAAATGAAATAATACAAGTTAAAGAACTTATAATAAGCTTATTGGACTTAAAATAGGTATATAGGTAAAACTAGTAAACTAGTAAAAAGTTACCAACACGTAAACACTAAAATGAGTAAACAAGGATATATAAACCCACTTGATCATCATCATATGTATAATGTTATTTTGATAAAGTCATTGGACAAGAGTCTAAGACCGATTATTATTTATATAGGTTTCCGTGACCGAAGCACGCCCGTAGCCGATAATCCGCCTCTCATTATCAACGTGAGTTCATAGCCTCGCACTCTTTTAAATGTCTTATAAAATGATTTGTAAACCCACGAGGGAGATAACATGCTAGATTTTGATAAAAATAGAACACAAGTAGTCCCGATTGTATGCTTAATGATATGGACCCGAATGATGCTATGACCCTATAAACGAGACAAATAGGATTATTAGTAGTTAGGTTATGTCACTTAAAGTCCTATTAGCATGAATTGTGAACTACCGGGATTTGGTAGACGCTTATGCATTCGATAGTACTATTTGGGGACGATCACCCCAGTTCGCGCCTTGACGGTTGATCCCCGTTGTACCACATTGATTGGTAAGCGAATTTATGTATGAGAAGATTACATAGCGTGATTTTTGTGACGACACGCTAACTTAGATGGGCAAATTGTTTGTCGGGTTCGCGGCCCGTTGTTTTCACAGTAAGGTAACAATGTCATGCGGCTAATAATAATCCTATATAATCTAAATATCCGATATAATACGATGCTAATAACGATGAATATATTACCTATTATGGTAATATTGAGGCTACGGTCTCATGGACGGTTTAAGATGTATGCTTGATTTATATATTACCTGACTAGCAATACGAGGACTTACTTCCGATATTATACTTGTGTTCTGATTTTAACGATTGTTTTATATAACGGTTTTTAGTAAACTCTATGAATTCACTCGGCATTCGCTCATATGATTTTTGCATGTTTTTATCTCAGGTGCTTGAAGGTAATCCAGATGGAGATCGACTCTGATGGCCCACATAATATTAAAAATGTTCATTCGATCTATGTTTTGTAAACTTAATGACCTGTATAATTTGGGACCTGTTGTACACTTTAAAACTTTAAATCGAATGAATGTATGTTAAACCTTGTACAACGTAACACTCTTAAAGACCCTTCCGCTGTACCGATATGAAAATTGAGAGTGTTACATATTAATTCCCAAGGAGTGAGAGCACGAAATTCTCCTTCAGAATTACCAAGGATAGGATGTCCATGAGGTGAAGCAAGGGCACGAGTGATGGCCGAAGTTGAAGGAATCTCAGTAAAGTAGTGCACATCAACAGGGGCCGATTCTAAGTGGTTTACACTCTAAGCATCGGTGAACCTAGATTGACCTTCGTATGGAACTCCGAGAATCTCACCAAATTCCTAGAGAGTGTATACAAAGGTTTTCCCCTTAATGGAAAATCTTAAAGTTAAACCATTGTTGATGTGCATTACTTGAATGAGTTAAAGAATTCCATGAGGAAAGAAGGAAAGATTGGCTCATCAATATCAAGCAAACAATCTAATCCAATGGCATTGAACAAGAATCGAATGAAATCAAGTCCACGATGGTTAGAAGGAATAATACGTCCTTCATGGAAACAACGAGACTCGAGATTATGATAAGAGTTTTGAAAAGAGCGAGATTGATTAGTCAACAAAGGATTAGGCATGTATCTTCTAGTAAGTAGATTGTCATTTTGATATCCTGTGGTCATGATAATAGTACCTAAAAATAACATATAAACATATTTCTCCAATTACTCATATGTTACATTTAAACCAAAAATCAAGGAAAGTGAGAATGTGTTTTATCAATCTCTTGATAAATCAAGGATTAATCCTTATCATTCTCATATTCATAATGTACCCATTTCACCATTGATCAAAACATATGAACTATGTAAGATCAACAATGAACTAGAACATTGGTTTTTCAAAACAAAGTTTTTAGGTAAGCATTTAACAATGCCATTACCAACTTGTTCATGGGTTCATATCAATTCCATCAATTAACCAAATTATTTAGTCAAAATTTAGATTTGTTCTACAAATTGGTTTTAGTGAAATCTCAATGAATATGAACCTAAAGAATCATAGTAAGAATACTATGTCAACTCATATTCCTAATAAGGTTCTAATTCAATGTCAATTTTAAATAGCCTCAATTATGAATGTATGAACCCTAAAACAAATTAGATGAAATTGACAGAAATAACTTACAATTAATTGATCTTGGATGATGGATGAGTGAAACCCACAAACTTAAATCAAATAATTTGAGTAATTGAAGGTTTTTGAACTTCAACAATGGTGGAAAAACAAAGAAAACCGTTTGCTGTGTGTGAAGGAGAGAGAGGGTCTAGTTTGAAAAAGATATTTTAATAAAACTGGCGCTCTTACAAAAGCTACTGCCCGCGGTTCCTTATCGATAAGGAACCGCGCCATTGAGCCGCCAAGATAAAGAACCGCCTACAGAGGCAGGTTTTTATCAAAGAAAGACGATGAATTTTTGAAAACCAAATTTTTTAATATACTTAAAAATATATCTTAAACCTTTTAGGATATCATTGGACCACCACAACACTAGGTAATTGATGAGATGGCTTTTATACATGATCTCATCGTTCTTTTCGGGCTTTAAATGCGTAAAATGTCATTAATATACCATATATATGCTTGTATTTGTTTACTTGTGTGTCTTAGGTATGGATATCGTAAAAAAGACAAAAGATCACAAGAAACAAGGAAAAATGGACACGAGAAACGAAGCCGTACAAAGAATCGGGCCCTAGTTCATGAATTTTCCAAGATAAACCCTTGAAGACTTGAAGATGTACAAGATTGATCCTAAAAATATGGAGAAATGACACTTAAAACCCTTGTATATTCATAATTACAAGTTTGGTCCCTTAAGTTTGTCAAAATTTTAAAATGGTCCTTCAACTTTGAAGAATCGGCAAGTTTAGTCCCTCATCAATTCTAAATTGTCAATAATGGTCCCTCATGCAGTCAAAGATACAATGAAGACCTTTGAAGATCAAGAATGTCCAAGATCAGTCCCTCAAATATTCAAAATTGGCAAAAACAACCCTTGAAACCCTTATCATAAAGTTTGGTGGCCAATATGTAAACTTAGAAACTTATTTAACAAAGGATATCAAGTTTGGTTGGCTGAAAACATTGTTTACAACTTCTGCCAAAACACAAGGGCTACTAATGTCAATATCCAAAGTTCAAATGGCACAAACACGCGCCAAACACTTCACACCCCCTTATTTTGGATCAAACGAGTTATTGTTTACCATCAAGAACCAGAACTTACCCCACTTAAAACAAAGGGTAAAATGAAATTACCCAGGCACACGCTTAATTCACATGCCCAGGAACTCATCCCACACAGAAAACCCCAATCCCCACTCACCATCTGACCCCACCATTCAACACGTCACCCAATCATATCAAACCTTCACCTCCAAGGCTTGCCACGTGGCCAAATCAATAGCCAAGACTCAATGCTTAACCCCAAAGCTAAAATGAACGTCTCTGATTCATTTGGAGAGCTCACAAACATCAAATGCCATCAAGCACTCAAGGGCATATTTGAGATTTCATAGCTAGGGTTTTCATGTATTTTTTCCTTCTAGAATGATCCTAGTCGTCTATAAAAGGAGACCTCAACATGTGAGAGTCCCTTTGTTCCAAATTTTAGCTATCTTCTTTGTAATTCCTTTTTATTGAAATAAAATTTAAGTTTCTGAAAATTGTGGTTTCTCTTGTTGTTATTTATAAAAGTTTGGTGATTGAATAGCTGAAATCTGAGTTCCATATTCATGTTTTGTTGTTTTTGAGGAAAGGTTTTATGGGATAAAACTCTTGTTTTTAAAAAATCAGATTTTATATTATTTGTTCATCCTTGTGGTTTGTTGATCTTAACAGGTAAAAGGAAGCTGGTGCTTGTTTTGCTAGCACCTCAGCTCAAACATTCCAAGGATTTTATGTAAGTCTTGGAGGTTTGCGTCTCTCTCCTTTTTCATTTTTCTGATTTTTGCTTAACATTTGGTGATTTTGCATGATTTGTTGTGGATCTGTGTTTTGTGGCTTGATTTGAGTTTCTGAGGTTGATTAAGAGTTGTTAGGGTTGATTAGATCTTGTTTGATAGGTTAAATCATAACAATCCTTTGGAAGATTGCAAAATCAGATTCCAAAGGGGTGTTTGGGTTAACTGATTCAAAGGGATTTAAGGCAGCTTGTGTTGTTATACTTGGTTCTATTGTGTTGTTATCTGTTTGCCTGGTGCTAAGTGTTCATTATCTACAAGTTTTGTGACTTGAAACAACCAAATAAATCAAAAGGCTATAAAATCAGTTTTACTTGGGTATTTTGGCTAAAATTTTGGGGACACCTAGATCTAACGGTAGAATAGGGTTAACAAGTGTTAAATTTTGGTTAACTTAATCAGGGAAAGAGACTTGAAGGCTTAAAATTGGATTGGGGGTCAAATAGATCAGCAAAAGGATTTTGGATAATCACTTTTGCTTATCAGAAACTTTTGGTGCTTGAATCTGCTTATTTGCTTTGATCCATTGCTTGAAACAAGTTTATTTGTGCTTATTGGACTTTATTATAGCTTGTGTATGCATTTGGTTCAATTTGGCTGGCTTATTCATGCTCAAACTGCTTATTTGTTCATAACTGCTTATTTTCAAGGTCTGTGCAATATCCGTGGACTGTTTGCTTATTCTGGGCTTATTGAGTGAACGAAATTGTGATTTCTTTGTTGATATTGACTCCTTGTGATTCACTGACCACAAGGGTGCCCTTGTTTCCATTTGAATCCAACTGGATCTCTCTAAAAAAAGCAAGTCAAATAGTCAAAGAAGTGGGAACTCCTTTCCCCTGCTGCTAGCCACTGCTAGTGTTATTTCAACTGGTGCTTATCAATAAGCTATTCTAGCTTATTTTAACCAGCAACAACTTTGAATTTGTAATAGGTGTCACTTATTTGACCCAATTGTTCATTCTGGAGCATTTGAGGGTTTGACTTTGAGGTTTGACTAGAAAACGAAACACTTTGACATTTATTAAGTGCTTATCAGCTTATTGTGCTTATTTGGCTTGGCTTATTGAACTTTTATTTGTTGATTTGTCTTAATTAAGTCATTTAGAGTCTTTTTCAACTTATTATAAGGTCTAAGGTGGTCTAGAACTCCAAGTCGACTATTTTGTCTTTTAGTGAAAATCTTCTTGGCTTATTTCTGTCTTATTGAGTGTGCTTTTTCAAAATTTCTTTTCACAGATCTCTTAGGCACCTAAAAAGAAGGTTGTGTGTTTAAGCAGAGCTTATGGCATTGGCTTATTGCTTAATGGGCTTATTGGCCCAATAAGAATAAGCTGTTGACTATTTAAGTTGTGATAAACTCAAAATCAGCTTTTGGGCCTTCAGACTTTTGTGTTTAAAATTGAATTTTGAGTCAGATAGGGCTTTTTCAGGTCATTTGGGCCTAGTTTGACTTTTTGGGCCCAAAAGCCCATTAAGGTTGACTATTTTTGGTTTTAGCCCATTTGGGGGCCCATTAGGGGTATTTTGGTAATTTCACTTTCATTTTCTGATTATTTAGGTTAAAATAAACTAGTTTGCAAGTTTTTAGAATTTTTTTATAATTTTTGGATTTTTAATATTATTTTAATATTATTTTATTATTAAATTTCAATTTCACATTTTTGCATTTTTATATTTTTCTTAGATTTAATACATTAAAATAGGATTTTTGCAACTCTTAGATTAATTTTATCATCATTTTCCTAATTTTTATAAGTATTTTAAGTTTAAATAGTTTTCAAATAATTTTAAATAGTTTTAATTAGTTTAAAATTTTATAAAAATAGTTTCTAATCTTTTTAGGTCATTTTAGAGGTTTACCAAGTGAAAAATCTTTATTTGGGCTTTTTGATAATTAATTTGATTTTTAGGGCTTTAATTAGCATTTAAAAAATAATATTTAATTAATTAAAAGCTTTGAAAAAGTTTTGATCATTTGTAAACTCTTAGTTTATTTAATTTGATTTTTGGTAATTTTTTGGGAATTTTTAGAATTAATTTTTATTTTAGCCCTTTTTACGGTTTTACGTTTAGTCGTCGTAGTAATTAATTTAACGTCTTCGTCATTCTATTTTCTCATCCCCTTCTTTCAAATATTAATCTCAAATCTTGTTACATTTTATTCACACACATATACCTCCTTGGGAAACGAACATTCACCTTTGGGTCATTAGTGTTTGATTTTCCTAAATCATCACTTAATACTTTCCGCTTTTATGCTCTTTTTCCTAAAAGACGTAAGTTTACCACAATCATTCTGGCGCCGCTGCCGGGGAGGTGTGTCGTGATTAATTTGTCTTGTTGTTTTTAATATTAACCATAAATAATATTAATGTAGGAATTTTCTCAATTCTTTTTAAATCTTTATTTATCGTTCCTCGACTCACTCGAATTGATATCTAATTTTAACGTGGATTAATTGTTCTTGGTGAATATAACTTTGTTTGGTATTTTAAAACTAAAAACTATTTAACCTAATTAAAAAGAAATTATTTAATTAAAAATAAAATAATTTTCTACTATTAAAAATCTTAATTAAAACTAATTTAAACAAAACAATTTAAAAATCTAATTTAAACTATTTAAAACTAAAACTATTTGAAAAGTAACTACCTAACCTATTTAAAAAGAAAGTATTTTAAAACTAATTAAATCTTAATTAAACAAGTAAACTAATTAAAAACTATTTTTATAAAAAAACTATTAATTAAAATTAATTAAACAAGTAAAATATATTTTTTTTATATTTTTTTATTTTCTTAAACCCTATATTTCTTAAACTTTATAAAAACTATTAATTAAAATTTATAAAAACTATTAATTAAATTTAAACAAAAACTTGTAATTAAATTAATTTAAATAAACTGACACCAATTAACAAACCTATATTAATTACTAAAACTGTATTTAAACACAAACAAGTAACTAGATGAATTGGTTATCAAATTGGGCAGTTGTACGGCAGGTCACAGGTTCGAGTCTCGTTGGAGACAATTTTTGTTTGATATATTTTTTTTTGGAATTTATGAAACACATAGACCAAATGGGCCTGTTGCTTTATGCAGCAAATATCAGCAAAACATCAAAACCAAATAAGCACAATATGCTTAAACAGAAAATAAGCAGATAAAAATTCAAATATCAGTTAAATCTAAGAACAAAAATTAAAAAGGCAAAAGCAGATTATATAAATTTAAAACAGATATAAAACTTATACTAAACAGATTAAAATAAAAACTTAAATCTAAACAGGGAACAACTTAATCAAACTATATTAGCAGACACTTAAAGCACAAAATCAACAAGCAATAAAATCACTAAATTAATCAGCAAAGAGAAACTACATCAGCAAACTATCTATCTAAACAATCAAAACATCAACAACTATCAAACTTAACAATACCAATCCAATATTACTCAGCTATGAAAACAAATACCATAAGCAGATCTAAACAACACTAAACAAACTAAAATCTCGAAATACTCAAACAGCTTAAATCTAAACTATGATATCAGAAACTTTAACAATATCAGATTAAGCAGACTAAGAAAACTAGCACACAAAACTCAATCAAAACTCAAAAATATAAAAGCAAAATCAGACTAAGACAGATAAACTCAAGCATATAAGACTTATAAAAAGAAAAAGAACTAAAACCTTGTGTCGAATCCGTTGAGCAGAAGGATAGGCGCTGAGCCCCCTTTAATTGAACCTAGACCACCTTAAACATCAACACCATTCGCGAACCACAATCATCAACTATCGAACCACGAACCAGAAACATCAACTCGAACCAGAACTTTTATAAAAACTTCCCAGTAGGGGAAATTTATCAACCACTTTTATTTAATATTAGTAATTAAAAACAGATTAAAGAGTAAATTGCAATAAAATTTAAATAATTAAAGAGACAAGATTAAACTAAATAAAATTTTATTAATAATAGAAACGGATTACAATACTTTTGAAAGAAAATTACAATTAACCTAAAATCTATTTTTGCATAAATAAAAATAAAATAAAAATGGCACACCCAATTACACGTTTGTGGGGGGGGGGGGTTTATAAGGAAACCCTAAACTTGATGGTGAAGCTTTGTGGAGCACATCTTTAATCTTGGCCGCTCTTTTCTTCTTCTCTCATTCTCTTTCTTGATTTCTTCGATCCAACGGCTGAAAATGACACCCCTTGCACACGGATTGCCAACGTGTCAAGGGGTGTGTTTGTTGTGCTTCTTTAGATCTGAGGTGGCCTAATTTCCCAATCTGTGGTGGTGATTTGTTTAAACCAATCAGGAGATGGGAATGGAGTCACGTAGACGAGGACCACCATCATCTTCTTCCCGAAAAGATTGGGAATTAATTTCCCAACGTGATATACACGCGCCTCACAAAAAAGCCCCAATATTTTTGGTGTAATTTTTTATTAGGGTTTCAGATTCGGGGTAGGTTAAATAAAAGGTTTGGTGTCTGGGTTTTTTTGAGAGAGAGAGATAAAAGTGAGGGTTCATAGGTTGTATCAAAATGAATGTGTGGTGTAAGTTTAAAACGTGTGTGTGAATGGGAGTAAATAGTTGGTAAATGTTGACCAAACTTTGACCTAACAAAGTTTAAAAACTTTGTTTTACACCGTCACTTATTTTGTAAATAGGCCTGACCCAAAACTCCCATTCGTCTCATTTTTGTTAAGGTTTTGGGCTTTTGGTCTATTCAATTCCATCCGTGTGATATAACATGTAATTGGGCCTTTGTTGGGCTGTTTTGCCAAAAGTAAGTAATAACAATCCACTATTGGGCTTTTGGGCCCAATAAGCAAATGTGGGACCCACAAGGCCCAATTAACTCCGATAATATTAAATCCACTAAAAACGAGCTCGATTTCGGCTTCCTTGTTCTTTTCTTCAAAACCCGTGTCGATTTTGCCGTTTTTCGTGATCTTTGGTACACTTTTGGTTCTTTGACTTTGTCTTTGTCTCTTTTTTGGACTTTTCTTCAACATTTGACCGTGAAATCCCGTGTTTTCTTTCCTTTTGATCTTTTGTACCTATTTCACACAAAAACACAAAACCACGCGTAATTCCGACTTTTACGATATTAAACACATGATTAGGTCTTGTTTTTCATTGATTTTAGTGGCAAAAGGATAAGTGTTTACACACTTATTAAATCCCCTTCACTTGACCATTTCAATGACCCCATGCAATGCATAATTTTAAAGTATAAAGTTACATTTTCCTCATAATTAATCCATCTTAGCCTTTATTTAGATATACTATTACTACTATGATGAAAAGATAAAAACTTTAAAGGAAACAAAAGTTATAACAATTTATTAACTTGGAAATTATTTGATGGAAGAAACTCGTAAAGAAATCTAAGACTTAGATTAGGGCTTTGGTGTCATGAATATTAATCACCCTCAAGTTTCACGTTCCCCCATACCAAGCTTAAAAACGAGATCATTGTTTACCATAAGTTCTTAAGCTAAAACCACTTATATAAGACAATTGTGTAATACTCTTTCTCCAATTCCTAAGTTGTATCTCTAGCTTTTAAGGATTTTCATTCACCTATAGGTTCATTTGACTTATTTGATAATTATTAGTCCAAAAATGAAGGCAAAACGGTGCAAACCCGACACTCAAAACCTAACCTCGTCCTCAAAAATGTTGTCACTAAAGTAAGCCTACATCAAGGATGATTTAACACGATTTGGGGAATAAATTCCCGGATCCAAAATTTGGCCAATAGTACTACTTATTAATTATTCCTCCAAAGTCATGTAGACTTTATGTGGAGTTTAGCAAGTTCACATCATATACCCTTAGGCTCTTTAAGATGTAAGAATGCTCCTCATCTATTGTCCACACCCTAAGGCTCCTTGAACGATAAACAAGGGAATTGATTTTTGATCAATTTTTATTCAACACTTACCATCCTATACACCCTAAGGCTCTAATGATAAGGTTCGTGCTACATGCCCCACACCATAAGGCTCCTTTAGGTCATGTTTTAATCTTATTCTTTCTTATTTATGACAGATATAGTAGGCCAAATTCCGCGGTCTCATGGTTTGAATACCTCCTACTTAGTGGTTATGAGCCACCTTAGTCAGAAGTCCACAACGCTGGCACCCTCAATGTGTTCATGCTTTAATTACAAGGAGATAAAAGATTTGGCTAAGAGCTAAGATATCGAATCTACACCGCAAAAATCCTCATTTATTAAGCAATTAAATATACAAGCGGGAAGAAAGAGCCACAAAACTCATATAAGAAAGAATTAACCCTTAAACTTATTATCAACTCTATCATCTCTCATTCTCCACAATTTAAAATCTCAAGGAATGAGACTCGTGGATGCTTAGCCTAATAAACCAATTAAGGTCCATATGGTTAAGGATACCAGCTAGAGTAAAACTTGGATAAGTAAACTCGGGTTGAGTCAAAATATTCACGACGGGCCTAATATATCAAAGATATCTAAACTTGTTAAAACCATTTTATTCATTTATTTATTTTTTTTTACTTTATTCTTGAAATGGAATTTATTCATACGATGCGATGACAAAAGGAAAGAAAATAAAAGAAAATACTACTAGGCCAAAATAGATCAAAATTTTGAAAAATGTTGAAAAAAATTTAATTTTCCGGTTAAATGAGGTCAAATTCATGGAAAAGCCCACTAAAATTCGATAGAAGTCCCCCTAGACTTAATATAAACATTGTCCTCAATGTTTAAGCATGTGGGAGAATAAACTCCCTACACTTAGGACATTGAGTACATTGTTTAAATCGAGCTAAGGAAGAGACAACTAAAGAGATTACATTTATTCATCTTATTTATATACATGTATGAATCACAATTGTTTTGATAGAACCGGGTACACAGGAACACGGGATCACGGGTCGTCAAAAACACCAAAAGTGGATCATTAAGGCACACGTCCCTGCACACAACATCACAACACAAACAACCTACTTGGCTCCCCCCTACACTTATTGGTGGAAATGGGTGAAGGTGAAAAAGGGTGGAAAGGATGGAAAAGGTAAAAATCTAACCTAGTTAAACGATGCTTGATTTATTTATCACGAGTCTCTAGCTCGATTCGATTTCCCGAATTAATTCAAGGGAAACATGGAGAGGGATGGAATCATCTCATGAGAGATGTCCTCTCCAAAGTACAACTTAACCCGTTGGCCATTCACCTTAAAGTTGGACCCATTTGGTTGGGATAACTCAATGGTGCCATAAGGGAAGATTTGGGCCACGGTAAATGGACCGTACCAACGGCTCTTAAGTTCACCCGAAAATATTTTCAACCGAGAGTTATAGAGTAAAACTTGATCACCAACGTGGAACTCTCGGTTCTTAATCTTGGAATCATGAATGAGCTTAGTCTTCTCCTTGTAGATCACCGGCTTTGTTGGATTTTCCTAATATCACCGGCTTTGTTTATGTCAAAATTCGCCCATTTCAAGGCCCAGTAAGCCTTATGCTCCAACTCAATGGGGAGGTGGTATGCCTTTCCGTACACAAGGCGATAAGGAGTACAACCTATACGTGTCTTATAAGCGGTACGGAAAGCCCACAAAGCATCATCTAATTTATCGGCCCATGAGGCACGATGCTCTCCCACGGTACGCTCTAAGATGCGCTTAAGTCCATGGTTGGAAACCTCGGCTTGACCATTAGTTTGTGGATGATACGCGGTGGAAAGTCGGTGATTGACACCATACTTAGCCATGACTCGTGCGAATTGATCATTGCAAAAATGAGTCCCGCGATCACTAATAATAGCACGAGGCACACCGAATCGAGCAAACAATTGTTTCAAGAAGTTAACAACCACCCTCGCATCGTTAGTAGGTAAATCCTTTGCTTCAACCCATTTTGATACGTAGTCAACGGCTACGAGGATGTACTTGTTCCCATTGGATGATGGAAATGGCCCCATAAAGTCGTTGCCCCATACGTCAAAGATTTCACATTCTTAGATGAAATTTTGAGGCATCTCATCTTTATGTGTGATCTTGCATTGTCTTTGGCAAGCATCACAATGATTAACCATTTCATGAGCGTCATCATAAATGGTGGGCCAATAGAATCCGGAGTCGAAAACGTTTTTAGCGGTGTAGTTAGGACCAAAGTGACCACCGATGGGTCCTTTGTGGCAAGCTTCAGGGATTTGTAAAGCCGCCCGCCCATCAACACATCTACGAATGATTAAGTCCACACATTGCTTTAAAAGATAAGGGTCGTCCCAATAGTACGTTTTTATGTCTTTAAAGAATTTTTTTCTGTTGTTGAGACGTTAACCCTTCGATAAGAACACAACCCACCAAATAGTTTGCAATGTCCGCAAATCATGGGGTATCATCAAGATTGGAATTAATAGACATTAAGGTCTCAAGGGGAAAAGATTCATTAATCTCTTGAGTTGGAAGTTCCCCTTGATAAGGATCCTCAAGTCTACTAAGATGATCCGCGGCTAGGTTTTCCGCTCACTTCTTATCACGAATTTCGATTTTAAATTCTTGTAGGAGAAAACCCAACGAAGGAGTCTTGGTTTAGCATCTTGCTTGGTCAATAAGTATTTCAAGGCGGAATGGTCGGTGTAAACGATAGTGGTGGAAAGCACAAGATAGGGGCAGAATTTCTCAAAAGCATACACTACATCTAAAAGCTCTTTTTGGTAGTGGTATAATGCAATTGAGCCCCCGTCATTGTCTTACTAGCATAATGAATGGGTTGGAAATGTTTGTTAACTCGTTGACCTAAAACCGCTCCTTCTGTGAAATCACTAGCATCGCACATGAGCTCGAAAGGTAACTCCCAATTTGGAGAGACTAAGACCGGTGCCTTAGTTAATATACCTTTAAGAAGTTCGAAAGAGTCGAGACAATCTTGACAAAAGATGAAAGGAGCATCTTTCTCTAAGAGATGAGTCATTGGACGAGCTATTTTATAAAAATCTTGGATGAAACGTCGATAAAATCCCGCATGGCCTAAATAACTTCTAACTCCTTTGACGGTGGTAGGTGGAGGTAACTTAGCAATAACATCAACTTTAGCACGGTCGACTTCGATACCGGCTTTTGAAAATTTATGACCGAGGACGATGCCTTCTTTTACCATGAAATGGAATTTTCCCAATTAAGAACGAGACGAGTGTCTTCACACCGTTTAAGCATACGTTCTAAATTGGCAACACAAGAAGAGAAAGAATCACCATAGACCGAGAAATCGTCGATAAAGACTTCCATAGTTTCTTCAACCATGTAATGAAATATTGCCATCATACACCTTTGGAAAGTCCCGGGAGCATTACATAAGCCGAAAGGCATTCTTTTGTAAGCAAATGTTCCATAAGGACAAGTGAATGTGGTTTTCTCTTGGTCTTTTGGATCGATAGGGATTTGAAAATATCCGAAAAAACCATCTAAGAACCAATAGTAATCATTACCCGCTAAACGCTCGAGCATTTGAGCCATGAAAGGAAGAGGAAAATGATCCTTACAAGTGGCATCATTGAGCTTACGATAGTTTATGCAAACTCGCCAACCCGTTACGAGTCGAGTAGGAATCAACTCGTTGTTTTCATTGGGAACAACGGTTATTCCGCCTTTCTTAGGCACACAATGGACGGGACTAACCCATGGCGAATCCGAGATATGGTAAATCGTTCCGGTATCTAGAAGTTTGATAACTTCTTTCTTAATGACTTCATGAATTTTTGGATTAAACCTTCTTTGATTTTGGATTGCGGGTTTAAAGTCATTTTCCATGTGAATTTTATGAGTGCAAAAATTAGGATCAATTCCGCGGAAGTCGGAGATTTTCCAAGCAATTGCTTTCTTATGATTTTTTAGCACTTCGATAAGTCGAGATTTTTCATGTTCTTTCAAGTCCTTAGCAATAATGACGGGTAACTTATGATCCTCTTCTAAGAAAACGTACTCTAAATGAGACGGTAAATCCTTAAGCTCTAAATCCTAAATCACAACAAAAACACAAACCACGCATAATTCCAACATAAATGACATAAAATACACGTTTTGGCTCGGTTATTATTGTAATTAAGTGGTAAAAAGGATGGGTGTTTACACACCTATCAAATCCCCTACACTTAACCATTGCCATGCCCTCATGCAATGCTTAGTGACAAATAAAATTTACACTTTTCTCATAATCAATCAACCTTGGCCTTATTAACATACTAAACAAAAATTAAAGTACTAAGAGAAATTAAAACTTTAAAGTAAACAAAAGGATAGAGAACCATTTTCACTTGAAAATATCAATATGGAAATAACTTGCAAAGAGATCTAAGACTTACATTAGGGCTACGGTGCTGCGATGATTTATCACCCTCAAGTTTCACGTTCCCCAAACTAAGCTTGAAAACGAGATCATTGTTATTATAAGTTAGCAAATCAAACATTTACACACATGGCTTAATTATATGCTTAAACTCCCTTATTCCTAGGTGTATCTCTTATATTTTATTTTTGTCTTAGAATGATCATGAAGATGCATTTTTGGACTTATTGCGATAGTTTATTTAGGCTGAAAGCAAAGTAGGACGATTTGATTAATAGTTAGCTAAAGGACAAAATCTCTTAAAACTGCTTCTCGGGATATCAAAAAGTTCATATCTTGGCATAACTCGCTTCACGATTTGAGACCTTTCTCGGGCCGATATTTGGCATGTACTTCATACTTCATATCTTGAGAGACGTGCTTGAGATAATGGTCTTCTCATCGTTAATAGAGTTTCTTCACTTGGAGACTTTTGAGGGGTACTCCAACTTTGTTGACCACGACTTCATCATTATTTCTTCAATCGTTAATTGGGATTTTGAGATACAACGATCCGCCTCCTTTTCAGACTTGGATCTATTTATCCTCATACCTTGTTAGGGTCTTTTCGGATAGACTTCTCCATGATCTTTATGGGAGTTGATTGCTTTTCGTCGTGAGTCTTGATCCTTCATATTGATTTTGGGAATAATGCTTTTCACATCACCTTGGATCTTTAGTAATAAGATTGAATCCTCATGCCTTGTTAGGGCCTTTTCGGACTCGCCAATCTTCGCGCCCCGCTTCATAAGTTATGCCTTGGCTATGAACTCTTATCATTACCGAGCAACTTTTAAACGATCTTGGGCTACAAGCTAAGTAACTTTTCAAATCGTACGACCTTACTTATTGCAGATAAGTTATTAGCAAGTGATGGGAGAATAGGCAGATAATTACACCAAGTGTGCTTGTGCAAGAATACCGACTTATAATTGACTCTATCATTTCTCGTTCTCCACAATTTAAAATCTCAAGTAATGAGACTCGTGGATGCTTAGCCTAATAAACAAATTAAGGTCCATATGGTTAAGGATACTAGCTAGAGTAAACTTGGATAAGTAAACTCGGGTTGAGTAAAATATTCACAACGGGCCTAATATGTCAAAGACTTCTAAACTAGCTACACCACTTTATTAATATTTTTGACTTTATTGTAGGATATATACATATGAAAGCAACGATAAATTTTTTTAAAAATTACGACTAAATGGCCAAAGTTAATTAAAAATTTGAAAAATGCTAAAAAAGATGATTTTCCGGTTAAATGAAGGCATTTTAATGGAAAATTCCACTTAAAACTTCGATAGAAGTCCCCCTACACTTAATATAAACATTGTCCTCAATGTTTAAGCATATGGGAGCAAACTCCCCTACACTTAGGACATTGTGCACGTTGTTTAAATCTCGCTAAGGAAGAGACAACTAAAGAGATTCCTATTTTAATATTGAGTATAAAATAGTGAATCGAAAAGAGTTTAGGATAGAACCGGGAAGAAGGGAACACGGAATCATGGTTCGTCAAAAACATCAAGAGTGGGTCATTGAGCGCTCGAATCCCTGCATAAGATAAGAAAGAAAGCAAGAAACACCAACGGGGCTCCCCCTACACTTATGCTGAGAATAGATAAAGATAGATAATCGGGTTGCCTCCCGAAGAGCGCTTGTTTTTGTTAACCGAGTCACGAGCCTGACTCGTCCCCGAATTAAATGGTCCATGGGGAAACCTCGAATGTAATGCCGGGATCAAAGACCTTGTCCTCTTTCCCGTAGGACATCAACAAAGGAGAGGCGGGAGGATAAGTCTGGAATGGTAGGAAAGTCTGCTCAATATAAGAAAAGCAAGTGAAATCCAGATTGTCGGGAGGTGGGTGGGTAAGGGAATCACATTGTCATCCTCCAAAGGCAATGGATGCAGACCAATTGGCAAAGCCGTAAAATTATCAATTATAGAATGGTCGATGTCACCTCCCGGGTCAAAGCATTTATCCTCATGAAAGTAGATCTTGTCGATATCATCGTAGATAAGGAGTGTAGAAACTCGTTTGAAAAGATCACGATCAAGTACGAAACCATCATTCATTTGTGGGGATTGTTGATAAGGTAAATCCTCATGAATGTGGTAAACGCAATTCTCATAAGAGGAGTGTTGATTAGGTAACTCCTCGAGAATAGGATGTTTGGGTATGTGAGTTGGTTCGTCATTATTATGAAAAATAAGACGTTCCAACTCATCAAGTTCGGCATCGATGTTGGAAAAGTCGACCTCGCTTGTAGGAGGAAGTGGAGGTAAAAGAGCTAGCTCTCGGTCGATAATTTCCTCAATCTCGGGCTCGAAGACGAAATGATCATACTCACCACATGTTGAACTCTTGTTGGGAGGATCAAATATCGCATGTGGAGTTGTGAGTATGTGATCATTGACTAGCGAAGCAAACTTGTCCGTAAGCTCCGTAAAAGTCGGCACATCACACAGATTTTCCGGAGTACCCGCGGGCTCACTTGGGATGACGACAAGTTCCTCGACACTAGACTTTAGGAATTTGTCCGAATCCGTTGCCGAGATAACGTCAAGATGCTCATCCTCCATTATGAGAGAGCCAACGGGATCCTCGGGTGTGATATCAATAGATGAAGGAGGAAGGGGAGAAGTCTTACGTTGCTTTAGAAATAACTCCTCGTCGAAAATAACCTCAATATCGTCATCGCTCTCCTGAATACCTAAAGGGCTAATAATAAGCTCAGGGATATGAGTACTCGTCTGATCTCGCTGCTGTAAAAATGACTCCATACAAGTTTGCAGCGTGTGTAAAAGCTCTTTCGTTTGATCTTGAAAAGCTGTAGCAAGATCGTTTCTTTGTTCTTGAAAGGCTGTAGCAAGATCGTCAATTGGTTCTTGGTAACTCATCCCGTGACGAGGCTGATGATCAATTGGGTATTGTAGGGGTTGGTCAAAACTGGAAGGGGTATAATTATAGTAATTTTGATCCCCCGTTGGACAGTGAAAACTTTCGTGAGGACCCCCACACTTATAGCACCACGGGGATGGAGAAAAATCCGGTGCATTTTGAGGATAAGGATCGTCATAGATGGGAGAGGGTGAGAAAGTATTGTAAGAGGAGAAGTACGAATTTGTTGAATTGCAAAATGGACAAAATCCAAATTGTGTATCATCGATATCAGAACCACACCGCTCACAAGTACGCCATTGACATGTTTGAAAACCATGCCATGGTCTCCCACACCGTACACAAGACGAATCCATGAAGAAAAATAGACAAGCAAGAAGAGTATTTTTGGTGCAAAACTTTGAAAAAGAAATGCTTTTTATGATTTTTCAAATGTTTATGGATTTTTGAAAATTTTTTACACGAAAAATAACGTTCACGAGTGAACGGATCCCAAAAGCCAACGCGTCTCTCACAAAAAACCGTTAATCTTCACGAAAAGAGCCGGCAGCGGTGCCATTTGAAATTGAGATTTTGCTAGGTTAAAAAGTTTGTTTCTCGGTATCTTCTCGAATTGATCACGGTTCAAAGTGCGACTCAGTTGTTCTTGGTGGCAAATAAAATCGTTTGGTTATCTATTCTACTTACAAGGTAAATGCACAAAATAAAAACAATAAACTAAAAGCGATTAATTAATAAAAACAGAACAATTTAAATAGTAAAACGTGAATTTAAAACGAAACAATTAATAAAAATAAATCTAAAAGACGAAATTAATTATCGACTCGAAAATAAAGTTTACTAAATGAAAAAGGAGAGAATAAAACTAAAATGGTACTTTAAAGCTAAACGAGGCAAAACCTAAAGCGGGTACTAAATAAAAGATAAAACTTAAACTTAACGAAAAAATATTAATACTAAAAATCGACGAAAAATTCAACTAAAAATACGTAACTTTCAAAAATAAAATCGGAACAACTTTCAGATAAAACTAGACAATTACGGAACAATACTAGTAAATAAGCAAGCAGGTAGGCTAACTGCTGGAAGCAGCCAAGCTGCCTGCTGAAATTGACGCCAAAAATGGCTAAGCAGCCATGCAAGCTCGTCAAACCCATCGTAATGTAAGACTTAAAAAAATCTATCGGAATGTATTTTTAAAATGGTATCTATCGGAATATGAATTTTGAATGAACTATCATCGGAATGTTTTATATTTATTATTATTTATTTATTATTTTTTTCTTTTAAAACTATCGGAATGTGAGCTTAAGAAATGTACGGAATACTAATATAAAAAAAACTGTCGGAATGTTAAAAAAAAAAACTATCGTAATGTGAAACAAAAAACTGTCGGAATGTCTAAAAATAAAAGCTGTCGGAATAACTAAAGTACCACAATCTATCCGAATGTGGCTGTCAAAATTTTGGCAGCACTTCGTCGCAATATACCTTAAACTCCGTCGGAATATGCGATCGCAATGAGCGATCGCAATCCCGATCGGAATAAGCGGGATATGGTACAAATGATCGCAAAGTAGAACCACAAGGGTTATTGCGATACAAACAAGCAATCCATCGGAATGTGTATTACCCTCAATATTGCGATGAACACCAACAAATCCAAAAATGGAGATAAGCAAAAATCTCAATAAGCACTTTCAATAAGCTCACTTAACCAAATCTAAAACAACTCACTAAGCATAAATTTGACAACTTTTGAAATATGAAATTCATAAACTTTATAAAAGGAACTTTAAAAAGATAAACTTTTTTAGAAAACTTTAAAATCAAATAAGCTAAATACAAAATATGCCAATAAGATTGTCAAACTTATAGCTTAATTCGTATACAAGCCTAGATGGAAATAAAAAGATGAACTTTTTAATCAACTAAGCAATAAGATTAAGCAAAATCAATGCTTAATCCGAACCACAATCAAATCAAAGACAAGAAAAGTAGGATGAGAAAGATAAAGAAAATCTTGATTAAAGGAAAACAAAGATTAAACAACAAAATTAAAAACACTTACTTGAATTAAAGGAATTAAAGTGCACGACAATTAATTAAAATGACATGAAAAATAAAGTTGTAAGAAAATGAAAATGGTGGAAGAGCTAATTTGTCAAGTTAGCCAACAACCTCAAAATTACACAAATGATCTAAATATATAGGGGAGGAGGAGGATTAGTGGAAGGAAGCTTCCTCCCCTCTTTCTTCTTTCCTTAATTTCACACTTAAGTCCTTGTCTTCTTAATCTTTTGTTAATCTTGGACTTAAATGACTTTGTCTCGGGATTTCTTTGAACTCGTTTTGTAATCTTCAATAAATTAGACTTGAGTTCTTCGACTTTTTAGTAAACTTCCGTATTTTGACTTTTTCTTCGATAAATCTTCAGAATTGGTCTTGGACTTCCGTTCTTTTTGCACTTTTGATCTTTCGACTTCGTCTTTTGTCTTTTTCTTTGATAAAAGCCCGTGAAATCCCGTGTTTTCTCCACTTTTCACCTTTTCGTCCTAAATCACAACAAAAACACAAACCACGCATAATTCCAACATAAATGACATAAAATACACGTTTTGGCTCGGTTATTATTTTAATTAAGTGGTAAAAAGGATGGGTGTTTACACACCTATCAGTGAGATCGAAGTAGGACTCTCTTCCGTTCGTTTTCTTCGTTCACTGGACATAAGGTACGGATTCTCCGTCCTTTCAGTATGCACCTTCTTTACTTATTAGGATTTCCCCGTATGCAGCCAACTGTTTTCCCAGTATATGTTTTATATGTTTTGATTTGCTTATGTTTAATTAAATGCCTAAGCCATATACATATATGACCAGTTTCACCTAGTTATGGATGTACCATAACCATAACACTGGAGGCACCAGTGTTATTACTTCATCACGGCGGAGTGATAGCTCGTAGCGTCCCTTTCAGCTTTTGGCCATATTATTATGTTATCATGTAGGGCGTATGGGTGCATCCTAGGTTACATGTTTTTACAGATTATTTAGGTGAATGTGGTGTGTGCTTTGCATCCTTCAGAAGGAGCTGATCCCTCCTACCCAAACTTATATTAATTAGACACAGCCCCTCTAATTGCATGACGAGGTCACCCCTCCAAGTATTCATGCACGTTGATATTTCATGACCTATATTGGCTAATGGTAAACATGTTAAACAGTTTTTATAAGATAAACATAAGGCTTTTAAAACTATAAAACCAGTTTTACCAAGTTATACCAGGTTTTCCAGGACTTAGACATTTTCGCTGCTATATGTTGTATATGCTTATGTTATTCATTCTATACTTGTATATCCGTGCACTGAGCGTTATGCTCAGCTGTTTTCCTTTCATGTTCCCAAAACGGCAGGTACTCAAGGACGCTCATAGACTTTAAGCGTACGTGCATATGGATTGGAAGCTTTCTAGCCTTCATTACTTTATGCTTATCATCATACTTTTGCTACTTATTTCCATGGACATTGTTTAGTCCTTTTCATTTATAGTACTTATGTTTGTGTGTGATGAGCTTTACTTTGGGGTTCCGATGTTTGTTTCCAGTATTTCCTTTATGGTCATGTAATGGTTAATACATTTATCCTTGTATGCTTTGATGACACGCCATAATCACGCGTGACATTCCATTTACCAAAATGGGGCGTTACATTTATGGTATCAGAGACAAGGCTTCGACCTATAGGCTCTCAAAACACGACATGTGATTAGTGGGTAGTCACTATGGTCTTCCTAGAACTGATAGTCGGTTTTCATGCATTCATTGTTTTCATGCATTCATATATATGTCATTGTCGTAGGTTTATGACTAAGTAATGGTTGGTACAAGACTGGCCCTATTTAGTCGCATGTGCTTTTATCGAAACTTTTAAATTTGGGACCGACCCATTGGCGTCCGCTTGCCATGTCTTTTGTTTTGAGTGAACTGACCATAGGCGTTCACTCTCGATCATATAAAAGTCTTCATAAAACTGCATCATGCATTCATGTACTAGTTTTCCTACATAAAATTTTTCTCATGATTTATTGGTATAAATTTTTTTCATGTATATATTTTATGTTTTGATCAGTTTAATCATGTATTTTTATGTTATACAGCCAGATGGTTCTCAGACGCGAGCAGGAACAACTCAATGCAGCAGTCCAAGCTGCAATGCAAGCTATGCTTCCCCAGCTTAGGAACGAAATCAGGGCTGAGGTGCAGGCTGCGAACAATCAGCAACAGCACCCAGTACCTCCTCCTCCAACAACATTGGTCACATGGCTGGAGAGATTCAATAAGCTACACCCTCGATCCTTCGAGAAAACAGATAGCCCCAGTGAAGCTGAAAGCTGGTTGGCTCATATTGAGAAGATCTTCGATGCAATGGGTTGTGACCCCGTCTTCAAGTCGAGGTTGGCCTGTTACCGGTTCGAAGGTGATGTGCTATCATGGTGGAAGGCACTGAAGCAGTCATAGGGAGGTGATAATTGGGTGGCTGGTTTGACTTAGGCTCGGTTAAGGGATTTGGTGATGGGACATTTCTTTCCCAAGGCTGAGCAAGATAAGCCGAAGAGAGAGTACCATGGAATCAGACAGAGAGCTGGAGAGAACAGCAACGTGTTCATGCAACACTTTTTTCGTTTGGCTGGTTTTCTTGGCGCAGCAACAGGTACTCCAAAAGAGCAAGCATACCACTTCCGGTGGGCTCTTCGTACATCGGTCGCAAACAACTTGGTGTGTGCTACGTTTAACACAGTGGCACAAGCGGACGATGCAGCACGTAAGCTAGAGATGCTGCAAGAAAGAGAAGAGTTCGGGGAAGCAGAGAGACCCGAGAAGAGGTAAACATTCGTTATTCAGCGGTGACCAAACCGTATTCTTTTCAGCGTATGTCAATATTTACATCTCTTTTAAACTGTATCTTCCAGGCAGAAGACTGGGGACCGGTCTCAGCCGGCTACTTAGCAACATCCTAATCAGCCCAAGGGAAACGGTCAGACTCACGACCGTTCTGCTACGGATAGGCGTGGCGGTAATGATAATTACCGTAACAACGCTGGAAAATCCAACAACAGTAGGTCCTTATACTTACTCATTGTTGGAAATACGTTTTACGTATTAAGAAGGATCGGTCACTCCAACGATAGTCCATGTAATAGCTCGTAGTTTAGTTAATTATCTTTATTTAACAAACAAGAACAAGCCTAGCCTACAACATGTGTAGGCCGGCCCAAACATGTAAGCCCAAGCCCATGACAAGGGCTTGGGTATATAAACCCTCTCCTTAGATGGAGAGGGTGTGTGGTTATTCATTTTTCACATAAGTAAACATTTGTTTCTCTCTCTATAATTGTGTGTAATCCACCATCTCTCTATCTCTTTCTCTCTCTAAAAACATAAGCAAGATTTACACTTCTACAAATGGTATCAGGGAGCCATGGGATGAGTGTATAGTTTTATGTGTTTGTTTTTTATATAATTTCGTGTGTTTTGATCTCAAAATCCACGTCCAAAAATCTTTTTGGTGTTTTTTTGAGGTTTGATCTTCACCAATATCATCTATATACACGTATTAGTGATTTGGGTTACTTGGATCGCTAAAAAACGCAAAAATTTTTAGTGTTTGGATTCATATTTGGCATCAAGATTCGTCTTCTATAATGTACAATCCGAGATCCATCTTTTTCGCCTAATTCCGCAATCTTTATCATCATTTCGCAATTTATAAGTATTGCGGAATCTTGTTGTTCTCCAGTTTTGCGAAATCGTGCCCTAAATCCACAATCTGTATTGCGGAACTGAGTATCCTCCAGTTTTTGCGGAATCTTGCAATAATTCCGGAATTTGTATTGCGGAATTTGTATTGCGGAATTTGTATTGCGGAATTGTGTGACTAATTGCGGAATTAACAACACAGAATTGCGGAATTGAACTTTTCGTAGCATTGCGGAATTGTTCTTTTTTTTTTGCATTGCGGATTTGAAGTTTTGAGAATTGCGTAATTATTCATTAATTGTGGATTTAGGAGTTGCGAAATCTTGGCATCATTCCGGATTTGTGCTTAATTGCGGTTTTGCTTCATTGCGGATTTATTGTATTGCGAATTCTTGTCTTTGCTCATTGCGGAATCTTGAAACAATTTCGCAATCGGGTAATTGCGAAATCTTTGGATAATTCAGGAATTGAATATAATTGAGGAATCTTCACACATTGCAAAATCTTTGGAATTATTCAAGATTTTTGAAAAACGTGATTTTGAAAATTTCGTATCGTGAGTAATTTTGTAGTGGATTTTTTGGTTTCTCAAGAAGACAATTTTAGGGGATTTTAACATAGTTTCTCGACTTCAACACACGACAACAAGCACATTTACTTTCTCTCATTGTTCGATCATCGTTTGTAAATCTTAACTTATCAAAATGGAGTACACATCTCTTACGGATAAGTCCATCCTCTCGGGTACGGATAATCGTCCACCAATGTTGGAGAAGTCTATGTACGAGGATTGGACTTCCCGAATGGAACTTTATATGTTGAACAAGGAAAATGGACATCTCATTTGGGCACCGGTGCTCAATGGACCATTAGATTATGGTACAGTGACGGAAGGTACAACTACTCGTCCTCGCAGAACGGGTGAATTGACTGGAGATATGAAGATTCAAGATAAATGTGATAAGTATGCTACAAACATCATTCTCCAAGCCCTTCCTCCAGATGTCTACAAACTCGTCAGCAAACATAAAGTTTCCAAAGAGTTATGGGATAGAATTCGGGTTCTAATGCAAGGCACCTCGTTAACTAAACAAGAACGAGAGTGTAAGCTTTATGATACTTTTGATAAGTTTGCCTATGTGCCAGGGGAGACTCTCAATGGCTACTATCTAAGATTTATTCTATTGTTGAATGAGCTAAATATATATGGCATGACAATTCCTACATTTCAATTGAACACCAAGTATTTGAACACTCTTCCTTCTGAATGGAAAAAGTATGTGACGGATGTTAAATTGGCTAAGGACTTGCATAACACCAATGTGGATCAACTTCAAGCTTTTCTTCCACAACACGAATGCCATGTGATCGAGGCTCGGTTGTCTAAACCTCAAGTTCATGATCCACTCACCATGTATGCTTCTCAACAAAACATGGCTTATACTTATCAACAACCATCATACTTGCAGCAGCCACCACCACACATCTATCAGCAACCACAACAACCATCTTATCAACCACCGATGATGCCACAACAAGCATTTCAACAAAGTGTTCATCAACAATCTTTTCCACAACAACCACCATATCAAACATCACCATCACAATCCAACACTTCTCCAATGGGCTATACTCCTCAGCAAGGATATTTTCCAATAGAAGCACAACCAGCACAAGATTTCTACTCTAATGAACTTCCACCAATCCAAGAACCGGTCTTTACTCCAAATGATACGCCAGCTGATGTACTAAACCATCTCACTGCCTACTTGTTGAAACTTGTTGCAACTAGAGGATTTCCACCAACAAACAATCAGCTCCGCACCTCCTCAAATCCTAGACAACAAGCTACTGTTCAATATGGTTAAGTAACAGTGCAACCTATTCAAGGAAGGCAAAATTCATATGGACCTCCTACAAGGACTGTGAATGTGTGGTTTGTGTTTTTGTTGTGATTTAGGACGAAAAGGTGAAAAGTGGAGAAAACACGGGATTTCACGGGCTTTTATCGAAGAAAAAGACAAAAGACGAAGTCGAAAGATCAAAAGTGCAAAAAGAACGGAAGTCCAAGACCAATTCTGAAGATTTATCGAAGAAAAAGTCAAAAGACGGAAGTTTACTAAAAAGCCGAAGAACTCGAGTCTAATTTATTGAAGATTACAAAACGAGTTCAAAGAAATCCCGAGACAAAGTCATTTAAGTCCAAGATTAACAAAAGATTAAGAAGACAAGGACTTAAGTGTGCAATTAAGGAAAGAAGAAAGAGGGGAGGAAGCTTCCTTCCACTAATCCTCCTCCTCCCCTATATATTTAGATCATTTGTGAAATTTTGAGGTTGTTGGCTAACTTGACAAATTAGCTCTTCCACCATTTTCATTTTCTTACAACTTTATTTTTCATGTCATTTTAATTAATTATCTTGCACTTTAATTCCTTTAATTCAAGTAAATGTTTTTAATTTTGTTGTTTAATCTTTGTTTTCCTTTAATCAAGATTTTCTTTATCATTCTCATCCTACTTTTCTTGTCTTTGATTTGATTGTGGTTCGGATTAAGCATTGATTTTGCTTAATCTTATTGCTTAGTTGATTAAAAAGTTCATCTTTTTATTTCCATCTAGGTTTGTATACGAATTAAGCTATAAGTTTGACAATCTTATTGGCTTATTTTGTATTTTGCTTATTTGATTTTAAAGTTTTCTAAAAAAGTTTATCTTTTTAAAGTTCCTTTTATAAAGTTTATGAAGTTCATATTTCAAAAGTTGTCAAATTTATGCTTAGTGAGTTGTTTTAGATTTGGTTAAGTGAGCTTATTGAAAGTGCTTATTGAGATTTTTGCTTATCTCCATTTTTGGATTTGTTGGTGTTCATCGCAATATTGAGGGTAATACACATTCCGATGGATTGCTTGTTTGTATCGCAATAACCCTTGTGGTTCTACTTTGCGATCATTTGTACCATATCCCCCTTATTCCGATCGGGATTGCGATCGCTCATTGCGATCGCATATTCCGACGGAGTTTAAGGTATATTGCGACGAAGTGCTGCCAAAATTTTGACAACCACATTCGGATAGATTGTGGTACTTTATTTATTCCGACAGCTTTTATTTTTAGACATTCCGACAGTTTTTTGTTTCACATTACGATAGTTTTTTTTTAACATTCCGACAGTTTTTTTTATATTAGTATTCCGATACATTTCTTAAGCTCACATTCCGATAGTTTTAAAAGAAAAAAAATAATAAAAAAATAAATAATAATAAATATAAAACATTCCGATGATAGTTCACAAAAAAATTCATATTCCGATAGATACCATTTTAAAAACACATTCTGATAGATTTTTTTAAGTCTTACATTACGATGGGTTTGAAGAGCTTGCATGGCTGCTTAGCCATTTTTGGCGTCAATTTCAGCTGGCAGCTTGGCTGCTTCCAGCAGCTAGCCTGCCTGCTTGCTTATTTACTAGTATTGCTCCGTAATTGTCTAGTTTTATCTGAAAGTTGTTCCGATTTTATTTTTGAAAGTTACGTATTTTTAGTTGAATTTTTCGTCGATTTTTTGTATTAATATTTTTTCGTTAAGTTTAAGTTTTATCTTTTATTTAGTACCCGCTTTAGGTTTTGCCTCGTTTAGCTTTAAAGTACCATTTTACTTTTATTCTCTCCTTTTTCATTTAGTAAACTTTATTTTCGAGTCGATAATTAATTTCGTCTTTTAGATTTATTTTTATTAATTGTTTCGTTTTAAATTCACGTTTTACTATTTAAATTGTTCTGTTTTTATTAATTAATCGCTTTTAGTTTATTGTTTTTATTTTGTGCATTTACCTTGTAAGTAGCATAGATAACCAAACCATTTTATTTGCCATCAAGAACAACCGAGTCGCACTTTGAACCGTGATCAATTCGAGAAGATACCGAGAAACGAACTTTTTAACCTAGCAAAATCTCAATATCAAATGGCACCGTTGCCGGCTCTTTTCGTGAAGATTAACGGTTTTTGTGAGAGACGCGTTGGCTTTTGGGATCCGTTCACTCGTGAACGTTATTTTTCGTGTCAAAAATTTTCAAAAATCCATAAACATTTGAAAAATCATAAAAAGCATTTCTTTTTTCAAAGTTTTGCACCAAAAATACTCTTCTTGCTTGTCTATTTTTCTTCATGGATTCGTCTTGTGTACGGTGTGGGAGACCATGGCATGGTTTTCAAACATGTCAATGGTGTACTTGTGAGCGGTGTGGTTCTGATATCGACGATACACAATTTAGATTTTGTCCATTTTACAATTCAACAAATTCGTACTTCTCCTCTTACAATACTTTCTCACCCTCTCCCGTCTATGACGATCCTTATCCTCAAAATGCACCGGATTTTTCTCCATCCCCGTGGTGCTATAAGTGTGGGGGTCCTCACGAAAGTTTTCACTGTCCAACGGGGGATCAAAATTACTATAATTATACCCCTTCCAGTTTTGACCAACCCCTGCAATACCCAATTGATCATCAGCCTCGTCACGGGATGAGTTACCAAGAACCAATTGACGATCTTGCTACAGCCTTTCAAGAACAAAGAAACGATCTTGCTACAGCTTTTCAAGATCAAACGAAAGAGCTTTTACACACGCTGCAAACTTGTATGGAGTCATTTTTACAGCAGCGAGATCAGACGAGTACTCATATCCCTGAGCTTATTATTAGCCCTTTAGGTATTGAGGAGAGCGATGACGATATTGAGGTTATTTTCGACGAGGAGGAATTTCTAAAGCAACGTAAGACTTCTCCCCTTCCTCCTTCGTCTATTGCTATCACACCCGAGGAGCCCGTTGGCTCTCTAATAATGGAGGATGAGCATCTTGACGTTATCTCGGCAACGGATTCGGACAAATTCCTAAAGTCTAGTGTCGAGGAACTTGTCGTCATCCCAAGTGAGCCCGCGGGTATTCCGGAAAATCTGTGTGATGTGCCGACTTTTGCGGAGCTTACGGACAAGTTTGCTTCGCTAGTCAATGATCACATACTCACAACTCCACATGCGATATTTGATCCTCCCAACAAGAGTTCAACATGTGATGAGTATGATCATTTTGTCTTCGAGCCCGAGATTGAGGAAATTATCGACCGAGAGCTAGCTCTTTTACCTCCACTTCCTCCTACAAGCGAGGTCGACTTTTCCAACATCGATGCCGAACTTGATGAGTTGGAACGTCTTATTTTTCATAATAATGACGAACCAACTCACATACCCAAACATCCTATTCTCGAGGAGTTACCTAATCAACACTCCTCTTATGAGAATTGCGTTTACCACATTCGTGAGGATTTACCTTATCAACAATCCCCACAAATGATTGATGGTTTCGTACTTGATCGTGATCTTTTCAAACGAGTTTCTACACTCCTTAACTACGATGATATCGACAAGATCTACTTTCATGAGGATAAATGCTTTGACCCGGGAGGTGACATCGACCATTCTATAATTGATAATTTTACGGCTTTGCCAATTGGTCTGCATCCATTGTCTTTGGAGGATGACAATGTGATTCCCTTACCCACCCCACCTCCCGACAATCTGGATTTCACTTGCTTTTCTTATATTGAGCAGACTTTCCTACCATTCCAGACTTATCCTCCCGCCTCTCCTTTGTTGATGTCCTTCGGGAACGAGGACAAGGTCTTTGATCCCGGTATTACATTCGAGGTTTCCCCATGGACCATTTAATTCGGGGACGAGTCAGGCTTGTGACTCGGTTAACAAAAACAAGCGCTCTTCGGGAGGCAACCCGATTATCTATCTTTATTTGTTTTCAGCATAAGTGTAGGGGGAGCCCCGTTGGTGTTTCTTGCTTTCTTTCTTATCTTATGCAGGGATTCGAGCGCTCAATGACCCACTCTTGATGATTTTTGACGAACCATGATTCCGTGTTCCCTTCTTCCTGGTTCTATCCTAAACTCTTTTCGATTCACTATTTTATATTTCTCAATATTAAAATAGGAATCTCTTTAGTTGTCTCTTCCTTAGCGATATTTAAACAACGTGCACAATGTCCTAAGTGTAGGGGAGTTTACTCCCATATGCTTAAACATTTAGGACAATGTTTATATTAAGTGTAGGGGGACTTCTATCGAAGTTTTAAGTGGAATTTTCCATTAAAATGCCTTCATTTAACCGGAAAATCATCTTTTTTAGCATTTTTCAAATTTTTAATTAACTTTGGCCATTTAGTCGTAATTTTTAAAAAAAATTATCGTTCCTTTCATATGTATATATCCCGCAATAAAGTCAAAAATATTAATAAAGTGGTGTAGCTAGTTTAGAAGTCTTTGACATATTAGGCCCGTTGTGAATATTTTGACTCAACCCGATTTTACTTATCCAAGTTTACTCTAGCTAGTATCCTTAACCATATGGACCTTAATTGGTTTATTAGGCTAAGCATCCACGAGTCTCATTACTTGAGATTTTAAATTGTGGAGAACGAGAAACGATAGAGTCAATTATAAGTCGATATTCTTGCACAAGCACACTTGGTGTAATCTATTCTCCCATCACTTGCTAATAACGTATCTGCAATAAGTAAGGTCGTACGATTTGAAAAGTTACTTAGCTTCTAGCCCAAGATCGTTTAAAAGTTGCTCGGTAATGATAAGAGTTCATAGCCAAGGCATAACTTATGAAGTGGGGCGCGAAGATTGGCGAGTCCGAAAAGGCCCTAACAAGGCATGAGGATTCAAGCTTATTGCTAAAGATCCAAGGTGATGTGAAAAGCATTATTCCCAAAATCAATATGAAGGATCAAGACTCACGACGAAAAGCAATCAACTCCCATAAAGATCATGGAGAAGTCTATCCGAAAAGACCCTAACAAGGTATGAGGATAAATAGATCCAAGTTCGAAAAGGAGGCGGATCGTTGTATCTCAAAATCCCAATTAACGATTGAAGAAATAATGATGAAGTCGTGGTCAACAAAGTTGGAGTACCCCTCAAAAGTCTCCAAGTGAAGAAACTCTATTAACGATGAGAAGACCATTATCTCAAGCACGTCTCTCAATATATGAAGTATGAAGTACATGCCAAATATCGGCCCGAGAAAGGTTTCAAATCGTGAAGCGAGTTATGCCAAGATATGAACTTTTTGATATCCCGAGAAGCAGTTTTAAGAGATTTTGTCCTTTAGCTAACTATTAATCAAATCGTCATACTTTGCTTTCAGCCTAAATAAACTATCGCAATAAGTCCAAAAATGCATCTTCATGATCATTCTAAGACAAAAATAAAATACAAGAGATACACCTAGGAATAAGGGAGTTTAAGCATATAATTAAGCCATGTGTGTAAATGTTTGATTTGCTAACTTATAATAACAATGATCTCGTTTTCAAGCTTAGTTTGGGGAACGTGAAACTTGAGGGTGATAAATCATCGCAGCACCGAAGCCCTAATGTAAGTCTTAGATCTCTTTGCAAGTTATTTCCATATTGCTATTTTCAAGTGAAAATGGTTCTCTATCCTTTTGTTTACTTTAAAGTTTTAATTTCTCTTAGTACTTTAATTTTTGTTTACTATGTTAATAAGGCCAAGGTTGATTGATTATGAGAAAAGTGTAAATTTGCTTCGTCACTAAGAATTGCATGAGGGCATGGCAATGCTTAAGTGTAGGGGATTTGATAGGTGTGTAAACACCCATCCTTTTTACCACTTAATTACAATAAATATCGAGCCAAAACGTGTATTTTATGTCATTTGTGTTGGAATTATGCGTGGTTTGTGTTTTTGTTGTGATTTAGGACAAAAAGGTGAAAAGTGGAGAAAACACGGGATTTCACGGGCTTTTATCGAAGAAAAAGACAAAAGACGAAGTCGAGAGATCAAAAGTGCAAAAAGAACGGAAGTCCAAGACCAATTCTGAAGATTTATCGAAGAAAAAGTCAAAAGACGGAAGTTTACTAAAAAGCCGAAGAACTCAAGTCTAATTTATTGAAGATTACAAAACGAGTTCAAAGAAATCCCGAGCCAAAGTCATTTAAGTCCAAGATTAACAAAAGATTAAAAAGACAAGGACTTAAGTGTGCAATTAAGGAAAGAAGAAAGAGGGGAGGAAGCTTCCTTCCACTAATCCTCCTCCTCTCCTATATATTTAGATCATTTGTGTAATTTTGAGGTTGTTGGCTAACTTGACAAATTAGCTCTTCCACCATTTTCATTTTCTTACAACTTTATTTTTCATGTCATTTTAATTAATTGTCTTGCACTTTAATTCCTTTAATTCAAGTAAGTGTTTTTAATTTTGTTGTTTAATCTTTGTTTTCCTTTAATCAAGATTTTCTTTATCATTCTCATCCTACTTTTCTTGTCTTTGATTTGATTGTGGTTCGGATTAAGCATTGATTTTGCTTAATCTTATTGCTTATTTGATTAAAAAGTTCATCTTTTTATTTCCATCTAGGCTTGTATACGAATTAAGCTATAAGTTTTATTGGCTTATTTTGTATTTAGCTTATTTGATTTTAAAGTTTTCTAAAATTTTTTATCTTTTTAAAGTTCCTTTTATAATGTTTATGAATTTCATATTTCAAAAGTTGTCAAATTTATGCTTAGTGAGTTGTTTTAGATTTGGTTAAGTGAGCTTATTGAAAGTGCTTATTGAGATTTTTTCTTATCTCCATTTTTGGATTTGTTGGTGTTCATCGCAATATTGAGGGTAATACACATTCCGATGGATTGCTTGTTTGTATCGCAATAACCCTTGTGGTTCTACTTTGCGATCATTTATACCATATCCCCCTTATTCCGATCGGGATTGCGATCGCTCATTGCGATCGCATATTCCGACGGAGTTTAAGGTATATTGCGACGAACTGCTGCCAAAATTTTGACAGCCACATTCGGATAGATTGTGGTACTTTAGTTATTCCGACAGCTTTTATTTTTAGACATTCCGACAGTTTTTTGTTTCACATTACGATAGTTTTTTTTTAACATTCCGACAGTTTTTTTTATATTAGTATTCCGATACATTTCTTAAGCTCACATTCCGATAGTTTTAAAAGAAAAAAAATAAATAAATAAATAAATAATAATAAATATAAAACATTCCGATGATAGTTCATTCAAAATTCATATTCCGATAGATACCATTTTAAAAACACATTCCGATAGATTTATTTAAGTCTTACATTACGATGGGTTTGACGAGCTTGCATGGCTGCTTAGCCATTTTTGGCGTCAATTTCAGCACGCAGCTTGGCTGCTTCCAGCAGCTAGCCTGCCTGCTTGCTTATTTACTAGTATTGTTCCGTAATTATCTAGTTTTATCTGAAAGTTGTTCCGATTTTATTTTTGAAAGTTACGTATTTTTAGTTGAATTTTTTGTCGATTTTTAGTATTAATATTTTTTCGTTAAGTTTAAGTTTTATCTTTTATTTAGTACCCGCTTTAGGTTTTGCCTCGTTTAGCTTTAAAGTACCATTTTAGTTTTATTCTCTCCTTTTTCATTTAGTAAACTTTATTTTCGAGTCGATAATTAATTTCGTCTTTTAGATTTATTTTTATTAATTGTTTCGTTTTAAATTCACGTTTTACTATTTAAATTGTTCTGTTTTTATTAATTAATCGCTTTTAGTTTATTGTTTTTATTTTGTGCATTTACCTTGTAAGTAGAATAGATAACCAAACCATTTTATTTGCCACCAAGAACAACTGAGTCGCACTTTGAACCGTGATCAATTCGAGAAGATACCGAGAAACGAACTTTTTAACCTAGCAAAATCTCAATTTCAACTAGTAACTCAAAAGATGTGGTACCCAATCCTACACATTTGAGTGAACCTCAACCAAATGCTACGACGGGTATGGAATCTTATGCTCAACATGATTTGGTCATGGTGCCTAAACATATTATTGATCAAATGCAAATGGCCCTCAGACAATCCGTAGATACGAATTCCACCCTAACTGCTGAGCTTACGTTGCATAAAGAAAAGGTCAAAACTTTTGAAATGGTCCCTCCAGCAAAGAAAATAACATGTTCTGAATTTGACCAATTTCGTTTTGAAAAGATTGAACACTTGAAAGAAATAGGATCATTAAAAGCTAATCATTCCAATGATTTAAAAGTAAAAGAGTCGGTTGTCAATGATTTTCAGAAACTTAAAATAGATTTCAAAAATATTGAGTCTAAAAAGTTTGAATCTGAAATCAATGCTACCAAACTTCTTAAATTCAAGGAACAACAGCTTTTAAAACAATACGCTTCCACAGAAAAGGTTTATCTTTTAACTAAATCATTTAAAGAACTCGAACTTAAGCGTCTTCAAGATTTACCACCTAATCTCGGTTATGCAAAACAAGCTCATGAATATATTCCCGGTCTTTATGATATGACCATAATTGGCAAATCGAAAGAAGCACCTTTTGTTCATAGGACTGAGGAGACACAGTCACTTGCGGAAGAAACTCATTCTAAAATGCTTTCAAAATTCCATAAGATTGATTATGATAAGCATAATAAAGATCAATTTCCTAAAAAGACACGCATTCGCTTACAAAAGGAATTAGCTGAATTGACAGTTCTTGTGCCCCAAAGTTTGTCAAATGAAAACCCTCCTAGTACGTCTCATGTACTTGTCAAAACGGATTTAACGAAGTTAATTCCACCGGTAAGTAAGGCGTCCGTTAACTTAAATGCGGTACACCAACACTTAGCCGATTTTGACAAGGTCATTTTGGAACGTACGACGGCTTCGGCCATAACGGAAGGTGAATGGAATTTTGAGCACACTAGAGCTGCGTTTCTAGACGAAATTGTTCCGTTTGTAAAGAATGTTAAAGCTTGTCTTAGTAATCTTGATCAAGATTTGCTTTTGGAAATAGAAGAAGTTAGACGTGTTTTCAATGAAATGGATGATGCTTATGAAAACAGTTTACTTGAAATAGAACGGGTTTCACGCCAAAATGATCAGCTTCTGAAGCAAGTGACGTCTCATGATATAGTTTCCGTCTGTGTGAATAAAAGTGTTGATAATGATTCCATTGTGCATACTGTTGAATCTGTGGATACTGTGGTAGATAATACTTGTCACGAATCTGACGCTGAATTTTTAAAGCTTCAAGATTCATATTCTTCGCTTTCAAAACGTTTTGATGAGATTCAAACACATTGTATTTCGCTTGAATGCAAGCAACAATTTATTCAAGAAATCTTTGAAACGTCATTCGAAGGTGTTAATATCGATGATGTAAACTTTGAAAAGAATTTTCAATTGAATTTACAATCAAAACAGCGTCAGCCAAGTGACAAAGTTTCTAAATCTTTGCCGATAGAAATAGAGAAATCTAAGGAGCTTAACTGTGTTAACGTACTTGAGGCCGCTGAGAATTTTAAACTTGATCTAGATAATCGTGTTTCCAAGATTTTTTCCAAAGTTGATAACTTAAAACAGAAAAATACACGACTCTTCGATTCAGTAAAGCCCGCATGTGTTGATACCACTGCACATAATCAACCATCGATTGAACAATTGAATTGAAAGTCAGTGGAAATATCTGATTTGAGGGAACAAATTTGTGATAAGAATCTTGTGTTGGCTGAGTTAAAGGAAACACTTCGTACTCTAAAAGGTAAGAATGTTGTGGATAACGCAGCCACTGTCTCAGCATCGTCCTCTAGTGCAATCAAAAGGAACCTTATAGCCGTCACACCATTTAATAAGGGCCCTAGGACTAAACCTTCTCAAACATTGGTCACTAAAGATAAGGAAGAATCAAAACCAGCTTCTAATATTCCCGTGTTGCCTTCTACAGGAGTAAGCACCACTACTAAGGCTCAAAGATCTAAGCTTAAAAGAAACAAGAAGAATGATAGGATCTTGCCCTCATCTAGTAGTCAAGTGAAGAAGAAAGTAGAATCCCATCCTAGGAATGTTATTTCTGTTTTGAATAAAAAGAATCATGTAGCTAAACCTAAAGGATTTACGGTTGTGCAGCGTTCTAAGCCTACTGTGAATTCTAATTTGAAATGTTAGAATTGCAATGAATGTATGTTTTCTAGTCATCATGATTCTTGCCTTATTGACCATGTGAATGAGATGCATGCCCGGAAAAATGGATTAGAATGGAAACCGACTGGGAAAGTGTTAACCCAAGTTGGTTGGTTGTGGCGCCCCACTGGTAGAACTTTCACTATAGTAGGAAATGCGTGCCCTTTAACTAGGATCACTCCCACTGAAGTGAAGAAAGCGTGCCCTTTAACTAGGAGTACCAAGGCTACCAAAACACAAGAGTGTCCTTTAACTAGGAACACTGAAACTACTGTAGGAACCAAGTGCCCTTTAGATAGGTCTACTCCCACTGTAGTGCCCGCGAATAATCCAAAACCTAAGAAAGTTGGAACAGTAAAACCTGTTAGTACTAAAACTCACATTAGAAAACGCAGGAAATCTAAGGGTCTCAAAAATGTTAGCAATTCTGATAATTCTATATCTATATCTGCTAACACTCCGGAACCAATAGTTTCCAATGCATTGTCTACTGTTGTTATTGAAAACAGGTGGTCCAAATTGTTCTCTGGTATTTGGACTCTGGTTGCTCCAAGCATATGACCGGAGATCGCTCTCAGCTCAGAAATTTCGTCAACAAGTTTCTTGGTACGGTTAGATTTGGAAATGATCATATTGCAAAGATAATGGGTTATGGTGAATATCATATTGGGAATGTTATTATTTCAAGAGTGTATTATGTGGAAGGTCTCGATCACAACTTATTTTCTATGGGAAAATTTTGTGATGCCAACCTAGAAGTTGCTTTTCGACAGCATACCTGCTTCATTCGTAATTTGGAAGGGGTTGATTTATTGAAAGGTACTCGAGGAAATAATTTGTATACTTTGTCTCTACAAGACATGATGGTCGCTTCTCCCATATGTCTTCTCTCCAAAGCATCAAAGACTAAGTCATGGTTATGGCATCGACGGTTATCTCATCTTAACTTTGACGCTATTAATCATTTGGCGAAAAACGAACTTGTTCGTGGTCTTCCTAAACTTTCATTTTACAAGGATCATTTGTGTTCCGCGTGTACAATGGGGAAAAGCACTAAGAAATCTTACAAACCCAAGACGGAAGACACCAACCAAGAGAAACTTTATCTGTTGCATATGGATCTTTGTGGGCCAATGCGTGTTGAAAGTCTTAGTGGCAAAAAGTACATCCTCGTAATTGTCGATGATTACTCTCGGTTTACATGGGTGAAATTTCTTACAACAAAAAATGAGGCACCTAAATTCATCATCGGATTTCTCAAGATGATTCAAGTACGTCTCAACACTACTGTCCGACGCATTCGTACAGATAATGGAACTGAATTTGTGAATCAAATCTTGTGTGATTATTATGAAGAAGTTGGTATATCTCATGAAACATCTGTTGCACGCACTCCACAACAAAACGGTGTCGTTGAAAGGCGAAATCGCACACTTATGGAAGCTGCTCGAACGATGTTAATTTACGCAAAGGCTCCATTGTTTTTATGGGCAGAAGTAGTATCTACAGCAGTGTACACCCAAAACCGATCACTAATTCGTAAACGCCATGGTAAAACACCTTATGAGCTTCTCCATGGAAAAGTACCAGATTTATCATATCTTCATGTATTTGGTTCTCTATGTTATCCAAATAATGATGGTGACAATTTGGGAAAACTTCAACCAAAGACTGATATTGGTATTTTCATTGGTTACGCACCCGCAAAGAAGGCATACTGAATCTACAATCGTAAGTCTCGTAAGATCCTCGAAACTATGAATGTTGATTTTGATGAGCTGACAGCAATGGCTTATGAGCAAAGCAGCTCTGAACCCGCACTTCATGAAATGGGACCCAGTAACATTAGTTCTGGTCTTGTCCCAAACAACCCTACTTCATCATCATTTACACCACCTTCTAGGACTGAATGGGATACGTTGTTTCAACCGTTCTTTGATGAATTCTTTACTCCTCCAAGTATTGTTTCTCCAGTACCTGAGGTAATAGCTCCGGTAACCGAAGTTGTCGCTCCTGCAACCGTTGCACAATCAGATACGTCTGCACCTACAATTGGTCAAGATATACCATCAACAAGTAATTCTCAATCAACACCTGTTTCAACTACCCATGTCATGCCTATTGATGATGAAGAGGATGATGATGATCACGATTTGGAATTCGCTCAAATGCGTGAACTTCCATTCTTTGGTGTACTAATTCCTGACCCTAATCAAGCCGGGTCGTCCACCTCAGAGGAAGCTCCAACTACAGTTTACTCCAATCCACGGATTCGTGAACATGACAGCAACTGGATAAAGGATCATCATATAGATTCTATTATTGGTGACCCTAATCGTCTGGTATCCACACGAAGTCAGTTACAAGAAAGTGCAATGTTTTGTCACTTTGATGCTTTTCTCACTGAAGTTGAACCTAAGACATGGCAACAAGCTTTCACTCAATCATGTTGGATAGAAGCTATGCAAGAAGAACTTAATGAATTTATACGTCTTGAAGTATGGGAACTTTTCCTATGCCCGGATCAAGTGCAGTTACTCACTTTGAAATGGGTTTACAAGGTGAAACTCGATGAGTTAGGCGGAATATTGAAGAACAAAGCTCGACTAGTAGCTCGTGGATACAAGCAATTATTGGGCATCGACTTTATGGAATCCTTTGCACCTTTTGCCCTTTTGGAAGCTATTCGACTATTCCTCGCTTATGCAGCCCATATGAATATGATCGTCTATCAGATGGATGTGAAGACGGCATTTCTTAATGGTGAACTCAAGGAAGAGGTCTATGTTAAACAACCGGATGGTTTTGTGAATCCTAATTATCCTAATCATGTGTATAAGCTTAAGAAGGCTCTCTATGGGTTGAAGCAAGCTCCTCGCGCATGGTATGCTCTATTATCACAATTCCTCATTACACAAGGTTTCGCTAAAGGCAAGGTGGATCCCACGCTATTCATTCAGAAACGAGGTAAAGATATGATTATGGTACAAATATATGTTGATGATATTATATTTGCAGCCACGACCCTAACCTTATCCGACGAGATTGGGACACTCATGTCTTCCAAGTTTAAGATGTCAATGATGGGAAAGGTATCATTCTTCTTAGGTCTTCAGATATCTCAGAGTCCCAGAGGCATCTTTATCAATCAATTCAAGTATGCCCTTGAATCGCTAAAGAAGTACAAGATGGAATCTTGCGACCCTGTGGATACTCCAATGGTGGAACGAACTAAGCTTGATGCAGATCCACATGGAGTTGCCGTTGATCCGACACTTTACAATGGAATGATCGGTACTCTTCTGTATATCACAGCTAGTCGACCTGATCTTCAGTTTGCTATATGTATGTGTGCTCGGTATCAAACTCGGCCTACTGAGTTACACATGGCTACTGTGAAACGTATCTTTCAATATCTTAAAGGAACCATTAATCGGGGACTTTGGTATTTGAAGGACTCTTCGATTGCCCTAATGGCATATGCAGATGCGGATCATGCGGGTTGTCAAGATACAAGGCATAGTACGAGTGGAACTTTGCAACTACTAGGAGATCGACTAATCAGTTGGGCATCGAAAAGGCAGAAAAGCGCTGCAATTTCAAGTACGGAAGCAGAATACATAGCTATGTCCGGTTGTTGTGCTCAAATTCTTTAGATGAGATCGCAATTAACCGACTATGGTCTAGGTTTCAATAAAATTCCGATGTACTGCGACAACAAAAGTGCAATTGCCTTATGCTGCAACAATGTTCAATTCTCCCGGTCGAAGCATATTGACATTCGCTACCACTTCATCAAGGAACAAGTGGAAAATGGAGTAATCGAGCTTTACTTTATACGATCTGAGTATCAATTGGCGGATATTTTTACGAAAGCTTTAGATCGCGCTCGAATTGAATTTTTGGCCGACAACCTAGGAATGAGAACCTTTTCGCCTGAGACTCTTAAGGAGCTAGCAGATGAAGCGAAAGAATAGTGGTGGTAAAACTATTCTCCGTATCCTTGGTGATCATCTGTATATATTGTTTATATTTTTATCCACAAAAGCAAAATACAAAAATATAAAACCATATAAAAACCATAAAAATTGAAAAATTCATAAAAATCCAAAAATGTTTTTACTTTATTTTTTCAAAGGCATGTCTTTTGGTACGATAATATTTACGGCCTTAGAAATGTTGATTAATATCGACACGGCGCCATAAATAGAGTTCGTACAAAAGTTGTAAATATTTCATAAAACATGCCAATATGGCTTGTAGTTATTTCAGACTGCAACCCGGTTTTCATATTAAAGTCAAGTATTTCTGATGAAAGCTTTGGCTCACAACGGGAATTAATTTTCTCGGGCAAGGTTTACTTTAAAACCTTGTAAGGGATCAAGTTTACTTTATAACTTGGTCTCACATAAATCTATGTACGTTTCAGTACATTTATTTGTTAAAACAAGAGAAGTCTTGTTTTTATGAAGCTATCATCTCTACAACCATAACAATCTACAATTGGTATCTACATACTCGACGATGCGACTACTCACCCGACGACTACAGCTCTTTCAATAGAACACGGGTCAACAATTGAGGGGGAGCAATTGTCAAGCATTCAGAATCTTTAATGCCGAACGTGCCTAGTTCACAAGTTGGTGTCAAGACAACAATACCAATCGTACATGTGGTGTCAAGAGATGACATCAGACGTGACGAGGCGACCAACATATGCCGACAAGAACCATTTGATCTTATCATATGATGTTCTCATCAATCAGTTCCAACCTTGTCAGTTCTTTTCTAATATGGTGAATATGTGATCATGTTACAAATCGGTATCATATCTCATACATTTGATATCATGAAGATTAAACGGACTTGCATTTTTCTTCCCAAAACCTATGTTAAAACTTTATTAAACCAGTTGATATTAAAAACATCGATTGGTTAAATATTTTTAATATGGGGGAGGAAATGTGATTTAATATGGGATATTATCAAAAATGGTTTGACTTAACGTGATGGCTCATCCCGACATATGCAAAATGTTTTCGAACATCGTGGCATATGTTAAGGGGGAGCAAAACGGATTTGCATATCAAAATGGATTTTCATGGTGACATATACTTACCCAAAACCCATTTATTTCACGACGATGAAGATTGTGTTGACATAGGATGGTAGGATAGGTTAAGTCCTATGATTCTTCCAGAACCGGAGGAATCTTCCCAAGGACATTCCATAGCTAGAAATAGTAGTCCTTAGGAAAGTTGGAGAAAGATTGTGAACGTAGCTGAATGCCGACCAAGTGCTTAAGTTAGCACTGGAATAATCACAACAAGGTGCTAGTAATGACGTATTGGTAAGCCTTGAATGGTTGAAGAATGAAAAACAATTGTCAAGATAAAGGGTGTAAAGAAAGAAGCCCTCCTTACAACTTTAGGCAGAAACCGGGTCAACACATATGCTATTGAAATCATTTTTAATGATGCTTGATATTGAAGATAAGACATCATGGACCCAGTGATGCAATGCACAACCCATCCCAGCTAACTCAGATATCTCTCAAAAGGTATTTGTTAGTCACACGGAGACAACACATTATCTATTGATTTATTCACTCCGAATAAATTGGTATTGAAATTGTGGCACTCCTCTCCAGCCTCTGATCACTAAAATCCAAAATGCACGATCGAGTCTAGAGCCATTTGAGATCATCAAATATCTCATTAGGACACACTTTCATATTTCCTTGCTTCTTCACACACTCTGAAAAGTAAGAAAGATTTTAAGAGTCCTACGCAAAATCTTCATGATCTTGCCTGAACATCCGAGTAATACGAAAGTATTTACAATGAAGATGGAAATCCTTCTTGAGCGAACATTAAAAAACTCATGGTAGGTGACTTGTACGATTCTTTATGAATCAAACTTGTGATAACTGGAAAGCAACAGTGGTTTAATTCTTAACTGAATTTAAACATGTTCCAGGCCTCTACGCAATATCTTAGTGATCTTGCCATAACACTCAGAGTGATACCTTAGTGTTCATGGTGATGAGTGGAAATCCTTCTAGTGTTAACCTCAAACAGCACTTGGTAGGTAACTTGCAAGATTCTATACGGATCAAGCTCGTGACAACTGGAAAGCAACGATGGTGCGATTCTTTAATGAATCAAACTTGTTCCAGGAATCAGAATTGACGGCATCAATCATGCGGATAATTTTATCCAAATGATTCACTCTTTACGTTCGCAGTCAGCTTTGGACGGCCGAGTAAAGAGAACGGGTTTACCCGCGAAATCTTGTCAAGGAGATTTTTAATTATCTACCTGCCACAAGTACGATATTTTATATCGTCCAACAGTCTTCACCGACCGGAGGTAAAATGCTACCGAATTAGAATGAAATGTTCAAAGCCATTTCGTTCGTGTCTACTTATGTTGCGGCATTTGAAGACGGTGGCGTTGCAGAATCCGAGAAGAAGTCGTCCCCGCATGCTTATACTATATGCACTTAATACCTCATCTAATTCAAGAAAGCCTAAAAGTTAAGTCTTCCACTGTATCGAACTCTGAAGCTTTCAAGAATTAAAAAGGTATAAGTATGTGGGACATGGTGTCACGAGGAGGAGAAAATCACAAGTGATGGATGCACGAGATCAAGGCAAGAGATTAATGCTCAAGATTGATATCAATGATCACATCAGCATGTTCACCTGAAAAGAAAAAGAAAGGAAACACTACGAGCTCAAGACAAGCATAGTTTGTAACTTGGGTAATACCCTTGTTTGGAGTGACCTTCCTTAGGGGGAGATTGTTAGAAATACGTTTTACGTATTAAGAAGGATCGGTCACTCCAACGATAGTCCATGTAATAGCTCGTAGTTTAGTTAATTATCTTTATTTAACAAACAAGAACAAGCCTAGCCTACAACATGTGTAGGCCGGCCCAAACATGTAAGCCCAAGCCCATGACAAGGGCTTGGGTATATAAACCCTCTCCTTAGATGGATAGGGTGTGTGGTTATTCATTTTTCACATAAGTAAGCATTTGTTTCTCTCTCTAGAATTGTGTGTAATCCACCATCTCTCTATCTCTTTCTCTCTCTAAAAACATAAGCAAGATTTACACTTCTACACTCATTCTTATGATTACATCCAATAGTTCATAATTCTGACACATTAGAGAATCTTCTACCAGGAATCATGGTAACGGGAGGGACCAGAACCAAAGAGGTTCACAACCTAACTTTCTAGCTATCGCTGGTATTCCATCTTACGATTTTTCGCATTATCCTTTGTACCTATTATCATGTCTCATGTATATTGTTCTTATCAAGCTCTCAGCCAGCAAGGACACCTGCTGGAGGATATACTCATCCTCTTTGCACTACCTGCAACCGTAGGCACCCAGGGACATGTCGCCGCGACAGCGACGCATGCTTCAAGTGTGGTCTTCCTGGGCATCGCATGAAGGACTACCGCAAGGGTGAGATGGAGGGCACATCGGGACATGCTGATACCAAGCCGCCTCCTACTAGTGGACGCGTTTACATGACTTCTCGTGATCAGGCCAAAAAGTCTACAGGTAACATCACTGGAATCTTGTATATGTATGGTCAAGCTGCATGTGTTTTATTTGACACGGGTGCTACTCATTCAGTCATTTCTACTGCTTATGCTAAAAATGTTAGGATATCTCCCATGCCACTAGAGAATATACTGAACATTTCAACGACTTTAAGAGACTCTGTACGCATAACCCATGTGTACAAGATCCTCCCCCTATAGTTTGATGACAAGATTCGTCCTGTTGACGCACTTCCGCTAGACATGAATGATTTTGACATGATATTGGGCATGGAATGGCTATCCAAGTATCATGTTACCATAGACTGCCATTCATATCGAGTCATATTTGGTGATGTAAAAGCACCAGAGTACATTCACAACAGGTTCGTACCCGGAAGGTCTATACAAATCATACCAACCCCACAAGCACGTACACTACTTTCACATGGTTACGAGGGCTATCTAGCTACTGTTCATGACATGGATGCTGAATCTCCATCAATTCAGAATCAGCATATAGTGTTAGAATTTCCAGATGTATTTCCAAAAGAACTTCCGGGCATACCACTTGCATGTGAAGTACTGTTTAATATCGACCTCATCCGAGGAGCTGAGCTGATTTCCAAGGCTCCTTGTCGCATGGCTCCCATAGAGTTGAAGGAGCTGAAGGATCAATTGCAAGAACTTCTAGAACGAGGCTTCATTCGACCGAGCGCATCTCCATGAGGCGCATCGGTCTTATTCGTTAAGAAGAAGGACGGCAGTATGCGTCTTTGCATTGATTATCGCGAGCTCAACAAGATCACCATAAGGAATAGGTATCCTCTACCACGCATTGATGATTTGTTTGACCAACTCCAAGGGGCCAAACATTTCTCCAAAATTGATCTAACATCGGGCTATCATCAGTTACGGGTTAAAGAGCAGGACATCGCCAAGACTGCTTTCCGTACACGCTATGGGTACAACGAATTCGTAGTCATGCCATTTGGCCTTACCAATGCTCCAGCAGTGTTCATGGATTTGATGAACAGAATCTTCCATGAATTTCTGGACAAGTTCGTCATTGTCTTCATTGACGACATCCTGATATTCTCTAAGTCCAAGGAGGAACACGAAGACCATCTTCGTACAATATTACAAATTCTTCGCCAGAATCAGTTGTATGCTAAATTCTCCAAGTGTGAGTTCTGGTTAGAAAAGGTGGCATTCTTAGGCCACATTGTATCAGTAGAAGGAATCACTATGGATCCAGCAAAGGTTGAGGCTATTACCAAGTGGCCAACACCGACATCAGCGACTGAAGTTCGCAGTTTCCTAGGCTTAGCTGGTTACTACCGTAGGTTCGTGGAGAACTTTTCCCGTTTAGCACTACCATTGACCAAACTGATGCGGAAAGGGGAGAAATTCGTCTAGACTGAAGAAAGAGAGAAGAGCTTTGAAGACCTAAAGCAGAAGTTAGTATCTGCACCGATTCTTACTCTCCCATCTGGTACAGGTGGATTTCAGATCTACAGTGATGCATCAGGGAAGGGACTTGGTTGTGTTTTCATGCAACATGGGAAAGTGATCGCGTACGCTTCACGACAGCTTAAGACTTATGAGGAAAATTACCCTACGCATGACTTGGAACTTGCAGCAGTCGTGTTTGCATTGAAGATATGGAGGCACTACTTGTATGGAGAATCATTTGACATTTTCACGAACCACAAGAGCTTGAAGTACATCTTCACTCAACGTGAATTGAACATGAGACAAAGGAGATGGTTAGAGCTGTTGAAGGATTATGACATTAATCTGCACTATCATCCCGGCAAGGCGAATGTAGTGGCATATGCACTTAGTAGAAAGTCCGGAATGATAAACGGCATTAAAATTGAGGAGGAAATTATAAGAGACTTGGAGCGACTAGACATTGAGATCATGGTACATGGACAACACGGTTATTGAGCTAATCTTAGAGTGGAACCCGAGTTACCCTCTAGGATCAAGGAAGCTCAGAAGGAGGATGGTGAAATCTGGGCGATAATTCAGAATTTGGAGAAGCAGACAGAATTTCGAGTAGACGCAGATGATATCTTATGGGAGGGCACGAGACTTTGTGTTCCTGATGATCAAGAACTCCGGGAAGCATTATTAGCTGAGGCTCATAGCTCCCCATTCTTTATTCATCCTGGTTTGTCCAAGATGTACCATGACATCAAGCAATACTTTTGGTGGAGTGGTATGAAACAGGATGTTGCGACTTACGTCTCCAAATGTCTTACCTGCCAGCAGGTTAAGATCGAGCATCAACGATCTGGCAGTCTTCTACAACCGTTAGATATTCCAGAGTGGAAGTGGGGCAAGATCACCATGGATTTTGTTACCGGTCTTCCGCAGATAAAGAGGAAGCACGATGCGATTTGGGTTATAGTTGATCGACTTACTAAGTCAGCTCATTTCTTACCGATCCGCAAGGAAGATTAGGTCAGTAAACTCGCCGATACTTACAAGAAGGAGATCATGAGACTTCATGGTGCTCCATCCTGCATCGTCTCGGACAGAGATCCTCGTTTCACTTCGTGATTTTGGAGGAGTCTCCAGAAAGCTTGGGGTACAAAATGTAAGCTCAGCACGGCTTTTCATCCTCAAACAGACGGGCAATCGGAGCGAACGATTCAGACATTGTAAGACATGTTAAGGTCATGTGCGTTAGAATGGACAAGAGATTGGGACAATTACATCTGTTTAGTAGATTTTGCATACAACAACAGTTGGCACGCTAGTATTAAGTGTGCTCCATTCAAGATGTTGTATGGTAGAAAGTGTCGTGCCCCACTTGAAGGACTAGAAATGATAGAGTTGACTAACGAGAAGGTTGCAGTTGCTAAGTAGAAATTGCAAGAAGCACGGTCACGTCAGAAGAGTTATGCCGACAAGCATCGTAGGGACTTACATTTTAACGTAGGAGATCACGTTTTCCTTAAGGTATCACCGACACGTGGTGTTAGACGTTTTGGAATCAAAGGGAAGCTCAATCCTCGATTCATCGGACCGTTTGATGTGATTGAATGAGTCGATGAAGTATCTTATCGCTTAGTGTTACCTCCGCAGCTATCTCATGTTCACGATGTTTTCCATGTGTCCTTACTTAGAGGGTACAAGTCTCATCCCCTTCACATGGTTCAGTATCCACTGGAACATATTCGTGAAGATCTTACCTTCATAGAGGAACCGAACGAGTTCTTGAAAGGCAAGAACGAGTCATGAGAAGGAAGACGATTCCATTCGTCAAAATCATTTGGAGGGATCATACCGAGCGGGAAGCCACTTGGGAAGCAGAGGAGTCTATCTGGGCTTCTTACCCTCATTTCATATTTTGAATTCGGGTATGTTCCTCTTTTCCAGTTTACGTTATCTATAATCCGGGGACGAATTATTCTTTGTAGGGGGGAAGAGTTGTAATACCTGCATGCTTTTACCATGAATAGTACCCTTATGATCGTACGTACATGATTAGAACTTTCCTTTTTTAGCACGTTTATGTTTCACGAATAGTAATTACAAGTATTACGTACGTGTTATTACACGATATGTATTTAAGCATATTAATACACGATAATTATTATCAATAATAATTTTAATCACGAACATGAAATCATAAACGTAAATAATCACGAACTTATTATTATGTATTTAGGTAATATTTATTACGATTACATATAAATATATATTATGACACGAACAATAGATAAATAAATCACGTAAACACGACACGAGAACACGTAAATATTTAGAACACGAAAAACATCGGGTTTCCCCTTGTGGGCCCCACCTAGCCGCGGCATAAAAAAACAAAGGGGCCAAGCCCACATTTTTTAACTAAATAGAAAAATAAGGAAACATGTTTTCATATTACAGAGCTTTTAGACAAAAACACAAAACCCTAGCCTCCTCCTTTTTCTCCTTTTGGCCACCGGTTTTAAACACACAAGAAGGGTGTGTTTGTTGATTTTGGTGATCCAATTCTTGCAAGATCGTTCGTGTTATAATTTTCCTTTTGTTCACGCATCGGTAATTCCTTAAACCTTTTTCTTTTTAATTATTTATTAGATATAGAATAAAGAAAATCAAGGGTTATTAAAAACTATTAATAAAACATGTAGAAATAATCATGGGGTTAAGAACATGGGGTTTAAGGGGTGTTTTGGTTCGGCCGGCGCACACAAACTGAGAGCCGAAGCTCTCGGTGTGTGTCGTGTGACCACAGCCGAGACCTAGAGGTCTTGGTGTTGGCTTTGTGGCTCGGCAGCAAGCAAAACAAGGGACCCGACGCATGTCGGGGTTGGCCTTATGGTTTGGGGGTCTCGGCTGAAAACAACAAACACCACCGGCATAATCCGGTGGCTAATATGAACAAGCAGGGGGAACCGCGGCATGGGCAGCGGCTAGCCATGGACCAAGGGACCACAGGCTTAAGCCGGTGGCACCTTTACACAAATAGTGGCAACCGGCCAAGCCGGTTCGCCACTGTTAAGGGTGTGTTTGTTTGGTCCGATTCAAGGGGTTTCACGGACCGGTTCACGACATGCTTAGATTTACAACACAGGTTCGGTTCATGACTTATTATTTACAAGTTAATTATTTTTACAAGTTAAATAATTACAAGATTAATTAAATTAATTTAACATGCTATATAATTAATTTAATTTAGTCATGACTTAGGTTAATTATTAATAGTAATAATACATGATTTTAACCTAAGTATTTTATGATTTAGTTTAGACTAAAGTAATTAATTAATTATTAAAAACATGGCATATAATTAATCAATTCCCATGACTTAGGTTATATTAATAATAAATATTAATACATGCTTTAACCTATGTATTATTTACCCTTTTATTTAATTAAATTATGTTATATTTAATTAAATCTTATAACATATAGTTTATTTAATTTACATGTATTAATTAATAAACTATACTATTAATCACATGACTTAGAATATTAATCAGTAAAACTTAAGCTTATATTATTAGCTTAATAATCTAGCTTATTTCTAATTATGGAAATTTTCTGTTTTTAGAAACTTAATTATTTTAAGCAGCTAATCTATTTATGGAAACTTTCTATTTTTAGAAACTTATTTATTTTAGACAGTTATTCTATTTTTTATAACACCCCCAATTTACATTGCGCAGTGGAAATACACAATTGGGTGCTATTATCAAACTTCATTTCACAATACTCTTTACATGACATTAAAATAGTATATTTAGGAATAAATAAAGAAATAATTTAAATGAATGTCTAAAATCTTCAATCCCAAGTAAAATCAGTTTAAAAATATATCAAAGTAGCGTTCAGGTTCCCCTAGGATCTTATCAAATCGACAAAACTTTTACCAAAATACTGGACCATATACTAAAAATTTATGACAAATGGGAAAGAAATCTGTTTTAGACCAAATTAATACAAAAGTAATCCCGCAATCCTTCTCCAGCAAGCTCCGCAACTCAACAACTTCAAGTACCTGAAATACATGCTTAAAATCATCAACACAAAGGTTGAGCAAGTCTATAGGTTTAACAAAACATAGTTGAACACATCGTAAAAATCATTCACAATTGTTTAATAGCATTGTGGCCATACAATCTATTAATCAGGCATTCCATCTTATAGTAATAGCTAATGAATTGTATTAAGCTCATGACAACCACCCCTTAACTTAGTAACCCACGCCAAATGCCAGCATGACTAGAAAAATTCCAATTCCCCTACTAGGGTATCAATTACAAGAACACCAATTCTCATTCTCGTAAAATTATCCTTCCCAGAGGTTACTCAGCGTAAAGCCCTGGTCTCAGATAGGGTCGTCAGCCCAATAGTACTTTCATTAGAATAAGCGGCTATTCCCAACTCGCAACATCAAGTCAGAAGATAGTTAACGGCTCATGAATTTAGGGACTTTTGCAATTTAGGTACTAATACAATTCAAATCAACAAAGGCAACAAAGACAACATTCGGGTCCAACAATTCCTCATGACATGTGTTTATTTTATTTCAAATAGCATGTATCCCCCTCGCGGTTTTTAAAATCATTAAAACAAGTAGAAAGCGAGGCTATAGACTCACCTGAAGTATTAACAGTAGTATGACGACTTTCAACGATCGATGACGCCCGGCGAACACGAAATTCACAATCTATCAAAATAAAACGAGTGCCTTTAATAATACATCCAAGTAATATTTCATACTTAATAAAATGAAATAAATATCTCAAAGTCAGAATCAAACTCACACCATAATCAATTTAATACATTCCTTCTTACGTACACTTTTATATTTTTATTCTTTCAAAAACTGTCGATATATATTTATTAATCGTCCAAACTGTTTTCCTTACTTAAACACGTCCATAGATTGCGATACTAATCAGAAACTTCACTTACTATATATAGAAAGACCTCCCAAAAGTTGGTTAAAAGATTTTACTTTTAAAGTTCCCTGCCCGACTCATCTTCGAATTACACAAACCGGACAGTTTTACGTCAACAACTCATATAGTCTTTTTAACTTATTTATTTGACTCCGTTTACAAAACCGACACTCATCTTTGAAAATAAACTCAACATCCTCATGTTTATCACTTACCGTCAGTCCTTGAATCATTTTAAAATCCTTTTTATAGTCCCCGAGATTCGATCCAAATATCGACAACAATTATATATTGTGCCGATACTCGTCTCCCGGTACACGAATAATCCAACTAACATAATTGTTCGCTCGTTTGGAGCTAGAAGCTATACCTTATACCAAATCGAAGCTTAAGATATCCTCTACAACATTATCTAGTTAGTTCATATCATACACAAAATTATATTTTTAAAAAATTAAGTTTTATATTCTAGTAAAAAATACATCTTTAAAAATCACTCAAAATCAAATTTTTACCACATTTTAACTTCATTTTTACCACTATAATCATCCTAATATTACTACTTTCAATCCTAACACACTATATCATCCTAGATGATCAAATCAAATAAAACCCGACTAAAAATTTCAACATGCAACAACTTAAAATAATATATAACATCATAAACACCTACATACAACAATCAAACAAGATCAAAACACATGATTTTTCATCAAAAATGGGTTTTTATAAAAAGTTCATGCATGTAAGAGATTTTCATACCAAAATGTAGAGAATCAAAAGATAGGAATGGGTCTTTGAATAATTTTTGTAGAATCAAACTAGATTTTGAAAAATCAAGGGGTGTTTGTGCTTGGGGGTTGACGGAAAAGAAAGGGAGGAGGGAGAGACAGAGAAAATTCTTGGTGGAGTTGTGTTGTGTGTTTTGTGTGTTTAAATTTTCCTTTTATATGGAAAAAGTTTAGGGTAGTTTTTGCCAATTGTGATTCTTGTGGACCAAAATGCAAATACTTGTTTAAAAAGCGGGAAATGACTATTAGTCACTTTTGAAAATATTTACGGGTCTCGGGTTTCATAAAAATACTTCTCAAAACTTAAAATACACACAAAATATGATATTATATAGTCCCGGCACAACTTAATACGAAATTTAAAAATAAAACGTCAATATATTAAATATCGACATGTCTAAAATAAAACGTAAAATTTCGGGCATCCGTTGATATCGTCACTACTAATAATCCTCGCGACTCGTCAAAACGTAAAAATATAACTTCCAACATTCATCCAAATCAAATCACCAATCGTCATGACAGTCAATCTCGTCAAAAATTTCAAAAATATACGTAAAATATAATTAAATAATGACCACGGGTTTGGGTTGTCACATCCTACCCTCCTAAAAGAGAGCGACGTCCTGGCGCTCAACCCGCCTCACACTCGCACTTCCTCACCTCTAGAGTCAACGTGACCTCTTATCCTCAAGAGATACTCACGTCTTTCACACCAGTTCAACTCAATTGTTATGATATCACCATACCAACAAATATTACTACACTTCAACTTTCAAATTTCACCTTCCAATATGATAATATTCCTTCCTCATTCATACTCCTTCTGCATCACTTTCTCAGTCTCATTCCTGCTTCAATACTCTGATAACCTGACCCACGACTATGTAAGTTCTCAAATTAAGATTTGCAATTATCATCGCATAAATATTTCATCTTCACTAGGTTCCATTAGTCCTCATAGTGAATTATTAAAGATATCATCATCCCATGTTTCAATCACATCAACACAAATTCAATTTCCATCGTTCAAATCACCCTTTCACTATGTCCGTTGCCTTCTGAAAATACGCAATATTCCTTCTTGACTCAATTCTTCTCTCTTTCTGTAAAGATCTCTAAAACTCAAAAGTCAATCTCAGTCTCTAGATTACATATAATATGTTCAAACCTTATTCAATGCTCATACCTTATCACAATGATTTCCAATATTCAAAAATATATTTTCTCTATGTCCCGATTTTACACTCAAATTATCAATAATTCTGACTAGTCTCTTATATACCTCCTATACTCATGGTAAGAAAGAATGAACATCGGATTACTGTACCTTCCATAGTACATCATTAAATCTTCCTGATATCATATATTGTTTAAACAACTCCGTTAGTCTCATATATTCAAATCTGAAATGTATAATTGTCAGATCACTTCCTGATATCATAATACATCTTATTTAAATTTTATTGGATGTCCCCCGGAACCAAGATGTATCAATACTTCAACTTGTGAAATTCCTTCAATACTACATGCGACACTCTCAACACTATTAGAATAATTGAATTCTCCTTGATCTGAAAATTTCATTCACCACTGGTCCTTACATTCTTAACACATTCTCTGATCTAATGGAAGGAGAATTAGATAATTACAATAACCGTTTTTGTTCCACAAAAACATACATCTCAACTCTTTCATCTCTACTACCATTCTATTATAAAATTTCCGACAATCTGTTGATCCTCTTTCTTTGGCATTCCTTTTCCATTAATTTATCTATTCGATTCTAACTTCCTTTCTATTCTATCCATTCTGCTTGTTTTTACCAATATTCCAAAAATCTTAAGACTCAAGAGTCAATTCTCAATTACTTTAGAAATCTTATAAGCCCTTTTTCCTTATCCTCCTTACTAAATACTCACTAGTTGATAGTGAAGGTATTCACACTCGTCCTTCATAATCTGAAACACACTTCGTATTACAGAACTATAACATATCTCATATTTAATTTACTGGTTATTAATTCCCAGTCATCATTAGGTAATCCTTAACTCCTTTCTTTTGAAATTCCCGAATGGCACTTATAAATAAGTCCTTATTATCCTTATTTTCTTCATACTTGATTCCATACAAGTAATACTTTACAATCCCAAAATAAATACCACATCGTCAAAACTCATGATCATATAAATCCCGTTATACTTCTTTATTCAAGTCAACCCACTACTATTACTTTCCTTTCCATTTGATATTATCAAAATATCATCATCGCAGCTCTATAATCCTCATATTCCTTCAATACTAACTATTCAGGCACAAAATTTCAATCTATCCTCAGCGTTCATAAACAACTTCCTCAACTACAAAAATCAAATCTCAAAACTACAACTTAGATGTATTCTATCCATTCATGCATCTAGTTCTTCTTTGTCAGCTTTATCAATGGTTCAACAATCAGTGAAAACCTTTCCATAAACCTCCGATAATACTCAGCTTACAAAAAAGAATTGACAAGCTTCAGTCGGTTTCGTCGGTATCGACAAAGCCTTAATCGTTTAAATCTAGTCAAGACTTTCACGATCACTTCAGCCATAGATCTCACATTCTAAAACATCTATATTAACTTTAGCTGGAGTTCATATCCAAAGAAGTTCACACACCATTCCTCCTTCCCTAACAACAATTTTTTTTTTCAATTGTTATTAAACACTTTCCTTTCCTTCCTTAATATCCATCAAACAAAACATCAATCATCAGTAATGGATACCGATTCTGGTACTCAGTTTGTTCAACCTGATAGCAATCATCTTATTCCCAAAACATCTAGCTTCTTTACTTACTTCCATTATTACTTCTCTGATGACTTACCCTTCCAGTCTAATCAGATTATCCTTATTGTCTCATCTGCCAACCCTTAAAATTGATCATATTACCATCCCTAACTTCATGACAATGCCATATAACAAAATATGCAATCAGGTTACATAACTTCCATCACTAAGCTAACACAAAGCTTCTTTTTCCCAAGACGACAACGAACTCTATGATTTTGCAGAACAATCACAAAATACTCTTAAATACTAACTCATCGTCTCATTCCCTTCCGACTACTACTGGTAAAGCGCACAGAAAATTCGATCTATTACTGTTTCCTCCTACATACCTTCTCATCGTTGACCAATTAAAATCTTCAAATAGAAATTCCACTAATGACTTCCTGAAATCAGTACTCAATGCGCAACAACATTCCAATTTAATTTTTCCACCTTTATTTATCATATCCTATGACATTCATCCTTATCCCGGTTAACTTTCTCACAACTCTAGTTCAGTTAATTGTGCGATATCTCTTAATTCCATAAGTTCAGGAAATATTCCCTTAATATATATATATATATATATATATATATATATATATATATATATATATATATATATATATATATATATATATATATATATATATATATATATATATATATATATATATATATATATATATATATATATATATATATATATATATATATATATATATATATATATATATATATATATAGTTATTAACAATCCTTTCATCGGTTAATTTCTCATTTCAACCACTCGCTAATTCTTGTTGATTTCTCGTCCTCAGGTCAACTAATGTCTAATATCTTCAAATCTCAATATATCCTCAATAACACCTTCAGAATTTCAATACACCATCAATAACACCTTTAGAATTCCAATGAAATTCTAACTCAATGATTATCAGATAAAAATATGCAAATTACAATATCTAAATCTCAAATCTTATTAGTATTTCCAAAATATAGGCTCTAATATCAGCAACATTCCTTTCATATGGATTTTCCATTATCTGAATAATTCCTTTATTCAATCTCCTTGACCGAAATGAAAACATTTCATTACCACAGAAATACTAATTCCTATACCACATTCCTTGTTATTCATTCAGTAGCCCGACCTCTAGCTAGTCCGTACTTACAACAAGTAAATAAATAACTACTTAAGTAGTATAAAATATATGTGGTCTACACATCATACTTCCTCCTGCTTAGTGATTTATAGTAACCGCTGGAATACCATCTTTTCTTATCTTGGACTGTTAAATTCCAATTTTACCTTATGTTAAAGGAAATAAATTTCTATTCCTTACTGTCATTCGCAACAATACCGTTCCTTTACCCTTTTCTGCCACACTTAATTTCGAATCAGGATCAATCTTTAAATTACTATCTCTTTTCGTCTAGTTGAACATTCCCAAATGACTATTGATATATCAAAAAATCCATCAGTTACTCGAACTTATCCATATAGTTGTACATTTCCAATTACCATCAGTATTCATACGTCACTCTTCACCGCGTCTGTTCTCAGTACTAGGAATCTAACATACAGACATCCTCTTAAATCTTGCAGAATAGCAACAACATCTTCAACTGGAACAGCAGCATCTTCAACTAGAACAACAACATCATCAGTTTCAGCACCTTGTCTCCTCACAGCACAATCAGCTTCGAACAATCTAACAACTATTTCCATAATCCTATAATCTACCCTAAAGTTTGTTAGCTCTGGAGACATATTTCAAGAAACTTAGTCACGTGGAATCCCCACTAATGATAGAAACATATCCCACTCAACTCTTTCTACTGTTATCACAGATGAAAGAAACATGATAAGTATACACATCGAGTTAGAAAGAAGGATATTTTCATCAAGATATATCATGAATACTACATGCGCCAACAACACAATACTACCTAAATTCCGTAATCATTTCAAAAAAGAGAAGATAACAAAACACATCAAAATACTAAATGGTAATAGTAGATTTCATCCATAAATCCGAGAAAATCGCAACAAAATCTTGTCACTACAGTCACTTAACCTTATCATCCTAAACAACAACAATAATAATAATCCATCACAATACTACCTGATATGAGGAAAAACTCATATCAATTAATCATCAAATCACCCTAAAACACAAGGAAAATACCTAACTTTTGTGCTATAAAGCGGAATTATGTGGTATGTTTTGTGTTTGTGTACAAATAGGTAAGAAGGATACATTTTCAAGCATACAAGAAGAAAATCAAGCTTATTTGGACGAAAAAGACAAAGACGGATTAAAGATGACAAGACTCTGAAGATAAGGGACCTATCTTGACAACACTCCAATGTTGAAGGACTAAAAGTGTAAATATGCCAAAGTCAAGATTAAAGTCAAACCTGGTCAACTATTCAGTCAACCAAGTCAAAGGGATCATTTGTGTTCAAGAATGAAGCTTGAAGGACCATTTATGTCAAAGAAATGAAGATTATAGCTCAAAATACAGATCTGCCAAAGTGAGGGATTAAAACTGCCAAAAATACTTCAAGTTTTGGATCAATCCGTGTGAAGGGACTCTTAGCCAATCAGAATGCAAGGAAGAGTGGGTTTGGATTGCCAAATAAGAGTCAGCTGGCCACTAGCAGCCGTTGCATTTAATACCCAAATTACAATAGTAAAACCCACTATCCTCCTTTACAACCAATAGCAGCTTGCCACTACATAATTCAAATTATCCATTATGGATAATGATCTGTGTGCTTCCATCTCGTCCAACCAGAAAGTGACACGTGGTCTTCTTCTTCAACAAAGAACCCAGGGACGAATTTGAGCTACAATGAATTTCAGATCATGATTTCTACATGAAAAATGGACGTTTTCAAGAGAGGAACACGTTGGACACAACCAATTAAGCTCAAACTTAAGGAATCAAAAATCCCCAATTCTTGAAGAACATAAGGATTAACACTTAGCAGCTTAGTGACACGTGGCAACAATTCAATGGTGGAAACACGTCATCAACTCCAAAACTTCCTCACATTTGTCTATAAATAGTATTGTAATCTCTCATTTTTGTAAGTAATTAATGTGTGTAAATTTCACACACATCTCCATTCTCTCCCATTCATAGTTCTAGTTAGTTAGCTCAATCAACTCAAGAGTCTGACAAGCTCTTGAGTTAGTTAGCATAGTTGTAACAGATTTACCAGCTTTGTAAAAAACTTCATTCCTAAATCAATAAAATTCACATTCAAATTCTTTAGTTACTGTTCATACCTTGAATCTTGCTATCCTTGTGTTACTGTTAGCTTGTTATGATCACAATTGATCATGATTAGCTAATTTTGAAGATTTGAAGCTGTTTAGATCTTGTTCTATTCATCCAGTACCAGTCTTGTAGATTTTGAAGCTTTCTGAGTTCAACAATGGTTATGATGGTGATTGTAGATGGTTAAGTAGATTGGTGATAGTGTTAAGGTGGTGGTTAACACTATCTAGGTGGCTCTGCGCCAACCTACTCCATCAGAGAAGGCCTAAGCTAAAAGGTTTTAAGATTCTACATTTTTGTTCCTCTAAACAAGTTCTGCCTGCTCAATTCCTAGTGTTACTTTGTTTGTCTGCAAGATCAAGTGTGTTTAGATAGCTTTTGAACTAAATTTAGTAATTGGATAGTTTAAGTGTAGTGTTATACTTGTTCATCAGCTTAATACTTGTCCTGTTATCAGCTTTATCAGTCATTTCAGCTTTATTGTGCTTATTGAGTTCTAGCTTGTTAAACTGTTTGTTTTTGGGTCATTTGCACTTCATTTGAGTAGTCAAACTTAGTCTGGTATGTCTTTTTAAACAGCTTAACCGATTGCCTTTAATCCTTCACAAAAGTTTGTTATAATTCAGTAAAGTAATGTTTGGGATTAGGTTTCAATTTGTGTTCAAGTGTTAGAAATTGGTTAAATCTAGTTCATTTACAGTCACTTAGTCATTTTAAGCAAAGTTTGATAGTTTTCAAGTCAAGGTTTCAGTCAAAAAGGCAATTGGCACAAAAAAATTATGGGTCAGTTTTTCACTTAGAATTTCAGAAAAAAGTTGTTGATTTCAAGTGCTTAGCATTACTTTGTTTCTTGATGAAATTGATTCAAACCAGTTCTCAACTTTCACTTTACATCTGAACTTTTAGCTTATTCAAGGAAATTATACAGTTTACTAAAATAAGGAAGAAATAAGCTAATCATTAAGCTGTTGAGATAGAGCAAGTTTCTATAATATTGAGCTCAACTATTTTCTCATATCAGCATTTCCACTTCAAAAACCTCTTGATTTTCTTTCACATTATTGTTTAGAAAGTAGTCATGAGTGGATTTTGAAATTTTCAGCTTTTTGAAAAATCTGGTCAACGAAAGTCAAATAAGCACTTGTTTAGCTTAATTTCAGATTTCATCTTATCCAGTTGATCATTTTCCATTTGTAAAGACATTCCATACTCTTTGTCAGCTTATTAATCAGTTTTCTCAAGAAAATCAAGTTGTGGAAGTTTCATTTTCTTGTTTGCTTAATATGGGCTTATTAGAATAAGCTAAATCGAGTTTTATAAGCTTTTAAGTGAATTCCTTTTGCAAGCCTAGTTAATTTTTGATTTTAAACCTTTTGCAAGTTACTAAAGTTTATTTGGTTCATTGAATAGCTTAAACGAGCTTATTGAACAAGTTTGCCCGTTTTTGATAAGATCTTACCTTTAATTGCATTTTAGTCCTTCAAGTGTTTAGCTGTTTTCATTATAGGGTAAACTTGCACTAACCTAGGGTTTGCACTTTATTAGTCCTTTCAATTTCACAACTTTACAAAATCAGTTAGGCAGTTTTCAAATTAGTTACAATTTGGTTATTAGTTAGTTACATTTGCATAGTTAGTCCTTGTAGTTTCTAGAATTTACATTTCAAGCACATTAGGTTCTAGAATTTACATTTTCAGCCCTTTAATTTCATATTTTTACATTTTTGTCCTTATTTGACTAAAAAATTTGGTATTTGACTATTTGTTTTACGGTTACGTAGTTAATATTTTGCATTTTTACTTGATTGTTCAATTAGACATAGACAAGCCAAATAACCCTACCAACCAAAAACGATTATAAACCCGATTTTGTTAGTACTTTCAATTGGTTAAGAACTGAGAAAACGAACTTCAATTATACACAATATTAAATGGCGTCGCTGCCGGTTCTTTGAATTTACGAGAGACTATCGATTGACGGTTTTCATTGGCTTTTGGGATCCTGAACGTTATTTTTACGTATCATAAATCAAAAACAATAAAAAAATCAAAAACATAAAATATATAAAAACTAAAAAATAACAAAAACAATTCTTTTCCTAAAGAATTGACCAAACAAATTAAAAAAATCCAAAAAGCAATCTTTTTCCTAAGAGATTGCACCCAAAATATATATTATTGGATTCTCTCGGTTTTTATGTACATATAGTATTTTCTCTAAAAAATCATAAATACAAAAATATTTTCCATATATTATTATAAGTAAATACGTATACGTATAAGAACAACCAATACACATATCCTCCATAAGTATTGCCAAGGCAATACACCGTGTTAGGGGGCGTTCTGGTCCTTGACACGTGTATCGATCAAACAAAATAAAACAAGAATAGATAAATACTTCCAATAAGCAACAATTCGAAGAATACAAACAATTAAGTGAATAGAAAGGCGATGAGCTATAAAATGCCATCTAAGGGTCAATAGGTACTTAAGTGCTTCGCGCCACCTAACCCCCCGTTCACTTGTGAGTATTCTAAGAAGGAAGGCTTCATTGGAGGTCTTGCACCCAAGTAGTACATACGTATATTATTATTTTCTTATGGATATTTCATATTGAAACTCGAAGAGGATAATCCTTTTCTCTTCAAAGTCACACGAGAGCTTCTCTCTCATTCCTCGTATTGAGTTGCATGCTCACTCGCGGGCGTGCACAAATACCGATTGGTGTACAACCCCTTCCTTCGAAAAGGAAGAAACAGAGAAAGAGTAGGAACACCACCGTCCACCGAGCCGATCACGAGAATCGTGCTTTGATTCATCCACAACAAGAAGCCATGGCCGGAGTTGATACTCGATCTTTGATGGAGCAATTGCAATCCAATGTGCACGGATATGCCGATGCTATCAAGATACCCGATATTCCCGCAAACACATTTGAGCTAAAAAAATCCATGATTAACTTGGTTTCAAACACACCTTTTTATGGGAACAAGAATGTTAATCCTCATGATTACCTTAAGAGATTTCTTGCTCTTTGCAACACCATTAAGTACAATGGAGTTCCCCATAATGCAATTAAGTTAATATTGGTACAATTTTCACTAGAGGGTCCGGCTAAGCATTAGTTAGATACACAACCACCCGAGAGTATTACCACATGGGATGGTTTCACTACCAAGTTTTTGAACAAGTTCTTTCCTTCATCAAAGACCACGGCTTTGAGGAACTTAATTATAGGCTTTCAACAAAAACCTAGTCAAAAATTTAGTGATGCTTGGGAGGAGTATAGAGAGTTATTGAGGAGATGCCCTAACCATGGATTGTATGAAGTTCACCAAATCAATACATTCTACAATGGCCTTAAACCTCATCACCAAGACTCACTCAATGCTTCCGCGGGAGGGAATATTCTTCTTAAATCCATTCAAGAGGCTTGGGATATTATTGAGACCAAAGCAATAGTGCAAATCAACACACAGTTTGATGAAAGAGTACATGTCATTCAAGAAGGAGGTTCTAAACCATTGGAGACTCAACTCATTTCATGCATTCAAGCATTGACTCAAGATCAAAAGTAAAATCAAACAATCATGCAAAACACTCAAAAGATGCAAGAAACAATGATGAATGACTTTATGAAGTTTTCTATGGGTAATCATTCCACAAATGATGTGCATGCCATTACTCTTTCATGTGAGACTTGTGGAGGTCCACACTCCTATTAACAATGTGATAAGGTGCAAGGTTATCAAGGGGAATGTTATGCTTACCAAGAGGAACATCGTGAACATTTCAAGCCAAACATCAATCAAAATAACCTTTCTTACAAATCTCAAAACTATCTTGCACCACCGGGATTTCCACCCCAACCACCCACCCAAACTCAACCAAATCCTCCTCAATTGTTACAAAGGAATCAAGGTCAAAGACCACATTACCAAGGGAATAACTACAAGGCACCTAACAACTTTCACAATCAAGGAAATAACTTTTATCCACCAAATCAAGGATTTAATGCACCACCTCCACCTTATCCAAACCAAGGTTTTTATCAAGGGAATGTGCAACCTAACCCCATGGAATTGATTCTTCAAAAGCTTACTTCCTATGAGAAACAAATGAAAGATGCTCAAGAGGAAAATAATAAGAAATTTGCTCTTCTTCGCAACCAAATTATGTATAATCAAAGACCACGAGGAGCTTTACCATCTAACACACAAGCAAACCCAAGGGCAAATGTCAATGCTATTACAACAAGAAGTAGAAAGTCAACAAAGGATCCTTCACCTCCTACACTTCCTATTGTTAAACCCACTTTTGTTCCTACATGTGATAAGCCTTCTACATCCACTTCACCACCTCCAAATGCTCCTATTTAATTAAACACACCTTCTCAACCTATTCCCACGTCTCCTTTACATTCCACAACTCCCAATGAAGAATCTAACAAAGACAAATCTTCCACTAAAACACCTACACCTAAACCAAATCTTCCTTACCCTTCAAGATTGAAAAAGGACAAGTTAAAGAACAAAGATGATATCCAAGTTTCAAATTTCTTAAGGATGTTCAAGCAACTCAACATAAACATATCCTTTGCGGAAGCTCTTGCTTACATGCCAAAATTTGCTAAGATGTTCAAGGATTTACTCTCCAACAAGGAAAAATTGGTTGATTTGCCCAACACATCCCTTAATGAAAATTGTTCCGCCGTCCTACTTAAAACCTTACCAACAAAACTTGGAGATCCGGGGCGCTTCTTGATCCCTTTTAATTTTCCCGGTGTGGAAAATTGCATGAATTTGGTGGATCTAGGGGCAAGCATTAACCTCATGCCTTTATCGGTTTGGAAAAAACTCTCTCTTCCCGAGCTCACTCCCACTAGGATGACACTTGAGTTCGCCAACCGTACCATAGCTTACCCCGTAGGTATCACGGAGGATGTGTTTGTAGGTGTGGATAAGTTCACATTTCCGGCCGACTTTGTAGTTGTTGATTATGACATGGATCCTAGAGTTCCTTTGATTGTTGGTAGACCGTTTTTGAGATAGGGTCATACTTTGATTGATGTGGCGGAGGGAGAACTAATTATGAGAGTAGAAGATGAGAAAGTGGTGTTTAAGTTAGGGAAAGTTTGTGATAAGAAAGAGGTTAAGGAATCTAAACCTTGTGAGACTATTAACATAGTTGATGTTTTAGATGAGGTGTGTGATGAGCATTTTCATGACGCTTGCAAGAGTAATAGTAAGGATATGCCCCATGTTGAAACCGTGGCCTCAATTGCTCCCTCCTTAACACCTTTTGGAGAGAGTGATTTCCTCTTGGAGGAATTTGAGTCTAACTTTCTTGGAAATGATGATTCTCCTATCAATTGGGAAGAAGATATTCTTACCATCCAAAAGTTGCTCAATGAGGACCCTATCCCTTCTCCCACTCTACAAGAAGTAACCAATGATGATCCAACCATAGTAAAACCTTCCATAGAGAGTCCACCTCTAATTGAACTTAAGGACCTTCCATCCCATTTAGAGTATGCTTTCTTAGAGGGCAAAGACCAATTACCCGTGATCATTGCGAAAGAGTTGAAAGAGGATGAGAAAGAGAAACTCCTAGAAGTCCTTAAGAAACATAAGAAAGCTTTAGCATGGAAAATATCCGACATTAGGGGAACTGATCCACATTTTTGTACACACAAAATCCTTATGGAAGATGATTACAAACCCGCCATTCAAAGCCAACGAAGGGTTAACCCAAAAATCCATGAGGTCATTAAAAAGGAAGTTATCAAACTCCTTGATGTGGGCATGATTTACCCCATTTCCGACTCTCCATGGGTTAGCCCGGTACATTGTGTTCCAAAAAAGGGTGGAATCACTATAGTACCTAATGAGAACAATGAGCTTATTCCTACGAGACTTGTTACCGGTTGGAGAGTTTGTATTGACTATAGGAAGCTCAATGAGGCTACTAGGAAAGATCACTTCCCATTACCTTTTATGGACCAAATGCTTGAACGATTAGCGGGAAATGAATACTATTTCTTTCTTGATGGCATTTCGGGTTATTCCCAAATACCCATTGACCCTAAAGATCAATAAAAGACCACATTCACTTGTCCCTACGGTACATTTGCTTACAAGAGAATGCCTTTTGGCTTATGTAATGCACCGGGGACATTTCAAAGGTGCATGATGGCAATTTTCCATGATATGGTAGAGCAAACAATGGAGGTTTTCATGGATGACTTTTTCGTCATTGGAGATTCATTTCCCTCATGTCTCACCAATTTAGAACGAATGCTTAAGCGTTGTGAGGAAACACATTTAGTTCTTAATTGGGAGAAATTTCACTTTATGGTGAAAGAGGGAATTGTTTTGGGACACAAGATATCCAATAAGGGATTAGAAGTGGATAGAGCTAAAATTTAAGTGATTGCTAAGATTACCCTACCCACTACGGTTAAAGGTGTAAGGAGTTTCTTAGGTCATGCGGGATTTTATAGGAGCTTCATACAAGATTTTTCTAAGATAGCAAGACCGATGACCCACCTCTTAGAAAAAGAGGCTCCGTATTCCGTACACTAGGAAGTCAATCTGAACTGTAATTATATCGCTTGAACCGAAGAGAGCGATTCGAACAGTTCAGGAGGCCGCAAATCAAACCCTTAGTTCAGTGCTGGGTTTCATAAGTACTCTCGGTCAATCATATCATTCTCCAGACGGGCCTTTCATTTTCAACCAAGAGTGTTTGGATTCATTTGAGACTCTTAAGGAGAAATTGACTAAGGCTCCCATTTTGGTTTCTCCAAATTGGGAATTGCCTTTTGAGCTTATGTGTGACGCTAGTGATTATGCTGTGGGGGCCGTCTTAAGACAAAGAGTTAATAAGCATTTTCAACCTATACACTATGCTAGTAAAACCATGACTGGTGCACAACTTCATTATACTACCACGGAAAAAGAGTTGCTTGCTATAGTCTATGCTTTTGAGAAATTTAGACCATACCTTGTGCTATCCAAAACCATAGTGTATACGGATCGTTCCGCTCTCAAGTATCTCATGATAAATCAAGATGCTAAGCCTAGGCTTTTGAGATGGGTTTTATTGCTTCAAGAGTTTAAGATAGAAATTCGAGATAAGAAAGGAGCTGAGAATTTAGCGGTGGATCACTTGCGTAGACTTGAGCATCCTTTTCAAGGAGATTTTCCTAATAAAAAAATCAATGAATCCTTTCCATTAGAGGAGCTCATGTCTATCTCTTCTCAAGAGGATGCCACCCCTTGGTTTGCGGATATAGCAAACTATCTTGTGGGGAATGTGCTTATAGAGGGTCTTACTTCCCAACAAAAGAATAAGTTTCTTAAGGAAGTTAAGTACTACTTTTGGGATGATCCTTACCTCTTTAGGCAATATGCGGACCAAATCATTAGACGGTGTGTAGATGGGCCCGATGCATTTAAGATTTTAGAATCTTGTCATAAAGGACCTACAGGTGGACATTTTGGGCCCAACTATACCGCCAATAAAGTCTTTGATTCGGGTTACTATTGGCCTTCCATTTACAAAGATGCCCAAAAGATGGTGAAATTTTGTGATGTATGTCAAAGACAAGGAAAAACTACGCAACATGATGAGATGCCACAAAATTTTATTCAAGAGTGTGAGATTTTTGATGTATGGGGTATAGATTTTATGGGACATTTTCCATCTTCCAAGGGAAACAAGTATATACTTGTAGCGGTGGATTATGTGTCTAAATGGGTTGAGGCTAAAGACCTACCTACCAATGATGCTAGAGTTGTTGTGAAGTTCTTAAAGAAATTGTTTGCTAGATTTGGTGTACCTCGGGCCATCATAGTATGCACTTTTGTAATGATCAATTCACGAGAGTTATGAAGAAATATGGAGTTAATCATAGACTTTCTATCGCGTATCACCCTCAAACCAATGGTCAAACCGAGGTCACAAATCATGGTTTAAAGAGAATTATAGAGAGAACGGTAGGAGAGCATCGAGCTTCTTGGTCGGATAAGCTTGATGATGCTTTGTGGGCTTTTAGGACGGCTTTTAAGAAACTAATTGGTTGTACCCCTTATAGGCTTGTCTATGGAATAGCGTGTCACCTCCCATTCAAGTTAGAACACAAGCAATCTTGGGCTCTCAAGTGGGCTAACTTTGATTTAAACCAAGCCGGTTCATATAGAAAGGATCAACTTAATGAAATGGATGAATTGAGAGCCAATGCCTATGAGAATTCTTTGCTTTATAAGGAGAAGACTAAGAAATTGCATGATGCTAAGATCAAGAACCGTGAGTTTAAAGTTGGAGAGCCGGTTCTCCTCTTTAACTCAAGGTTGAAACTTTTTGTGGTCAAGCTTAAGTCGAGATGGTCCGGTCTATTCACTATTGCTCAAGTATTTTCATATGGAACTATTGAGTTGTCACAACCCGATGGTCCAATTTTTAAAGTGAATGGTCATCGTGTGAAGCACTATTTTGGGGAGGACATTTCCGTTGAAATGGTCCAAGAGATCCCCATTTTCCCCATGAATTAATTCATTGTAGGAAGAGTCGAGCTAGAGACTCCTTAACTCAAGCATTGTATAACTAGGTTTAGAGTGTTGTAGGTTAGAAATAAGGATAGCCATTTGTTGAGAAGTATTGGGGTATACCTTCTTTTGTCTTCATGATGTTTGTAGGGTTGCTCACTCATTTCATGCTTTGGAGCTTATGGAGGAGGCCCTTGTATCCGGTTCACTTTGTTACTATTGATCTTTTATAGGCACCTTGTGCTTTAAAAATGAATTCACTATAGTTGATCTTTCCTTAACTTCGGTTAAGCAAAGTCTATTCATTGTCATAAGTGTAGGGGCAGTTTTTATACTTCCATGCTCTTAAACATTGGGGATAATGTTTAGCTTAAGTGTAGGGGGGTCTTCTATCGAAGTGACCTTACCTAGAACTTGTCATTGACCTTCATGATAACATGGAAAATTAATTTTTCAAACATTTTTCAAATTTTTAATCTACTTTGGCCACCAAAAATATGCATTTATAATTTTTGCATCAATCATTTTTCATTTGCATAACACATTTGCATTGTACATATTTCTTCTTTTATTTTTCATCAAAAATATATAAAAAGAAAAAATATAATAAGAACATGGTTTTACAAGTTTAGACTTCTTTGACATATTAGGCCCGCCATGGATATTTTGACTCAACCCGAGTTTGCTTATCTAAGAATTCTCTAGCTAGTATCCTTAACCATGTAGTCCTTCATTGGTCTATTAGGCTAAGCATCCACCAATCTCATTCTTTGAGATTTTAAATTTGTGGAGACTGGGAAATGACAGAGTTGAAGCAAGTATAAAAGGGCTAGATAAACTTCATGATAATTACTTGTGGCTAAACCCTTCTCTTCTTTACCTCTAATTTCTTCGCATGTATATATGTTAATAAATAATCAAGAACGGTTTTAATTGGTTTGTAGTCTCTTATGCATTTTTGACTAATCATTCATGGTTGGTATAAGTACGTCTTAAGATTCTAAGTTAGAACGTTTTATGTGTACTAGACTTATGTCATTCTTAATACTTAGCGGGTGTTTTTCCTTTTATTCTTTTCAACTTTCTTTGTGAGGAATAAAGAAAAATAAGAGCGGCTTACAAAAAAATGAGTGGCTAGAAAAAAACAAATTATACAAGACTCCCAAGAGGGGCAGTGAAGTGTTAATTATAGTAACTATTAGATTCCAATATTACCTTTACGGGTTGTGGGGATTTAATAGTTGCTCCAATCCAATATTACCTTGACGGGTTGCGGGGTTGAAGATCCAAAGTCTCAAAAAGATGGCGGATGTAAATTATTGCGTGAGTTTTATTTTTTTTTTCCTTAGCGAGTGTGTAGCTACTTATTAATGCATGACATGAGGATCTTACACATAAGGCGAATGACTTATTACTCTTGAAACGGACTTATATTAATTGTGAGCGGTTTTTCAAGTAATGGATGAGAGGATTACTTAGGATTAAAATCGTGCTTCCTTATTTTTGGATTTTGCATTTCTTATACTTCACGCATTAAATAATGACAAATTTTATAAAAATCAATTTGCTCAAATAATAACCGGTTTCACATTTAATTATCATGAATACGTTGATGCACTTTTTACTTGTGAATGTAATGATCCCATTTTTAAGCTTGGTATGGGGAAAGCGAAACTTGAGGGTGATAAGTATCCATGGTACCAAAGCCCTAATCTAAGTCATTGATTTCTTTATGAGTTATTTCCATAAAAACAATTTCAATAAAAATCCAAAAAAAGATATAAGTAGAATTGTTTCTTTTGCATTGCATTGTTCAAATCAAAATCATGCATCATATAGTGTAGAGTAGTATAGATGCATTCCATATTGGCCAAAGTGGATTAATTAAGAGGAGAATGTAAATTTGTGCTTTAAAATATAGAATTGCATGGGGTCATGGCAATGTTCAAGTGTAGGGTATTTGATATGAGCAAAAACTCATATCAATTCATCAACAAATCACCCTAAAACACAAGGAAAATACCTAACTTTTGTGCTATAAAGCGGAATTATGTGGTATGTTTTGTGTTTGTGTACAAATTGGTAAGAAGGATACATTTTCAAGCATACAAGAAGAAAATCAAGCTTATTTGGATGAAAAAGACAAAGAAGGATTAAAGATGACAAGACTTTTAAGATAAGGGACCTATCTTGACAACACTCTAAAGTTGAAGGACTAAAAGTGTAAATATGCCAAAGTCAAGATTAAAGTCAAACCTGGTCAACTATTCAGTCAACAAAGTCAAAGGGATCAAGTACGTTCAAGAATGAAGCTTGAAGGACCATTTATGTCAAAGAAATGAAGATTTTAGCTCAAAATACAAATCTGCCAAAGTGAGGGATTAAAACTGCCAAAAATACTTCAAGTTTTGGATCAATCCGTGTGAAGGGACTCTTAGCCAATCAGAATGCAAGGAAGAGTGGGTTTGGATTGCCAAATAAGAGCCAGCTGGCCACTAGCAGGCGTTGCATTTAATAACCAAATCACAACAGTAAAATCCACTATCCTCCTTTACAACCAATAGCAGCTTGCCACTCCATAATTCAAATTATCCAATATGGATAATGATCTGTGTGCTTCCATCTCGTCCAACCAGAAAGTGACACGTGGTCTTTTTCTTCAACAAAGAACCCAAGGAAGAATTTGAGCTACAATGAATTTCAGATCATGATTTCTACATGAAAAATAGACGTTTTCAAGAGAGGAACACGTTGGACACAACCAATTAAGCCCAAACTTAATGAATAAAAAATCCCCAGTTCTTGAAGAACATAAGGATGAACACATAGAAACTTAGTGACACGTGGTAACAATTCAATGGTGGAAACACGTCATTAACTCCAAAACTTCCTCACATTTGTCTATAAATAGGATTGTAATCTCTAATTTTTGTAAGTAGTTAATGTGTGTAAATTTCACACACATCTCTATTCTCTCCCATTCTTAGTTCTAGTTAGTAAGCTCAACCAACTCAAGAGTCTGACAAGCTCTTGAGTTAGTTAGCATAGTTGTAACAGATTTACCAGCTTTGTAACAAACTTCATTCCTAAATCAATAAAATTCACATTCATCTTCTTCAATTACTGTTCATACCTTGAATCTTACTATCCTTATGTTACTGTTAGCTTGTTATGATCACAATTGATCATGATAGCTAAGTTTGAAGATTTGAAGCTGTTTAGATCTTGTTCTGTTCATCCAGTACCAGTCTTGTAGATTTTGAAGCTTTCTAAGTTCAACAATGGTTATGATGGTGATTGTAGATGTAGAAAAGCTAAAATGGATCCGGTGGTCTAATGTGGTGGTAAATGGTGGTGGAAACCATTGTTGGCTTAGAGAGAGAGAAGAGAGGTTGAGAGTGAAAGTGTAATGTATTCCCAAATGAACAAATGACAATCAACACCCCTCCTTGGAAGCTTAGGAGGGGTATATATAGTCACGCACACAACCTAAACTTTACAACGAGCCTAGTCTAGTCTAAATGTGCGTGACTATGATAACTAACGGGAATTCTTAAATGTCGTCACATAAAGTGAGTTTCCAACAATCTTCCCCCATGGGACGACGTGTAGAATTCCTTACAATATTCTTCCTAACAAGTACAAAATGATTAAGAATAAGAGCTTTCTTGAAGCATCCAATGCTGATGAAGTCTTCTGAGGCCTTCGTCTTCAAAACGACTCATCTTTAAAGTAACTTGTAGAAGAAATACTGTAACGGCACGAGCTAAGTAACCCATACACTTCTGGTTAAGGAGAAGCTTCTGAATTAGCTTCCCCCTAATTCATGCCACGTAAACTTGATGTAGAAGCATTTTAAATAGCTTCCCCCTAAACCAACAATCCTTGTAAGCAACTTCAAAGCTTTCAATAAAGCTTAGAATGATTAAGCGCACAGCGGAATCTAACAAGCAAATCCCATCATATAACATGATAATGTTGCTAAGTTAGGGGTACACCAAGTAGATCAACAACTTCTCTTCTCACGCTTGAATAATTCTTCTGAATTTTTCTTCCCCCTGAGAGTTCAAGTTATGCATACCAAAAAGAATCAAGACACTTCTTCCCCCACATAGTTGAAGAAGGTAAATCAATCCCAATTATGAAGCTCAAATACTGAAGTGGACACTTTATCCCATTCATGAAGTTGACATCGTAACACCAGAGTCAATTAAGTCCCGGAAATGCACACGTCTTCTTCCGGAGATGCACCAGAGTCAATTAAGTCCCGGGAATGCATATAGGATAATGATGATGAATAATTGCAACAATCAAACAATTAAACCTCGAATCAGTAGTGTACCGTTTGGAGATTGATAACGACACGAGTTAAAACACTGATTTTCTCTGCGGCTATGACAGATGTCATCCCGGAATATCTTCAAATCAAAAGAAGGTATGAAGTTTATCACGTGTACTCGTTGTGCGTTCAATGTGTCTTCTTCTTCCCCCTTGATGGTTTCGAAACTCGGAACCATCAATAAATTGTACGCACATGAACCTGAAATCTCGTGAGAATAATAAATAAGCTGAATTATATATTTTGTGAGAATCAGCTGTTGATCGAAAATCTCTTCTCATAAACTCTCCATGGCCACCTTTACCAACCCACGTGAAAGCAATTTGAAGTGACCACTGAAAGAATGAACCAGATACATCAAACGTGAAGCTGAATAAGAATCCTTCGATCTTGTGACTTAAGCTTGCACTATTGTTGAATGAAGAACGGTGGAGAAATCTCTAAGTACTCAATGCATCACTGAAGAAGTCTATAAGCACAACACCTCTTGAAATTATCCACGTCGACTACGCGCGTGACACGGAGTACAACAATGTAACCCCTTTAAGTGATAGTTATCCGAGTCATCAACCATCCACCCCGAACCCGGAAACCAGATAACCAAGTCTTCATTCTAGGATTAAGCACGAGCAAGTTATCTAGTAAAAGATAAAATAAATACACGCCTTCGAAAAAGTCCGTCTTCAACGTCACGTAATTAATACCCGATCAAACAAAATCTGAAGCCACTAAAAAATCGCCCATTTTTTTTCTTTGTCTCGTCAAAATAAATTCTAGTCACATTTGTCACTTCATTTTGTCGCGTCACATTTCTCGTCACCCAATCAGTGTCAAGAATAAATTAAAGAACCACAAATGCAGCAAAAAAACCACAAATTCAAAAAAAGGAACTTATTTGTTTGAGCATCCATTCTCCTTAACAATTCCATCTCGTCACAATGTCTCGTCACTTTTTGTCCCGATAATGTCCAAATTCTATCATAATACACAAAATGTTTTATTCAAAAAGAAATAATTTTGAAACAAAAAATTCGTGTATATGACATACGGCCTAATTTCCAAATTTATTTCAAGGCCCAACAATTTGAAAACTAAAACTTGGCCCATCAAATGTCCAACCCGGTTATAATACACGGTTATAAGACTCTCCCAACCCTAAATATCTCACACAAGTTTAATTAAATCCGTCCTTTTCTCTCACCTAACTTCATCTCCTCCCAATAACTCACCTCGAATCCTCCGTCCCCCTTTTCTCTCCATCACATCATCAAATCCTGTCAAAACCAGAGCCACTAAAACAGATTCTCTTCATATCATCAATCTTGTCTACCTCATTATACATCATCAGCTAATCAAAACTTCATCATACCACACAAAAAATAGAACGAGTTCATTTGTCATCGTTGTCTACTCGAAGCAAACTAAGATCATTTGACATGGTGTCGGTAATATTATGTTTGATTGCATGTGTTTATACATGAAGTAGTGATGTGATTATAACAAAAAATGTTATAAATCATACATATGATTCGTATATAAATTTTGGGATAAACCCAACACAGATCTATGATGATTTGTTGATTTCGTGGTAAGATCTTAAAAGATCTCAACATGCATGTTTAAACACGAAAAATGAATCTGAGATCTTTATTAGTTTTCTGTTTTGGTTGAGTCTAGATGTGATGGCGTGTAGGTGACGATGGGCATAGGATTAGATAAGGTGTTGAGGTGTAAAAAGGTTGGTTTACGAGTCAACTCAGTGAGTTTAACTGAGTCAACTCGGTAATGACCGAGTTGACTCGGTTGAGATAGGTGTAGTTGTCACAATTTTGGTTCACAAGTATTTGGTACACATGGTCCATCGAAAAGTCAAAAAAAATGTCCCATCGGAATATTTAAATAAATCCCATCGGAATGTTTTTTGAGTCAAGGTTATGCCCTACAAGTGAGTCCATCGGAAAGTCAAAAAAGAATCCCATCGGAATATTTGTTTTATGAGTCATCATCGGAATCAAACAAACACCCCAATCCGAATAACCAATCTGAATGACAATCTGAATGTTCAATCGGAAAGACAATTTGAAACCCAATCTGAATATCCAATCTGAAAGTTCGATCGGAAACCCAATCTGAAAAGGGTTTTGAATGACCCGAAAAAGGTGGAACTGCAAACTTGTCCTTATCTATCTGTATAAACAAGGATAAATAAACCCAGAAACAGTGACAAGATTTGAATAACTTTGACCAAGATATTGATGAAACCGAGAGTAAATTAATAAGTTTGAGACCTCAAAAACATGTGACTGATTGGGCAATTGGACAAAAGAATAAGACGTGACCCAAAAAAAATTTGTGACAATGGACAGAAATATTGTAACGAGACACAAAGAATAAAATAGACCACCAAATCGCATATATAAACACGATCCAAGGATAGAACCGAGGCTCTGATGCCAAATGTAGAAAAGCTAAAATGGATCCGGTGGTCTAATGTGGTGGTAAATGGTGGTGGAAGCCATTGTTGGCTTAGAGAGAGAGAAGAGAGGTTGAGAGTGAAAGTGGAATGTATTCCCAAATGAACAAATGACAATCAGCACCCCTCCTTGGAAGCTAAGTAGGGGTATATATAGTCACGCACACAACCTAAACTTTACAACGAGCCTAGTCTAGTCTAAATGTGCGTGACTATGATAACTAACGGGAATTCATAAATGTCGTCACATAAAGTGAGTTTCCAACAGTAGATGGTTAAGTAGATTGGTGATAGTGTTAAGGTGGTGGTTAACATTATCTAGGTGGCTCAGCGCCAACCTACTCCATCAGAGGAGGCCTAAGCTAAAAGGTTTTAAGATTCTGCATTTTTGTTCCTCTAAACAAGTTATGCCTGCTCAATTCCTAGTGTAACTTTGTTTGTCTGCATGATCAAGTGTGTTTAGATAGCTTTTGAACTAAGTTTAGTAATTGGATAATTTAAGTGTAGTGTTATACTTGTTCATCAGCTTAATACTTGTCCTGTTATCAGCTTTATCAGTCATTTCAGCTTTATTGTGCTTATTGAGTTCTAGCTTGTTAAACTGTTTGTTTTTGGGTCATTTGCACTTCATTTTAGTAGTCAAACTTAGTCTGGTATCTCTTTTTAAACAGCTTAACCAATTGCCTTTAATCCTTTCACAAAATTTTGTTATAATTCAGTAAAGTAATGTTTGGGATTAGGTTAAAATTTGTGTTCAAGTGTTAGAAATTGGTTAAATCTAGTTCATTTACAGTCACTTAGTCATTTTAAGCAAAGTTGGATAGTTTTTAAGTCAAGGTTTCAGTCAAAAAGGCAATTGGCACAAAAAAAGTATGGGTTAGTTTTTCACTTAGAATTTCAGAAAAAAGTTGTTGATTTCAAGTGCTTAGCATTACTTTGTTTCTTGATGAAATTAATTCAAACCAGTTCTCAACTTTCACTTTACATCTGAACTTTTAGCTTATTCAAGGAAATTATACAGTTTACTAAAACAAGGAAGAAATAAGCTAATCATTAAGCTGTTGAGATAGAGCAAGTTTCTGTAATATTGAGCTCCACTATTTTCTCATATCATCATTTCCACTTCAGAAACCTCTTGATTTTCTTTCACATTATTGTTTAGAAAGTATTCATGAGTGGATTTTGAAATTTTCAGCTTTTTGAAATATCTGGTCAACGAAAGTCAAATAAGCACTTGTTTAGCTTAATTTCAGATTTCAGCTTATCCATTTGATCATTTTCCATTTGGAAAGACATTACATACTCTTTGTCAGATTATTAATCAGTTTTCTCAAGAAAATCAAGTTGTGGAAGTTTCATTTTCTTGTTTGCTTAATATGGGCTTATTAGAATAAGCTAAATCGAGTTTTATAAGCTTTTAAGTGAATTCCTTTTGCAAGCCTAGTTAATTTTTTATTTTAAACCTTTTGCAAGTTACAAGAGCTTATTTGGTTCATTGAATAGCTTAAACGAGCTTATTGAACAAGTTTGTCCGTTTTTGATAAGATCTTACCTTTAATTGCATTTTAGTCCTTCAAGTATTTAGATGTTTTCATTATAGGGTAAACTTGCACTAATCTAGGGTTTGCACTTTATTAGTCCTTTCAATTTCACAACTTTACAAAATCAGTTAGGCAGTTTTCAAATTAGTTACAATTTGGTTATTAGTTAGTTACATTTGCATAGTTAGTCCTTGTAGTTTCTAGAAATTACATTTCAAGCACATTAGTTTCTAGAATTTACATTTTCAGCCCTTTAATTCATAGTTTTACATTTTTGTCCATATTTGACTAAAAAATTTGGTATTTGACTATTTGTTTTACGGTTACGTAGTTAATATTTTGCATTTTTACTTGATTGTTCAATTAGACATAGACAAGCCAAATAACCCTACCAACCAAAAACGATTATAAACCCGATTTTGTTAGGACTTTCAATTGGTTAAGAATTGAGAAAACGAAGTTCAATTATACACAATATTACTACCTCACAACATCTAAATAATCCAAATACAACACAACAATACATAAACTGAAATACAACAAAGATCCATCACTCCATCACTCCATAGGATGTGACACATCATTTTCTTCCAACTAGGCTCGTCCCTACTTCATCTTCATCTGGTCCTAACTTGCAGCACCTCCATTTTGGATCTAAACACGGCGGCTCCTCAAATCCATACCTCAAATGCGCTCCTTGACACGACAGATCTATCATATAATGCGAATCGGCATACACCTCACTATCCTGGAACTTCCAATGTGATCCAAGATACGGCCCAAGATGAGCTACATATTCACTTAACCTGCGAAGCCTATCTCTCTCTTCCTGATATTTCTTAAAATCAGTTCCATAACTCCTCACTTCAGCTATAAACTCAGTTCTTCCAACTTCACTCTCAGTCCTATATATATACCACTTTCAGATTCTACAACATTTTTAATCATCCGTATCATCCTCATAATCTAACCATCCACCTGAATTCGTATGATTACATCCTTGCTGACATTGCATACCCCGTTGACCTACAACATATCCCCGCCTATTGTTGTTAAGTGGTATGTCGAACATTTTCTGAAACTGCAGAAAATTTTAAGATACATAAGGTCATTATTCAAAAATATATATGCAATGCATAATTGCAAATGCAAATAATTTACATATGCCAAATATATATGTATGCAATGCAAATGATAATTATACAATACTCACAAAATGAAATTATGATGAAAGCACTCCACGTCCTTTCATTAATACCAATACCTTATCGTAGTATTTACTTAATAAATACTTGGGAATTCAGAACAATTTTGAGGGATACATCTATAATAACAAAGCATAACAAAAATAAATAATCTTACCGGAGCCTTGCAGAGAAGTTGCGTTGCTTTTATAGAATACTTTTGACACAAAGTTATAGTTTAGGACATTTTCAAAAATCGACCTAATTCGCTATAACTAAAAAGCTCTAGTTACCAATCTATAACACCCCCAATTTACATTGCGCAGCGGAAATACACAATTGGGTGCTATTATCAAACTTCATTTCACAATACACTTTACATGACCTTAAAACAGTATATTTAGGAATAAATAAAGAAATAATTTAAATCAATGTCTAAAACCTTCAATCCCATGTAAAATCAGTTTAAAATATATCAGAGTAGCTCAGGTTCCCCTAGGATCTTAACAAATCGACAAAACTTTTACCAAAATACAGGACCATATACTATAAATTTATGACAAACGGGAAAGAAATCTGGTTTAGACCACATTACTACAAAAGCAATCCCGCAATCCTTCTCCAGCAAGCTCCGCAACTCAACAACTTCAAGTACCTGAATTACATGCTTAAAATCATCAACACAAAGGTTGAGCAAGTCTATAGGTTTAACAAAACATAGTTGAACACATCGTAAAAATCATTCACAATTGTTTAATAGCATTGTGGCCATAAAATCTATTAATCAGGCATTCCATCTTATAGCAATAGCTAATGAATTGTATAAAGCTCATGACACCGACCCCTTAACTTAGTCAGCCACGCCAAATGCCAGCATGAATAGAAAAATTCTAGTGCCCCTACTAGGGTATCAATTGCAAGAATACCAATTCTCATTCTCATAAAATTATCCTTCCCAGAGGTTACTCAGCGTAAAGCCCTGGTCTCAGATAGGGTCGTCAGCCCAATAGTACTATCATTAGAATAAGCGGCTATTCCCAACTCGCAACATCAAGTCAGAAGATAGTTAACGGCTCATGAATTTAGAGACTTTTTCAATTTAGGTACTTATACAATTCAAATCAACAAAGGCAACAAAGGCAACATTCGGGTCCAACAATTACTCATGACATGTGTTCATTTTGCTTCAAATAGCATGTATCCCCCTCGCGGGTTTTAAAATCATTAAAACAAGTAGAAAGCAAGGAAATAAACTCACCTGAATTATTAACAGTAGTATGACGACTTTCAACGATCGATGATGCCCGACGAACACGAAATTCACAATCTATCAAAATAAAACGTGTGCCTTTAATAATACATCTAAGTAATATTTCATACTTTATAAAATGAAATAAATATCTCAAAGTCATATTCAAACTCACACCATACTCAGTTTAATACATTCCTTCTTACGTACACTTTTATATTTTTATTCTTTCAAAACCTATCGATATATATCTACTAATCGTCCAAACTGTTTTCCTTACTTAAACACGTCCATAGCTTCCGATAATAATTAGAAACTTCACTTACTATATATAGAAAGACCTCCCAAAATTTGGTTTAAAGATATTACTTTAAAGTTCCCTGCCCGACTCATCTTCGAATTACAAAAACCGGACAGTTTTACGTTAACAACTCATATAGTCTTTTTAACTTATTTATTTGACTCCGTTTACAAAACCGACACTCATCATTGAAAATAAACTCAATATCCTTATGTTTATCACTTAACATCAGTCCTTGACTCATTTTAAAATCCTTTTTATAGTCCCCGAGATTCGATCCAAATATCGACAACAATTATATATTGTGCCGATACTCGTCTCTCGGTACACGAATAATCAAACTAACATAACTTTTCGCTCGTTTGGAGCTAGAAGCTCTACCTTATACCAAATCGAAGCTTAAGACATCATCTACAACATTATCTAGTTAGTTCATATCATACACAAAGTTATATTTTTAAAAAATTAAGTTTTATATTCTGGTCAAAAATACATCTTTAAAAATCACTCAAAATCAAATTTTTACCCCATTTTAAAAGCATTTTTACCACTATAATCATACTAATATTAATACTTTCAATCCTAACACACTATATCATCCTACATGATAAAATCAAATAAAACCCAACTAAAAATTTCAACATGCAACAACTTAAAATAATATATAACATCATAAACACCTATATACAACAATCAAACAAGATCAAAACACATGATTTTTCATCAAAAATGGGTTTTTATAAAAAGTTCATGCATGTAAGAGATTTTCATACCAAAATGTAGAGAATCAAAAGATAGGAATGGGTCTTTGATTAGTTTTTGTAGAATCGAACTATATTTTGAAAAATCAAGGGGTGTTTGTGCTTGGGGGTTGACGGAAAAGAAAGGGAGGTGGGAGAGACAGAGAAAATTCTTGGTGGAGTTGTGTTGTGTGTTTTGTGTGTTTAAATTTTCCTTTTATATGGAAAAAGTTTAGGGTAGTTTTTGCCAATTGTGATTCTTGTGGACCAAAATGCAAATACTTGTTTAAAAAGCGGGAATGACTATTAGTCACTTTTGAAAATATTTACGGGTCTCGGGTTTCATAAAAATACTTCTCAAAACTTAAAACGCACACAAAATATGATATTATATAGTCCCGGCACGACTTAATACGAAATTTAAAAATAAAACGTCAATATATTAAATATCGACATGTCTAAAATAAAACGTAAAATTTCGGGCATCCATTGATGTCGTCATTACTAATAATCCTCGCGACTCATCAAAACGTAAAAATATAACTTCCAACATTCATCCAAATCAAGTCACCAATTGTCATGACAGTCAATCTCGTCAAAAATTTCAAAAATATACGTAAAATATAATTAAATAATGACCACGGGTTTGGGTTGTCACATTTTTGGAAACTTTCTATTTTTGGAAACTTTCTATTTTTGAAAACTTTTTATTTTAGGAAACCTGTTATTTTTAGAAAGTTACTTATTATTACACAACAAGTATAATAATACAAGAAATACAAGTAATACTTAATCAGAATATCCAGAATACATGATAAACACAGCATAACGATAAAATCAGTACAACATGACATGAACATATAAAACAAGCTAAAACATGATATAAAACCAGTTAAGTACCCAGTAATTAGAATACTTATACACATATATTATTTATGTAGCATTAGTGAGATCGAAGTAGGACTCGCTTCCGTTCGTCTTCTTCGTTCACTGGACATAAGGTACGGATTCTCCGTCCTTTCAGTATGGACATTCTTTTCTTATTAGGATTTCCCCGTATGCAGCCAACTATTTTCCCAGTATATGTTTTATATGTTTTTATTTGCTTATGTTTAATTAAATGCCTAAGCCATATACATGCATGACCAGTTTCACCTAGTTATGGAGGTATCATAACCATAACACTGGAGGCACCAGTGTTATGACTTCGCCATGACGGAGTTATAGCTCGTGGTGTCCCTTTTAGCTTTTGTCCATATTATTATGTTATCATGTGGGGCGTATGGGTGCATCATAGGTTACATGTTTTCAGCAGATTATTCAGGTGAATGTGGTGTGTGGCTTGCATCCTTCACAAGGAGCTGATCCCTCCTACCCAAACTTATATTAATTAGAGGCAACCCCTCTAATTGCATGACGAGGTCACCCCTCCATGTATTCATGCACGTTGATATTTCATGACCTATATTGGCTAATGGTAAACATGTTAAACAGTTTTTATAAGATAAACATAAGGCTTTTCAAACTATAAAACCAGTTTTACCAAGTTATACCAGGTTTTCTAAGACTTAGACAATTCCGCTGCTATATGTTGTATATGCTTATGTTATTCATTCTATGCTTGTATATCCGTGCACTGAGCGTTATGCTCAGCCTTTTTCCTTTCATGTTCCCAAAACGGCAAGTACTCAGGGACGCTCGTAGACTTTAAGCGTACGTGCATATGGATTGGAAGCTTTCTAGTCTTCATTACTTTATGCTTATCATCATACTTTTGCTACTTATTTCCATGGACATTGTTTAGTCCTTTTCATTTACAGTACTTATGTTTGTGTGTGATGAGCTTTACTTTAGGGTATCGATGTTTGTTTCCGGTATTTCCTTTATGGTCCTGTAATGTTTAATATATTTATCCTTGCATGCTTTGATGACACGCCATAATCACGTGTGACATTCCATTTACCAAAATGGGGTGTTACAATGAATGTAAGTAAAGAGTAAGGAAAGAAACAACCTAGTATGAAGACACCAAGATTTATAGTGGTTCGGCAAGGAGGCTCTATCCTCGTTCCTACTCCACTCCTCGAGTACACCTTACTCGAGATTTCCACTATATCCACAAGCTCCCTTCTTGGCGGAGAAAACCATACAACGTCGCTTACATTATTTTCTTACACTAAACTATATGTCGAGACCTAATCTTAGCTAGGACCAATCTACACAACGTCGCCCACTTCACTCTTTTACGACACAAGGCTAGATGTCGAGTTCTCATCTAAAGGTAGAACCAATCTTCACAACGTTGCCTACTTCACGATTTTCCGACACAAGGCTAGATGTCGAGTTCTAATCCAAAGCTAGAACCAATCTTCACGACTCTTCACTTTGAAGCTAAGTGAGAACTTCACACAACACAACTACATATCACATTATAGTTTAGTGAGAACTCACAAGACACAACCACATCACTTTATAGTTTAGTGAGAACTCACAAGACACAACCACATCACTTTGTAGTTTAGTGAGAACTAACATAACTAATTACAACTCAACTAATTATATCCAAGTACACACATGTAGCTTGGATCTACACAACATAAATCCAAGCACACACATGTGCAATGGATGTACACAACTCTAATCCAAGTACACAAATAGCTTAGATGAACACAACTAGTCCAAGTATTCACAAATACATTGGATCTACACAAGACACATATAAACAAATGATGAACACAACTAGATCTTTAGGAGAAGGTGATCTTCATCAATGCTACATCTTTAATCACATCACAAGTGTGTGAGTGATCTTCTCTTTGGACAAGTTAAAGAAGGAGATCAAGAGGATAATCATGAGTAAACATACTTAACACATTAAGTGATCATTTACAAATGACTAGGATTAGAAAGGAGAAAGAAGGCTGAAGAAGATGTCCAAAAAGGGTTGATAAGAATGCAGATTTGATTCACTATTTATAGGACAAAACATCTAACGGCTATATCTGCCCGAAGTTCCTTATTGGAGCCATCGGTTCCTTATCGATAAGGAACTGCCATAGGTGCAAAGGTACCACTGGCCTAGACTCCGCTCCTTTCTGTCTTTTAGTGAATTTGAAATATCTGAGGTTGTTTAAACCTTCAAAGGATATCTTATGGCATTTGGAATATGCCATATTCAAATTTGCATTTTCATTTTAATAAAACATTTTGTTAAAAATAAAGTTTATTAAAAATCTTTTGTAAGGTTTGACAAAAGTGAGTTTTAAGGCTAATCACTTTTATGATCGCTAAGCATGATTAAGATATGTTAATTTAATGATTATTATCTTGATGATAGTGTTCGTTAGATAATTCATTTTATGATTGTGTTTGACAATAAATGTCTTTGTAATTTGTCGTTATCAAAATTAAGAAAGATTACTTAATACTAACAATGTTTTTAGGCATTTCTTTGCATTAACAACATCTTTTAGTCTTGATAAAACGTCGAGATTTTATTACAAAACATCATATTTTTATTAGAAAGGTGCTACATCCCAGAGCCTAGCTGGCATAGGATTTCCTAATTCTGAGCTTGAATTTGCAGCCTCCCTGGGTTTAGCATCATCCACTCTCATTGCATTCGCGGTCTCTGCAACTTTAATAGACTTTCGTGAATTTGCTATCAATAGATCCTTATCCTCATCATTTGCACCAAGGGCATCTACTTTACGTCCTACATCCTCTAGTCAGGTTATCCCAACTTCTGCATCACGCTCAGTTGTTTCTTAGATAATCCCATTATTTGGATAAGTAGTAGTGTTAGGATTCAGTGGCGGTAAAAATGAGCGGTTTATTTTTTTGGATGTTTTAGGTAATTTTAAAGTTATAGGAGTCGAAAATGGTATGGTAACAGCGAGGATATTATGAATTTTTTTAAGGTTTTCCCATTGTGACATTTAGTTTCATACCTGGTGATTCTTGCTCTTCATCTATAACGGTCGTGATTTACTCCCCGGATGGGGGTAATTTCATTGTCATGTCTGGATGGTAAAATGACAACCGAAATGAGAGGCAAATTTCTAAATTCACTTGTCGCGAATGAAAGATAACGGTCTTTAGTTAGGCGGAGATAAGGTATGTTGTTTCATTGGTTCTTTAAACGATAAATAGCAGTATGATGTCTTACAAATATTCAGAATAAGTTCTTGTATAATCGTTTCATAGGCCTATTTAAAGGTCCAAGTAGCCCTTAAATGGAAAATCATAAGTGATCGTGGAATGTTAGTCTTCCTACATGCTCTTCCACATACTCATTCATGTACCTTCACTTAGTGGTAGTAAACCACAGTTAGATAAATACAGTTATCCTTAATCAATATATAACCTTTCATCGAATTTGATGTTCTTTAGTATTTATTCGTGGCAATTTCTCTTGCTAATTGTCTACTACTTTTAACTCGGATGAGTATGCATGTCTTTGAAATTTAGTCAAATGATGGCCATACCATACCCGTTACTAGTTCCTTGTGGTCATTATTTGGTCTTTCCTTAACTTTGTGTTGCTAGTTCGCATACTTTCAACAATTTTTACCCATTGCAAAATTATTAAATTTGATTTGAACGAATCAAGTACTAAAATTTTATCACAAACATTTCATCACAAGAATTGTTCAATTTGTTTTTATTCCAAAATTGTTTAATTTTTATAATCCAATACTAAATTCCATGACAAGAACTTCTCTGAGTTTTGATTATCCTCTATTCTATCTCAAGTGTCTCGGTCACTTTGTTCTCGTCTTGTGTTGTACTCGTAATTACTAGATATTACTCACATAATTTAACGTCGATTAAACCTACACATAACTCATCAATTATGTTATAACTTAACGATCAAACTTATCGCGCAACATCTAAATTCATGAGTCTTACCGATCTTCAAGAAACCTCATCGAAAACCCTAAGTTGTGTAAAGACTTGCACTTAACTTAGTCTCGTAACCCAATCAAACAAGAACTGTCTGGAGACATTGTTAAGTATTGTTATACCTCTTAAATCTTTTTTTTGATGATTTTTCTTGGTTTCGGGTTTACTCACGACTTATCGTTAACCATTCTAAAATTAAAATATCCAAGGGATAGCCATATATCAAATATGGGGTTCTCAATGTCGCGAAAACACGATAATCCCTTTGATGAAGAAACCTGGCACGATTCTTTTAACTAGGATTTCGTCCTTTAATCTATGTCGATATTATAACTTCGAAATTTATAATGTGTTCATGATAACTTAGTCACAACCAACGGACTGAAAATTTTAGATTTATCTTTATGTAATTCGTTCCAAATATAATTTCTCCTTAGTAAACGTTTGACTTACGCGCCAGCGTATTTATCGATGGTTCACATATTGTGAAAAGTTATTCGTTCTTTGAATCGTAGTAAATTTTGGAGCATTATAAGAGTAATATTTCTAGCGAGTGTTTTATCATCATATGTCGTCTTAATAATAGTGACGGCGTCGTCGTTCCTTTGTCGTGCTCAAAATGAGCGAAATAATAATTTGATACGATAATTCAGACATTTAATTTAAATTTCCAAACCGTTAATTAATGTAGGTTACTTTTCCTCAACCGAGTCTATTATAAATATTTAGTGGAGTAACAATTTACCGAAACCAATAAATAGTTGCTCCTCTCGACTTTTATAATAGCACCGCTTGATTCAAGTATAACTACAAATTAACATACTACCAAACACATGGTAAATAAATATATTCATATAGTTTTTCGTTCTAGGAATCGTGGCGATATTTTTAATTATGCGTATAGTGATATGAAACACACAAACGTTTCAGTAGTCGATAATAGTCCCGTGGACTATTTAAAATATGTGAGTGCATAAGTATGAGTACATTTTATCCCAAAATACAGATATGGCACAACCTAAATAAATATGGCACAAACAAAATAAATATGGCACAAACCATTTAAATATGGCACAAGCCAAATAACTATGGCACAAACCAAATAAATATGACACAAACCATTTAAATATGGCACAAACCAACTAAATATGGCACAAAACAAATCAATATGGCACAACTATTTGACTAGTATAATAATCCATACAAGGATGCCAGATATTTTATTTCAACATAAAAATCGTTTTAGTACACATTTCTATAAGTACATCGTACATAGGGATCATTCCAACAAGGAAAGGGAATACTTAATGCTAATAACACTTAGCAATCAAGTTCAAAACTTAGCATGGCAAAATTCCCAAACTATTTCAAGTCACAACTTACTTGTATCGAAGACGTTGAGTGAAGCGGCCCAAGGAGATAGAGAAACGGTTATAGTCTAGTATTACCCTTTTCCCAAAATTTCATATTTGACACAAAATTTGTAAAAATGATTTTATAAAAGTAACCTAGTTCTCTATAACCACAGCTCTGATACCAATCTGTCACACCTCTAAATTATCAGAGTGTACGGATCTACTGGGGTGCGACTATCATGACTATCATGAGACATAGGTTATAAATAACGACATTAAAAGTCGTTTAAAGTCTTTAAACTTAAATAAAATTTTGCGGAAGCATTTGATACAACATTATAAAGTAAATCAAGTTTTGAATACATAACAGTAAAGTTCAGATTCCCAAAAGATAGTCACGAAAATTTATTATCTCCACGACGCAACCAAGTCAGTCCTCCGTCTTGATACCTGAGAAAAAATTGCTAAAGTGTCAACACAAAGGTTGGTGAGTTCATAGGTTTAGTTACAAAATAAGTACGATGAACCATAAGATTTAATCAGGCAACCAACATATAACCAAACATGGATATAATCAAAATAGTATATGTTTCTATCCCTACGTCTAAGCTCATGACACCGTAGCGTTAACCAACTGTATAATAAGAGCCCAAAGCAGATACCTATCTTGGATCATCTGTGAGGATTCAAATGTAAGTTTATCTAACTTGACCACACAGACACAATTAGATAGGGAGGTCAGTCCCAATAGATCTATCCATAACATTCGCGCTTTACAACTATGTAATTAAAGGTTCATGATGGTGGGCTAAAGGCAACTTAGGATATCCGGGACTTAGAATTCAAGTAGGCAAACATATCAAGTTTTGGCACTTATGTTCATCCGTAAAAATAATGAGCAATGTTCTCACCCCAAAAAGAATTTAAAACAAGTAAAGAGTGGGGCTATGAAACTAACCTCGAAGCAATAGCAACGGTATAATAGCACAACGTAGACATGGAGAAATAATACTCGAAACAATCCGAAATCTAAATTAAATAAGCTATGTATTACTATACAAGCATAACAAAGATAAACGTAGAATTTAGTCCCCTAGTATGTGCTTGAGTTTATTTAAATAAATTGATAGTTTATAACACTTGCGAAATTTTACCGTTTTAACAACAGTGTAGTCATTTAATCGAGATATATTTTGCAATATTACACACTTCGCAGTCGAGACAGTTTATTTAGAAGGGCCGTTTAATGGGTCAAATAACCTAAATAACTTTTATATTTTTATTATTAATAATATATTAAACAAAATAAAATTATTAAATATTTTAATTTTTAATTAGTGTAAAGAATGTTCATGTCAAGAGACATGAAACATTGATTTTGAAATCTAAATTTTGATTGTAATTGTAATGGTGAACGAGAAACATTTCAAAAACAACGGTGATATCGTCAGTTTTTCGGAATAAATAGTGGGTTCATTAGTAGCTGGCAGAGTAAACCACAAGTACCGTTGGGTAGCTAGTCGGGTCGTCTACAGACCCGAGTGTTAAGTTTTATAAACCTATGTCGTTTGATAGGTTAAAACCGTGTTCGAAGTAAGGGTCGTGAAACTATTTTAAAAGAAAAATGTTTAACGGGTCAGTTTCGATCTAGTCTACGATTCACGATATTAACTTTCGGGTCAAACCGAAAGTAGCCTCGTGTAGACGGCATGGCCATACAACTTTGGTGTTACAACTTTCTCGATTCGAAATCATTTGATCAATGAAAATCGTGGTCAAAGTTTGCTCATGGTGGTTGTCTCCGAACGTCGTAAATAGCTTTACAAACCATATGTTTCATTATTTTACCCAAGTACTTATATAAAAGGAACAACTTTGCTTTCTGTTTATATACGTTTCAAGCACACACTATGAACACTATATGCATATTGAAAGAAGCAGGGTGCGTGTTACTCACCAAAAGGGTCTAACATGTGTGTATACAGCTTGCACACAATGAATACCACAAGACCCTTGTTTTGTTTCAACCCGCAATGAATCAGACCGCTTGCAAGACTAACAAGGTTAGTAACCCGACACCAACCGCAACCACTTGAACTCCCTGGTGATTCATGAAAGCGTGAAGAGGAAATGAAACATGGTCGTTGTGGTTGTTTGTTGTGGTATTTCTCGAACCAAGCAGGAAAGACTTTCATGTTGGGTTGTTGGTATGAGTATAAATACTCATATCATTTATATCACAAAACGGACTTAAAATACATATTTTATATGAATTTTGTATTGTATATGCATGTTTTGTTGTTTCATGTGTGTAGGTACACAAGTATCAAAAAGTTCACAAAACCGGCAAAACCGACACGAGTTTGAAGATTTCACCAAAAGCCAAAAGACGGGATCGTTATCAAAAGTTTTCCGGTTTAGTGGGACCCACTTGAGCTTTATGGGCCTGAAAGCCCATTTATAAAGTTGAGAAGTTTATTTGGGATTAATAATATAAAACAAGCCCAAAATAATGGCCCAAGACAGAAAATTGGGTCAAAGCCCAAAACAAGAAAAAAAGGATAAAAGACAGATGAAAGTTTATAAACATTTGGTCAAAGGTCTTCGGTCAAAGAAAGAAAGAAAGAAATAAAGAGACGAGAGAAAGAAAGGGGGAAGAACTCAAGAGCAGGATAAGAACCCTAATTTTAGGGGATCAAAATTAATCCAGCGTTTGGAGCCACGCGACTGAAAACAAAAAAGAAAGGGAAGAAAGGTGTGTGTAAACCACGAGATTCTTAGTACCAAGATATGACCTGGCAAGATCAATTCATCATCAGAGGCCTCCTATTGGTTGATTTACTGTCATTTTGAAAAATAACGAATCACATCCGGACACCTCAGCTCCAAACTAGCACAAATCGTGCCAAGCTGGCAATCTGTGTGAGGGTGAGTGATTTTCTATCGTTGGATTGTAACAAGCCGGAGAGAGAGAGGAAGGAAATACTCATATAAGGGTCAAAAATCGAGCTTATCATCACCAACAACCTCACCCCAACCCTCGTGTTCAGCTATAAATACCCCCCATTTCCCGGTAATTTTTATCCCTTTTTCTTTCTATCGTTATAATGCTAGTTTTTAGATAGATTTGTAATGTTTGTTTTAAAGTTTTAATTTCTGATTTAAAATTAATAAAATTCTTTTTTTATATTAATTAATCTTCAATCTCTTTCATTACGTTTTATGAATTGATAGCTTTATGAATCTTGTTTAAATAACTCATTATCAAGCCTTCGTTCATTTAAGCAAAAATAATAGCTAATGTGAGTTAAGGAGATCGATTTAGGGAAAGATGTTCGTTCCCACTTAATGAACATTAAATTTGAGATACTAGTTTGTAATGGTTGATGGTACAAGGACGGTTTTAATGGCGGTTGGTGTAGAGTTCGAGGTCTCGATCCAGTAAGAGTTTCTTATGCTAGGTTGCTATAATAAGTTGGTGGTCGAATTATTTGGAGTTGTGTTCATAAAGCCAGCTCAACGATGTGCTTCACCATCAACGGAGACGTCGAATACGCAGGTCAAGCTCATTTTACGATTCATTTTCTGATTTAATTAGAATAAACTGCTAGTTTGATTAAACGAGTAATCTGTCTTTGGTTTAATTTTTGATGAATCTGCTTGTATTGATAATCTGCTGTGATTTTTGGATATAAACTGTTTTGGAACTGATCTGAGTTGTATTTAGGGTAACTGTATCTATTTATTTTCAATATTAGAGTTGAGATTATGATATGGATTTGTTATATTTCTTTGAGTTAGGAGTTTTGAATTTTATATGCTTGCTGCTGATTTGAATGTTTATTGCTATCACACTTGCTGTTACTCTTAGTTCTCTGCATATTTTATTACTTAAAGATGAACATGTGCTGCTTTGTTCGACTTAATGATTGATGTTGCATAGTGTTTGGGACTTTTGTTCTATTAGTTTAATTGGATGAAGTAGCAGTAGATCTTGAAACAATATATGTCGTTTTGTAGAGACTAATGCGGTGGTGTATATAAGATAAACTTTTGCTTAGTTTGAGCTGTGATGTTTAATCTTTTAACTTCTTTAGCATCATTTTCTGTTACTGCTTGTTGTTGCGTTATAATATTTATGCTGAGCTGAATCTCGTTGTTAGTTGATTATATCGCCTGCTGGTAGTTCGTTTCACTGTAGTTTAACTTTAGAGTGCCATAGTTTATACTTGTTGATAATTGATTGCAGTGATTTGGATTGATTGGCTGCATATTAGTTGAATTTATTGTCTTTGGGAAGTATACTGTCATATCTTTTTATCATAACTGATGCATGCTTGTTGTTAGTGTCGATGTAGCGTATTTTTCTATGGCCTTAGTATTGTTGATTCTGTTATGCTCGTTGTTGCCCTGTTACTTCGTTTTGTCGTTTTAGGATTTGTTTACTTACAGTTTCTTCTCATCTTGCTGTTGCATATAATCGTTACTGAGTTTATAGCAATCGCGTTCTATAGGATGTTACCTCTGCTTCAAGTTTGCTGTTTAACGTTTCTGGGTATTGATTTGTTTCTGAATTATTTTCCTTTGCTTTACATAAAAATGCTTATTATTGTTATATGAGTTTTATCTTGTTGCCTTGAATTTCATATAATTGATTGCTGTGAATTTAGCTTGTAATTTCTGTGCTATAGTCAATGCTATAATGTTGGTTAATTACTGCTGTAGCATTTAGCGTATTTGTAGCGTTTGATTGTTATTGTGACTGAATTCGAGTAGAGCTAATGTGTCTTGTCGTTTCATTACTGATTGTTGATACATTTGCTTCTTTTTGCTGCTAGCCTATTGTTTTCGTTCTTAATTGGTTAGTTTCTAGTTGAATTTTTTTCAAGATTCGTGTAATATAAAAAAAAGTTGAAATTAAAACTCCTTGCCAGGGATCGAACCCTCAACCCTCCAGGTTGTAAGCCACGTTAGCACCAACTGTGCTACTTTCTTTTTTATGAATCTTATTTCAGTTAAGAACTAATTAACTGTAGCTTATTTAGTATCAACTTACATAATACCAACTTTAGTACATTAGTGAAAAACGTTTATTTCTATATAAATCCTTTTTAAAACGTTTTTCTTGAATCTATTGTCATCATTTTTACTAAATTGGATTACATTAATTTTTAAATTGTAGAAATTAAGATAATATGACATTTTAGATTTAATTTGGGTAATGATTCATGCACTTTTATTAAAACGTAGGATTTTTAGTTAAAAACCCGAAACCATTCAAATAAACTGTCCAAATCAAAACGAAAGTCTCAAATTCGCAATTTCTTCGTGTACAACGAACCGGGATCACTCTCGTGTTTAATTAATCCGTCTTTAGTGAGTTTTAGATTATTACCTTTTCCTAAAGGTAATTTTCTACTACTTGCTATATAACGTATTACATTAAAATACACCGACACATTTCCCACACATCAAAATTTTGGCGCCGCTACCGGGGAAATTGTGTACGATTCTTTCGTGGTGGTTTTTCGATCTTTGATTTGAAGACCATTTCCATCCTTGGAAAGTTTTGTTATTTTCTATATATATAATAAAAATATCATTTTTCGTGTTTTTTGTTGCTAATATATTGTATTACGTATAAGAACAATAAATTTACCTATCTCCATAAGCGTGAAAACGCAACCTTAATTAGGATTTTATCACTCAACTATTATATTCTAATCCAAAACAAAGAAAATAAGGCAAAATAGATAAATACTAATAAAAAGTTTGAACTCGATTTATACAAACTATAAGGTAGGTATAAGGTGACGAGCTATAAAATGCCGTCTAAGGAAAAAGGTTCTTAAGTGCTTTATGCCACCTCGTTTCCCCGCTTGCTTGTGCGTATATTGAGATGGAAGACCGATTATTGGTTTGCCACCTCAAGTATTAAACCATACTTTTTTTTGTTTAAATATTGAACCTCGAGACGTTTAGGTTTTCACCTAAGTTTCAAAGTCGAACGAGAGTCGTTTACTTCCATAGTAAATACTCTCACTCCTTGTTTTTATCAATCTTTGATAGATTTATGAAAAATAAAATAATCTTCTTCTAATCTATATTCTTTTCTTCAACCCTCTAAATTCTCGTCATCTTGGTTAATGCAACTTCGTTCTAATCGACTTTTGATTAATCATGATTGACTTAAAAACATTCGTCGAAGGAATCGAAATCGTCAACAACGAGTAGTGGAACCCGAGCTTCCAATTATTGTTGTAGACATGGCCGATAACCGAACAATGGAGGAATTGCTTCGTGCACCCACCGAAGGGTACGGTGAAGCAATCGTTGTGCCGACTATTTTGGCGGATCATTATGAGATTAAGAAGGGTCTTCCATCACTCATTCGTGCCGACCAATTTCAAGGCAATGAGACGGATAACCCACATTCTCACATTCAGAATTTTCTTCGTATCACCTCGACTCTCAAGTTTAGAGATGTGCCAAATGACGCGATTAAGCTCATGCTTTTTCCGTACTCGCTCGAGGGAAACGCTAAGCGTTGGTATGAAAAGGAACCACCAGGTTCGATTTTGACATGGGACGATCTAGTTTCTATGTTCATGAATTACTTCTTTCCACCATCAAAAACAACTCACTTTAAGAATGATATAAGTAGGTTTTATCCAAAAGTGCATGAATCGTTTGGTGACGCTTGGGAAAGGTTTAAGGATTTGTTGAGACAATATCCACACCACGATTTCACGGAGTTACACCAAATCAATACATTTTATAATGTACTTAATATGGTTGAACAATATTCTTTAAATGCCGCCGCGAGTTGTAATCTTTTAAGAAAAACTCCGAGAGACGCGTGGGGTATCATTGAGAATAAATCTAGAGTCCAATATTCACGAAACATACCGGTTGTTTCTCATGTGAATTAATCTAATCCCGAGATTGCTAGATTGGAATCTAAGATTGACATGATTTTGAATGAGATTAGGAAGAATCATCATGGATCGATTGATGCGGTTGAGAATTTTTGTTTATCATAGGTGGAGTGATATGTGTGAAAACACCCATCCTTTTACCACTTAATTATAATAATAACCAAGCCAAATCGTATATTTTATGTCATAAAAGTCGGAATTATGCGTGGTTTGTGTTTTTGTTGTGTTTTAGGACCAAAAGATGAAAAAGGAAGAAAAAACACTGGCTTTCACGGGCTTTTATCAAAGAAAAAGACAAAAGACGAAGTCAAAAGATCAAGAGTGCAAAAAAAAGGGAAGTCAAAGGCATATTCTGAAGATTTATCTAAGAAAAAGTCTAAAGACGAAAGTTTAACGAAGTCGAAGAACCAAATCTAATAAAAGAAGAAAATTAGAAGATGAGTTCAATTCATATCGACAAATCCCGAGACAACGTCGAGAAAGACGAAGAAATTAAAAGACGAGAAAGACAAAGAAAGAAAAAGAGAAGCAACAATCCTCCCCTCCTCCTATAAATACCCTTCTAATATGTCATTAGGAGGTGGTTAGATAGTTTTAGATAGATTTATTTTATGCTTTAGGAGTAGGTAATTACATTATCTCTCTAGAATTACTTTCATGTTTTCAAGCTTTTTACATTATTCTTGTATTTGAATCTTTAATCTTAATCTTCATCTCAAGCTTTTTATTAATCAATCTCATTCTTCCTTTCTTAATTTTAATCTTGTTTGATTTTTATAATCATGGAGCACATCCAAATTATGCTTGTTCAACCACGGGGTTTGATCAAGCTAGTGCTTTTGCGGTGACGGGAACTTATGACCCTAAAGGTGAAGCTCCTCGTCAAAATCATGTTGCTCCACCGGTTCAAAATAGATATAATAATGGAAACAATGTGAATAATTTTAACCGTGGGAACCAAGGGAACTTTAATCAAGGAAATGGATTTCATTGCAATCAAAACAATTAAAGTTTTCAAAACAACAATCAAAATGATTTGTTAAGCTATATCAAAACAAATGAGGCAAATTTGAAGGGTTTTCAAAATAATCTTCAAGGACAAATGAACACTTTGAAACTAGATTTTCCAAATACGATCAAGGGGAAAAATAACAAGATTGAGCTTAATCAAACTCGATTAGAGCAAAACCAAAACCGTATTGAGGGAAATCAAGATAAATTTGAAAACAAAATTCTTTTGATGTTTGAAGCAATAATGAACAAACCTTCCTCTTGTTCAGGTGCCTTACCTAGCAACACCATTCCAAACCCGAAGGGTGAGATGAAAGCTATTACAACACATAGTGGGAAGGCTTTAGATGGACCTTTGCTTCCACAAGTTAGTACCTCTCCGGTGAGGGAAGTGGAGCAAGAACCTGAGGTGGTTAAGCAAAAGAAAATTCCTAATCCATCAAAGGTAGAGCATGTGCATATTCCGGAACCCGAGATCCCGAAGACTAAACCCACACTACCCTACCCTTCGAGACTTAACCAAGAGAAGCTCCGCGAAAGATCCAATGCTCAAATTTCTACATTTCTTAAGATGTTTAAGCAACTTCATTTTAATGTTAGTTTCGCAGATGCATTGCTTTATATGCCTAAGTTTGCTTCGACTTTCAAGAAATTGATTAGTGATAAAGGGAAGCTTGAAGAGGTTAATAATTCTCTTGATGCTAATTGTTCGGCGGTTCTCACCAAAAAGCTACCCGAAATGCTTGGAGACCCCAAAAGATTTCTTATCTCTTGTGAATTTCCAGAAATGAAAGAATGTTTAGCATTAGCCGATCTTGGCGCTAGCATTAATTTGATGCCTTTTTCGTGTGGTAAAGGTTATCACTTACCGAGCTCACACCTACAAGAATGACTCTCGAGATTGCGGATCAATCGACCGCCCTTCCGGTAGGTATAGCCAAGGATGTCTTTGTTAAGGTAGGGAAGCTTCATTTTCTGGCGGATTTTGTAGTTGTGGATTACCCCGAAGGTTCACGTGTACCTTTGATCTTAGGGATACCATTTTTTAGTACGGCTAGTGCCTTAATTAACATGAAAAGTGTAAAACTGACCTTAAGTTTTGATGATGAGACCGTTACCTTTGATATCGGGCACATTTTTAAGTATTCTTATGAGCATTTCGGGGAGTCAATCAACCGTGTCGATATTATTGATTTTGCTTGTAAAGAATATTCTCAAGAAGTGCTTGGTTTCTCGGCTAATTCCTTAAGTGGCAAACCTTCTTTATCGGATCCTATTATTGCCCTTTCTTCTCCACCACTTACTCCGTTTGGGGCTAGCGATTTTATCTTGGAGGAGGTTTATGTTTTTCTTAGCACACCGGATTTGCCATCAACGTATGATGAGGATTATCATGAAGCGGATGGAGATATCGACTTGCTTGAAGCATTGTTGAATGAAGAACCTTTTTAATCACCTCCGATGGAAATTAAAGTTAGGAACGAAAATGAAAAAAAAGTGAAAACTTCTCTTGAAGAAGCACCCGAACTTGAACTTAAGGAGCTTCCCACTCATTTGGAGTATGCTTTTCTTGAGGGAACGGATAAATTACCGGGATTATCGCTAAAGGATTGAAAGATAATGAAAAAGAGGAACTTATTAAGGTTTTAGAGAAACATAAACGAGCCATTGCATGGAAAATCTCCGACATCAAGGGTATTGACCCAAAATTTGGTACTCATAAAATTTTGATGGAGGAAGATTATAAACCTGCTATTCAAAGCCAAAGAAGGGTTAACCCAAAGATTCAAGAGGTGATAAAAAAGGAAGTTATGAAACTTCTAGACGCTGGAATGATCTACCCTATCTCCGATAGCCCATGGGTTAGCCCCGTGCATTGTGTTCCAAAGAAAGGACGAATGACTGTAGTGACTAATGAGGACAATGAATTGATTCCTACTATACTCGTGACCGGATGGCGTGTTTGTATTGACTATAGAAAGATTAATGATGCCACTAGGAATGATCATTTTCGATTACCTTTTATGGATCAAATGTTAGAGAGACTAGCGGGAAATGAATTATATTGTTTCTTAGATGGATTTTCCGGCTATTTCCAAATTCCTATAGACACTCGTGATCAAGAAAAAACCACATTCACTTGTCCTTATGGAACATTTGCTTATCGTAGAATGCCTTTTGGGTTATGCAAAGCTCCGGGGATGTTCCAAAGGTGCATGATGGCAATTTTTCATGATATGATTGAGAAAACCATGGAAGTCTTCATGGACGATTTCTCGGTTTTTGGGGAGTCTTTTACTTCATGTCTCTCTAACTTGGAACGAATGTTACAACGTTGTGAAGAAACCAATATTGTGCTTAACTATGAAAAATGTCATTTCATGTACAAAGAAGGAATTGTTTTAGGACATAAGATCTCTAAGGCCGGTATTGAGGTAGATACGGCCAAAATCGACGTGATTGCCAAATTACCTCCACCCATCATCGTTAAGGGAGTTAGGAGTTTTCTCGGCCATGCCGGCTTCTATAGACGTTTTATCCAAGACTTCTCTAAGATAGCTCGACCTATGACCCATCTTTTAGAAAAAGAGACTCCATTCTTATTTTCGGATGAGTGCATCAAAGCCTTTGAGAGGCTTAAAAAGAATTTAACTGAATCACCAATTTTAGTTGCCCCAGATTAGGATCTACCTTTTGAAATAATGTGTGATGCTAGTGATTATGCAGTAGGTGCGGTTTTTGGGCAACGTAAGAACAAACATTTCTTGCATATACACTATGCAAGTAAGACTATGACGGATGCTCAAACTAAGTATACTACAACGGAAAAGTAATTACTTGCCATTGTATATGTTTTCGAAAAGTTTAGACCATACCTCGTCTTGTCTAAAACCATAGTGTATACGGATCACTCGGCTATAAAATATCTTCTTAATAAATAAGATGCAAAGCCGAAGTTGCTCCGGTGGATTCTCCTCCTTCAAGAATTTAATGTCAAAATTCTTGACAAAAAAGGAGCCGAGAATCTCGCGGCCGATCATCTATCTTGTGACAACCCTGGTTTTGAGGTTCGTCACTTAGTTTTATTTTGTGCTAGTTATGTGTCTTTACGTGTTTATGTGCTAATTGGTGGGTATAGATTGTGGTTTGGATATCGTTTCCGGTACGGGGTACCTTGTGAGTGAAACGATGTGTGGTGATTTCATGTTCATGAGTTCACATGGTAGTGACTATGAAGTGAGATGGTGTTATTTAGTGGTTTTATGTATACATATATGTATTATAGAAAATCGTATTTTTACGATTTACGGTTTAGTATTTTGATGTCTCAGTTGAGGTAATGAGTCATATGAATATTTTTCGGGATGGTTTTAAGTCATTTAGGACTTAATTATAAAGTTTATTTCAAAATTTGATATTTTTTTTAAAAGTGTATATTTTACATCTTTTTCGGTAAAACGCGTAAATTTGACTAGTTTTACGGTTTTGAGGTTTTGGAGGCTTTAGGAGCTGAAATAAATTAAGGTAAATTAAGGTAATATTATTAATACATATATTAATAATAAAAATTAAAAAAAACGAATTTTAAGGGGGTAGGGTCGGTTTGGACGCAAGAAAGAAAGAGAAAAAGGAAAAAAGAAAAAAAAAGGAAAGTGGGCAATTATACTTGGACAAGGATTGTTTTACTATATAAAGAATACCACACTTAATACCAAACGATTTTTTATCATTCCCCTGAGTTTTAGACGACCAAAAAGAGGAGAAGAATTAGGGTTTTTTTTAAATTTGGGTTTTTACATCTTCCAATGAATTAAAGGTAAAACCTTCTTAACCCTTTTTAATTAGATTGTTTTATTGTTTTCTTTAATCATCTTATAATGGATTAGGGTTAGGGTTTAATATAAAAACATTAAATTAATGTTATAATAATGATTTTATAATGATTAAATAAATTAGGGCTTGTAATTAGTGGGATTAGGGTTAATTAATTAGGTTAATTTGATTAAACCCGTTTTTAAAAAACTGGGCAGAATTCTGAGTCAATTGTTTTGATCATAGTGGGAGTTCTACAAACTCTTATTTTGCGATCCAAGTATCCCTGAAAAGGTAATTGAAGTGGCTTTCCAACGCAAGAAACGAGAACTAAATTGGAGGTTGGGAAGTGGGTCAAAAACAGGTTACAACAGTCGGAGTTCAAAACAGTTTTGAATTCAGCCTGTTTTCTTTTTAAGTTTTGGGTTGTTTGGGGTACTTAGGGTTGCATTGGGATCTTCTCACGAACATGAGAGATGGTTTATATATTTTAGTAAGTATCTGCACTTGGGCTAAGGTTGTGGTTTAGGGTAAGACCCTTTAATTGTAACAAACTTTTAGTATGTTTAAAATTAGGAAATCTGGAATGACAAAAGTATATATATATATATATATATATATATATATATATATATATATATATATATATATATATATATATATATATATATATATATATATATATATATATATATATATATATATATATATATATATATATATATATATATATATATATATATATATATATATATATATATATATATATATATATATATATATATATATATATATATATATATATATATATATATATATATATATATATATATATATATATATATATATATATATATATATATATATATATATATATATATATATATATATATATATATATATATATATCGGGGCCTTAACAGTAGCTTTAAGGTTAGGGCAAGTGGGAGGTGTTAGCTAACGTATGTAAAGGTATGAATATTCCTTTTACAGAAACCATGGGTATGTATAAGTGGACGTTTGACTTATATTTTGGAGACCTAAAATTGGGACTGTTTTGTGTAAAATATGAATGGGATAGTCATTAAACTTAACCAAGTTAAGGACTTGTTATGGAAGGGTAATGGGGTTTTTAGAGTTTATAAATGGGGTATTTATATGAGAGGAGTTTAGATGTCCATCATAGGTTGATGAACCATTTTAGTGGTCGCTTCATGTATTGATTATGTGTTTTTGGATTGTTAGCTTTTGCTAGTGCGAGGACTCTTGGAGAAGCAATCAGGTGAGTTTCATAGTCCCATGTTTACTATTGATTTTGACTTCCAGATGGGATGGAAGAGACACTGTCTTGAGTTATTTATAAATTGATGCTGTGAATGTTTTTTAAGGTTTGTGATGGACTTGTGTGTACATTATGTGATTAACTGCTATGTGATTCTTGATTGTGTATGATTTGGATCGGGGGACACGTTCCGTCTCAGTTATTGTGGTTTGACAAGGTAAGGGCCTTGGGATAGGTACATAGCGTGATCGTCTATGGGACCAATGGATAATGACAAGGTAGTGGCCTTGGGATAGGTACATAGTGTGATCATCTATGGTACCATGGTGTTTGGTAAGGCTGGGGGCCTTGGATTTTGGTTTGGTATGTTTGATCTTGAATGTTAGTTGTTAATACATATTTGTAACACATTGTCCAAATGTTATTGTGTTGATGGTTGTTATTCACAGCTTATAACTGATTTGGCGTTAGAGTCTAAACCTATGACTCTCACCAACTTTATGTTGACGTGTTTTAGTGTCTCTTTCAGGTGATTTTATGGTTAAGCTTGAGAATAGAAGTGGCTAGGATTTGGAGTTGCGTAGGAATGCATTTAGAAGGAGATCCCCGTTTCTTCTTAGTTTCTTTTGTTTGATTAATAAGTGATATTGTTGGCACCTATATGTTTGTTTTGTTTGTGATATTTGATTGTCTTGGGTAAGAGGTAGGACTGTTACCTACTTACCTAGACTCCTGCATTTGTTGAGATATTGTCATGACTTTTGTGTCACCATTTTATGACATTTCTTATTTCATATAGTTATCTCTATAGACACGCCATGTTGTGATGATATCCATATGTCGCGCCCCATATTCCGCCATGGTGGGGTGTGACAGAATGGTATCAGAGACAATGGTTATAGAGAATTAGGTTGCCTAGTCGAGTAGCCTAGTCTATAGCTTAAGGGTCCCTGCATATAGGCGTCATAGGAGTATATGTGCATTTTATAATAATTGATGTGTTTGGATATTATTTATTGCGATGTTTTGACTAGTATGAATTGAACCGTAGTATGTTCATACTTAGTCACATGTTATTTTCTTTTCGGGTTTGTGACTAGTGCGGGTTGAACAATAATCGTCCACACTAGTCATTGTTGTATTTTGCTTAAATTGTACATTATAGTACATAATTTGGTACATGGTAGTTTTCTATCTTTTGTTGGGTTATTTTATGTACCCGAGAGATATTATTTTCTTTTGATTTTTAAGTCATGTTCCCTAAGAATCATGTGGTGGTTCGAGTTATTAGGAATAGGTGGATATGAAGGGTTTTAAGCTGTTTCCACTCTTACGGGCGACATGACTTATAACTGATTATGTTTTCGTTTTGGATTTAGTCTATGCTGTTTTAGCTAGACTATGGATTTTTGTATTCCAAGAGTATTACTATGTTATTTTAATAGATGGAGTTTTGTACCTTATTGTTTATGTGGTTATGAGCTTATGTGAGTAGATGGATTTATATGTTATGTGTTGTATTGATTCTTGTCATCAATACGAGGGAGTGCATTGGGGAAAGGGTAATTGTATAAGTATGGTGGCCAACATAGTTATACAAGTACCACAACTTCAATGGGTTCTCAAGTATGATTGCATGAAAGAGGGTTAGTACATGCTTGTATATGATGAGATGTGGATTTGGGTATACGTATATATATATGGGTTTATGTAATGGGTGCCTACGATATGGATATGGTTCTTTTTGTGTTATATGTTTCGGGTTATGGTTGTGTTGTGTGATTTTGGGGTCACACGATATGGTTTGGTTCTGGAGGTGGGCTTTATGCCTTGTTGTGGCACAGTAAGATGGTGATTACTCGTATGGAAAAATGAGCGTATTAAGCGATTGATTGACTTGACGTGTATGATAACGAGTATGTTTGGGGGATTCAATATGTATACTTATGCGGATGTATATATAATAGTAGATGTTATGTTATGATTTACGGTCGTTCAATAGTTGTTATAACTTGAACGTACCTAGTGCTCTCTCGTGTTTAAACAATTTATTAGTGCTCGAGTTTGATGGAGTTTCAACGACGTTTTGAATTTTTTGAAGCATGTCTTGTAGCGTATTCTTTGAGTTTCGTATTTCACGTGTACGTTTTAAAATGGTGTTCTTGGTTTTAAGTCTATTGAAATAACTTGGGATTTCTTTTGAGATAATGAAATATGTTGTGTTGGGTCTTACATTTATTTTGGTCGGTATATATTGAGAAAAAGGGGGACTTGGAAATCTATTATAGGGTTAGATAGTTGGTTGTATTCGGTAAAATAAGGGTAAGGTGTTGGAGTCGTGTTTGAAACAAGATGTAACATAAGATTTCTTTTTAATCAACACTTATTTATTTCAAATTCTAAAGGACTTTCGTTAAAATAAAGCGAAGTAAAATTTCTTTCTACTTACATAGTTTATATAATTGGGTTTAACCGATTCACGTCATTTATAATTATTAATACAAGGTTAAATTGAGTTTATGAAGATTTCACATAAAATTTTATCTTTCATTAATATAAAACCGTTTTGGTCATAACTTGTTCGTTTTTTGAGCTTTTTGAGTGATTCAAAAGCCAAAAATTTTGTACTCAAAACGTACTTTTCAAATATTCAGAATGCATAGTCATGGGAAGTCAGTGGACTGGTCGAAATTATTGTACAAGTGTTGGGTTAAAGGTTGAGTTTTGAATAGTAGTTTATTTTTTTTATGATTTAGGATGCACGGGATACCTAGTTTTGAGTTGAGTTTTTAGTTCGTCAAGAGGGTTGTTTGTAGATTGTTTGAGTCACATAGATGTGGGAGGTAATAATTAAAATAAAGATATATATTCTTTTGGAAAAGTCGATCTTTTGCACGGTTTAAATAATATGTCGCGGAGCGTAATATGTTTGGTTTCCATTGGGTGTTTCTTGGATTATTTTTCGTTGTCATGGGTCATTTTGAATTGATACACGTTTTGGGTTTGAGTTTCTTTTGAGTCTCATGGTTTTTGACTTGTTTTAACTGGTGCACGTGAAATGTCGTTAGTTATCCGTGGGTTTGATTCGTTGATCGTATCTGATGGATTCAGGATGTAGTTTTGGTTTCATATTGTTCGGGAGCGTTGAGGTAGTCATATGAAATACTTGGTCGCGCCTACACGCTTAAGTAGGTGACCGAGAGAGAACGGTCGGAATACCCTTAGAGGGGAGGAAAGAGGTTCGTAGACGAACTAATGTGGTCATGAGGTCTATTAGGAGTGCCAAGGGAGATGAATAGGAATTTATTCGTATTGCCGCAAAGAGAGGGTGCAAGGAGGACATAGTTGAAACTGCTAAGGATGTTGTATGAACGCTTTGGGTTTACGGTTATGCATTTGGCTTCGCCAAAGCACTAGCAGATTACATGGAGTCAATGAAGCGAGTGTGCATGAACGTATATAAATGAGTTGTCATCGGGAGTATCGACGACATCTTGATCTACTCAAAGTCTAAGAAGAAGAGTAAGGCGAAGTATGTGTTGGTTTTGGAGTGGAATTATACGTGAGATTTACAAGTGTGAGTTTTAGTATTAAGTCTACCGTGATGAGTAGTTAGAGATGATGGCATATCATGGAACCAGCAAGGGGCGAAGTGAAGAAGGATGAGGAAGTATTTTGGAGGCTGAAGAGGTGGATTGGATAATGAGCCGATCTTTCCATTATCGGAAGGACTGGATGAATTCGCGAAGCATAACGATATGTGGAGCAAGGATTTGGACGTGTACGAGAATAACAAAGAAAGGCGATTGCTTATACGTTACAGGAACTGAAGATTTGGAAGAACTGGATAGACTTAGTTAGTGGAGTTGTACTGTTATATCTGCCTAGAATGCTAGAGGCATTTGGTGTACGAGACGTGGAGAATGATCTATACGGATCATGAACGTCTCCAACACATATTCAATCATCTTGGATGAACATTTGGCAAGGTTAAGTGGTGAAAGAAAATTGCAAGGCCAAGTACCATCTAGGAAAGGCAAGCATGGTTGATGAGACTTGGAATAAGAAGAATGAAGTGAAGCTGAGACGAAACTTGAACTATAGGGATGACGTATTAGGGCGGTTTGGATAAAGGATATAGGTTGCACGAGTTGAGTTGTCTAAAGCAGAGAACGCGTCAGCGTGTATGTTGCGTGGCTTGGACAATCGTAGGGAGGAAATGGACGTAGACTATACTTCCTACATAAATAGGAGTAGTTTAGAAAGGGCGATGTAAGGACGAAATTGGTGAAAGGGATACATAAACGGGTGGAGGAATAAGTACGACGAGAGTTGGGTGATAGTCGATAGACAGACTAATTCATCTCATATTTCAAGAGGAATGAGAAGTCACGTATTTGAGAAGTTGGAAGGATTGCGTACGGCTGTGATGGAATAGAGGGTTTTGCGTAAAAGTTAGCCTAATATGTATGGAATTCCTTATGAAGGATTATGGCAAGGGAAGAAACGATGGGAAGCATCACATCGTGATGTATGGTATGCGTTGAGGAAAAAGAAGGAAGTGTGTATAGAAGCGAAGCAAGAATAAAATAGGTTGAGATAGGAACCGAAGGTAATACTTTGGTAGAGCCTAATGAGTAGAATAAAGCACAAAGCAGGCTAATACTGTCGTAGTGTGGAAAAGGAAATGGCACTGACCTATACTGATTGTTTGGGAGGCTTAGTATCAATAATCGAATGGATGAGGAGTTATAGGTGTGATGTGCCATAGGGACGAAGGGCTTGGTCTAACTGAGATAACCGTCCTTTTGATGATGTGTATAGATCATAAGTTTATTTGGATTGGAAGAACTAATGGGTATGTGAAGGACCGTCATAGGTCACTTTGTAAGGAAATTGGAATTTTTAAGTAGTTTGGGGTACGGATTGAAGGGAGTTGTCCCTATTGTGGACTAGAATTGATAAAAGAGGCTACTAATGTGGTAATGATGTTGTGGAAAGGATGAGAGCAACAAGGGATGCTATGTAGAAAAGGAGGAAACCACTAGAGTTAGTGACAAAGTTATGTAGGAAGTTTCACCCATAGTAACGGGTGGTATGTTTTGGTAAAATGAAAGACTTGATGTAGAGTTTTGTAGGTCCATTTATGATCTTTGTAAAGATCAGACTATTAGATTATGAGTATAGAATTACTTGGGGAAAATGAGTTGTATACATGATACATTTCATGTATTGAGATTGGTAAATATTGTTTGAGAATGCATTGTGCATGTACGGTTATTCGGGACTTGTGCTAATAAGAGTCTTTGTTTTATCAAAGAGTCATTTGTGAGATTTATTGACTGTGACGTAAAGAGTTTGGCAATGAGTTTAATTATTTTTGGTTTGTATATGTGGTATTTTGAAACTTGAACTAAAGTTCACGTGGAAATGAGAGGAGTTCATTTAGAACAAGTATCCTCGTGTGATTTGTTGTTTGTGTGTTTGATCCTAAGGAGTAAATCTCGGGACGAGATTTCTATTAGGAGAGAGTGATGTGACAACCCTGGTTTTGAGGTTCGTCACTTAGTTTTATTTTGTGCTAGTTACGTGTCTTTACATGTTTATGTGCTAATTGGTGGGTATAGATTGTGGTTTGGATATCGTTTCCGGTACGGGGTACCTTGTGAGTGAAACGATGTGTGATGATTTCATGTTCATGAGTTCACATGGTAGTGACTATGAAGGGAGATGGTGTTATTTAGTGGTTTTATGTATACGTATATGTATTATAGAAAATCGTATTTTTACGATTTACGGTTTAGCATTTTGAGGTCTCGGATGAGGTAATGAGTCATATGAATATTTTTCGGGATGATTTTAAGTCATTTAGGACTTAATTATAAAGTTTATTTCAAAATTTGATATTTTTTTAAAAGTGTATATTTTACGTCTTTTTCGGTAAAACGCGTAAATTTGACTAGTTTTACGGTTTTGAGGTTTTGGAGGCTTTAGGAGCTGAAATAAATTAAGGTAAATTAAGGTAATATTATTAATACATATATTAATAATAAAGATAAAAAACAAATTTTAAGGGGGGTAGGGTCGGTTTGGACGCAAGAAAGAAACAGAAAAAGGAAAAAAGAAAAAAAGGAAAGTAGGCAATTATACTTGGACAAGGATTGTTTTACTATATAAAGAATACCACACTTAATACCAAACGATTTTTTATCATTCCCTGGATTTTTAGTCGACCAAAAAGAGGAGAAGAATTAGGGTTCTTCAAAAATTTGGGTTTTTACATCTTCCATTGAATTAAAGGTAAAACCTTCTTAACTCTTTTTAATTAAATTGTTTTATTGTTTTCTTTAATCATCTTATGATGGATTAGGGTTAGGGTTTAATATAAAAACAGTAAATTAATGTTATAATAATGATGTTATAATGATTACATAAATTAGGGCTTGTAATTAGTGGGATTAGGGTTAATTAATTAGGTTAATTTGATTAAACCCCTTTTTAAAAAACTGGGCAGAATTTTGAGTCAATTGTTTTGATCATAGTGTGAGTTCTAAAACTCTTATTTTGCGATCCAAGTATCCCTGAAAAGGTAATTGAAGTGGCTTTCAAATGCTAGAAACGAGAACTAAATTAGAGGTAGGGAAGTGGGTCAAAAACAGGTTACAACAGTCGGAGGTCAAAACAGTTTTGAATTCAGCCTGTTTTCTTTTTAAGTTTTGGGTTATTTGGGGTACTTAGGGTTGCATTGGGATCTTCTCACGAACATGAGAGATGGTTTATATATTTTAGTAAGTATCTGCACTTGGGCTAAGGTTGTGGTTTAGCGTAAGACCCCTTAATTGTAACAAACTTTTAGTATGTTTTAAATCAGGAAATTTGGAATGACAAAAGTATATATATATATATATATATATATATATATATATATATATATATATATATATATATATATATATATATATATATATATATATATATATATATATATATATATATATATATATATATATATATATATATATATATATATATATATATATATCGGGGCCTTAACGGTAGCTTTAAGGTTAAGGAAAGTGGGAGGTGTTAACTAACGTATGTAAAGGTATGAATATTCCTTTTACAGAAACCATGGGTATGTATAAGTGGACTTTTGACTTATAGTTTGGAGACCTAAAATTGGGACTGTTTTGTGTAAAATATTAATGGGGTAGTCATTAAACTTAACCAAGTTAAGGACTTGTTAGGGAAGGGTAATGGGGGGTTTAGATTTTATAAATGGGGTATTTATATGAGAGGAGTTTAGATGTCCATCATAGGTTGATGAACCATTTTAGTGGTCGGTTCATGTATTGATCATGTGTTTTTGGATTGTTAGCTTTTGCTAGTGCGAGGACTTTTGGAGAAGCAATCAGGTGAGTTTCATAGTCCCATGTTTACTATTGATTTTGACTTCCAGATGGGATGGAAGAGACACTGTGTTGAGTTATTTATAAATTGATGTTGTGAATGTCTTTAAGGTTTGTGATGGACTTGTGTGTACATTATGTGATTAACTACTATGTGATTCTTGATTGTGTATGATTTGGATCGGGGGACACGTGCCGTCTCAGTTATTGTGGTTTGACAAGGTTGGGGCCTTGGGATAGGTACATAGCATGATCGTCTTTGGGACCAATGGATAATGACAAGGTAGTGGCCTTGGGATAGGTACATAGTGTGATCATCTATGGTACCATGGTGTTTGGTAAGGCTGGGGGCCTTGGATTTTGGTTTGGTATGTTTGATCTTGAATGTTAGTTGTTAATACATATTTGTAACACATTGTCCATATGTTATTGTGTTGATGGTTGTTATTCACAGCTTATAACTGATTTGGCGTTAGAGTCTAAACCTATGACTCTCACCAACTTTATGTTGACGTGTTTTAGTGTCTCTTTCAGGTGATTTTATGGTTAAGCTTGAGAATTGAAGTGGCTAGGATTTGGAGTTGCGTAGGAATGCATTTAGAAGGAGATCCCCGTTCCTTCTTAGTTTCTTTTGTTTGATTAGTAAGTGATATTGTTGGCACCTATATGTTTTTTTTGTTTGTGATATTTGATTGTCTTGGGTAAGAGGTAGGACTGTTACCTACTTACCTAGACTCTTGCATTTGTTGAGATATTGTCATGACTTTTGTGTCACCATTTTATGACATTTCTTATTTCATATAGTTATCTTTATAGACACGCCATGTTGTGATGATATCCATACGTCGCGCCCCATATTCCGCCATGGTGGGGTGTGACATATCTAGACTTGAGAATCCTCACCAAAGCGATCGAGAGAACAAGGATATTAATGAAACATTTCCTCTCGAGACGCTTGGTATGATTACTTTTCGTGGTGATGATAGTACCCCATGGTTTGCGGACATCGCAAATTACCATGCGGGGAATTTCTTGATTAATGGTATGTCGTCCCAACAAAAACGGAAATTTTTCAAGGACATATCTTACTATTTTTGGGACAACCTCTATTTGTTTCGAGTGTGCGCGGATCAAGTGATTCGTAGGTGTGTGTTTGGCAAAGAAGCTAAAGATATTCTTAAAGCTTTTCATGAAGGACCCACCGGGGGACATCATGGTGCCAACTACACCGCGAAAAAGGTCTTTGATGTCGGTTTCTTTTGGCCTTCCATATATCGAGATGGCCATGACTTATCAAGACTTGTGATGCTTGTCAACGTCAAGGAAAGAATTCACAAAGGGATGAGATGACCCAAAATATAATACAAGTTTGTGAAATCTTTGACGTATAGGGAATCGATTTATGGGGACATTTCCATCATCAAAAGGAAATAAGTATATTCTCGTAGCCGTAGACTATTTGTCAAAATGGGTTGAAGCTAAGGCTTTGCCTACTAATGATGCTCGAGTTGTGGTGAAATTTTTAAAGCAACTTTTTGCTAGGTTTGGAACTCTACGGGCTATAATAAGTGATCGAGGGACCCATTTTTGTAATGAACAATTTCAAAATGTTCTAAAGAAATATGGTGTCACTCGTCAACTTTTGGCGGCTTATCACCCTCAAACGAGTGGTCAAGTGGAGGTTTCAAACCGAGCTCTTAAGCGAATTTTGGAGTGTTCTATTGGAGAAAATCGCACTTCATGGTCAGATAAATTGGATGATTCATTGTGGGCCTTCCGTACGGCCAATAATACTCCCTTTGGTTGTACACTATTTAGGTTGGTCTACGGAAAGGCATGCCACTTGCCAATTGAACTTGAATATAAGCCGTATTGGGCTCTTAAACATTGTAACTTCGATTTGAGGACCGCGGGTGATCTTCGCATGGTTCAAATGAATGAACTAAGTGAATTAAGGGATCAAGCTTATGAGAACTCTTTGATCTAAAGATAAGACTAAGAGGATTCATGACTCTAAGATCAAAAACCGCATTTTCAATGTTGGTGATCAAGTCCTCTTATTCAACTCTAGACTTAAGACTTTCTCAGGCAAGATTAAGTCTTGTTGGTCCGGACCATTCACCATTTCACAAGTGTTTCCTTATGGCACCGTTGAGCTAGCTTAAAAAGACGGGCTTAACTTTAAGGTGAATGGTCATTGAGTTAAGCACTATTTTGGAGGGAACATACCTACGGAGGTTGTTCCGAATCTCAAAACTTTCCCTAAGGACCAATGAATGCGGGGACCGAGTCGAGCTGATGACTCGGTTACCAAAAACGAGGTGCCTTGTGGAGGATTTCTATACATTCTATCTTCTTTCTATTTTTCTAACACTAATAATGGCTTGATCTTTTCAAGCCCGTGCTCGTGTTTTGTTGTGTTGTGAATCTTAGGTATGTCCCTAATCATTGAAGACTCTCGTGTTTGGTTTTTGCCCGGTCCACTCGAGCTTCCATACTTTGATTGTCAAATGGGTAATTCGTTATCCTTTGATTTTTATCGACTAACGTTTTATCTTAAAGCATAATTAATAAACGACTTATAGATTTGCGTACTCTTACCATGTTAGGACTATTGCATTCGACTCTTTGTGTTCTAGCATGGGGTGTTATTCTTGTGCTAGGAAACATTGAGGACAATGTTTGGTTTTAGCATGGGGGAGTCAGTCGATATAATCGCTTGCACTTGCTTTTGTCGTGTTCTTACGTAATCATTTTTCTTTAAAATCATAAAAATTTTAAATTTTAAATTTTTTTTAGTGCAATTTTTTGTTTAATAATAAAGAAAATAAGTGTTTTTGACACAAATGTAGGCTTTCCGTTGGATAAAATAATAATAGATTTTGACTCGACCGGTTTTTAACTTAGCTCATTCCTTAACATTCTTAAATCTAGTTTTGCTAGACTTTTATATAGGGAACTTTAAAATACGAAAGTCTTAACTAGAAAGGATTTAAGAACAAGAACTTTTCGCAAGTTCCTATAATTGATCCTAGAAAGTCATTTAACAAGGGAACTTTAAAATGCAAATTCTAAACTTGAAAAAGTCAAAGAAGATGCAAGATCCTATAGATGACTTGAAAACCCAAAACTTCGATTTAATATAGTCTTACTTAAGACTTACAAGGCTAAGTATCCATTAGTCTCACATCTTTGAGATTACAATATGGAGAACAATAGATGATAGATTTGATCATAAGTTTTGAAGTTAAGTCTTCCTTACATAAGTTTTTTTGTGGCTCTTTCTCCTCTTATTTATTTTTCACGCTTTAATATTTAATTTTTTAATAAATGAAGTTTTTAGCGGTTTAGGCTCAATATCTTAGCTCTTAACCGATTCTTTTTCTTCCATTGTAATTAAAGTAAGAACACATTGAGGGTGTCAGCGTCATGGACTTTTTGATCATGGGATTGCGGAATTTGGCCTACTATATGTATCATAAATAAAGAAGAATAAATACAAACACGTTCTCTATGAGCCTTCGGGTGGGACTCATGTAGCACTAGCCTTGTCATTAGAGCCTTAAGGTATATGATGTAAATGTTTCTAACTCTATTATAAAGTCAAATCGACTTTGGAGGAATAATTGTTGCTTAAGTAGTCCTAATAAGCCAAATTTCGGATCCGGGAATTCATTCCTAAATCGTGTTAAGTTATCCTTGATGTGAGCTTTCTTTAGTGACAACGGTTTTTGAGGATGAGGTTAGGATCTAAGTATTGGGTTTACAACGTTTTTGCCTTCATTTTTGGACTAATAATTATTAATAAGTCAAATGATCCTATGGATGAATGACAATCTTTAAAATCTAGAGATACAACTAGGAATAAAGGAGATTGAGTTTAACACAAATTACTTGTATGAGTGGTCTTAACATTGGAACTTATGATTGACAATGATCGTGTTTTAAACTTGGCATGGAAAGAGTGAAAAGTCGAGGACGATGAATCTATTCGAGTTTTATGATCCTAAAAGTTATTTCTCAATAATGAAAGCAATACATTATGTCTTTGTATTAATAAAGTATCAAAAGATGAATAATAAAGTTTTTAGATGCCTTATTTTAACATTGCGTGAGGACACAACAATGGCTTAGCAAGGGGGAGTTTTGTATGAGTATAAATACTCATATCATTTATATCACAAAACGGACTTAAAAATGCATATTTTATATTAATTTTGTATTGTATATGCATGTTTTGTTGTTTCATGTGCGTAGGTACACAAGTATCAAAAAGTTCACAAAAACGACAAAATCGACACGAATTTGAAGATTTCACCAAAAGCCAAAAGACGGGATCGTTATCAAAAGTTTTGAGGTTTAGTGGGACCCACTTGAGCATGATGGGCCTGAAAGCCTATTTATAAAGTTGAGAAGTTTATTTGGGATTAATAATATAAAACAAGCCCAAAATAATGGCCCAAGACAGAAAATTGGGTCAAAGCCCAACAACAAGAAAAAAAGATAAAAGACAGATGAAAGTTTATAAACATTTGGTCAAAATTCTTTGGTCAAAGAAAGAAAGAAAAAAATAAAGAGACGAGAGAAAGAAAGGGGGAAGAACTCAAGAGCAGGATAAGAACCCTAATTTTAGGGGATCAAAATTAATCCAGCGTTTGGAGCCACGCAACTGAAATCAAAAAAGAAAGGGAAGAAAGGTGCGTGTAAACCACGATATTCTTAGTACCAAGCTATGACCTGGCAAGATCAATTCGTCATCAGAGGCCTCCTATTGCTTGATTTACTACCATTTTGACAAAGAACGAATCACCTCCTGATAGCTTAATTCCAAACTAGCACAAATCGTGCCAAGCTGGCGATATGTGTGAGGGTGAGTAATTTTCTATCGTTGGATTGTAACAAATCAGAGAGAGAGGAAGGAAATACTCATCCACGGGTCAAAAATCAAGCTTATTATCACAAACAACCTCACCCCAACCCTCGTGTTCAGCTATAAATACCCCCCCCCCCATTTCCCTGTAATTTTCATCCCTTTTTCTTTCTATCGTTATAATGCTAGTTTTTAGATAGATTTGTAATGTTTGTTTTAAAGTTGTAATTTATGATTTAAAAATATTAAAATTCATTTTTTATGTTAATACTCTTCAATCTCTTTCATTACGGTTTATGAATTGATAACTTTATGAATCTAGTTTAAATAACTCATTATCAAGCCTTCGTTCATTTAAGCTAAAATAATAGCTTATGTGAGTTAAGGAGATCGAATTAGGGAAAGATGTTCGTTCCCACTGAATGAACATTAAATTTGAGATACTGGTTCATAATGGTTGATGGTACAAGGACGGGTTTAATGGCGGTTGGTTTAGAGTTCGAGGTCTCGATCCAGTAAGAGTTTCTTATGCTAGGTTTCTATAATAAGCTGGTGGTCGAGTTATTTAGAGGTGTGTTCAAAAAGCCAGCTCAGCGTTGTGCTTCGCCGTCAAGGGAGACGTCGAATACACAAGTCAAGCTCATTTTACAATTCATTTTCTACTTTAATTAGAATAAACTGCTAGTTTGATTGAACGAGTAATCTGTCTTTGGTTTAATTTTTGATGAATCTGCTTGTATTGATAATCTGCTGTGACTTTTGAATATAAATTGTTTTGGAACTGATCTGAGTTGTATTTAGGGTAATTGTATCTGTTTGTTTTCAATATTAGAGTTGAGATTGTGATATGGATCTGTTATATTTCTTTAAGTTAGGAGTTTAGAATTTTATATGCTTGCTGATGATTTGAATGTTTATTGCTATCGCACTTGCTGTTACTCTTAGTTCTCTGCATATTTTATTACTTAAAGATGAACCTGTGCTGCTTTGTTCGACTTAATGATTGCTGCTGCATAGTGTTTGGGACTGTTGTTCTATTAGTTTAATTGAATGAAGTATCAGTAGATCTTGAAACAATATACGTAGTTTTGTAGAGACTAATGCGGTGGTGTATTTGAGATAAACTTTTGCTTGGTTTGAGCCGTGATTTTTAATCTTTTAACTTCTTTAGCATCATTTTCTGTTACTGCTTGTCGTTGCGTTATAATATTTTTGTTGAGCTGAATCTCGTTTGTTAATGCAATAATGCCTAAAAACGTTACTTGCATTTTTCGGTCTCGCTTAGTTTTGATTACGACAATATGTAAAAACAAGCATTTACGAAAACAACAAAAAACGAATTCTTGAGTTCAAGTGTTTTTCATTTTACCCATTTTCACTTAAGGTATGAATAAACAAGTACTAACCTTAATCAAGTGATCAAGTGATTTAATCTTTTCTTAAAACTCACCTTTTATTAAGTGTGACAAGTTTTTAATTAAACTTTCTTTTTAAGAAATAGTTTTATTACATTAAATATTTGAAAATTTGAAAATGGCATATTCTTTTTTGATTTGGAATATTCTTTCAGGATATTTTATAATCAGATAAGACCTCCACCACTAAAGAACAAAAAGGGATCAGAGTCTACTCTGGCGGTTCCCTAGTGCCTAGGCGGTTCCTTATCGATAAGGTACCGCCGACGGAGAAAAGGAACCACGGGCAGATATAGCCGTTGGCCCTTTGTCCTATAAATAGTGGACCTTTCTCAGATTTTCTCTTCACCTCTTTTGCACATAAATTTCCAGATTCAAACATACTTCTTAAATCACTAAAATCCTTGATCATTTGATTATTACTACTTGTTTAGAAGTGAATCTACCTCATCCATCCCTTCCTCTTCAAGTGAAAAGATAAGAATACTATCCTTGTGAAGTGTTGAGTCCACCACCAAAGATCCTTTGAAGATCAAATCTTATACATTTGTTGTTGTGTCATAGTTGTGAAGATCCAAGTAGTTGTGTCTATTTGGAAGTTGTGTATGTACTAAGTATAGTTGTGTAGATTGGTCCTAGTTACGATTAGGGCTCGACTTTTAGCTTAGAGTCGGAAATTGGTTAAGCAACGTATACGATTTTCTCCACCATAAGGAGCTTGTTGTGTAGTGAACTCTCGAGTAAGGAGTACTCGAGGAGTGGAGTAGGAACGAGGAGTGAGCTTCGTTGCCGAACCACTATATATCCTTGGTGTTTTGTTTTATCTTTCTTTACCCTTAACTCTTAACATTCTTTATTCTTTTTGCATATACATTAGTTAGTATTAGTTTAGTTACACTATCATTGTTCAGATTATGCATAATAAGATTTCACTTATTTCCTTAAGACTATGTTTTTGAGAAAAAGGATTATTTGAAAACCATCATTTAACAAGTAAATATAAGAAACTATTCAACCCCCCCCCCTTCTAGTTTCTACAATTGGTATTAGAGCGGGTTGCTCAAGTATTTTTAAAGTATATTATATTTTAAAAACTTGAATCGATCTATGGATTCCAACAAGTACCTAGAAGGGCAATATATGCAAAGACCACCACTTTTTGAAAACCGATAATTTTATTTATTGGAAAAATAGATTTGAGACTTATGTGAAATCAAAAGATTTAGATCTTTGGCATGTTTTTACCAATGGTGATTTTTTACCTTATCAATTTAATGAAGTTTCTAAAACAAAGGAATTGGTCACTTTTGATAAAGCTAATGACGATACTATAAAGAAACTTTCGAAAAATAATGAGGCTAAAATGGTGATTTATAATGCTTTACCTAAGAAAGAGTATGAAAGGATTTTTATCTGTGAAACCGCTAAAGATATTTGGAACACTCTTTTAGTAACCCACCAAGGTAATAGCCAAGTCAAAGAAAGCAAAATCGATCTTCTAGTCCAACAATATGAACAATTTGTCATCTTAGAAGATGAAACTATTGATAGTGCTTTTGCTAGATTTAACACTATTATTACTAGTCTAAAAGCACTTTATGAAGGTTTTTCTAGCAAGAACAATGTTAGGAAGTTTCTAAGGGCCATACATCCGAAGTGGAGAGAAAAAGTCACGGCGATCGATGAATCGAAAGATCTCTCAACTTTATCACTCGATGAACTCATAGGCAACATGAAGGTTCATGAGATGATAATTTTGAAGGACTCAGAATTGGTGAAAACCAAGTGAAAGGAAGTCTCTTACACTCAAAGCCAAGAAGGCACAAAGCGATCATGATAGTTCCTCGGATAGTGATGACGAGGAGTATGCATTGGCGGTGAGAGATTTCTAGAGATTCTTCAAAAGACGAGGTCAACACGTGAGGCAAACCAACAATGACAAGAAACCATTCTCAAAGAATCAACTTGCCAATAGCAAAAAAGGTGATAGGAATTGCTTTAGATGTGGTGATCCAAATCATTTCATTAGTGAGTGTCCAAAGGCCTCACGCGATAAGAATCACACGACATTCGTTAGTGGTTCTTGGAGCGATAGCGGTGAAGATGTTGATGACAACCCCAAAGAGGAGAAATGTCTTATGGCTCACACTTCTAAAGAGGTACATTCTGAAACCGAATATTATAGCAATGATAGCTCCACCTTAGATGATATTGAATTAGAAGGCCAATATGATAATTTACACAAACTTAGCCTTAAATTCATAGAAAAGAACAAAACCTTAAAATCAACCAAAACTAAGCTTGAAAATGAGATTAATGAACTTAGGGAAAAATTAGCCAAGCTTGAGAAAAATAAAGAAGTTGATGTAGGTTGCGTAAGATGTGAGAAACTTAGATTAGAGAATGAAGATCTCAAGAGCACCTCCATTAAACTAGAAAAGTTCATGAAAGGTACTAGTGCTCTTGATGATATGTTAAACAAACAAATTCATTCTAAGAAAAGACTTGGTGTAGGTTTTAACTCAAATGAAGCATCAACCACTGAACCTAAACAAGTCAGATTTTCAGAAAAACTGTCTGTTGTACGCGGTCCCAGATTGTATGGGGCGGTTCCTTATCACTATGGAACCGCCGCCCTAGATAAGGAACCGCGGCCAGAAGGAATTTTTGCTGAAAATCTTGAACTTTCTGAAAAGTCAAATTTAGGTGAACATCCTAAGCATCTTATTGTTAACAAGGTCAAATTACCCATACTTGACGACAATGACGTTGATAAGTTCTATAAGCCTTTGAGTAAACCTCTAATGGGAAATAGAAGTTTATCAAGACCATCTTCTACTCCACCAAGAGTACGGAATGAGTCTAGGCCTAGAAGTAGAACGACAATACCTAGAAGAGATAGTCAAAACATTTCACGACCTAGAAGTAAAACTCCAACACCTAGAAGGAATGACCACAAATCTAAACGAAGATCAAATACACCTAGGAGAAATAATGAACAACAAATGGTTATATGAATTATTATCCTCCTCCCTTTTGTTCCCCATGGGGAATCTCTCCTCCATTCATGCATCCCAACCAAATGCAAGGGATGTTTCGAACTAACCCATGAGATATTGGGGACCAAATGTTTGATCGTGTGTGTTGTTACCTAGATATGCTTAGGAATTGATTTGGAACCCTACGAGTGGATTAAGGATAGTGGTTTTTCTAAACACATGACGGGTAATCGAAGTTTGTTCTCGCGCTACAAAGCATATGATGGAGGTAATGTCACATTCGCTAGTAGTCTACGTGGTAATATCATTGGCAAAGGTACGGTTTCTCTTGACTCCATGACCATTGAAAATGTTAAGCACGTAGATAATTTATGGTTTAACCTTTTAAGCATAGGTCAAATTTGTGACAAAAAATGTAAGGTCATCTTTTCGGAAAATGACAGTGAAATTCTAAAAGATGGAAAGGTCATTGGAAAAGGTGTTAGAAAGCATGGGCTTTATGTCATGAAGGTCAATAAGAAGTCAAAAGACAACATATGTCTTGCGACTATAGATGATAGTTCTACTATTTGGCATAGGAGATTAGTTGTGACAACCGTGGTTTTGAGGTTCGTCACTTGGTCTTACTTTTAGGTTATTTTATGTGTGACTACTTGATTTTTGTGCTTACGTGTTTATTTTGTGTGAACGAGGTTGGTGTGATTATCGTTTATGAGTATAGAGTACTCATAAGTAAATCGAGGAACGGTTAATTCATGTTCATGAGATCACAATTAGTGACTATGAAATGAAATTGTGATATTTTGGTGGTTACGTATACGTATAAGTATTATAGTAATAGTGTATTTTTTTAGGATTTACGGTTTAGCATTTAGAGGTCTCGGATAAGGTAATTAGTCAAATGAATATTTTTCGGGATGGTTTTAGGTCATTTAGGACTTAATTATAAAGTTTATTTCAAAATTTGAGATTTTTTTATAGAAGTGTATATTTTACGTCTTTTACGGTAAAACGCGTAAATTTGACTAGTTTTACGGTTTTGAGGTTTTGGGAGTTTTAGGAGCTGAAATAAATTAAGGTAAATTAAGGTAATATTAATAAGATATTAATTAACAATAAAAATAGAAAAAAATAAAGAAAAAAACGAAATTAGGGGTGTTTGGGTCGGTTTAGAAGAGAAAAAAAGGAAAAAAAAAGGAAAAAAAAAGAAAGTGGGCTTTGGGTTTGACTAGGATTCACCCATACCCTATATAATGTATATACTAAACCAAATTCATTATTTTTCTCCTGGAGATGAAGGAAATTCGTGAGTCTTATAAAAAATTAGGGTTCTTCATAAAATTTGGGGGTATTCATAAATCCAAGGTAAATCTTCAAATCCCTTTTTAATTAAATTGTTTTTATGTTTTCTTTAATAATCTTATGATGGATTTAGGTTAGGGTTTAATATAAAAACAGTAAATTAATGTTGTATTAATCATAATATGATGATTACATAAATTAGGGCTTGTAATTAGAGGGATTAGGGTTAATTAATGAGGTTGATTTTGTTAAACCCGTTTTTAAAAACTGGGCAGATTTTTGAGTTAATTGTTTTGATCATATCGGGAGTTCTATAAACTCTTATTTTACGATCCAAGTACCCCTGGAAAGATATTTGAAGTGGCTTTCCAATGCAAGAAACGAGTACTAAATTGGAGGTAGGGAAGTGGGTCAAAAACAGGTTACAACAGTCGAAGGTCAAAACAGTTTTGAATTCAGCCTGTTTTCTTTTTAAGTTTTGGGTTGTTTGGGGCACTTAGGGTTGCATTGGGATCTTCTAACGAACGTGAGAGATGGTTTATATATTGTAGTTAATATCTGCACTTGGGCTAAGGTGGTGGTTTAGGGTAAGACCCGTTAATGGTAACAAACTTTTAGTACGTTTAAAATCAGGAAATCTGGAATGACGAAAGTAGATATATATATACCGGGGCCTTAACAGTAACTTTAAGGTTAGGTCAAGTGGAACGTGTTAGCCAACATATGTAAGGGTGTGAATATTCCTTTTACAGAAACCATGGGTAGGTTTAAGTGGGCGTTTGACCTAAAGTTTTGAGACCTAAAAACTGGGACTGTTTTGGGTAAAATACTAACGGGTTAGTTGTTAAACTTAACCAAGTTAAGGACTTGTTAAGGAAGGGTAATGGGGTAATTAGAGCTTATTAATGAGGTAAATATGTGAGAATGGGTTAGATGTCCATCATAGGTTAATGAGCCATCTTAGTGATTGGTTCGTTTATTGATTTCGTGTTTTTGGTTTATTAGCTTGTTGCTAGTGCAAGGACGTGTGAAGGAGCTATCAGGTGAGTTTCATAGTCCCATGTCTTTTAATGATTTTGACTTCCAGATGGGATGGAAGAGACACTGTTTGGTTTTATAACTTATGCTGTGAATGTTTTATGATTGGTAATGGACTTGTGTGTGCACTTATGTGATTAACTGCTATGTGATTCTTGATTGTGTATGATTTGGATCGGGGGACACGTGCCGTCTCAGTTCTTGTGGTTTGACAAGGTAGTGGCCTTGTGGTTTGACAAGGTAGTGGCCTTGTGGTTTGACAATGTAGTGGCCTTGTGGTTTGCCAAGGTAGTGGCCTTGGGATAGGTACATAGTGTGATCATCTATGGTACCATGATGTTGTTTGGCAAGGTAGGAGCCTTGGATTGGTTTGGTATGATTGGTCTTGATTGATAGTTGTTAATACATAATTGTAACACATTATCCATATGTTCTTTTGTTGATGATTGTTATTCACAGCTTGTAACTGATTTAGCGTCGGAGTCTAAACCAATGACTCTCACCAACTTTATGTTGACGTGTTTTAGTGTCTCTTTTAGGTGAGAATGTGGTTAAGCTTGAGGATAGAAGTGGCTAGACTTGGATGCCTTAGGATTGCATATAGAAGGAGATCCTCGTTCCTTCTTAGTTTACCTATATGTTTGTTTGGTTTATGTTTATTGTTTTTTTTGGGTAAGTGGTAGGAATGTTACCTACTTACCTAGACTCCTGCGTTGTTGAGATATTGTCATGACATTTGTGTCGCCATTTATGACATTATATTTGCATTTTAGTCTTCTCTATAGAGACACCATTTGTTGTGATTATATCCATACGTCGCGCCCCATATTCCGCCATTGGTGGGGTGTGACAGAATGGTATCAGAGACAATGGTTATAGAGAATTAGGTTGCCTAGTCGCGTAGCCTAGTCTATAGCTTAAGGGTCCCTGCATATAGGCGTCATAGGAGTATGTGTGCATTTTATTATAATTGATGTGTTTGAATGTTATTTATTGTGATGTTTTGACTGGTATGAATTGAACCATAGTAAGTTCATACTTAGCCACATGTTACTTTCTTTTCGAGTTGTGAGTAGTGCGGGTTTAACCATAATCGCCCACGCTAGTCATTGTCGTATTTTACTTATAATGTACATTATAGTACATAATTTGGTACATAGTAGTTTCTATCTTTTGTTGGGTTATTTTATGTACCTGAGGGGTATTATTTTCTTTTGATGTTTAAGTCATGTTCCCTAAGAATCATGTGGTGGTTCGAGTTATTAGGAGTAGGTGAATATGAAGGACCTTATGATATTTCCATTCTTATGGGCGACATGACTTATAACTGATTATGTTTTCGTTTTGGATTTAGTCTAGGCTGTTTTAGCTAGACTATGGATTTCTGTATTCCAAGAGTTTTATTATGTTATTTTATAGATGGAGTTTTGGACCTTATTGGTTATGTGGTTATGAGCTTATGTGAGTAGATAGATTTATGTGTTATATGTTGTATTGATTCTTATAAGTGTCATCATAGGAGGGAGTGCATTGAGGAAAGGGTAATTGTATAAGTATGGTGGCCAACATAGTTATACAAGTACCACAACTTCAATGGGTTCTCAAGTATGATTGCATGAAAGAGGATTAGTACATGCTTGTATATGGTGAGATGTAGATATTGGGTATACGTATAATATATGGGTTTATGTAACGGCTGCCTATGATATGGCTATTTTTATTAGTGTGTTATATGTTTTGGGTTATAGTTGTGTTGTGTGATTTTGGGGTCACACGATATGGTTTGGTTTTGGAGGTGGGTTTTATGCTTTGTTGTGGCACGGTGAGATGGTGATTACTCGTGTGGAAAAACGAGTGTATGACGTGATTGGTTGATCCGACATGTATGGTATCGAGTATGTTTTGGGTGATTTAATAGGTATATATATGCGGATGTATATATACTACTATGTGTTAAGTTATGGTATATGGTCGTTCACTAGTTATTATAACTTGAACGTACCTTGTGTTTGTTCGTGTTTTAAGGTGCTGGAGTTGATGGAGTTTCAACAACGTTTCGAATTTTTTGAACTGTGTCTTGTAGCGTATTCTTTGAGTTCATATTTCACGTGTACGTTTTAAAATGTTGTTCTGGGTTTTAAGTCCGTTGAAATAAATGGAGATTTCTTTTGGGATAATGAAATCTTTTGGGTTGAGTCTTACATTTCTTTTGGTTGGTATATGGAAAAAGGGGGGACTTGGAAATCTACTATAGAGTTAGATAGTTGGTTGTATTCGGTAAAATAAGGGTAAGGTGTTGGAGTCATGTTTGAAACAAGATGTAACATAAGTTTTTTTTTTATCAACACTTATTTATTTCAAATTCTAAAAGACTTTCTTTCAAATAAAGCGAAGTAAAATTTCTTTCTACTTACATAGTTTATATAATTGGATTTAACCGATTCATGTCATTTATAGTTATTAATACAAGGTTAAAAGGAGTTTATGAATATTTCACATACAATTATATCTTTCATTGAAAAGGATTGCATTGATCACTAAGTCTATTCTTTAGTTTTTAAAACAACTAGCATAAAATTGTTTTGGTCATAACTTGTTCGTTTTTAAAGCTTTTTGGGTGATTCAAAAGCCTAAAATTATGTACTCGGAACGTAATTTTCAAATATTCAGAATGTATAGTCATGGGAGGTCAGTGGACTGGTCGGAAATGTTGTACAAGTGTCGGGTTCAAGGTTGAGTTTGAATAGTAGTTTTATTTTTATGATTTGGGATGCACGGGATACCAAGTCTTTGAGTTGAGTTTTGAGAACCTCTAGAAGGTTGTTTGTAGATGGTTTGAGTCACATAGATGTGGGGAGGTAAAAAAAAAATTAAAATATATATATATATATATATATATATATATATATATATATATATATATATATATATATATATATATATATATATATATATATATATATATATATATATATATATATATATATATATATATATATATATATATATATATATATATATATATATATATATATATATATATTCTTTTGGAAAGTCGATCTTTTGCACGCTTTAAATAATATGTCGTGGGGCGTAATATGTTTTGGTTGCCATTGGGTGTTTCTTGGAATATTTTTCGTTGTCATGGGTCATTTGGAATTGATACATGTTTTGGGTTTGAGTTTTCTTTGGAGTCTCGTGGTTTTTGATTTGTTTTAATTGGTGCACGTGAAATGTCGTTAGTTATCCGTGGGTTTAATTCGTCGATCGTATCTGGTGTATTCAGGATGTAGTTTTGGTTTTGTATGGTTTAGGAGCGTTGAGGTAGAACCATGAATAGAGCAAGTAGGAGAAGTGATAGGAGTTGTAGTTAGTGTCTTCCAAGGCAAATCGTTGATGGAGTGAATTAAGAACAAGAGCTGTTAGAAATTGCAAGGAATTTATTTGTATTGCCGCTAAGAGAGGGTGTGAGGAGGACATAATTGAAATTGCTATGGATGTTGTATGAACGCTTTGGGTTTACGGTTATGCATTTGGCTTCGCCAAAGCACTAGCGGTTTCATGGAGTCAATGAACCGAGTGTGCATGAACGTATATAAACGAGTTGTCATCGGGAGCATCGACGTCTTCTTGATCTACTCAAATCATAGAAGGAGGATGAGGCGAATTATGTGTTGGTTTTGGAGTTGTTAGTAAAGGGAATGAAACGTGAGATTTTCAAGTGTGAGTTTTAGGATTTGGTTGGCCAGGACTAGTAGTCAGAGATGATGGCATATCGTGGAACCAGCAAGGGGCGAAGTGAAGAAGGACGAGGAATCATTTTGGAGGCTGAAGAGGTGGATTGGATGATGAGCAGATCTTGGCATTATCGGAAGGACTGGATGAATTCGCGAAGCATGACGATACGTGGAGCAGGGATTTGGACGCGTACGAGGACGACAAAGAAAGGCGATCGCTTATACGTTGCAGGAACTGAAGATTTGGAAGAACTGGATAGACTTAGTTAGTGGAGCTGGACTGTTATATCTGCCTAGAATGCTAGAGGCATTTGGTGTACGAGACGTGGAGAATGATCTATACGGATCATGAACGTATCCAACACATATTCAATCATCTTGATTGAACATTTGGCAAAGGTGATGGGTGGAGTTAATTGATGAAAGAAAATTGCAAGGCCAAGTACCATCTGGGAAAGGCAAGCATGGTCGATGAGACATGGAATAAGAAGGATGAGGTGAAGCTGAGACGAACTTGAACTATAGGGATAATGTATTAGAGTGGTTTGGATGAAGGATGTGGGTTGCACGAGTTGAGTTGTCTAAAGCAGTGAACGCGTCAACGTTTATGTTGCGTGGCTTGGACAATCGTAAGGAGGAAAGGGACGTAAACTATACTTCCTACATGGATAGGAGTAGTTTAGAAAGGGCGATGTAAGGACGAAGTTGGTGGAAGGGATACATAATGCGGTGGGGGATTAAGTACGATGAGAGTTGGGTGATAGTCGATAGACTGACTAATTCATCACCTATTTCAAGAGGAATGAGAAGTCACGTAGTTGGGAAGTTGGAAGAATTAATGGATATGTGAAAGACCGTCATAGGTCACTTTGTAAGGAAATTGGAATTTAAAGTAGTTTGGGATACGGACTGAAGGGAGTTGATGAACGTAATTGGACATGGGTGATTGATTTAGAGGTAGTTCGGAAACTCGTTAGCGATGGCTGAGTTTTCATATAATGATAGTTATCGTACTAGAAGTCGATAAATGCCATTTGAGGCACGATATGAAAGGATAGGGTGAGTTGTCCTCATTGTGGACTAGAATTGGTAAAAGAGGCTACTAATGTGGTAATGGTGTTTGTGGACAGAATGAGAGCAACAAGGGATGCTATGTAGAAAAGGAGGAAACCACTAGATTTAGTGACAAAGTTATGTATGGAGTTTTACCCATAGTAATGGGTGGTATGTTTTGGTAAAATAGAAGAGTTGATGTAGAGTTTTGTAGGTCCATTTATGATCTTTGGGAAGATCAGACCATTAGCTTATGAGCATAGAATTACCTGGGGGAAATGAGTTGTATACATGATACATTTCATGTATTGGGATTGGTAAATGTTGTTTGAGGATGCATATTTGCATGTCCGGTTATTCGGGTTTTGTGCTAATAAGAGTCTTTGTTTTATCGAAGAGTTATTTGCGAGATTTATTGACTGTGAGGTCAAGAGTTTGGCAATGGGTTTAATTATTTTTGGTTTGTACATGTGGTATCTTGAAACTTGAACTGAAGTTCACGTGGAAATGAGAGGAGTTCATTTAGAACAAGTATCCTCGTGTGATTTGTTGTTTGTGTGTTGATCCTAAGGAGTAAATCTCGGGACGAGATTTCTATTAGGAGGGAGTGATGTGACAACCGTGGTTTTGAGGTTCGTCACTTGGTCTTACTTTTAGGTTATTTTATGTGTGACTACTTGATTTTTGTGCTAACGTGTTTATTTTGTGTGAACGAGGTTGGTGTGATTATCATTTATGAGTATATAGTACTCATAAGTAAATCGAGGAACGGTTAATTCATGTTCATGAGATCACAATTAGTGACTATGAAATGAAATGGTGATATTTTGGTGGTTACGTATACGTATAAGTATTATAGTAATAGTGTATTTTTTTAAGATTTACGGTTTAGCATTTAGAGGTCTCGGATAAGGTAATTAGTCAAATGAATATTTTTCGGGATGGTTTTAGGTCATTTAGGACTTAATTATAAAGTTTATTTCAAAATTTGAGATTTTTTTATAAAAGTGTATATTTTACGTCTTTTACGGTAAAACGCGTAAATTTGACTAGTTTTACGGTTTTGAGGTTTTGGGAGTTTTAGGAGCTGAAATAAATTAAGGTAAATTAAGGTAATATTAATAAGATATTAATTAACAATAAAAAGAGAAAAAAATAAAGAAAAAAACGAAATTAGGGGTGTTTGGGTCGGTTTAGAAGAGAAAAAAAGGAAAAAAAAGGAAAGTGGGCTTTGGGTTGGACTAGGATTCACCCATACCCTATATAATGTATATACTAAACCAAATTCATTATTTTTCTCCTGGAGATGAAGGAAATTCGCGAGTCTTATAAAAAATTAGGGTTCTTCATAAAATTTGGGGGTTTTCATAAATCCAAGGTAAATCTTCAAATCCCTTTTTAATTAAATTGTTTTTATGTTTTCTTTAATAATCTTATGATGGATTTAGGTTAGGGTTTAATATAAAAACAGTAAATTAATGTTGTATTAATCATAATATGATGATTACATAAATTAGGGCTTGTAATTAGAGGGATTAGGGTTAATTAATGAGGTTGATTTTGTTAAACCCGTTTTTAAAAACTGGGCAGATTTTTGAGTCAATTGTTTTGATCATATCGGGAGTTTTATAAACTCTTATTTTACGATCCAAGTACCCCTGGAAAGATATTTGAAGTGGCTTTCCAATGCAAGAAACGAGAACAAAATTGGAGGTGGGAAGTGGGTCAAAAATAGGTTACAACAGTCGGAGGTCAAAATAGTTTTGAATTCAGCCTGTTTTCTTTTTATGTTTTGGGTTGTTTGGGGCACTTAGGGTTGCATTGGGATCTTCTCACGAACATGAGAGATGGTTTATATATTTTAGTTAATATCTGCACTTGGGCTAAGGTGGTGGTTTAGGGTAAGACCCCTTAATGGTAACAAACGTTTAGTACGTTTAAAATCAGGAAATATGGAATGACGAAAGTAGATATATATATATCGGGGCCTTAACAGTAGCTTTAAGGTTAGGGCAAGTGGGAGGTGTTAGTCAACATATATAAGGGTGTGAATATTCATTTTACAGAAACCATGGGTAGGTTTAAGTGGGCGTTTGACCTAAAGTTTTGAGACCTAAAAACTGGGACTGTTTTGGGTAAAATACGAACGGGTTAGTTGTTAAACTTAACCAAGTTAAGGACTTGTTAAGGAAGGGTAATGGGGTAATTAGAGCTTATTAATGAGGTAAATATGTGAGAATGGGTTAGATGTCCATCATAGGTTAATGAGCCATCTTAGTGATTGGTTCGTTTATTGATTTCGTGTTTTTGGTTTGTTAGCTTGTTGCTAGTGCAAGGACGTGTGAAGGAGCTATCAGGTGAGTTTCATAGTCCCATGTATTTTAATGATTTTGACTTCCAGATGGGATGGAAGAGACACTGTTTGGTTTTATAACTTATGCTGTGAATGTTTTATGATTGGTAATGGACTTGTGTGTGCACTTATGTGATTAACTGCTATGTGATTTTTGATTGTGTATGATTTGGATCGGGGGACACGTGTCGTCTCAGTTCTTGTGGTTTGACAAGGTAGTGGCCTTGTGGTTTGACAAAGTAGTGGCCTTGTGGTTTGACAAGGTAGTGGCCTTGTGGTTTGCCAAGGTAGTGGCCTTGGGATAGGTATATAGTGTGATCATCTATGGTACCATGATGTTGTTTGGCAAGGTAGGAGCCTTGGATTGGTTTGGTATGATTGGTCTTGATTGATAGTTGTTAATACATAATTGTCACACATTGTCCATATGTTCTTTTGTTGATGATTGTTATTCACAGCTTGTAACTGATTTAGCGTTGGAGTCTAAACCTATGACTCTCACCAACTTTATGTTGACGTGTTTTAGTGTCTCTTTCAGGTGAGAATGTGGTTAAGCTTGAGGATAGAAGTGGCTAGACTTGGATGCCTTAGGATTGCATATAGAAGGAGATCCCCGTTCCTTCTTAGTTTACCTATATGTTTGTTTGGTTTATGTTTATTGTTTGTCTTGGGTAAGTGGTAGGACTGTTACCTACTTACCTAGACTCCTGCATTGTTGAGATATTGTCATGACATTTGTGTCACCATTTATGACATTATATTTGCATTTTAGTCTTCTCTATAGAGACACCATTTGTTGTGATGATATCCATACGTCGCGCCCCATATTCCGCCATTGGTGGGGTGTGACATTAGGTCACGCTAATATGCGTCTAATTCAATCTTTAGTCTCTCTAAGGAGTTGGTAAGACACCTCCCAAAGATGAAGTTTGATAGTCACTTTTGTGATGCTTGCAAAGTTGGAAAGCAAGTTCACTCAAGTCACAAAGCCAAGAATTTGGTTTCAACCTCTCGGTGCTTAGAACTCCTACATATGGATCTCTTTGGACCTTTTGCCATACGGAGTTATGGAGGTAACCTTTATACCATAGTTATAGTTGACGACTACTATAGATTCACTTGGACTATATTTTTGACATCTAAGAATGAAGCTTTCGATCATTTCGAAATCTTTAGTCGAAGAATTCAAAATCAATTAGGATGTCCAATTGTCTCTATTAGGATGGATCATGGTAGGGAATTTGATAATGAAGTGCAATTTGGTTCCTTTTGTGAAGCTCATGGTATTACCCATAACTTCTCGGCTCCTCGCACTCCACAATCAATTGGGGTAGTTTAAAGGAAGAATAGGACCATCAAAGAGATGAGTAGGACGATGTTAAACGAGCAATCTTTGCCTCAAAAGTTTTGGTGCAATACCGTGGACACATCGACTTATATTCTCAACCGAATTTTTATTCGACCTTTCCTAGGAAATACCCCCTATGAGATTCTTAAAGGTAAGAAACCCTCATTGGGTTACTTTAGGATGTTTGGAAGATAGTGCTTTATCCTCAACACCAAAGACTACCTTACCAAGTTCGTCCCAAAGTCTTACGAAGGTATCTTTTTAAGTTATTCCCAAACTAGCAAAGCCTACATAATCCTCAATAGAACCTCGGGCGTAATTGAAGAATCACTTAACGTGACTTTTGATGAAACCCCTCCTTTAACCAAGACACCACCATTGGTTGATGATGAATTGGATGAAGTATAAGTAGTTAAAGCCATAGAGGTTAGGAAAATAGGAGTTGAAGAGCTTAGTGTTGAAAGGGAAGTAAACACTAAGGAGTGTAAGGATCATACTCTCAATAATATCATTGGTGACTTAAATCAAAGGACCCTAAGATCTCAAGTCCAAAACCAGAGCAACTTCTTTTGTTTCGTCTCCTTGATTGAACCAAAGAATGTTAAAGAAGCTTTGACGGATGAGAGTTAGGTCATTGTGATGCAAGAACAATTGAATCAATTCGTTGTTAATGATGTTTGGGAACTTGTTCCTCCAGCTAGGAGTTCTACCATTATAGGAACCAAATGGGTATATAGGAATAAGCTAGATGAGAATGGTGTTGTGTCTCGTAACAAAGCTAGACTTGTAGCTCAAGGCTATAATCAACAAGAAGGGATTGATTATGACGATACATATGCACCGGTAGCTTAGAATCCATTAGAATCCTTTTAGCCTACGCTTGTGCTTTATACTTTAAGCTTCAACAAATGGATGTAAAGAGTGCGTTTCTTAACGGTTTGATCAATGAGGAGGTATATGTGGCTCAACCTCCCGGCTTCATTGATTTTGAGAAACCGGATCATGTTTACAAGCTTAAGAAGGCACTTTATGGTCTTAAACAAGCACCCAAAGCTTGGTATGATAGACTTAAAGCGTTTCTTGTTATACATGAGTATACCATGGGAATGGTAGACAACATGCTCTTTACAAAGAAGAAAGGTTCTCACCTCATAATCGTGCAAATATATGTTGATGACATCATATTTGGCTCAACTTGTCAAGAATTGTGTGATGACTTTGCCAAAATCATGCATGATGAGTTTGAAATGAGTATGATGGGAGAACTTAACTTCTTTTTAGGACTCCAAATTAAACAAATGGATGATGGTATTTTCTTTAGTCAAACTAAGTATGCTAAAGAAATGCTAAAGAAATTTGGATTATAAGAATCTAGACCAATGAAGACCCCAATGGCCTCGGATACTAAACTCACCGTAGATGATGATTGTGAGTCGGTAGACAACACCAAATATAGAGGTATGATTGGTAGTTTGTTGTACCTAACGGCAAGTCGACTGGATGTCATGTTTAGTGTTTTCCTTTGTGCTCGCTTCCAAGAGGCTCCCAAAACCTCTCACCTTGAAGCGGTTAAGCGTATTTTCCGATACATTAAGGGCACTATACATTTAGGATTATGGTATCCTAAAGGGACCGGCGTAGAAACCATTGTCTACGCGGACTCAGATCATGCGGGAGACTATGTGGACCGGAAAAGCACTAGTGGTGTTTGTACCTTCATGGGTTGTTGTTTAACTTCTTGGTTCTCCAATAAACAAACCGCTCTTGCGATATCCACCATGGAAGCTGAGTATGTGAGTGCCGGAAAAGCATGCCAACAAGCTCTATGGATGAAGAAAGCGCTTGTTGATTACGGGATTTCTCTTGATGATGTTCCCATCATGTGCGACAATAAAGGTGCTATAGACCTTAGCAAGAATCCCGTGCAACATTCGCGAACCAAGCACATAGAAATTCGCCACCATTTCCTTAGGGATAATGTTCAAAAGGGGAACATTTCAATTGAGAAGGTACCCTCCGAGGATAACTTAGCCGACATCTTCACTAAGCCACTTAAGAGGGAACCTTTTAATTACTTGCGTCTAGGTCTAGGATTAATGGAACATATTCCTTAAGGAAATATGGGGTTACACATCGTCTTTCTACGGCTTATCACCCACAAACGAGTGGGCAAGTCGAGGTTTCAAACCGAGCATTGAAGAGGATCTTGGAGAGATCCGTGGGGGAAAACCGACAATCTTGGTCGGATAAGTTAGACGATGCTTTATGGGCCTTTAGGACCGCTCATAAGACACCCATTGGGTGCACTCCCTATAAGCTTGTGTATGGAAAGAATTGTCATTTGCCTATCGAGTTAGAACACAAGGCTTATTGGGCCCTAAAGCATTGTAATGATGATATGGAGACCGCGGGAAAACACCGGAAAATGCAATTAAATGAATTGGATGAATTGAGAGACATTGCTTATGAAAATTCATTGATTTACAAAGAGAAAACTAAAAAGTTGCATGATTCAAAAATTAAAAACCGGGTTTTTAACATTGGGGATCAAGTTTTACTTTTTAATTCAAGATTGAAAATATTTTCCGGTAAATTGAAATCCCGTTGGTCCGGTCCATTCACCGTGACTCAAGTGTTTCCGTATGGGACCATCGAGCTAGCTCAAGATGATGGTCCTAACTTCAAGGTGAATGGACATAGGTTGAAGCACTACTTCGGTGGGGAAGTTCCATCCTTGAACTACCTCGACCAAGTCACCTTCCCCAATGATAATTAGTGTTGAGGGGATCGAGTCGAGCTCATGACTCGGTAATCAAAAACGAGGAGCCTCGTGGGGGAGTCCCAAACTTATCCTATGTACATATTATCGCTTTCTTAGTCTAATGTAGCTTACGTGTGGGGATTTGTGCCCTTCCAACCTTTGTTCCGTGGTTGTTTGTGATATGTGGTTTTTAGATCATGATCTTCACGATTGGAGCCTCTCGTGTTCGTTTTATGGGAGCACTCGATCGTTTGCTTTGGAGACATTTCTCAATATCCATGATGTATCCTTTGATGTTCTAACCTTAGGTTTTTAGCACACTTCATAAACGGCTATTACTTAATGGTTACACCCTTTCCATGCTAGATTAGGCATTCGACTACGTCTCTAGTATGGGGGTATTTGCACCCCTAGACTCGAAACATTGAGGACAATGTTTAACTTTAGTATGGGGGGGTGAATAGATACTTGCCTTGCCAAACCTTCACGCTTTCCAAAGTTTATCGTTTTGTTTATCATTTTTTGTTGCAAAATAAGGCTAAAAATGGCCAAATTTTAAATTTTTCTCATGTTTTATAAGTGTTTGAAGACACGAATGTAGATTTTCCGATGGCGAGAATAAGAGTAATTTTTGACTCGACCGTGCGTGTTGAGCACTTAGCTTTGATTCCTTAACTACACATTAGGCTAAGTCTCTTAAATGAGGACGAGAAATGATAGAGTTAATTATAAGTTACTATGCTAAACGTAGAGTACTCGTATTCTTTCAAAAACTCATGTGTTCTCGTTGTTTGCTTATTCTCCCTTCGCATGTAAATATTTTTTGCTTAATAAATATTGACTTAGCGGTTTAGTTGGGATTGTTGGGTTTCTAGTCTTTTCTAGTAGCTTCCGTGTAATTAAATTGGGAAGACATTAAGGTATCGCCAGCGTCACGGTTTTGAAGTATTGGCACCCCAATAATCGAGAGCTTCACCCAATAATAAGATTTCAAGTGCTCACCTAAATCAAGCAAACAATTTGAAGCCTCACAAGGCCGAAAAATCTATGCAAAAATTGAAAGTGAATCAAGCCTTAATCTTCGAAGCTTTAAAGATCCAAAATTCGCCTTAGCGTGAGGATATACGTCTTTGGCTAATAAAACCACCGATGAGGCGGATAATAAAAGGCAAGGCAAGACCGAAGTCATAATAAAAGCTTCATGGCGAAGTTGAATAAAAGATGGAGGTAAACCAAAGATAATAAGGCCCTTCCGTTAGGGGGCGTATAAAAGTCTTGGTAATAAGTCTCATGTTCAAAACCGTTATAAAACCGTGTTTATCGATTCTTCTTGTCAACTTAATTTTTTAACATCGTCGTCTATTAGGAGGGGTTATTGATTTGATGGTCTTAGTTACACCGTTAGGACTCTATTTTTAGACCTAAATCTCTATTATCGCATAAGTCAAACAATGTATCCTCGTGAAACATTCAAGACAAAATAAAATATAAGAGATACAACTTAGGAATAATGGGAGAATAAGTACGTGATTAGGGCATATGAGTAGTGTTAGCATTACTAACTTATAATGACAATGATCTCGTTGTACGCTTAGCATGGAATTGAAGTGAAAATCGAGGACGATGAAATTATTTCTAACGAAGCATTCACGTGTTCTTATTCTATGAACCTAAACGTCCCATTCTGCGATGAAAATCATACATTATGTCTATAACACATGTAGTAGTAATAGTAGTAGTGTAGCTAGTTTATCATTCCAATAAAGTCATAAAATTAAATTTTGGAGATGCTTTGATACTTTATTCTAGCATTGCGTGAGGGCACGGCAATGGTTTAGTATGGGGGAGTGATGAGACTGCTTTTATACATAGTCTCATCTTCCAAATAGGGCTTAAAATGCATTAAATATCATCAAAATACCCAAATATATGCTTGTGTTTGTTGCTTGTGTATTTTAGGTACGGATATTGAGATAATGACAAAAGATCACAAGAATCATGCAAAAACGAACACGGGAAACGAAGCCGCACAATGAACCAAGCCCTGGTGAAGACTTTCCCAAGATCAACCCTTGAAGATTTGAAGAATTATGAAGAAGGGTCCTCCAATTATGAAGAATTGACACTTTATACCCTTGTATCCTCATAATTACAAGTTTGGTCCCTAAAGTTTGTCAAAATTACCAAAAGGGCCCTTAACTTTGAAGAATTGGCAAGTTTAGCCCCTCAACAAAGCTAAATTGTCAACCAATATCATCCACAAAGCCAAATACATCATGAAGTCCTTCAAAGTACAAGAAATGACAAGTTTGGTCCTTTGAAAAATCCAAAATTACAAAAAGGACCCTCAACTTTCAACAATTGGCAAAAATGGTCCCTCATTTATCAAGACTTGGCAATTTCAGTCCCCCAAAATGCTCAACATACAAGTCAAGACCATTATCTATCAACAAAATGCCAAAACAGCCCCTCAAGTATCACAATATGGCAAGAAATACCCCTGAAAATACTTTGGAAAAGTATTTGGGGCAAAAGTGTGAAAAGTGAAAGTTTGTTAACAAAGGAAATCCGGATTTGGTTATTTAAATTGCAAGTGAAAAGAGAAAAGAAGGTAAGGGACTAATTATGGCCAGACATAATACTTACCTTAACCTACCAAATGGTGACAAGTGTCCCACTTACTCCCTCCCACCAATCAGCTTCTTTCATTTTGCCACATCACTTCCCACCATTACCAGATTTAAACTAATCTATATTAGTTTAATAATCTGGCGCTAAACACTTTTTTAAACCCATACTCAGATTAAACGCCCAACTATTCACCAAGAACACAAATTAGGTTTTCTTAATTCACTTGTAATTAAACCTCATAAACCTCCAGATTAATGATTAAGCATGCCCTAATCATTTCCCAACCTTAAAAACACTTGCCACATTACCCCACATGCCACATGGGACATGCCCTGCTACACGTTTGAGGAAGAAGACAAGATTGTGCCAGCAATCCAACGCCTCACAATCCTGCTTGCATCCTAAGCTCATTTTAAGACCTTGATGCTATTTCAACAGCTCACACCTCAGCTACATGACAAATTCAGTCACATGATTCTCCAAAGAAGACAAAGACCTCAAGGGCATTTTTGGGACTTCAACCATTAGGGTTTCTAGTTATTAGCTGTTCCTTAGTCATTTGTATGCCTATATAAAGGCCTTAGGGTGCTTCATTAGACGTTTGCTTTTGGTTTTTCCTTTGTTCAAACACTTGTAAATCCTTTTTCAGTTTAATGAATTTGAGTTAAGTGCTTTGAAGAAAGACCAAGTGCCATCTTTATTCTGCTTATTATTGTTCTTAGTTTACTGCTTTTGAAGTTAAAAACCTGTTTTCAAAAGAGGAGTGTGCACAAGTTTGCATATTTTCCTCATTTTCTTGATATTTTGCTAAGTCTTGTTCCAATCTTGGAATCCTTGGGCTATAGGGCTGATCATAGCATCCTAACTGAGTTGGTTAAGGTGTGGTGAGGCTTATAACTTGGGGATAATCAAGTGTGGGGTAACAAGTTTGCATCAATCAAGATTTTTCCAAGTTTCTGATTTTTCATGTTATTGTGCTTAACCCTTGTTGAATCTTAGCAGGCTTTTGTGGAAGCTTGTGCTTGTTCTTGCTAGCACATAAGCTCAAAATTCGTGGTTGTGGATGTACATCCATGAGGTTTGCTTACTTAATCTCCAAATCTGCATAAATTGTGATTTTTGGTGATATTTGTATGAAACTGTTGTTCTTGTGAATTTTGTGGCTTGTTCTTGCTTGAATCTGTTTATTAGACTTGTTTGAGTGTTAATTGATGCTTGGTTGGCCTGAAATCTTGTTTTGCTTTTGAAAATCTTGATTTGAAAAAGTTAAAGGGGTGTTTGGGTCTACTGATTTATGCTTGTAATCTGATTTTGTGTTAAGGGAAAGTGTTGTTCATGCTTTGTATCTGTTATACCTTTGTTTGAGAGTGTTTTGCTGCAAGTTTTTGGGTTTGAACACTTGAATTGATCAATCTGCTATATAGACCTTGTTTCTACTTGTTTTGACCTAGGATTTTGGGAACACTTAGTGTGTATGCATGCTTAGGGATAAAAGTGGTTTAAACAAAGTTAACATAACCTGTTTGAAAGATTTGAGGTGTTGAAATTGGCTTGTGTGTCAAATACATCAGCAAAAGTTAAAAACTGCATGTGTAGTGTTCATCAGTAACTTTCATAGCTTGGATCTTGCTTAATTCTTTGAACCAGTGCATGAAACCTGTTTAGACTTGCTTATTGGAGTTTATTATAGCTTGTGTGTGCATTTGGTTGAATTTGGTTGGCTGATTTGTGCTAAAACTGCTCTTGAATGCTAAACTGCTTATTGTTCATGTCTGTGCAATGTCTGGTGATTAATTGATTAAACTGTATCAATTGGCTGTTTGTGATTGTGTTATTTTGATTGTTATTGACTCCTTTTGATCCAAAGATCAATTGGGTGCCTTTGTGAAAACTGAATCCAAGAAAAAGTCACTAAAGACAACAAGTCAAAATAGTCAAGCAGTGGGAAAAGTTCCCACTGCTCAACATCCAAAACTAGCCCCTGCTAGTGCAATTTTATCATCAGCTTATTAATAAGCTATTCTAGCTTATTCTGACTTGCAACAACTTATTTTTTGTAATAGATCTTCATTATTTGACCCATTTAAGTGAACTGGAGCTTATCAGACTTTGACTTTGACTTTTCACTAGAAAACCAACTTGTTTGACTTTTAAGATAAGTGCTTATTTGATTTTCCAGCTTATTGAGTGTGCTTATTTGAAAGTTCTTTGGCTTATAAGCTTAGTTTTGTCAAAAGAAACATTTTTCAACTTGAATCAGCTTCTGAGGTGGTCTAGATCATAAAAACGACTATTTTGTCGTTTTGTGAATAAGTTGTTGACTTGTTTCTGGCTTATTGAGTGGTCTTATTTGAAATTTATTTTTGCAGAAGTCTTTGTTAGGTCAAAAGAAGGTTGTGTGTTAAATTTTAGCTTATGGCACCAGCTTATAGCTTAATGGGCCAAAAAGCCCATTAAGAATAAGCTACTTATTATAAGTTAGCTTATTTCACATTTTCAGCTTTTGGGCCTTTGGAAAAAGTTGTTTAAAATCAAATTTTGAGTCAACCTGTGCTTTTTAAGCTTATTTTGAGCACTTTTTCTTATTGGGCCTTAATTAAGCCCAATAAGGGACTGTTTTGGGTTTGGCCCATTTTCTAGGCCCAATAGGGGTATTTAGGTAATTTCACTTTCATTTCTGAGTTATTTAGGTTAAATTAAGCTAGTTTGCAAGTTTTTAGAATTTTTTATAATTTTTGGATTTTTAATATTAGTTTAATATTATTTTATTATTAAAAATTAAAAGTCTGATTTTCTAGGTTTTTATATTTTTCCTAGGTTCTAAATACTTAATTAGGATTTTTGCAACTTTCCAAATATTTTTTAGGTCTTTTAATTATTTGTTATAATTAATTTAAGATTTAATTGATTTTAGGAGTTTTTAATTATTTAAAAATAGTTTTAATTGGTTTTAAAATTTTGAAAAATAGTTTTTAGCTTAATTAGAGTATTTTTGAGGTTTACAAAATTGAAAATCTTGTTTAGGGCTTTTTAATAATTAATTTTGATTTTTAGGGCTTTAATTAGCATTAAAAAGTCATTATCTAATTAATTAAAAGGTTTTTGCAAGTTTTGATTTTTTGTAAACTCTTAGAATATTATTAAGGATTTTTGGTGATTTTTAGGAATTTTTAGGTATTAATTTTAATTTAGGTGGTTTTTACGACTTTACGTGTACGCCTTTTTAAGACTTAGTTAAATCCGTCTTCATAACCGTCACTCTCTTCTAACCCCCTTTCTATTCTTCTTTTTCAAATATAATCACAAATTAATCCAAATCATTACACACATAACACACTAGCCTCCTTGAGAACGAACTTAATTGGGTCTTTCACACACGGTTTTCCTAAATCGTCGTGCTCACTTGCCCTATTTATTGCATCCTTTTCCTAAAGGTGTAGTTTTACTCAACATCATTTTGGCGCCGCTGCCGGGGAGGCGTGTTGTGTTTTGATTTGGCATTGTTGTTTTTATACTAACCATAATTAGTATTTGTATTAGTAGCACTCTACTAATACGTATTATCGTTTTTCGTTTTTTGTGTGAATATTATTACTATATTGTATACATAGAACAATAAATACACAAGTACTCCAAATACGTGAGCAATCACAACCTTGACTTGGGAGGTCATTACCCAATCATTGTATTCGAATCTCAAACCAAAGAAAAAGGCAAAAATAGATAAATACTTTCGTGAAGCTTAATCTTGAAAATACAAACTATAAGGTGGGTATAAGGCGGATATTATAAAATATATCCTAAGGAAAAAGGCTCTTAAGTGCTTCGCGCCGCCTCGTTTCCCCGCTTGCTTGTGAGTATTTGATTGTGAGAGTGAATCGAGGGTTTTGCCGCCCAAAGTATTACTAAGTATCATATATATTTTCTTGGTTTCTATTGATTAAACCCTCTTAAACGATTTGGTGTTCCACCATCGTTCTAAAGTCATCGAAGGCGTTCACTCCACGTGTTCGTTTTCATTCCTTGAGGCTTTGTTAATCAAGAGATTTGATTAGTGAGGAGATTTGTGGACTTTTTGTCTACATAATACATTTCACCAAGTTCCAAAAAAAAAAGGTTAATACAATCAAAAACCACAAAAAAAATTAAAAAAATTCAAAACACCAAAAACAATCTTCTTTGCTCATCCCCTCGTTGTACGTGACGTTTATGCTAACTCGAAATCAAGCAAGACGTGCTCGTAAACGAAAAAACAAATCCATCACTCCAAACAATTCTAATGAGGAGTCTCCTATTGACGAACCCATTGTAAGAGAAGCACCAACCATGGCGAATCGAACTATGATGGAGTTACTTCAAGCACCCACCGAGGGTTATGGAGAGGCTATTGTGATTCCCGCTATCCTTGCGGAGAATTTTGAGGTTAAGACGGGTTTGTTGTCCATGATTCAAAACAACAAATTCCGTGGTGATGAGAAGGACAATCCACACAACCATATCCGCCAATTCAATCGTCTTACCGCTACTTGCAAGTTTAAGGATGTATCTAACGACTCGATTAAGATGATGCTTTTTCCGTATTCCTTAGCGGGGCCCGCAAAAATTTGGTTAGAGAAAGAGCCACCCAATTCTATATTGACGTGGAAGGATCTCGTGTCTAAGTTTGTGAACCAATTTTTTCCGCCCTCTAAGACTACGCACTTGAAAAACGAGATTTCAAAGTTTTCACAAGAATTTAATGAAAGTTTTTCAACGGCTTGGAATAGGTTTAAGGAAATGTTACATGAATGTCCTCATCACGGTTTTTCCGATTTGCATCAAATTGACACGTTTTACAATGGACTTAATGATCATGAAAGGGATTATTTGAATGTCGCCGCGGGTGGTAATTTTTTGTGTAAAACGGTTGAGGAAGCTTTGGTGATTATTGAAAATAGATCTAAGGTGTATAGTCCTCGTAGCACGTCTAGTGTTCGTAAGGCTTCGTCTTCGGCTTCACCTTCTTTGTCTAATACCATCGATGCTTGCCAAATTGAGGCGAACTTGGAAAACAAGATTTTTGATAAGTTGAAAGGACTTTTGATTGAGTTTAAAGTTGGTGAACCAAGTGCTCCCGCTACGGTTAAAGCGGTTGAGGTTTCTTGCATGTATTGTGGTGGAGGTCATGATTTCTCCGAGTGCATTACCAACGGTGGTAACACTTCGAGTGCCTTTGCGGCCACGGGAAATTACAACCAAAACGGTCAAGTTTCCCGCTCTAATCAAATGACTCCACCAGGTTTTGGATCAAATCAAAATGCTAACAACTATCGCAACAATCAAGTTGGTTTTAAGAACAATTATAACAAGGGAAATTATGGGAATCAAGGGGCTAATAATCAAGTTTCAAACAAAAATGATTTTCAAAATAACAACAAGAGTTTGCAAACATTGAAAGATCTTCCAAGTGAGTTTGTTGAATATGCTAGTGGTAATGATGCTAGATTTGACAACATTCAAAGAGAAATAATTAGCCTAAGATCCGAGTTCAAAAACGACTTGAAGAAAGAGTTGAAAAATGAGTTAGCTAATGAACTTAAAATCCACACCAACAAGATGGAAGGAAATGTCACTAGGTTGCAACAAAACCAACAAAAAATGGAACAAGGGCAACATGAGATTAAACAAGAGATGCTTAAGGCCGAGAAAAGGCAAACCGAAGCCGTATTGAGGCAATCTAATTTTGAAGATAAAATCTCGTCTATGTTTGAGGCAATAATGTGTAAACCGTCGTCAAGTGGTCTTCCTAGTAACACAATATCCAACCCTAAGGGAGAGATGAAAGTGATTACCACACGTAGTGGTAAGACACTTAAGGAGCCGATTCCTCAACCAATTGCTCCTACGGAGGAAGCAATTGAGGAAGAACCCGAGGTGGTGGTCCAAAAGGAGCATGTCCCAATCCCACGAAGTACCGCTCATACCACACCTACGGTTGACCCATTACCATCATTGGAACCCGAGATTCCAAAGGCTATGCCTACTATGCCTCAACCCACACCACCTTTGCCCTATCCATCGAGACTTAGGAAGGAGAAACATCAAGAGCGCGACAACTATCAATTTGAGCTTTTTATGAAAATGTTTCGTGATTTGCACTTTAATGTGAGTTTCGCCGATGCCTTGGTCATGATGCCTCGATTTGCCGCTAACTTTAAGAGTATGTTGAACAACAAGGAGAAATTACACCAAAAGTCTAGTTGTTCGTCGGTTTATCTTAATCGCATACCTCAAAAAGTCGGTGATCCCGGTAAATTTTTGATCCCTTGTGCAATTCAAGATATGGAAGAATGCTATGCCTTGGCCGATCTTGGTGCTAGCAATAACTTGATGCCACTTGCAATCTACAAGTCGCTCAATCTTCCTAATCTTACTCCTTCACGAATGTCTATTGATTTGGCCGACCATTCCACGATTCTTGCATGTGGTTTGGCGGAAGACGTTTTCGTGAAAGTGGGGAAGTTCTACTATCCCGTAGACTTCATTGTTGTTGACATCCCCACGGATCCTCAAGTTCCTCTTATTTTAGGTCGTTTATTTTTAGATACGTCTATGGCTTTGATCGATGTGCATGCTAGAAAGATCACCTTACGTTTCAACGACGAGGAACTTGTTATAAACGCAACTCAAAACTCTCAAATTTCTCATGTTTATTCCGTTGCAACTATAAACCTCATTGATATGATTGACGTGGTTTGCGAGGAATTTTCACAAGAAATTCTAGGTTTTGGTGATGAAGAAACTAGTGGCAATCCCACTATGTTAGATCCAATTCTTGATAACTCGACACCAACCTTCACTCCATTTGAAGGTGGTGGTTTTACGTTGGAAGAATGCAATGTTCCACGAACTTGTGACGAAGACCTCGACAACGATGAGGACTTCTCGATTATCAAGGATTTTCTTAACGATTTCCCATTTCCTCCACCCGAGGAGGTTATGAGTATCGAACCCAAATATTCACTTGAGGAACCACCCATTCTCGAGTTGAAAGATTTACCTCCTCACCTCGAATATGTCTATTTGGAGGAGGACGACAAGTTGCCGGTTATTATTGCGAAGGATCTTTCGAATGATGAAAAAACCGCACTTGTCGATGTTCTTAAGGCTCACAAAGGGGCGATTGCGTGGAAGTTATCCGACATTAAGGGAATCGATCCCAAGTTTTGTACCCACAAAATCTTAATGGAGGAAGATTTCAAGCCAACAATCCAAAGTCAAAGGAGGGTGAACCCCAAAATTCACGACGTCATCAAAAAGGAGGTCCTTAAACTCCTTGACGCGGGAATGATTTACCCTATTTCCGATAGCCCTTGGGTGAGTCCTATTCATTGTGTCCCTAAAAAGGGAGGGATGACCGTTGTGCCAAACGATGCCAACGAGTTGATTCCCACTAGACTCGTGACCGGATGGAGAGTGTGCATTGACTATCGAAAGTTGAATGAAGCCACTCGAAAAGACCATTTTCCCTTGCCCTTCATGGACCAAATGTTGGAGCGTCTTGCGGGAAACGATTTCTATTGCTTTTTAGATGGTTTTTCCGGTTACTTCCAAATTCCCATCGATCCTCGTGATCAAGAAAAAACTACGTTTACGTGTCCATATGGAACGTTTGCCTATCGTAGAATGCCATTCGGACTTTGCAATGCACCGGGAACTTTTCAACGATGCATGATGGCTATTTTTCATGATATGATCGAGAAGACGATGGAAGTCTTCATGGATGACTTTTCCGTGTTTGGTGATTCCTTTACTTCGTGTTTGTCGAACCTTGAGAGAATGTTAAAACGTTGTGAGGAAACCAACCTTGTGCTCAATTGGGAAAAGTGTCATTTTATGGTTAAAAGTGGAATCGTCTTAGGGCACAAGGTCTCGAAAGCGGGGATTGAGGTAGATCAAGCTAAGGTAGACGTCATCGCCAAATTACCTCATCCCAAAACCGTTAAGGGAGTTAGGAGTTTCCTAGGCCACGCGGGCTTTTATCGACGATTCATCAAGGATTTCTCGAAGATTTCTCGACCCATTACACATCTTCTTGAAAAAGAGGCACGTTTTGTATTTGACGAAGATTGTGTACGAGCCTTTGAGATCCTTAAGAGGAAACTTACCGAAGCTCCCATTCTTGTTGCTCCAAATTGGAACCTCCCCTTTGAACTTATGTGTGATGCAAGTGATTACGCTATTGGGGCCGTTTTGGGGCAACGTCATGAAAAGCACTTCTTGCCTATCCACTATGCTAGCAAGACCATGACCGAGGCTCAACTTAAATACACTACAACGGAAAAGGAGTTCCTTGCCGTGGTGTATGCATTTGAGAAATTCCGACCTTATCTCGTCTTGACGAAATGCATAGTGTATACGGACCATTCGGCTATCAAGTATCTCATGGCTAAACAAGATGCAAAGCCGAGATTACTTCGTTGGATTCTCCTCCTTCAAGAATTTGATCACACCATTGTTGACAAAAAAGGAACCGAGAATCTAGCGGCCGATCATCTCTCTCGTTTGGAAGATCCTCACCAAAGTGTTTACGAGCCCAAGGAAATCACCGAAACATTTCCGCTCGAGACACTTGGTGTAGTGAATTCTAAGCTTGATTCTTCTACCCCATGGTTTGCGGATTTTGCAAATTACCATGCAGGAAACTTCATCATTAAGGGTATGACAACTCAAGAAAAACGAAAATTCTTTCGTGATGTCAAGTTCTATTTTTGGAACGACCCTTACTTGTTTCGAACTTGTGCGGATCAAATCATTCGCCGTTGTGTATTTGGCACCGAAGCTTCTAATATCCTTAGAGCTTGCCATGAGGGACCCACGGGTGGTCACCACGGTGCTAATCTCACGGCTAAGAAGGTGTTTGATGCCGGCTTCTTTTGGCCTACTATTTACCGAGATGCACAAATCCTTGTGAAGTCTTGTGATGCATGCCAACGACAAGGAAAAGCCTCACAAAAAGATGAAATGCCACAAAATATCATTCAAGTATGTGAGATCTTTGACGTTTGGGGTATAGACTTTATGGGGCCATTCCCATCATCTCGTGGTAATAAGTACATCCTCGTTGCGGTTGACTACCTATCTAAGTGGGTGGAGGCGAAGGCCTTGCCCACTAATGATGCTCGTGTGGTAGTTAAGTTCTTGAAAAGTTTGTTTGCTAGGTTTGGAACCCCTCGTGCGATCATAAGCGATCGTGGAATCCATTTTTGTAATGACCAATTCGAAAGAGTCTTAAGGAAATATGGGGTTACACATCGTCTTTCTACGGCTTATCACCCACAAACGAGTGGGCAAGTCGAGGTTTCAAACCGAGCATTGAAGAGGATCTTGGAGAGATCCGTGGGGGAAAACCGACAATCTTGGTCGGATAAGTTAGACGATGCTTTATGGGCCTTTAGGACCGCTCATAAGACACCCATTGGGTGCACTCCCTATAAGCTTGTGTATGGAAAGAATTGTCATTTGCCTATCGAGTTAGAACACAAGGCTTATTGGGCCCTAAAGCATTGTAATGATGATATGGAGACCGCGGGAAAACACCGGAAAATGCAATTAAATGAATTGGATGAATTGAGAGACATTGCTTATGAAAATTCATTGATTTACAAAGAGAAAACTAAAAAGTTGCATGATTCAAAAATTAAAAACCGGGTTTTTAACATTGGGGATCAAGTTTTACTTTTTAATTCAAGATTGAAAATATTTTCCGGTAAATAAATCCCGTTGGTCCGGTCCATTCACCGTGACTCAAGTGTTTCCGTATGGGACCATCGAGCTAGCTCAAGATGATGGTCCTAACTTCAAGGTGAATGGACATAGGTTGAAGCACTACTTTGGTGGGGAAGTTCCATCCTTGAACTACCTCGACCAAGTCACCTTCCCCAATGATAATTAGTGTTGAGGGGATCGAGTCGAGCTCATGACTCGGTAATCAAAAACGAGGAGCCTCGTGGGGGAGTCCCATACTTATCCTATGTACATATTATCGCTTTCTTAGTCTAATGTAGCTTACGTGTGGGGATTTGTGCCCTTCCAACCTTTGTTCCGTGGTTGTTTGTGATATGTGGTTTTTAGATCATGATCTTCACGATTGGAGCCTCTCGTGTTCGTTTTATGGGAGCACTCGATCGTTTGCTTTGGAGACATTTCTCAATATCCATGATGTATCTTTTGATGTTCTAACCTTAGGTTTTTAGCACACTTCATAAACGGCTATTACTTAATGGTTACACCCTTTCCATGCTAGATTAGGCATTCGACTACGTCTCTAGTATGGGGGTATTTGCACCCCTAGACTCGAAACATTGAGGACAATGTTTAACTTTAGTATGGGGGGGTGAATAGATACTTGCCTTGCCAAACCTTCACGCTTTCCAAAGTTTATCGTTTTGTTTATCATTTTTTGTTGCAAAATAAGGCTAAAAATGGCCAAATTTTAAATTTTTCTCATGTTTTATAAGTGTTTGAAGACACGAATGTAGATTTTCCGATGGCGAGAATAAGAGTAATTTTTGACTCGACCGTGCGTGTTGAGCACTTAGCTTTGATTCCTTAACTACACATTAGGCTAAGTCTTTTAAATGAGGACGAGAAATGATAGAGTTAATTATAAGTTACTATGCTAAACGTAGAGTACTCGTATTCTTTCAAAAACTCATGTGTTCTCGTTGTTTGCTTATTCTCCCTTCGCATGTAAATATTTTTTGCTTAATAAATATTGACTTAGCGGTTTAGTTGGGATTGTTGGGTTTCTAGTCTTTTCTAGTAGCTTCCGTGTAATTAAATTGGGAAGACATTAAGGTATCGCCAGCGTCACGGTTTTGAAGTATTGGCACCCCAATAATCGAGAGCTTCACCCAATAATAAGATTTCAAGTGCTCACCTAAATCAAGCAAACAATTTGAAGCCTCACAAGGCCGAAAAATCTATGCAAAAATTGAAAGTGAATCAAGCCTTAATCTTCGAAGCTTTAAAGATCCAAAATTCGCCTTAGCGTGAGGATATACGTCTTTGGCTAATAAAACCACCGATGAGGCGGATAATAAAAGGCAAGGCAAGACCGAAGTCATAATAAAAGCTTCATGGCGAAGTTGAATAAAAGATGGAGGTAAACCAAAGATAATAAGGCCCTTCCGTTAGGGGGCGTATAAAAGTCTTGGTAATAAGTCTCATGTTCAAAACCGTTATAAAACCGTGTTTATCGATTCTTCTTGTCAACTTAATTTTTTAACATCGTCGTCTATTAGGAGGGGTTATTGATTTGATGGTCTTAGTTACACCGTTAGGACTCTATTTTTAGACCTAAATCTCTATTATCGCATAAGTCAAACAATGTATCCTCGTGAAACATTCAAGACAAAATAAAATATAAGAGATACAACTTAGGAATAATGGGAGAATAAGTACGTGATTAGGGCATATGAGTAGTGTTAGCATTACTAACTTATAATGACAATGATCTCGTTGTACGCTTAGCATGGAATTGAAGTGAAAATCGAGGACGATGAAATTATTTCTAACGAAGCATTCACGTGTTCTTATTCTATGAACCTAAACGTCCCATTCTGCGATGAAAATCATACATTATGTCTATAACACATGTAGTAGTAATAGTAGTAGTGTAGCTAGTTTATCATTCCAATAAAGTCATAAAATTAAATTTTGGAGATGCTTTGATACTTTATTCTAGCATTGCGTGAGGGCACGGCAATGGTTTAGTATGGGGGAGTAATGAGACTGCTTTTATACATAGTCTCATCTTCCAAATAGGGCTTAAAATGCATTAAATATCATCAAAATACCCAAATATATGCTTGTGTTTGTTGCTTGTGTATTTTAGGTACGGATATTGAGATAATGACAAAAGATCACAAGAATCATGCAAAAACGAACACGGGAAACGAAGCCGCACAATGAACCAAGCCCTAGTGAAGACTTTCCCAAGATCAACCCTTGAAGATTTGAAGAATTATGAAGAAGGGTCCTCCAATTATGAAGAATTGACACTTTATACCCTTGTATCCTCATAATTACAAGTTTGGTCCCTAAAGTTTGTCAAAATTACCAAAAGGGCCCTTAACTTTGAAGAATTGGCAAGTTTAGCCCCTCAACAAAGCTAAATTGTCAACCAATATCATCCACAAAGCCAAATACATCATGAAGTCCTTCAAAGTACAAGAAATGACAAGTTTGGTCCTTTGAAAAATCCAAAATTACAAAAAGGACCCTCAACTTTCAACAATTGGCAAAAATGGTCCCTCATTTATCAAGACTTGGAAATTTCAGTCCCCCAAAATGCTCAACATACAAGTCAAGACCATTATCTATCAACAAAATGCCAAAACAGCCCCTCAAGTATCACAATATGGCAAGAAATACCCCTGAAAATACTTTGGAAAAGTATTTGGGGCAAAAGTGTGAAAAGTGAAAGTTTGTTAACAAAGGAAATCCGGATTTGGTTATTTAAATTGCAAGTGAAAAGAGAAAAGAAGGTAAGGGACTAATTATGGCCAGACATAATACTTACCTTAACCTACCAAATGGTGACAAGTGTCCCACTTACTCCCTCCCACCAATCAGCTTCTTTCATTTTGCCACATCACTTCCCACCATTACCAGATTTAAACTAATCTATATTAGTTTAATAATCTGGCGCTAAACACTTTTTTAAACCCATACTCAGATTAAACGCCCAACTATTCACCAAGAACACAAATTGGGTTTTCTTAATTCACTTGTAATTAAACCTCATAAACCTCCAGATTAATGATTAAGCATGCCCTAATCATTTCCCAACCTTAAAAACACTGGCCACTTTACCCCACATGCCACATGGGACATGCCCTGCTACACGTTTGAGGAAGAAGACAAGATTGTGCCAGCAATCCAACGCCTCACAATCCTGCTTGCATCCTAAGCTCATTTTAAGCCCTTGATGCTATTTCAACAGCTCACACCTCAGCTACATGACAAATTCAGTCACATGATTCTCCAAAGAAGACAAAGACCTCAAGGGCATTTTTGGGTCTTCAACCATTAGGGTTTCTAGTTATTAGCTGTTCCTTAGTCATTTGTATGCCTATATAAAGGCCTTAGGGTGCTTCATTAGACGTTTGCTTTTGGTTTTTCCTTTGTTCAAACACTTGTAAATCCTTTTTCAGTTTAATGAATTTGAGTTAAGTGCTTTGAAGAAAGACCAAGTGCCATCTTTATTCTGCTTATTATTGTTCTTAGTTTACTGCTTTTGAAGTTAAAAACCTGTTTTCAAAAGAGGAGTGTGCACAAGTTTGCATATTTTCCTCATTTTCTTGATATTTTGCTAAGTCTTGTTCCAATCTTGGAATCCTTGGGCTATAGGGCTGATCATAGCATCCTAACTTAGTTGGTTAAGGTGTGGTGAGGCTTATAACTTGGGGATAATCAAGTGTGGGGTAACAAGTTTGCATCAATCAAGATTTTTCCAAGTTTCTGATTTTTCATGTTATTGTGCTTAACCCTTGTTGAATCTTAGCAGGCTTTTGTGGAAGCTTGTGCTTGTTCTTGCTAGCACATAAGCTCAAAATTCGTGGGTGTGGATGTACATCCATGAGGTTTGCTTACTTAATCTCCAAATCTGCATAAATTGTGATTTTTGGTGATATTTGTATGAAACTGTTGTTCTTGTGAATTTTGTGGCTTGTTCTTGCTTGAATCTGTTTATTAGACTTGTTTGAGTGTTAATTGATGCTTGGTTGGCCTGAAATCTTGTTTTGCTTTTGAAAATCTTGATTTGAAAAAGTTAAAGGGGTGTTTGGGTCTACTGATTTATGCTTGTAATCTGATTTTGTGTTAAGGGAAAGTGTTGTTCATGCTTTGTATCTGTTATACCTTTGTTTGAGAGTGTTTTGCTGCAAGTTTTTGGGTTTGAACACTTGAATTGATCAATCTGCTATATAGACCTTGTTTCTGCTTGTTTTGACCTAGGATTTTGGGAACACTTAGTGTGTATGCATGCTTAGGGATAAAAGTGGTTTAAACAAAGTTAACATAACCTGTTTGAAAGATTTGAGGTGTTGAAATTGGCTTGTGTGTCAAATACATCAGCAAAAGTTAAAAACTGCATGTGTAGTGTTCATCAGTAACTTTCATAGCTTGGATCTTGCTTAATTCTTTGAACCAGTGCATGAAACCTGTTTAGACTTGCTTATTGGAGTTTATTATAGCTTGTGTGTGCATTTGGTTGAATTTGGTTGGCTGATTTGTGCTAAAACTGCTCTTGAATGCTAAATTGCTTATTGTTTATGTCTGTGCAATGTCTGGTGATTAATTGATTAAACTGTATCAATTGGCTGTTGAAATGTGTATAATGCAAGTTCGTTTTCTCAGTTCTTAACTAATAGAAAGTCCAATCAATATCAAATTTATAATTGTTTTTGGTTGTTCAAGCTTGCTTGGTAATCTATTGCTAATTCAAACAAAACTATTTAAAAATGAAAAATATAAACCTACTTATACGTAAAACAAATTGCAAATTCCAAATTTTATTCAAACAAAATATAAAAATGCAAAATTTAAAACTATAAGGACTGAAAATGTAATTTCTATAAAATGTAAATGCTTGAAATGTAAATTCTAAAAGTTATAAGGACTAAAAATGTAAAACAGTTAACTAAAAGGACTAAACTTGTAAAAACTTTAACAAACTAACCAAATACTAACAAACTAACAAACTTTCAAACTGAATTTTAACAAACTAACAAAGTCCAGGGACTGAATATATGCAAACCCTAAAAACTATCAAGATTAGCCAAATTTTGAAACTAATTGAAAAGCAAGGACTAAAGTGCAATAAAACCAAACTTTTAACCAAAAACGGGACAAGAACAAGATTAAGCTCGTTTGAGCTTATTACTCAACCAATTAAGCTGAAACAAGTTGCAAAACTCTTAAAATCCAATTATGGCTACGTGTGTTCAAGGAAATAAGCTAAAAGTCCAAAATAAGCAATTGAGTGCTTATTAATAAGCACAAAATAAGCTACAGCTTATTTCAATCAGTCACAACCTGATTTTATTATCAAAACTGATTAAGCACTTGATTACAAGAACGGGAAATCAAATTAGAACCATTTTCATCCAGTAATGAAGAAGAAATTTGAAATAAGCTCAAATGAGCTTATGTTGACCAAACGTTGACCACTTTTATGAAAAAGCTCAAAATCTCAAAAACTCATATTCAACACTAACTAGGTGGATTTGTGAAAGAAAATCAAGACTTTTATGAACTAGATTAAGAGAACAAAGAAAACAGTATGCACTTTATCACAGAGAATGGAAAATGCTCAGGCTTGAGCTAATAAGCTGTTTTCTAGCTTAATCCTGAATACTGTAGATTTTCCTTCTAGATACTGAAAGATTCTGATGTAAGCTATGACTAGAAACAGATTTGAGCAAATTTGATCAAGTATTGAAGGAGAACTAGACAAATGAAAATGACAAGTTTTGAAACAAAAGCTGATAACAAGTATGACCCAAACTATTTCTATGCCAATTGCCTGTTTGACTGTTATTTTGACTTGCAAATGACTTAAATCACCTTGTTAACACCTAATGACTAGAAATGAACTTCTAAACACCAATTTTTAACACTTGAAAACTGATTTATAACTACTCCCAAACACTCCTTAATCTGTTTTAATCAAACTTTTACAAAGACTTATTGAGTAATGGTTTAGACTAATTCAAAAGCTATAACAAACTTGTTTTAGTGAACAAAATGGAAGCTAATGAAACTGAAATGAAGCAATTAGCAAGACTAGAATTCAATTAAGCTGTTTTGCTAAAATGTTACTGAAAATGAGCTAAAATCTACAAAACTGAACTCAAATGAACAAGGATGAAATAGCTGAACTACAAACACAATCAAACAGCAACTAATCAAGTATAACATGTAGCCATCAAGTTTATACTAGGAAATTTAGCATGCAAGGACTGATTTAGAGGAACAAAAATCAAGAGCCTTAGAACCTATTGTAGAAGTCCTTTGGGACGAAGAGGAGCGCTGAGCTCTCTTGCACTAGTGATACCACCACCTATCACTAGTATTCAACAAGATTCAATCAACAAATCAGCTACACACAATCTGGAATCAACATTCTGCTTAAATTCTTCAAGAACAATGGATAAAACTCGAATTCTGAACAAACAGCTACAATTCTTCACCAATGCAAGCTATGATCAATGGTTGATCATAACATACATCATACAGCAACAAGAACTCTTAACATCAACAAGAATCACCAGGAATTTGAATAACAGAATTTGGCGGGAAAATGAAATTTGAATTTATTTGATGAATTCAGTTACAAAAGTTGGTTACAATCTACTAACTAACTAACTGACTCAAGAGTTTGTCAGACTCTTGAGTAGTTAGGTGAAAAGTAGGGAAAAAGGGAAAGGAGAATTTTAGAACTATGTGTTTTACAAAATTAAGCTACAAACTGAAATGAGATACATCCTAGCTATTTATAGGCAAGATAGGAGATTCTGTTGGAGTTTGTGACGTGTTCGGGCCAATCATAGCTTGACACGTGGAGGAATTCTGCAAATCCACTTTGAAGGTGATGAACATTGAATTGGGTGTTTTTGATTCAATGGATGATATGTTAAATGGATTGCACCATTGAATTCGTCTTCCAAAATTGAGCAACTTTGGTGTTTTGATCTTCTCTTGAAACGGCTTCAATCAAAAACCCGATCCTGGAAATATTTTTGTTAAAGAAGATGGACACGTGGCGTTTTCTGATTGGTTTAAAACATTGCACACGGATTGAAACTGTTGTGATATGGTATTAATTGTGACGGCTGTAAGTGGATATTTATTGCTTGATCCGTGTGAAGTATTTCCTTGCTTCTGATTGGTTTAAAGCTTTTCACTTGGATTCAACTTTGCAAAACTTTCCAAACTTGGCAGATTTGGTCCTTGAATTTGGCAGATTTCCATTTCAAGCTAGGATCTTCATTCCTTTGTCATTTTTGGTCCTTTAACTTCCAAAACTTGTACAAAATGGCCCTTTGACTGAGTTGACTTTGTAGTTGACCAGTTTTGACTTTAATCTTGACTTTACATTATTTGCACTTTAAGTCCTTCAACTTTCACAAATTGTCAAGATAGGTCCTTGAACTTCAAAATCTTGTCACTTTTGATCCTCTTTTGTCTTTTTCATCCATTTGAGCTTGGTTTTTCCTTGTTTGCTTGAAATTGTATCCTTTTACCTACATAAGAGCACACAAACACAAACATACCACATAACACTGCTTTTTACAAGATAAATGGGTATTTTGCTTCATGTTTTAGGGTTATTTGTTGATAAAAGGATATGAGTTTAAGCTCATATCAAATTCCCCTACACTTGAGCATTGCCATGTCCTCATGCAATATTATATTTCAAGGTTTAAAAATTTACATTTTCCTCATAATTAATCCACCTTGGCCATATGAGATGCATCTACACTACTCTAAACTAGATGATGCATGATTTTGACTTTTAATAATGCAATGAATCAAAATACAATTCTATCTATATCTTTTTTATTTTTCTTGAAATGGTTTTGATGGAAATAACTCATAAAGAACTCAATGACTTGGATTAGGGCTTGGATACCATGAACACTTATCACCCTCAAGTTTCACTTTCCCCATACCAAGCTAGTAAATGGGATCATTGCATTCACAAGTAAAAAGTGCATCAACTTATTCATGACAATTAAATGTGGAACCGGTTATTATTTGAGCAAATTGCTTGTGGGCAAATTTGTCATTATTAAAGTGTGAAATATAAGAAGTGTAAAATCCGAAAATAAGGAAGCACGGTTTTAATCCTAAGTAATCTTCTCATCCATTACTTGAAAAACCGCTCACAATTAATACAAGTCCGTATTAAGAGTAATAAGTCATTCGCCTTATGTGTAAAATCCTCATGTCATGCTTTCATAAGTAACTACACACTCGCTAAGGAAAGAAAAATAAAACTCACGCAATAATTTACATCCGCATCTTTTTGAGATTTTGGATCTTCAACCCCGCAACCCGTCAAGGTAATATTGGATTGGAGCAATCTATTTAATCCCCGCAACCCGTCAAGGTAATATTGGAACTCAATAGTCACTATAATTAACACCACACTGCCCCTCTTGGGAGTCTTGCATTATTTTTTTTTCTTTTTCTTTTTTTTTTTCTAGCCACTCATTTTTTTTTTCATAAGCCGCTCTTATTTTTCTTTATTCCTCACCAAGAAATTTGCAAAGAAGAAAAGGAAAAACACCCGCTAAATATGGAGCATGACACAAGTCTAGTACACATAAAACGTGCTAACTTAGAATCTTAAGACGTACTCATATCAACCATAAATGATTAGCCAAAAATGCATAAGAGATTACGAACCAATTAAAACCGTACTTGATTATTTATTAACAATTATATACAAGCGAAGAAAAATAGACGTAGAGAAGAGAAGAGTTTAGCCACAAGTAATTGCCATGAAGTCTATCTAGCCCTTTTACACTTGCTTCAACTCTATCATTTCCCATTCTCCACAAATTTAAAATTTCAAAGAATGAAATTGGTCGAAGCTTAGCCTAATAGACCAATTAAGGACTACATGGTTAAGGATACTAGCTAGAGAGTGCTAAAATAAGCAAACTCGGGTTGAGTCAAAATATCCATGGCGGGCCTAATATGTCAAAGAAGTCTAAACTTGTTAAAACCATGTTTTATTATATTTTTCCTTTTTATATATTTTTGAATGAAAAATAAAAGAAGAAATATATACAATGCAAATGTATTATGCAAAATGAAAAATGATTGATGCAAAAATCATGAATGCATATTTTTGTTGGCCAAAGTAGATCAAAAATTTGAAAAATGTTTAAAATTCAATTTTCCATGTTATCATGCAAGACAATGACAAGTTCTAGGTAAGGTCACTTCGATAGAAGACCCCCCTACACTTAAGCTAAACATTGTCCTCAATGTTTAAGAGCATGGAAGTATAAAAACTTCCCCTACACTTATGACAATGAATAGACTTTGCTTAACCCAAGTTAAGGAAAGGACTAATATTAGTGAAATCATGTTTAAGCACAAGGTGTCAATGAAAAATCACTAAAGTAACGAAGTGAACCGGATACAAGGGCCTCCTCCATAAGCTCCAAAGCATGAGATGAGTGAGCAACCCTACAAACAAGCATGAAGACAAAAGAAGGTCTCCCCTACACTTATCTCCAAATCTATGCCTTTATTTCTAACCTACAACACTCTAAACCTAGTTATACGATGCTTGAGTTAATGAGTCTCTAGCTCGACTCGTCCCTCAATGAATTAATTCATGGGGAAAATGGGGACCTCTTGGACCATTTCAACGGAAATGTCCTCCCCAAAGTAGTGCTTAACACGGTGACCATTCACTTTAAAATTTGGACCATCGGGTTGGGACAACTCAAGAGTTCCATATGGAAACACTTGAGCAATAGTGAATGGACCGGACCATCTCGACTTAAGCTTGCCCGCAAAAAGCTTCAATCTTGAGTTAAAGAGGAGAACCGGCTCTCCAACTTTGAACTCACGATTCTTAATCTTAGCATCATGCAATTTCTTAGTCTTTTCCTTGTATAGCAAAGAATTCTCATAGGCATTGGCTCTCAACTCATCCATCTCATTGATTTGATCTTTCCTATGTGAACCGGCTTGGTTTAAATCAAAGTTAGCCCACTTAAGAGCCCAAGATGCCTTATGTTCTAACTCAAATGGGAGGTGGCACGCTTTTCCATAGACAAGCCTATAAGGAGTACAACCAATTGGTGTTTTAAAGGCCGTCCTAAACGCCCACAAAGCATCATCAAGCTTATCCGACCAAGAAGCTCTATGCTCTCCCACCGTTCTCTCTAAAATTCTCTTTAAACCACGATTTGTGACCTCGGTTTGACCATTTGTTTGAGGGTGATACGCGGTAGAAAGTCTATGATTCACTCCATATTTCTTCATAACTCTCGTGAATTGATCATTACAAAAGTGCGTACCACGATCACTTATGATGGCCCGAGGTACACCAAATCTAGCAAACAATTGTTTCAAGAACTTTACAACCACTCTAGCATCATTAGTAGGTAAGGCTTTAGCCTCCACCCACTTGGACACATAATCCACCGCCACAAGTATATACTTGTTTCCCTTAGAGGATGGAAAAGGTCCCATGAAATCTATTCCCCATACATCAAATATCTCACACTCTTGGATAAAATTTTGTGGCATCTCATCACGTTGTGTAATTTTTCCTTGTCTTTGACAAACATCACAAAATTTCACCATCTCTTGAGCATCCTTGTAAATGGAAGGCCAATAGTAACCCGAATCAAAGACTTTCTTGGCGGTGTAGTTAGGCCCAAAATGTCCACCCGTAGGTCCTTTATGACATGCCTCTAAAATTTTAAATGCCTCGGGCCCATCTACACACCGTCTAATGATTTGGTCCGCACACTGCCTAAAAAGATATGGATCATCCCAAAAGTAATACTTAACTTCCTTGAGAAACTTTTTCTTTTGTTGGTAAGTAAGACCCTCAATAAGCACATTGCCCACAAGATAGTTTGCAATATCCGCAAACCAAGGTGTGGCATCCTCTTGGGAAGAGATAGACATGAGCTCCTCTAATGGAAAGGATTCATTGATTTCTTGATGTGGGAAATCTCCTTGAAAAGGATGCTCAAGTCTACTCAAATGATCCGCCGCTAAATTCTCGGCCCCTTTTTTATCACGAATCTCTATCTTAAACTCTTGAAGCAACAAAACCCATCTCAAAAGCCTAGGCTTAGCATCTTGTTTTGTCATAAGATACTTGAGAGCGGAATGATCCGTATACACTATGGTCTTGGAAAGCACAAGGTATGGTCTAAACTTCTCAAAAGCATATACTATAGCAAGCAACTCTTTTTCCGTGGTAGTGTAATGAAGTTGTGCACCGGTCATGGTTTTACTCGCATAGTGTATGGGTTGGAAATGCTTATTAACTCTTTGTCCTAAGACGGCCCCCACCGCATAATCACTAGCATCACACATAAGCTCAAAAGGTAATTCCCAATTTGGAGAAACCAAAACAGGAGCCTTTGTCAATTTTTCCTTAAGTGTCTCAAAAGATTCTAAACAAGCTTGGTCAAAAATGAAAGGAGCCTCTTTCTCCAAGAGATGAGTCATCGGTCTAGCTATCTTAGAAAAATCTTGTATAAAGCGCCTATAAAAACCCGCATGACCTAAGAAACTCCTCACACCTTTAACCGAGGTGGGTGGGGGAAGCTTAGCAATCACATCAATTTTGGCTCGATCAACTTCTAATCCCTTATTGGATATCTTGTGTCCTAAAACAATCCCCTCTTTTACCATAAAGTGACATTTCTCCCAATTAAGCACCAAACGTGTTTCCTCACAACGCTTAAGCATTCTCTCAAGATTGGTGAGACAAGAGCTAAAGGAGTTCCCAAATACGGAAAAGTCATCCATAAAAACCTCCATGGTTTGCTCTATCATATCATGGAAAATTGCCATCATGCACCTTTGAAACGTCCCCGGTGCATTACATAGGCCAAAAGGCATCCTCTTGTAAGCAAATGTACCGTATGGACAAGTGAATGTGGTCTTTTCTTGATCCTTAGGGTCAATGGGTATTTGAAAATAACCCGAAAAGCCATCAAGAAAACAATAGTACTTATTTCCCGCTAAGCGTTCAAGCATTTGATCCATAAAGGGAAGCGGGAAATGGTCTTTCCTAGTTGCCTCATTGAGTTTTCTATAATCAATGCAAACTCTCCAACCGGTTACAAGTCTCGTGGGAATAAGCTCATTGTTCTCATTAGGCACCACGGTGATTCCACCCTTCTTTGGAACACAATGAACCGGGCTAACCCATGGAGAGTCGGAAATGGGGTAAATCATACCCGCATCTAAGAGTTTAATCACTTCTTTCTTAATAACCTCATGAATTTTTGGGTTAACTCTCCTTTGGTTTTGAATGGCGGGTTTATAATCATCCTCCATAAGGATTTTGTGAGTACAAAAATGTGGATCAATTCCCCTTATGTCGGATATTTTCCATGCTAAAGCTTTCTTATGTTTCTTAAGGACTTCAATAAGTTGCTCCTTCTCATCCTCTTTCAATTCCTTAGCAATAATCACCGGTAATTGGTCTTTTCCTTCTAAGAAAGCATATTCTAAGTGGGATGGAAGTTCCTTAAGTTCAATGGGAGGTGGACTCTCTATGGAAGGTTTTACTATGGAAGGTTCCTCAATGGTAATCTCTTGTGGAATAGGGGAAGGAATAGGGTCCTCATTGAGCAACTTTTGGATTGTAAGAATATCTTCTTCCCAATTAATGGGAGAATCATCATCACCAAGAAAGTTGGACTCAAATTCCTCCAAGAGGAAATCACTCTCTCCAAAAGGTGTTAAAGAGGGAGCAATTGAGGCCACGGTTTCAACATGTGGAATCTCATCACTAGCATTCTTACAAGCATCATGAAAGTGTTCATTACACACTTCATCTAGTACATCCACAATGTTAATCGTCTCACAAGGTCTAGACTCCTTAACCTCTTTTCTATCACAAACTTTCCCTAACTTAAACACCACTTTCTCATCCTCTACTCTCATAATTAATTCTCCTTCCGCCACATCTATCAAGGTACGACCCGTTCTCAAAAACGGTCTACCAACAATCAAAGGCACTCTAGGATCCATGTCATAATCGACCACTACAAAGTCGGCAGGAAAGGTAAACTTATCCACACCTACAAACACATCTTCCGCTATACCTACGGGGTGAGCTATGGTTCGGTTGGCTAGTTCAAGAGTCATCCTAGTGGGGGTGAGCTCGGGAAGAGAGAGTTGTTTCCAAACCGATAAAGGCATGAGATTTATGCTTGCCCCTAAATCCGCCAAAGCCATGCAATTTTCAACACCGGGAAAATTACAAGGTATCAAGAAGCGCCCCGGATCTCCAAGTTTTGTTGGTAAGGTTTTAAGTAACACCGCGGAACAATTTTCATTAAGTGATGTGTTGGGCAAATCAACCAATTTTTCTTTGTTTGAGAGCAAATCCTTGAACATCTTAGCAAACTTTGGCATATAAGCAAGCGCTTCCGCAAAGGATATGTTGATATTGAGTTGCTTGAACATCCTTAAGAAATTGGAGACTTGTATGTCATCTTTGTTCTTTAACTTGTCCTTTTTCAACCTTGAAGGGTATGGAAGAGTAGGTTTGGGTGTAGGTGGAATAGGTGTTGTAGTGGAAGATTTGTCTTTGTTAGCCTCTTCATTGGGAAGTGTGGAAGGTAAAGGAGAAGTATGAGGTGGTTGAGAAGGTGTGTTTGAGTGAATAGGAGCACTTTGAGGAGGTGGAGTAGAAGTAGAAGGCTTATCACAATTAGGAGTACAAGTGGGTTGAACAATAGTAGGTTTAGGAGGTGAAGGATCCTTTGTTGTTGTACCACTCCTTGTTGTAATGGCATTGACATTGGCTCTAGGATTTGTTTGTGTGTTAGAAGGTAAAGCCCCTTGTGGTCTTTGATTTAATGCCATCAAAAGCTTATTGAATTGGTCATTCATTTTCTTGTCCATAGCTTGGAATTTCTTTTCATTCTCTTGATTCATCTTTTGCAAAAGATCCATTGTGTTTAACTCTTGTGGCACATAACCTTGAAAACCTTGAGGTTGGAAAGGTAAAGGTTGGGAGTTAAATCCTTGATTTGGTGGATAAAAGGTACTTGCTTGAGGTTGAAATTGATTGGGTGCCTTGTAGTTATTTCCTTGGTATGGTTGTCTTTGCCCTTGATTCCTTGCTAAAATTTGAGGAGGATTTTGTGGAATTTGGGTGGGTGGTTGGGGTGGAAAGCCGGGTGGAGTAAGGTAATTTTGGGATTTGTAAGAAAGGTTATTTGGATTGATGTTAGGCTTGAAGTGTTCACGGTGTTCCTCTTGATAAGCATAACATTCCCCTTGATACCCTTGCACCTTGTCACATTGTTCATAAGAGTGGGGACCTCCACAAGTAACACAAGAAATGGTGATGGCATTCACATTGTTTGAGGAATTGTTCAATGTCATGCTCTTAAAATCTTGAATCATGCCTTGAGTCATTTCTTGTCCTTGTTTGACTTGTTGAAGGATCTCTTGAAGAATTTGGAGTTCACAAGGGGTTTTAGAAGTATTTTGGATCACATGAACTCTTTCTTCAAATGGATCGTTTGTTTGAACCATTGCCTTAGTCTCAATAATGTTCAAAGCCTCATGGTATGTCTTGAAATGAATACTCCCTCCCGCGGAAGCATTTAGTGAATATTGGTGGTGAGGTTTAAGGCCATTATAAAAGGTATTGATTTGGGTTAGATCATCCATTCCATGATTAGGGCATCGCCTCAACAACTCACTATACTCTTCCCAAGCATCACCAAAGGATTGACTAGGTTTTTGTGTAAAGCCCATAATCAAATTTCTCAAAGCCATAGTCTTTTGTGGAGGAAAGAATTTGTTCAAAAACTTAGTGGTAAAATCATCCCATGTGGTGATACTATCGGGTGGTTGGGTGTCTAACCAATGCTTAGCACTCCCATCTAATGAAAATGACACTAACATCAATCTAATGACATCATGTGGAACCCCATTATGCTTAATGGTGTTGCAAAGTGAAAGGAATCTCTTAAGGTGAGCATGTGGATCCTCATTTTGTTTTCCAAAGAAAGGTGATGCAGCAACCATATTGATCATAGATGTATGTAGCTCAAATGTGTTAGCGGGAAAGTCGGGAATCTTAATGGCACTAACATATCCATGAACGTTGGATTGCATACGTTCATACAAAGTACGATTATCAATAGCCATGGCTTCTTGTGGTGGTGACAAAGCACGATTCTCGTGATCGGCTCGGTGAACGGTGGTGGTCTTACTCTTTCTCTTTTTCTTCCTTTTCGGAGGAAGAGGTTGTACACCAATCGGTATTTGTGCACGCCCGCGAGTGAGCATGCAACTCAATACGAGGAATGAGAGAGAAGCTCTCGTGTGACTTTGAAAAGAATAAGATTATCCTCTTCGAGTTTCAATATTAAATATCCACAAGAAAGTAACAATATATGTAATACTACTTTGGGTGCAAGACCCTCAATGAAGCTTTCCTTCTTAGAATACTCCCAAGTGAACGGGGGGTTAGGTGGCGCGAAGCACTTAAGTACCTATTGACCCTTAGATGGCATTTTATAGCACATCGCCTTTCTATTCACTTAAATGTTCGTATTCTTTGAATTATTGCTTATTGAGAGTATTTATCTATTCTTGCTTTATTTTGTTTGATCGATACGCGTGTCAAGGACCGGAGCGCCCCTCAACACGGTGTATTGCCTCGGCAATACTTATGGAAGATATGTAGATTGATTGTTCTTATACGTATACGTATTTACTTATAATAATATATGGAAAATATTTTTGTATTTATGAGTTTTTATTGGAAAATACTATATGTACATAAAAACCGAGAGAATCCAATAATATATATTTTTGGGTGCAATCTCTTAGGAAAAAGATTGCTTTTTGGATTTTTTAATTTTTTTGGTCAATTCTTTAGGAAAAGAATTGTTTTGTTAATTTTTTAGTTTTTATATATTTTTATATTTTTGATTTTTTATTTGTTTTTGATTTATGATACGTAAAAATAACGTTCACCAAATGAACGGATCCCAAAAGCCAATGAAAACCGTCAATCGATAGTCTCTCGTGTAGTCAAAGAACCGGCAGCGGCGCCATTTGAAATGTGTATAATGCAAGTTCGTTTTCTCAGTTCTTAACTAATAGAAAGTCCAATCAATATCAAATTTATAATTGTTTTTGGTTGTTCAAGCTTGCTTGGTAATCTATTGCTAATTCAAACAAAACTATTTAAAAATGAAAAATATAAACCTACTTATACGTAAAACAAATTGCAAATTCCAAATTTTATTCAAACAAAATATAAAAATGCAAAATTTAAAACTATAAGGACTGAAAATGTAATTTCTATAAAATGTAAATGCTTGAAATGTAAATTCTAAAAGTTATAAGGACTAAAAATGTAAAACAGTTAACTAAAAGGACTAAACTTGTAAAAACTTTAACAAACTAACCAAATACTAACAAACTAACAAACTTTCAAACTGAATTTTAACAAACTAACAAAGTCCAGGGACTGAATATATGCAAACCCTAAAAACTATCAAGATTAGCCAAATTTTGAAACTAATTGAAAAGCAAGGACTAAAGTGCAATAAAACCAAACTTTTAACCAAAAACGGGACAAGAACAAGATTAAGCTCGTTTGAGCTTATTACTCAACCAATTAAGCTGAAACAAGTTGCAAAACTCTTAAAATCCAATTATGGCTACGTGTGTTCAAGGAAATAAGCTAAAAGTCCAAAATAAGCAATTGAGTGCTTATTAATAAGCACAAAATAAGCTACAGCTTATTTCAATCAGTCACAACCTGATTTTATTATCAAAACTGATTAAGCACTTGATTACAAGAACGGGAAATCAAATTAGAACCATTTTCATCCAGTAATGAAGAAGAAATTTGAAATAAGCTCAAATGAGCTTATGTTGACCAAACGTTGACCACTTTTATGAAAAAGCTCAAAAATCTCAAAAACTCATATTCAACACTAACTAGGTGGATTTGTGAAAGAAAATCAAGACTTTTATGAACTAGATTAAGAGAACAAAGAAAACAGTATGCACTTTATCACAGAGAATGGAAAATGCTCAGGCTTGAGCTAATAAGCTGTTTTCTAGCTTAATCCTGAATACTGTAGATTTTCCTTCTAGATACTGAAAGATTATGATGTAAGCTATGACTAGAAACAGATTTGAGCAAATTTGATCAAGTATTGAAGGAGAACTAGACAAATGAAAATGACAAGTTTTGAAACAAAAGCTGATAACAAGTATGACCCAAACTATTTCTATGCCAATTGCCTGTTTGACTGTTATTTTGACTTGCAAATGACTTAAATCACCTTGTTAACACCTAATGACTAGAAATGAACTTCTAAACACCAATTTTTAACACTTGAAAACTGATTTATAACTACTCCCAAACACTCCTTAATCTGTTTTAATCAAACTTTTACAAAGACTTATTGAGTAATGGTTTAGACTAATTCAAAAGCTATAACAAACTTGTTTTAGTGAACAAAATGGAAGCTAATGAAACTGAAATGAAGCAATTAGCAAGACTAGAATTCAATTAAGCTGTTTTGCTAAAATGTTACTGAAAATGAGCTAAAATCTACAAAACTGAACTCAAATGAACAAGGATGAAATAGCTGAACTACAAACACAATCAAACAGCAACTAATCAAGTATAACATGTAGCCATCAAGTTTATACTAGGAAATTTAGCATGCAAGGACTGATTTAGAGGAACAAAAATCAAGAGCCTTAGAACCTATTGTAGAAGTCCTTTGGGACGAAGAGGAGCGCTGAGCTCTCTTGCACTAGTGATACCACCACCTATCACTAGTATTCAACAAGATTCAATCAACAAATCAGCTACACACAATCTGGAATCAACATTCTGCTTAAATTCTTCAAGAACAATGGATAAAACTCGAATTCTGAACAAACAGCTACAATTCTTCACCAATGCAAGCTATGATCAATGGTTGATCATAACATACATCATACAGCAACAAGAACTCTTAACATCAACAAGAATCACCAGGAATTTGAATAACAGAATTTGGCGGGAAAATGAAATTTGAATTTATTTGATGAATTCAGTTACAAAAGTTGGTTACAATCTACTAACTAACTAACTGACTCAAGAGTTTGTCAGACTCTTGAGTAGTTAGGTGAAAAGTAGGGAAAAGGGGAAAGGAGAATTTTAGAACTATGTGTTTTACAAAATTAAGCTACAAACTGAAATGAGATACATCCTAGCTATTTATAGGCAAGATAGGAGATTCTGTTGGAGTTTGTGACGTGTTCGGGCCAATCATAGCTTGACACGTGGAGGAATTCTGCAAATCCACTTTGAAGGTGATGAACATTGAATTGGGTGTTTTTGATTCAATGGATGATATGTTAAATGGATTGCACCATTGAATTCGTCTTCCAAAATTGAGCAACTTTGGTGTTTTGATCTTCTCTTGAAACGGCTTCAATCAAAAACCCGATCCTGGAAATATTTTTGTTAAAGAAGATGGATACGTGGCGTTTTCTGATTGGTTTAAAACATTGCACACGGATTGAAACTGTTGTGATATGGTATTAATTGTGACGGCTGTAAGTGGATATTTATTGCTTGATCCGTGTGAAGTATTTCCTTGCTTCTGATTGGTTTAAAGCTTTTCACTTGGATTCAACTTTGCAAAACTTTCCAAACTTGGCAGATTTGGTCCTTGAATTTGGCAGATTTCCATTTTAAGCTAGGATCTTCATTCCTTTGTCATTTTTGGTCCTTTAACTTCCAAAACTTGTACAAAATGGCCCTTTGACTGAGTTGACTTTGTAGTTGACCAGTTTTGACTTTAATCTTGACTTTACATTATTTGCACTTTAAGTCCTTCAACTTTCACAAATTGTCAAGATAGGTCCTTGAACTTCAAAATCTTGTCACTTTTGATCCTCTTTTGTCTTTTTCATCCATTTGAGCTTGGTTTTTCCTTGTTTGCTTGAAATTGTATCCTTTTACCTACATAAGAGCACACAAACACAAACATACCACATAACACTGCTTTTTACAAGATAAATGGGTATTTTGCTTCATGTTTTAGGGTTATTTGTTGATAAAAGGATATGAGTTTAAGCTCATATCAGCTGTTTGTGATTGTGTTATTTTGATTGTTATTGACTCCTTTTGATCCAAAGATCAATTGGGTGCCTTTGTGAAAACTGAATCCAAGAAAAAGTCACTAAAGACAACAAGTCAAAATAGTCAAGCAGTAGGAAAAGTTCCCACTGCTCAACATCCAAAACTAGCCCCTGCTAGTGCAATTTTATCATCAGCTTATTAATAAGCTATTCTAGCTTATTCTGACTTGCAACAACTTATTTTTTGTAATAGATCTTCATTATTTGACCCATTTAAGTGAACTGGAGCTTATCAGACTTTGACTTTGACTTTTCACTAGAAAACCAACTTGTTTGACTTTTAAGATAAGTGCTTATTTGATTTTCCAGCTTATTGAGTGTGCTTATTTGAAAGTTCTTTGGCTTATAAGCTTAGTTTTGTCAAAAGAAACATTTTGCAACTTGAATCAGCTTCTGAGGTGGTCTAGATCATAAAAACGACTATTTTGTCGTTTTGTGAATAAGTTGTTGACTTGTTTCTGGCTTATTGAGTGGTCTTATTTGAAATTTCTTTTTGCAGAAGTCTTTGTTAGGTCAAAAGAAGGTTGTGTGTTAAATTTTAGCTTATGGCATCAGCTTATAGCTTAATGGGCCAAAAAGCCCATTAAGAATAAGCTGCTTATTATAAGTTAGCTTATTTCACATTTTCAGCTTTTGGGCCTTTGGAAAAAGTTGTTTAAAATCAAATTTTGAGTCAACCTGTGCTTTTTGAGCTTATTTTGAGCACTTTTTCTTATTGGGCCTTAATTAAGCCCAATAAGGGACTGTTTTGGGTTTGGCCCATTTTCTAGGCCCAATAGGGGTATTTAGGTAATTTCACTTTCATTTCTGAGTTATTTAGGTTAAATTAAGCTAGTTTGCAAGTTTTTAGAATTTTTTATAATTTTTGGATTTTTAATATTATTTTAATATTATTTTATTATTAAAAATTAAAAGTCTGATTTTCTAGGTTTTTATATTTTTCCTAGGTTCTAAATACTTAATTAGGATTTTTGCAACTTTCCAAATATTTTTTAGGTCTTTTAATTATTTGTTATAATTAATTTAAGATTTAATTGATTTTAGGAGTTTTTAATTATTTAAAAATAGTTTTAATTGGTTTTAAAATTTTGAAAAATAGTTTTTAGCTTAATTAGAGTATTTTTGAGGTTTACAAAATTGAAAATCTTGTTTAGGGCTTTTTAATAATTAATTTTGATTTTTAGGGCTTTAATTAGCATTAAAAAGTCATTATCTAATTAATTAAAAGGTTTTTGCAAGTTTTGATTTTTTGTAAACTCTTAGAATATTATTAAGGATTTTTGGTGATTTTTAGGAATTTTTAGGTATTAATTTTAATTTAGGTGGTTTTTACGACTTTACGTGTACGCCTTTTTAAGACTTAGTTAAATCCGTCTTCATAACCGTCACTCTCTTCTAACCCCCTTTCTATTCTTCTTTTTCAAATATAATCACAAATTAATCCAAATCATTACACACATAACACACTAGCCTCCTTGAGAACGAACTTAATTGGGTCTTTCACACACGGTTTTCCTAAATCGTCGTGCTCACTTGCCCTATTTATTGCATCCTTTTCCTAAAGGTGTAGTTTTACTCAACATCAAATCCCTATTTGGTGAGTTAGTATGTGTTCTATTTGTCTATATTTGCTTTTAAGCATATCCCTATGATAAGTTAGACTAGAAAATTAAGATTTGCTGAAAAATCTTCCTTCACCACCAAAACACAGCCTATGTAGGCGGTTCCATATATGAACCGCGGTCCCTTATAAATAAGGAACCGCCGGAAGCAATAAGGAACCGCGCACAGTGCTTCCTTTTTCGGGTATTACTGAAATTCCAAATTTGTTCCAACATTTTTGGGAATCTTTGTTTCAACCCTTTGACCACCCTAAAAATACATTGAGCCTTCCCTATTTAACCATAAGCATTTTGCCATACTTCACATCCCAAAATGTCTTATTCTCCTAATGAAAGCCTTGATTCTCCTCTATTTTCCCCAATTGCTTTCAATCCCAACTCACCCAAGAACACTTTCAATCCAAATTCACCCAATAACACTCTGAATCACATTTGTCCTACCAAGAATGTTGATTGTGGAACATCTTTTCTTCCACAACCACCCTTTAGTGTTCTTCCTCCTTCTCATGATAATGTCATGCACCATGGGACATATTGCCATTGTTGTCAATATCAACATCTTGTTATGGCACACATCTATGAGGAGTTGAGCTACATCAAGAGTCTCCTAATTAAGCCTCCTCTTCACTTTGATTAGGAGATCTCTACCAAGCCACCACCACCACCTTCTGCCACTACCTTGTCTTTCATATAAGCATTGGTTGCTTATCCACAAGACACCTTATTCAAGCAAATCTTAGAATTCTAGATTAACTAGGATTAGATTTATGCTTTTGGCTTGTTTCCTCTTTCATACATATTTGTATGATTCTTTTTATTTTATATGACTTCACTTGGATCTTAGTCTTTGTTTTTTCTTCTTTTTTTATTTTTTGTGACCTATAGCTATCTCTTGTTGGTTGTCTCTTTTGTTCAACTAACCCTTCGATGTAGCTTGTCACCATATCTCGATTCCTCGGTGCCCCAACCAAGGGGGAGTAAGCAACAAGGGGGAGTCATTGCACTTCAACACCGACTTGTGCAACCTTTTTGCTTCGACAAAGGGGGAGAAATGAATAAACTCGTCTTCGAAAATCTTGTTTTTGTGTGATTGAGTTTATGTATTGTCGGAATCAAAAAGAGGGAGATTGTTAATGCAATAATGCCTAAAAACGTTACTTGCATTTTTCGGTCTCGTTTAGTTTTGATTACGATAATATGTAAAAACAAGCATTTACGAAAACAATGAAAAACGAATTCTTGAGTTCAAGTGTTTTTCATTTTACCTATTTTCACTTAAGGTATGAAAATACAAGTACTAACCTTAATCAAGTGATCAAGTGATTTAATCTTTTCTTAAAACTCACCTTTTATTAAGTGTGACAAGTTTTTAATTAAACTTTCTTTTTAAGAAAATGTTTTATAAAATTAAATATTTGAAAATTTGAAAATGGCATATTCTTTTTTGATTTGGAATATTCTTTCAGGATATTTTATAATCAGATAAGACCTCCACCATTAAAGGACAAAAAGGGAGCGGAGTCTACTCTGGCGGTTCCCTAGTGCCTAGGCGGTTCCTTATCGATAAGGTACCACCGGCTGAGATAAGGAGCCGCGGGCAGATATAGTCGTTGGCCCTTTGTCCTATAAATAGTGGACCTTTCTCAGATTTTCTCTTCACCTCTTTTGCACATAAATTTCCAAATTCAAACATACTTCTTAAATCACTCAAATCCTTGATCATTTGATTGATTACTACTTGTTTAGAAGTGAATCTATCTCATCCATCCATTACTCTTCAAGTGCAAAGAGAAGAACACTATCCTTGTGAAGTGTTGAGTCCACCACCAAAGATCATTTGAAGATCAAATCTTATACATTTGTTGTTGTGTCATAGTTGTGAAGATCAAAGTAGTTGTGTCTATTTGGAAGTTGTGTATGTACTAAGTATAGTTGTGTAGATTGGTCCTAGCTACGATTAGGGCTCGACTTTTAGCCTAGAGTCGGAAATTGGTTAAGCAACGTGTACGGTTTTCTCCACCATAAGGAGCTTGTTGTGTAGTGAACTCTCGAGTAAGGAGTACTCGAGGAGTGGAGTAGGAAAGAGGAGTGAGCTTCGTTTTCGAACCACTATAAATCCTTGGTGTTTGGTTTTATCTTTCTTTACCCTTAACTCTTTACATTCTTTATTCTTTGTGTATATACGTTAGTTAGTATTAGTTTAGTTACACTATCATTGTTCATATTGTGCATAAGAAGATTTCACTTATTTCCTCAAGTCTAAGTTTTTGAGAAAAAATATTTTTTGAAAACCATCATTTAACAAGTAAATATAAGAAACTATTCAACCCCCCCCCCCCCCCCCCTTCTAGTTTCTACATCGTTGTTAGTTGATTATATCGCCTGCTGGTGGTTTGTTTCACTGTAGTTTAACTTTAGAGTGCCACAGTTTATACTTGTTGATGATTGATTGCAGTGATTTGGATTGATTGGCTGCATATTAGTTGAATTTATTGTCTTTGGGAAGTTTACTGTCATATCTTTTTATCATAACTGATGCATGCTTGTTGTTAGTGTCGTTGTAGCGTATTTTTCTAGGACCTTAGTATTGTTGATTCTGTTATGCTTGCTGCTGCCCTGTTACTTCGTTTTTGCCGTTTTAGGATTTGTTTACTTACAGTTTTTCTCATCTTGCTGCTGAATATAATCGTTATTGATTTTATAGCAACTGCGTTCTATAGGATGTTACCTCTGCTTCAAGTTCGCTGTTTAACGTTTGCTGGGTATTGATTTGTTGCTGAAAAATTTTGCTTTGCTTTACATAAAAATGCTGATTATTGTTATATGAGTTTTATCTTGTTGCCTTGAATTCATATAACTGATTGTTGTGAATTTAGCTTGTAATTTATGTGTTATTGATTATGCTATAATGTTGGTTAATTACTGCTGTAGCATTTAGCGTATTTGTAGCGTTTGATTGTTATTGTGACTGAATTCGAGTAGAGCTACTGTATCTTGTCGTTTCATTACTGATTGTTCATACATTTGCTTCTTTTTGCTGCTAGCCTATTATTTTTGTTTTTAATTGGTTAGTTTCTAGTTGATTTTTTTCATGATTCGTGTAATATAAAAAAAAGATGAAATTAAAACTCCTTGCGAGGGATCGAACCCTCAACCCTCGAGGTTGTAAGCCACGTTAGCACCAACTGTGCTACTTTATTTTTTATGAATCTTATTTCAGTTAAGAACTAATTAACTGTAGCTTATTTAGTATCAACTTACATAATACCCACTTTAGTACATTAGTGAAAAACGTTTATTTCTATATAAATCCTTTTTAAAACTTTTTTCTTGAATCTATTGTCATCATTTTTACTAAATTGGATTACTTTAATTTTCAAATTGTAGAAATTAAGATAATATGACATTTTAGCTTTAATTTGGGTAATGATTCATGCACTTTTATTAAAACGTAGGATTTTTAGTTAAAAATCCAAAATCATTTAAATAAATTGTCCAAATCAAAACGAAAGTCTCAAATTCGCAATTTCTTCGTGTATAACAAACCATGATCACTCTCGTGTTTAATTAATCCGTCTTTAGTGAGTTTTAGATTATTACTTTTTCCTAAAAGTAATTTTCTACTACTTACTCAATAACATAATACATTAAAATACACCGACACATTTCACGATCAAAAGAGGAGAAAACCAAATATTGCATACAAAACCAACCTTAAACCTTGATCAAAGTTGACGCCTCATATACCCTTTGATGCCACTTGTGATTACCAACGAAAGGATGGAAAAGTTTGTTTGTTTGCCTAAGGCATGTCAACTAGAAAGGACAGAGTACTAGCGGGTGTTTGCATGCTATGAACTTATCGTCCATGTACACATCTAAACAGAAACAAGAAACGTTTACGGTGTCTTCCATAAGGGGGTTGCGAGGTTTTGTGTATATTTAGTGATCTTTGAATAAGTGATATCAGTGGAGCATCGTCTTGGGACTAAGTTGAACCAGAGAGGACAAGGAAAGAAATAACCAATTAGGAGTATGTATCTTGAGAAGCATGCATGTGTGTTTATTATTTTCAAAGGCGTGTAAACATAGAGGTACGAGGGTTTGTGTTCACATGTTGTGATGACAAAAGTGAGAGTTTTACCCGTTGGATAGTGGGTTTTGGATTCAATCGAGAGTAAACTAGAGCGGAAAGGACGAAGCACATGGCTTTGGGCCATGATGTCGACTGCTCAATGACGTGGGAGAAGAGGACCTCACAATATAACGTAGGGGTGAGCATGGTGCGGAGCGGTGTGGGTTTTGGCAAAAATCAAACCGCATCCGCGAATGCGGTTTTTAGAAAAATATAAATCCGCATCGCGCGGTTTTTTGCGGTTTCGGTTTTGCGGTTTTTTTGTGGTTTTTGTGGATTTTGCGGATTTTAACCGCACCGCACCACCACCTATGATTTATATAATTAATGCGGGTTTTGCGGTTTTTGCTTCACAATGTTGGTATTTTCGGTTATAACAATACATATATTTAATGTAAACACATTCATTACATAGAATAATAATGATAATATGCACTAGAACCCTTAAAATACACGTTAAATAACCGATGTGTCGTTTTTCGATTTTATATAACTAATGTGCGGTGCGGTGCGGATTTTGTGGTGCGGTTTTAGGGGTAAAACCGAAACCGCACCGCATTTTGCGGTTTTCTTTTTTCTTAAAACCGATCCACCAGTTTTCGTTGTGGTGCGGTTTTTGTGGTGCGGTTTTTTGCGGTTTTTACGATTTTGCGGTTTATGGTGCGGTTTTTGCTCACCCTAATATAACGTGTGGAGTAGGGTTCTTTGCAGGGATTTAATTGTTTGCTTTTGCCTAACTTTTATGTTCGCAAAATACACTACACTTTCGGTACCATATATTCATTTTTTTTTGTGGATGTTAAACTAGTTTGGTTCATGGTCATGTGTGGTCTTATTCATATACAGTGATAATGGAAATCACGAGGCTTGCAAATATGAAAACAGGGAATATATCGAGCATTGTGGCTTTTCTCTTGTGTTGCGTCCGAAATGAGAAGAGAGGTACAAGAGGACATTGGGACTTAGTACAAGGCATTTATTGGTGACAGGGAGTACATATGTGAAAGTGTCGAAGCCTTTAAGATTTATAGTCATTGTTTATTAGAAATATTGTAAACGTTTATTTATCAATATTTGTTTATAGTGTAGTTTAGCTTAAGAAGACTTATGTAGGTAAATTTCAAGATAAAGTTAAATGATAATTGTGGAAATTTAAGTAGAAGTTATTTTTAAAAGTATTCGTGTGGCGTTGAATAAAACGTATCGTTTAGTTTTAAAATAATTGCTTAAGTCATTGGGTCATAATTTAACGTAAGTTTTTTTTACGTCAAGTGGACTATCATTTCATGTATTAAATAACAAAATAAAAATAAAATTAGCTAAGAGAATAATTCCATGAAAAGATACTTATAAATTTCGGATTCATACACGATTTACGCGAAAACAATCAGGGATTTCAATAGACGTACATGTCTAACCTGAATACATCATGTTTACTATTAAAATAAATAGTTCAATATTTACGATTGTCACAAAAGTTATTGGACTGCTGTGAAAAATATTCTTAAGTGTTTAAGACATACTAAGGATACGTTTTTGGTTTATGGTGGAAATCCTGAAGCTACTGAGCTACAAGTTAATTGTTATTGTGATGCTGGATTTAAAACCGATAGAGATGACACTAAATCTCAAACTGGGTATGTTTTCGTTTTGAACGAAGACGCGGTAGTATAGAAGAGCTCCAAACAAAGTACTACTGCACAGTCTGCCACAGAAGCTGAATATATTGCTGCTTCTGAAGCAACAATGAAAGCTGTTTGGATGAGGAAGTTTATTGAAGAACTTGGTGTAGTTCCTATTAATGAAGAACCTATAAAGATGTATTGTGACAATTCAAGTGCAATCATCATAGCTAACGAACCAGGAGTTCAGAGAGGCGTCATACACTATCAAAGGAGATATCACTATGTTCGAGAATGTATCGAATTGGGTGAAATTGATCTAGTTAAAGTTCATACAGATAATAATCTAGCAGATCCTTTTACGAAGGCTTTACCTGGTAAAAAGCTTACTCAACATGCTAGGAGCATGGGACTTCGTCCTGCTAGTACTATCATGTAATATGTTTTAGTATTTAGATAAAGGATATTGTTAAACAATATTTATTTTATAAATTGAAGTAATGGATATATATGTTTTCTTTAATATTTATTGGTCCTATTTGACATGTTTAAATCCTTGAATAATATGTTATTCTAAATTGTCTATGTCGATTAATTATAAGGGAATATAATTAAATTAAGACATATATGAGAGATGATAATATTCGTAAAATATGTAAGAACGGTTCACCAACTCATACAATATCCAAAAGTTGTATATTGGACATCTCCTACTAAAAAGTCAATCACTTTAAGCATCGATGTCTTTAAGTGAAACTTGTAAATGATTTACATTACTAAATCTTTTGACTTGAGATGCAAGCAGGCCTTATATATGTGGACGGTAATTTTTTGCTATAGTTCTAACGCTATCCAGAATAAGGTAGTAATAAAGACTATAATCATTTGTATATTCAAGCATGTAAGAGGCACGTGTAGTCAAGATAGAATTTGTTCATTCAACTAAGATTGAAAAATAATGCTACTGGGCCCCTCGTTAATTAATTAGATGTTTGTATGGATATACCCAATGGTAATCTAGATTTGTCTCAATTAGATTGGTAATCTATATTAATTGTGTAATGCGAGAAACAAAATAGTTAAAATGGAATGACTTTGATCCATATCCATTATTAACATGGTATTTGAGAAACAAAAGGATTGTAAATGTTTTAAGTCATTTAAATGAATTTATGGAAAGCTACACTCGAGAGTTTCCAGGAGCATTGGCGTGTTACTAGACGCTAACTAATGTTATTATATTATATTATTGTACATGTCCAAGTGGGTGCTGTAGGAATATGTACACGTAAATAATATATGTCCGGAAGTCGTCCCGAGCCTAACGAGATGCACGCGTTAATACGTAAAACATATATAAATTAATATATTTTGCGTAATATATTAATTAGTGATAAGCTATTACAAACGTTAATTAATTAGTTACTTAACGGGATTTTTTAAACGATAGTTAAAAATTAACTAGAAAGATTTATATATATAAAACAAATAAAAGCAAAGATGGAAATTATACTTTATTAATCTTGACCTAATATTGATGATTTTCCTAAATTGTTGGGACTACCGACTAATGATGTGTATATATACCGTGACCCATCATTATCAAAGATTCCATGACATAAAACCAAAAAGTAATATACGATTGAAACAAAAAGAGTTCTAAGTTGGTATAGGTTTGGGTTATGTTCTGCGATAAGACTAATACCTCGAGTTATTGGTTTTATGTTTATTTGTTTGAACAAATATCGATTAGCTTATCACAATTAATACTAGCATACTTAATTGTTTGCTATAGCGTATTGTGTGCGTATTTTTGGAGAGATCATTATTTGATCTTTGGGTATTCGTTTATTTTGGTGGTTTGATAAAGGTGACTTATCCATTGCTAAAAGGTACGCAATTATTTATCGTTTATGTTAATTACTTGTTTATACATGATCTTATATTCCGCTGCGTACTAGTGATTATTATGTGTTAATATGGTAAACCGTTTTTATAAATTCCAAAAATTAACACATCTCCATAATAATTGCTAGTTACAAAACCTAAACCCACTTTTCTGGACTCTTTTTGCCAAGCTGCAGCACAATTGAATTTAATGTTGCCAGCTGGTGGCTTCTTCCATACACCAACAGTTGTAGTTTGTGTCGAGCCAAGCCCTCCTAATATATCCTTCTTGTTTGCATCGGAGAAGTCTAATAACATTTTTTCTGCCATAACTTCTATGTTATCACTTCTTTCATACTGGCGATGAAAATGTATATTACGTCATGTCCATTATTCCCAAAGGATTATCAAAAAAATATTTCAGCGTTTAGGAAAGGTGTCCAAATTTACTCGATAAAAATTCCCAAATGTACTAGCCCTGGGTGTGTGATATAACGTTTCGAAGCTACAACTATCCCATACATCCCTTGCTTTTGAGCACTTAAACAGTGCATGAACTATGTCCTCTTCTCGGTCACCGCAAAGTATGAAAGTGGACGTTGTTATATGTAACCCCCTAGCTTGTAAATTGTTAAGGGAAGTAATAAAGTTGTGCCAAGCTCACCATACAAAAATTTATCTTTATTAGGTACCTTTGCGTTCCACACAACATGAAAAAACCTGATAGCTTCATCAGAATTTTGTATCCGCTCTTGGGATGTTTCAATTGCCAAAAGATAAGCCGACTTGCAAGAGAATTGTCTAGTAGAGCTGTTGTCCCAATATAAGTCTGAAAACTTTATTTGTTGTTAATATTTTTGTAAGACTAAAATATGTGAGTTTCCGTCTACTCCAAGTGGCAGCGAAACAAAATCCAGTCTCTCAGAGGTGATTGTTAATGGTAATCGCCATTCAAGTTACCCAAAACGGTACTCTTAGCTGCTATAAGGTATCCCAAGTTTATGTTCAGAAATCAGAACGACTGTAGTGGTTTTTGGGTTAGCCATGTGGTGTTAATTATGTTGGGAATAAAATTACCTAAGTCACTGGAGCGCTGACAAGAAGAACTTGGACGCTGACAAGGGTAAAAGAGGCGTTGACAGGTGGACGTTGACAAAGCATAATAGAGCGCTGACAAAGGAAAGTTCAACCACTGATGGAATACTTAGTCTACACGTTTTGTAATTCTAGTATAGATATGTTCAACATTGTATTTTCTATATTTATCTTTACCTAGAATAGTTGATACGTAGATTATTGTACACGACTCCTTGTGATATAAAAGGAGATCGTAGGGTTCTTAGTTTAATAAGAAGTTTTAACAAGTTTCACACTTTCATTGTATGCAAGTTCGATCATTAATCAAAGTAAAAGTTTGGTTTACATTGGTTTTGCTTTGTTCTTTGTTCTAAGTGTTAATTCCGCATAACACTTAGATTGTTGAATACACAAAGTTTCTCTACGTGTTAAACTTGATTCAATCTCGTTAACACAAAGCTAATCGATCTATGTTTGGGATCAACAAGTGGTATTAGAGCTTGTTGAGGAACTTTGATCTAAAGAACACTGATGAGTGGGAAAAGTGTCGGTGTATTTTAATGTAATACGCTATAGAGCAAATTAAGGAAATTGCCTTTAGGAAAAAGTAATAGTCAAAAATAAGCTAAAGACGGATTAATTAAACACGAGAGTGATCCCGGTTCGTTGTACACGAAGAAATTGTGAATTTGAGACTTTCGTTTTGATTTGGACAATTAACTTGAATTGGTTTCGGTTTTAATCTAAAAAATCCTACGAATTATTATTAAAGTGCATGAATCGTTCCCAAAATAAATCTAAAAGACGAAATTCAAACTATAATACTTTTTTTTACTTTATATTTTAACAAAAATATTTAAGCAATATTAATTTTAAAAGCAACTAAATATTTATTTTTATTTTTTTAAACTTTATTTATTTCTTTATTTTTATTTTCTATTTAAAAATTAATTTAACCAAAATAAAAAAAACTAAACTTTTGATTAAAAAAACGTTTAAAAATTGTAAATGTATTTAAAGAAAGTCAATATGATGAAAAACGTCTAGTTATTTAAATTGATAGTGAAAGCAATTAAGATATAAATATTCCAAACACAACTTAATACTAAAACGCCAAGCTAGCTTAGATGGTTGAGCATTAGAGCCTATAATGTGCAGGTCTCGAATTCGAGACCTGCTGGACACAATTTTTGGTATTATTTTATTTATACTTTTTAATGCTTAAATAAAAGCAGCCTATATTAACTCAACAGTCTAATAATCACAAATTTCGCAAATCATAAAACTCCAGCAACATGGTAACTCAGAACATAACAAATCAGTAAGATAAATCAGCAGCATGTATTTAACAAATTCATTAACAGATTAATGCAGGTAAATTTAATTCACAAATTATTATCAAACAAAGTTCAGTTAGAACAATCAATAAACTTAACGAATGACTCAAGTCATTCATCACAGACCTATCTCAAACAGATTCATCAACTTTAAAACTTTACAGCTTACCAGACTTTACAAAATCAATCAACCCTTTTTTAATAATCTAGTAATAACCATTAAGTAAAAAAATATGCAAACATTAAATCAGTTAAATTGCAAGCATTCAAATCTATCAAACATAAGTCCAAATACAAATTTAAAAACTAATCAGTTGCTCATGAACAAATCAAATCAATATGCAACAGACTATGATAAGACCCTAGATTAGCTCAAAAACCACTACAATACCACATTCGACAATAGCAATTTAAAAACTTTGAAAACCAAAACAGATTTAACCCAAATTTGGCAACACTTAAGATCGAACAATTTTCAATGTCTGAGCATTAAAATGGCAGATTTATGACACTTAAACTCAGGCAGATTCAATAATCAAACATAAACAGATCCATACTCAGCTTAAATTAAAACAAACTTCATAAACACTTTGAGAAATAAAACTGATTATTCATAACAGTAATATAATCACTCTAAAATCAAAATCATATAACGTATCCAACATCATTAGTCAAGTAATTCGACCAAACAGATTCTCAAATAACAAAATAAACTAAAAATCAAATTATATTAAACTTTATAAAGTAAAATGAGCTTAACCAGATTTTGAAGGCAACCGTTGAAGAAGAAAGTAGCGCCGAGCTAAATTAGGACCGAAACGACACCAATTAAGAACCACCATTAAGAACATCAAACACCACCAACCACCATTATAACTCAAACCAGCAACCTCATTAATTGATGTTTATCCAGTAGGGATAAGCATAAATCCCTATCTCACTTAATCGTTTAAATTAGCTATGATTTAAGCTAATCCAAACAATACTCAGTTATAACACTATTAAGTTTAAAAACTATATAACATCAAACAATTTTTGACAAAATTAAAATAGAGATAGGAAAGCTCAATGAAATTAAACTCAACTTTTATTAATACTGGAAATCTTTTACAATACTTGAAAGTAAAAATACAATTCCTAAACCTATTTTAGCATTATAACAATAAGTAAAAAGAGGGATGAATTACATGAAAAATACGGGGGTTTTGGTAGGGAACCCGAGAGGTGTTGGGGGAGGTTGTTGGTGATGAGGGATCTTAACCCTTCAAGTAACATCTTTATCTTCTCTTTCTTCTTGATTTTGATCCTACGGCTGATCTATGCCCTCCATCACGCGGATTGCCAGGCTGGACATATGTGTGCTAGTTTGGTGGTGACTTGGCATGAGAGGATTGGTTCCTTGTCAGTTTTTCACTAAATCAGCCAATCAGAGAGGATATGTGATGCAACCAAGTGCCACCCTGGCACTTGGTACCAGGGGTGAGCAAAAACCGCATCGCAAACCGTAAAACCGCAAAAACTGCAAAAAACCGCAACACAAAAACCGAACCACAGCCAAAACCGGTGGATCGGTTTTAAGAAAAAGAAAAACCGCAAAATGCGGTGCGGTTTCGGTTTTACCCATAAAACCGCACCACAAAATCCGCACCGCACCGCGCATTAGTTATATAACTCGAAAAATGACAAATCGATTTTTTAATGCATGTTATAAGGGTTCTAGTGTATATTATCAACAATATTCTAAGTGATGTGTGTGTGTTTTCTTTAATTATATGTATTGTTATAACCGAAAATACCAACATTGTGAACCAAAAACCGCAAAAACCCACATAAATTTTATAAATTATAAGACGTGGTGCGGTGCGGTTACAATCTGTAAAACCCACAAAAATCGCTGAAAACCCGCAAAACGGAAACCGCAAAAACCGCGCGGTGCGGATTCACAATTTTTGAAAAACCGCAATTGCGGATGCGGTGTGGTTTTTGCCGAAAACCGCACCGCCCCGCACCATGCTCACCCCTACTTGGTACTTGGAATATTCGTGTATCTCATGCGTCTATCTTCCCTTAATCTTCTGAATTTGAACGCGTGGAAAACACTTGCTTGATTATTGGAGAAACCCCTAAATTTTAGGGTTCTTGAGACTGGTGGTGTTTGTAGGTCCTTAGTTTCTTATGATTATACAAGTGTTGTAAATATCTAAAGAGAGGGAGATAGATGAAGAACTAGAGAGGATAAGTTAAAGAGAGAAAGGAGAGAATGAGAGAGAGGAAGAATGATTAAGTGAAAGAAATGAACAACTAACAACCCCTCCTAACATGCTAGGAGGGGGTATATAGCCCACCCTACATGTGGACTTGATGGGCTATATTGTTTACATATTGGATCACGAGCCCATACTACGTATATATTGTTGGAGTGACCGATCCTTTCTAAATACGTAAAAACGTATTTCCAACAATTTCCCCCTAAGGAAGGTCACTCCAAGTTACAATGTCCTAAATAGTCTATAGCTCGTGATCTATGCTAATAATGATGTGACCGAGACTTTCCTTCGAAAAAATGTATTTCTAACAATCTCCCCTAAGGGAGGTCACACCATTTTTATAAAATCTTAAACCTAGCATACTATGCTTGAGTCTTCGATCTTGTTCTTGTGAATATGCTGATGAGATCTTTGACTTTAGTCTTGAGCATGTTTCCTTGCTTCGACCTTGTGCATTCATCACTTGTGAAATTTGCCTCCTCGTGACTTCATGTTCCGCATATTTATACCTTTATAAATATTGAAAGCTTCAAAGTTTGATACAGCGGAAGACTTGACTTTTAGGCTTTGTTGAATTTGATGAGTCTTAATTTCATAAAGTATAAGCATGCGAGGACGACTTCTTTTCGGATAGTACACCGCAATGCCACCTTCTTGTTACGCTGCATAAGACAGTTAGCAACAAACCATATACACAGATGAAATGGCTTTAAACATTTCATTCTAATTCGGTATCATTTTACCTTCAGTCGGTGAAGACCGTTGGACGATATAAAATATCGTACTTGTGGCAGGTAGTTTCAATTAAGAACCTCCTTGACAAGATTTCGCGTGTAAACCCGTTCTCTTTATTCCATCGTCCAAAGCTGACTGGGAACATAAATAGTGAATCATTTGGATAAAACTATCCGCATGATTGAAGACGTCAATTCATGTTCCTGGAACAAGTGAAATTCAATTAAGAACCGCACCATCGTTGCTTTCCAGTTGTCACGAGCTTGATTCATATAGAATCTTGCAAGTTACCTACTAAGTGCTGTTTGAGGTTAACACTAGAAGGATTTCCACTCATCATTGTGAACACTATAGAGTGTCACTCTGAGTGTTCTGGCAAGATCACTGAGATATTGCGTAGAGGCTTGGAACGTGTTTAAATTCAGTTAAGAATTAAACCACTGTTGCTTTCTAGTTATCACAAGCTTGATTCATAAAGAATCGCACAAGTCACCTACCATGAGCTTTTTGAAGTTCGCTCAAGAAGGATTTCCATCTTCATTGTATATACTTTCGTATTACTCAGATGTTCAGGCAAGATCATGAAGATTTTGCGTAGGACTTTTAAGATCTTTCTTACTTTTCACAGTGTGTGAAGAAGAAAGGAATTATGAAAGTGTGTCGTAATGAGATATTTGATGACCTCAAATGGCTCTAGACTCGATCGTGCATTTTGGATTTTAGTGATCGGAGGCTGGAGAGAAGTGCCACCATTTCAATACCAATTTATTCAGAGTGAATAAATCAAAAGATAATGCGTTGTCTCTGTGTGATTAAAACAAATACCTTTTGAGAGATATCTGAGTTAGCTGGGATGGGTTGTGCATTGCATCACTGGGTCCATGATGTCCATCTTCAATATCAAGCATCATTAAAAATGATCTCAATAGCATATGTGTTGACCCGGTTTCTGCCTAAGTTGTAAGGAGGGCTTCTTTCTTTAGACCCTTTATCTTTACAATTCTTTTTCATTCTTCAACCCCTTCAATGCATACCAATACATCATAACTAGCACCTTGTTGTGATTGTTCAAGTGCTAACTTAAGTACTTGGTCGACATTCAGCTACGTTCACAAACTTTCTCCATCTTTCCGAAGGACTACTATTTCTAGCTATGGAATGTCCTTGGGAAGATTCCTCTGGTTCTAGAGGAATCATTGGACTTTAACCTATCCTTCCATCCTTATGTCACCACATTCTTCACCGTCGTGAATTGAGATGTTTTGGGAAAGTATATGTCACCATGAAATCCATTTTGATATACAATTCCATTTTGATCCCCCTTAACATATGCCATGATATCCGAAAACATTTCACACATGTCAGGATGAGCTATCACGTTAGGTCAAACCATTTGTGATTAGTCATTTCCCATATTAAATCACATTTCTCCCCCATATTAAAAATATTAAGCCAATCGATGTTTTTAATATTAGTTGATTTAATAGCATTTTAAGAAAATTTGGGAAGAAAAATGCAAATTCAATTATCTTCATGATTTTCACAAGCTCCCCCTCATATTAATGAGGGTGCACTTGAAACGTAAATTAAATACCTTTTAAACACAAGTGTAAGGTATTTATCACGTGCAAAAATCATATATGATAATGTATTCACAATATTAGCAATTTACGAGGTAGGACCTGTGATGTAGTGATTTTACTAACCTTTAGGAAAAGAGCGTAATTAGGGCAAGTATTAAGTGTCGGTTTAGGAAAACCAAGCACAAATGACCCTAAAGTGGGGATCGTTCTCAAGGAAGCTAGTGTGTTGTGTAAGAAATGATTAATGATGTGATTATGATTTATGAGAAAAGGAAAATAGAAAGGAGATTAGAAGAGAATGACGGTTACGATTATGAATTAAACTAAGACGATAAGTCGTGCACGTAAAACCGTAAAAAGTCACCAAATTTTTAAATTACCCTAAAAATTCCTAGAAAATTGCAATAAATCCTAAAAAGTATAATTAGAGTTTACAAAAAAATCAAAAATCACTCAAACCTTTTATTTAATTAAATAATAATTTTTTAATGCTAATTAAAGCCCAAAAAATCATTTTAATTAACAAAAAGCCCAAAATGAGATTTTTTAACTTGTAAACTTCTAAAATGACTTAACTAAGTTTAAAACTATTTTTGAAAATTTTAAAATTAATTAAAACTCTTTAAAAACAATTAAAAACTATTAAAACTTAAAATAATTCTAAAAATTAATCTAATGACAATAAAATTAATCTAAAAATTGTAAAATTACTAACTTAATGTATTTGAACTAAGAAAAATGAAAAAATTGTAAAAATCTAAATTTTAATTTTTAATAATAAAATAATAATAAAATATTAATAAAAATCTAAAATTTATAAAAAATTCTAAAAAGTTGCAAATTAGTTTGTTTTAGCCTAAATAAAATAGAAATGCACTTGAAATTACAAAAATACCCCTATTAGGCCTTGAAATGGGCCAAAAGTCCAAACAGACCCCTTAATGGGCTTTTTATGGCCCAATAAAAATTTTTTGTCCAAATAAGCCCAAAACTTTCTATGTGACTTAAAATTTGATTTTAAGAACAAAACTCTAAAGGCCCAAAAGCTGAAAATGTGTTTAAGCTAGCTTATTTCAAAGCAGCTTATTCTTAATAGGCTTTTTGGCCCATTAAGCTATAAGCTGATGCCATAAGCTAAAATTTGACACACAAGCTTATTTTGAGTTACCAAAGAGATCTATAAAAAGAAACTTGAAAAATCACAAGAAATAAGCCTGAAATAAGCCAAGACTCTCTTCACAAAACGACAAAATAGTCGTTTTTGAGTTCTAGACCACCTCAAGTGCTGATTTAAGTATCAAAAGGTTTTAAATGACTTAATTAAGCAAATTAATCAAAAAGTTTTCCAATAAGCACAAGCAATAAGCCAGAATAAGCAATTAAGCACTTATGTAAAAGTCAACTTGATTGGTTTTCTAGTAAAAAGTCAAAGTCAAACCCTAATAAGCTCCATATCAAATTAATGGGTCAAATAAGGAAGATCTATCACAAAAAATAAGTTGTTGCAAGTCTGGACAAGCCAAAATGGATTATGAATAAGCTATTTGATGTTTAACACTACCAGGGGCTAGGTTTGGAGGTTCAACAGTGGGAAAAGTTTCCACTGCTTGACCAAATTGACGTTTTGTCTTATGTGACTTTTTTGTGGATTTAGGTTAAGCAAAGGCACCCAAGTGATCAGTTAATCACAAGGAGACAATAACAACAACAAAAACACAAATTCAATCAGCCAATCAATACAGTTTATTCAAAAGATCAACATATATGCATCAGACATGAACATTAAGCAGTTTTCACCAAATAAGCACTTTAAGCAAGAATAAGCTAGCCAAACTTCACCAAATGCATACACAAGCTATAATTAATTCAAATGAACATAAATAAACAGGTTTCATGCATTGATTGAAAGTCTAGATCCAGATTCAAGAAGATGAAAGTTACTGATGAACACTAAACAAGCAGTTATGATACTTAGCTGATATACTTGACCACAAATCCAATTTCAAACACTCAAATCTTCTAAACAGGTTACACAAACTTTGATTTAACACTTGTTAGCCCTAAACATGCATACACTCTAGGTGTTTCCATATTCTTAGGTCAAAATAAGTAAAATCAAGTGAGTTATAACACAATCTTAGATTTGATGTTTTAAGTCTGAAAACTTGTAGATATTAGCATACAACCAAGTATTAAGCAGATACAAACTCAAATAAACAACAAACAATAACTCATTTCCAACTTATGCACTTAAACAGGTTAACCCAAACACCCCTTATCTTTTTCAATCCAAGATTTAAACAAGTATAAGTGTGATTTAGTGTTACCCAAGCCCAATCAAACACAATAACAAGTATATTATGCAGTATCAAGCAAGATTAAGCCACAAAAACAACAAGAACAATAGCAGAACACAAAATCACAAAATTTAAGTATTTTGACAGATTTTTGGGTTCAAAAACTCAAAACTCATGAATGTACATCCACACTCACGAATTTTTGAGCTGATGTGCCTAGCAAAACAAGGCACAAGATTCCACAAACAAGCTGCTAAGATTCAACAAGGTTAGAACAAAAATATGAAAATCAGAAAAGTGACAAAGCTTGATTGATGCAACCTTTGTACCCACTCTTTGATTATCCCCAAACCACAAGCTTCACAACACCTTGATAACTCTTTATCAGGGTGCTATGATCAACTTGTAGCCTAAAAATTCCAAAGGTGTGCCAAAGACATAGCAAAAAATCAAGATTTTGGAAAAATATGCAATTTCTTGCACAAACTTTAAAAACAGGTTTTAGGATTCATGATTCATAAACATTAATCAATAACAAGCATAAGATTGGCACTTGGGTTTTCTTCACAAATTCAATCACTTCTCAATAAACATTAAGGAGGATTTACAGAAAAGTGAACAAAGGAAAAACCAAGAGCAAGCCTCAATGTATGAGGTCATATGCCTTATATAGGCTACAATGACTATCTAGAAAACATAAAAAACGTAAACCCTACGCTGTGAAGTCCCAATATTGCCCTTTGCAGATTTTGAAAATTCTTGAACATGTGAACTCTTTTGGTAGTTTGTTGAGGTGTCAAAGGTGGAATTGTGATCAATAGTTTATATGAAAGCTTAGGATTAAAGTTGAATGTGGATGGTTGGATGGCTGTCACCTTTTGGTAGTTTCTTCTACCTTTGTAGCAGGGGAATCATGTGTGGGGCTTTTGGTTGATGAGGTGTCGAGTTTAGGAGTTGGGTTAGGGTTAGGAGACCCTTAATCATAATTCTGTAAAGTAATAGGGTTTAATTACATGTAATTAGGAAAAACCCAATTGTGTTCTTGAGTGAATAGCGGGTGAGTTTGATCCAGATTAGTGTTTAAAATTGTGTTAGGAGCCCATTTTAACTTAACAAATTAAGTAGTTAAAACCGGTATTGAGTGGGATTTAAGGTGGCAGTTTGGAGAGTTCCCATTGGTGGAGAGAGTGAGTGGGGCACGTGTCACCCCCTTACTGGCCTAGGTATCTTTGCTGTCTGCCAAGTTTAGCCCCTTAATTTTCAAACTCTTTTCACTTTGTGATAAATGGCATAAAAACTGAATTCCTTTGTTAATCAAGTTTCCATTTTCACATTTTTGCCCCAAATACTTTTCCAAAGTATTTTCAAGGGTATTTCTTGCCAATTCATGATTCTTGAAGGGTTGTTTTGGCACTTTCTTCAAAGATTATGGTCTTGACTTGTATGATTGACTTCTTGAAGGACTAATATTGACAAGTCTTGATTTATGAGGGACCATTCATGCCAATTCTTCAAAGTGGAGGGCCCTTTTTGTAAATATGACAAACTTTAAGGACCAATCTTATAATTATGAATAAACAAGGGCTTAAAGTGTCAGTTATTCAATATTGGGGGACCCTTCTTGTACAATCTTCAAATCTTCAAGGGTTATTCTTGGAATATTAACACTAGGGCTTGGTTCATTGTGCGGCTTCGTCTCCCGTGTTCGTTTTTGCTTGTTCTTTGTGATCTTTTGTCATTTTCTCAATATCCGTACCTAAAATACACAAGTAACAAACACAAGCATATATTTGGTATTTTCATGATATTTATGCATTTAAAGCCCGTTTTGGACGATGAGACTATGTATAAAAGCAGTCTCATCACTCCCCCATACTAAACCATTGCCGTGCCCTCACGCAATGCTAGAATAAAGTATCGTAGCACCTCCAAAATTCATTTTTATTCACTTTTATTGAATGACAAACTAGCTACACTACTACTATTACTTCTACTACTTGCGTTTTAGACATAATGTATGATTTTCATCGCAAAAAGGGACGTTTAGGTTCATAGAATAAGAACACGTGAATGCTTCATTAGAAATAATTTCGTCGTCCTCGATTTTCACCCCAATTCCATGCTAAGCGTGCAACGAGATCATTATCATTATAAGTTAGTAATGCTAACACTAGTCATATGCCCTAATCACGTACTTATCCTCCCATTTTCCTAAGTTTTATCTCTTATATTTTATTTTGTCTTGAATGTTTCACGAGGATACATTGTTTGACTTATGCGATAATAGAGATTTAGGTCTAAAAATAGAGTCATAACGGTGTAAATAAGACCATCGAATTAATAGCCCCTAATAATAGACAACGATGTCAAAAAATTAAGTCAACAAGAAGGATCGATAAACACGGTTTTATAACGGTTTTGAACATGAGACTTATTACCAAGACTTTTATACGCCCCCTACCGGATGGGTCTTATTATCATAGGTTTACCTCCATCTTTTATTCAACTTCGCCATGAAGCTTTTATTATGACTTCGGTCTTGCCTTGCCTTTTATTTAACCTCGCCATGAGGTGTTTATTGTGTCCAAAGACGCATATCCTCACGCTAAAGCGAATTTTAGATCTTTAAAGCTTCAAAGATTAAGGCTTGATTCAATTTAAATTTCGCATAGATTTTTCGGCCTTGTGAGCTTCAAATTGTTTGCTTGATTTAGGTGAGCACTTGAAATCTTATTATTAGGTGAAGCTTTCGATTATTCGGGTTGCCAATACTTCAAAACCGTGACGCTGGCGATACCTTAATGTCTGTTAATTACATGGAAGCTACTAGAAAAGACTAGAAACCAACAATCAAGACTAAACCGCTAAGTCTATATTTATTAAGCAAAAAATATCTACAAGCGAAGGGAGAATAAGCAAACAACGAGAACACATGAGTTTTTGAAAGAATACGAGTACTCTACGTTTAGCATAGTAACTTATAATTAACTCTATCATTTATCGTCCTCATTTAAGAGACTTTAGCCTAATATAAAGTTAAGGAATCGAAGCTAAGTGCTCAACACGCACGGTCGAGTAAAAAATTACTCTTATTCTTATAACACCCCCACAAATGCTATGCGCAGCGGAACTACAACATTTGGGTGCTACGTAGATATCATCACACATAAGCTATAATAAACAACTCAATGAGACGTAAAAGTTTAAACATAAATTTAAACATTATTAAAATCATACAAGTCTACAGTTTTCCCTATCCCAAGATAATACTAAACAGAGTTTGCGTTAGGTCCCCACTGAATCTCAACCCAAAAGTATATTTTTGCTCACATGACAAAAAATAAAAGAGTTTTAAATTAAATAAGGGTGGAAAAACAAGTAGACCGCCAAGCCACAACAACTTCCATCCTCGCATGCTCCGCTGCTATCAATCCTGGTTACCTGAAACACATGCTTAAAACTATCAACACAAAGGTTGAGCGAATCTATAGGTTTATCAAATCATAAATTGAACATAAGTACTAAAAACCAATCATGATCATTCAACAGCATTGACGCGCAAACAATCTATTATTCAAGGATAAGACAATTGTGTTTAAGCTCATGACACTAATCCGTTAACTCAATCACCCGCGTAATAATTACCGGCGTGATTCAGATGAAACCAGTGCCCATACTAAAGGCATTAGTTGCAATTATACCTTATCTCTTATCACAAATTATCCGTCCGCAGGGGGTATCAACGTACTAGCCCTCGTCTCGGATAGGGTAGTCAACCCCATAGTACTATCACTTTATACAAGCGGCTATTTCCCCCTTCGTAAGGGCAAGACAATAGTTAATAGTTCATGAATTTAGGGCCTTTTGCAACTAGGTACTCAACACAATTTCAAGGCAACATTCGGGTCCAACAATCATTCATGACTTATGTTCATTTTCATTTAAATAGCATGTATCCCCCTCGTGGGTAAAAATATTTGAAATAAGTAAAGAGCGAGGCTATAGACTCACCTTGCGTAGTAGTAGTGGTTCTAGCGAAGACGTAACGAGAAATGTCACCGACGACGTGGATGCCCGGGAAAATCGAACACTTGACCTATAAATCAAGGTACGTAAACCAAATCAATACTCCGCGTACATTATTGTACTAAACACACGCAAATGCAAACACACTCAATGCTTATGAAAACTCACGCCAAAGTCAAACAATTGGTTGTTACTAGACTTATACCATTTATCAATGTTATTAAAGTTAATATCCATTTTACGGTTTCGCCGATACTTACCCAAAGTATGGGCTGTTTTACTAGACTTAACCCTTGTTATAAAAATTAAGAAAATTCTCAAAAATACCTTAAGACCTGTAGAAACCCCATTTTTAATCCCATTAAAAGTTTTCGCTTTTACGACCCGTTACTCAACACATTACTAAACCTACATTTTTCGGACTGAAATTGCACTTTGACCAAGTCGGACTCATTTGACCCATTTAAAATATACCATTGACCTCTACGACACCTAAGTCTAATAATAGACTCAAATACACAGGTTTGAGACCAAAAATCAACCTTTGACCATTTACCCAACTAAACCTATGGTCCCCGGGATTTGACCCAAAACCAAACACAAATTCGGATTGTGTTGGTTCTCATCTCCCGGTACACGTATTTTTCAAAGTAACATAACTTTTGACTCGTTTGGAGTCGTAAGCTCTACCTTATACCGAAACGAAGCTAAGACAAAGCTCTACAACTACATCCTAACCACAAGACCTGTTTACAAAATAATTTTTATGAAAACACTTCGAACATTCTGCCTAAAATCAACTATCCCAAAATCACTCCTACACTCGTTTCCAACCCATTTTATCGGCACTAGACCTCAACCTAAACACTCCTAACCATACCCAATCATAATAATCAGTCCTAAACTACCTAATTATCAAACCCATCTCAAAACCTAAACACAAATTCAAGCATGCAATATGTTTAAACCATTCAAACACACCCAAAACATCAATCTAGGTACAAACCCATGACACATTTCATCAAACACCTTGAACACACCCAACACCCCCCACATTTCGTGGCTTTTAGGGGCTGTGGAAGACCAATAACATAAAACCAGTTTTATTTTATGGATTAATTAGCATTATAAACACATGAATTAAACAATAAACGGGTTTAATTAGATTAAAACATGTTGTTGAAAAATCATAAATTTTTGAAAGATTTCATGGATGCATGTGTGTTTTTGTTAGTGGGATTTACTTACAAGGTGAATTGGAAGGTTGGTCTTTGATTAGATTCTTCAAAAACCCATGAAAAACAATGGTGGTGGTGGTTGTGTGGTGGTGGCCGTCGGCCATGGGAGAGAAAAGGGGAAACCCTAATTTTTTTTTGAGAGTGAAATGAAAGTGTGTGTTCACTTGCCCCCTTTTTGTAAAATTTGAGGGGCCTTTGGTGCAATTTGGCTAATCTTTTGGCCTTACTTGTAAACGACACCAATAATATGCGGGAAATGACTTACTAGTTGATTTTGAAAAATTGTGGGTGTCGGGATTTGCAAAAAATTACTTTCCAAAGGTTATAACGCAGACAAAATGAATATTCATATGGTTCCGACTCGACTTAACACGTAATAAAAATAAAATCTCGAAAAACTCAAATATCGATCAATCGATAATAAAATGTAAGTTTGGGCATCCGTCGGTATCGTAGTCGTTATCGGTTCTTCTTAAATCGTCAATCGTTAAGATTACGACTTTAAACATTGGTTTCAACTTAAACCGTCAAACATATAGCAAACGAAATTTCTTAAAAATTTCAAAAATAAGCGTAAAATAGGATTAAATAAATAACGTTGGGCTCAGGATATCACATCCTCAAGTGAGTCACAACTTAAGAGAGATGCTCATACTGAACAGTTCTTGAGACAATAACTTAGCATCTTACGGCACATTCACGGGTCTTACAATTATCGCCATCGGAAAATCTACATTCTTGTCTTCACACACTTATAAAACATGAGAAAAAAATTTAAAATTTGACCATTTTTAGCCTTATTTTGCAACAAAATGATAAACAAAAAGATAAACTTTGGAAAGCGTGAAGGTTTGGCAAGGAAAGTATCTATTCACCCCCCCATACTAAAGTTAAACATTGTCCTCAATGTTTCGAGTCTAAGGGTTGGAAAACACCCGTACTAGAGACGTAGTCGAATGCTTAATCTAGCATGAAAAGGGTGTAACCGTTAAATTTTAAAGCCGTTTATGAAGTGTGCTATAAACCTAAGGTTAGAACATAAAATGATATATCATAGATATTGAGAAATTCTTCAAAGCAAACGATTGAGTGCTCCCATAAAACGAACACGAGATGCTCCAATCGTGAAGATCATGATCATCTAAATACCACATATCGCAAACAACCATGGAACAAAGGTTGGAAGGGCACAAATCCCCTCATGTTACTACATTAGAAAGCGATAATATGTACACCGGATAAGCGTGGGACTCCCCCACGAGGCACCTCGTTTTTGATTACCGAGTCAAGATCTCGACTCGATCCCCTCATTACTAATTATCATTGGGGAAGGTGATTTGGTCGAGGTAATTCAAGGATGGAACTTCCCCGCCAAAGTAGTGCTTCAACCTATGTTCATTCACCTTGAAATTGGGGCCATCATTTTGAGCTAGCTCGATGGTCCCATAAGGAAAAAGTTGAGTCACGGTCAATGGACCGGACCAACGGCATTTCAAATTGCCGGAAAATATCTTCAAACGAGAGTTAAAAAGCAACACTTGATCTCCAATGTTAAAAACCCGGTTTTTAATTTTTGAGTCATGAAACTTTTTAGTTTTTTCTTTATAAATCAATGATTTTTCATAAGCAATGTCTCTTAATTCATCCAATTCATTTAATTGCATTTTCTGGTGTTTCCCCACGGTCTCCATATCATCATTACAATTCTTAAGGGCCCAATAAGCTTTTTGTTCGAGTTTAATTGGCAAGTGACAATTCTTCCCATACACAAGCTTATAAGGAGTGCACCCGATGGACGTCTTATGAGCGATCCTAAAGGCCCATAAAGCATCGTCCAACTTATCCGACCAAGATTGTCGGTTCTCTCAAATCGATCTCTCCAAATCATCTTCAAAGCTCGGTTTGAAACCTCGACTTGCCCACTCGTTTGTGGGTGATAAGCCGTAGAAAGCCGATGTGTAACTCCATATTTCCTTAGGACCCTTTCGAATTGGTCGTTACAAAAATGGGTTCCACGATCGCTTATCATCGCATGAGGGGTTCCAAACCAAGGAAACAAGCTTTTCAAAAACTTGACTACCATACGAGCATCATTCGTGGGCAAAGCCTTAGCTTCCACCCACTTAGATAGGTAGTCAACAGCGACAAGGATGTACTTATTACCACGAGATGATGGGAACGGCCCCATAAAGTCAATGCCCCAAACGTCAAACATCTCACACACTTGGATGATATTTTGTGGCATTTCATTGTTTTGTGAGGCTTTTCCTTGTCATTGGCATGAGTCACATGACTTCACAAGTACATGTGCATCTCGGTAAATAGTAGGCCAAAAGAAACCGACATCAAATACCTTCTTAGCCGTGATATTAGCACTGTGGTGACCACCCGTGGGTCCCTCGTGACAAGCTCTAAGGATGTTAGAAGCTTCGGTACCAAAGACACAACGTCGAATGATTTGATCCGCAAAAGTTAGAAACAAGTAAGTGTCGTTCCAAAAATAGAAATTGAAGTCACGAAAGAATTTTCGTTTTTGTTGAGTCGTCATACCCTGGATGATGAAGTTCCCCGCATGGTAATTTGTGATGTCCGCAAACCATGGGGTGGATGAATCAAGCTTAGAATTTACTACACCAAGTGTCTCGAGCGGAAATGCTTCGGTGATTTCCTTTGGCTCGTAAACACTTTGGTGAGGATCTTCCAAACGAGAAAGATGATCGGCCGCTAGATTCTCGGCTCCTTTTTTGTCAATGATTTTGTGATCAAATTCATGTAGGAAGAGAATCCAACGAAGTAATCTCGGCTTTGCATCTTGTTTAGCCGTAAGATACTTGATAGCCGAATGATCCGTATACATTATGCATTTAGTCAAGACGAGATAAGGTCGAAATTTCTCAAATGCATACACCACGGAAAGTAATTCCTTCTCCGTTGTAGTGTATTTTAGTTGAGCCTCGGTCATCGTCTTGCTAGCATAGTGAATAGGCAAGAAGTGTTTTTCATGACGTTGCCCTAAAACGGCCCCAATAGCATAGTCACAAGCATCACACATGAGCTCAAAGGGGAGGTTCCAAATTGGGAGCAACAAGAATGGGAGCTTCTGTAAGTTTCCTCTTAAGGATTTCAAAGGCTCGTACACAATCTTCGTTAAAGACAAAAGGTGCATCTTTTTCGAGGAGATGTGTAATAGGTCGAGATATCTTTGAAAAATCCTTAATGAATCGACGATAGAAGCCTGCGTGGCCTAGGAAACTCCTAACTCCCTTAACGGTTTTGGGATGTGGTAATTTGGCGAAGACGTCTACCTTAGCTTGATCTACCTCAATCCCCGCTTTCGAAACCTTGTGCCCTAAGACGATTCCACTTTTAACCATAAAATGACATTTTTCCCGAATTAGCATAAGGTTGGTTTCCTCACAACGCTTCAACATCCTCTCAAGATTCGACAAACACGAAGTGAACGAACTACCAAACACGGAAAAGTCATCCATGAAGACTTCCATCGTCTTCTCGATCATGTCATGAAAAATAGCCATCATGCACCTTTGAAAGGTTCCCAGTGCATTGCAAAGTCTGAATGGCATTCTACGATAGGCAAACATTCCATATGGACACGTAAACGTAGTTTTTTCTTGATCACGAGGATCGATGGGGATTTGGAAGTGACCGGAAAAACCATCTAAAAAGCAATAGAAATCGTTTCCCGCAAGACGCTCCAACATTTGGTCCATGAAGGGCAAGGGAAAATGGTCTTTTCGAGTGGCGTCATTCAACTTACGATAGTCAATGTACACTCTCCATCCGGTCACGAGTCTAGTTGGAATTAACTCGTTGGCATCGTTTGGCACAACAGACATTCCTCCCTTCTTAGGGACACAATGAATAGGATGCACCCAAGGGCTATCGAAAATAGGGTAAATCATTCCCGCGTCAAGGAGTTTTAGGACTTCCTTTTTGATGACGTCGTGAATTTTGGGGTTCACCCTCCTTTGAAATTGGATTGTGGGTTTGTAATCCTCCTCCATTAAGATTTTGTGAGTACAAAATTTGGGATCGATCCCCTTAATGTCGGATAACTTCCACGTAATTGCCCCTTTGTGATCCTTTAGAACATCGACAAGTGCGGTTTTTTCATCATTCGAAAGACCTTTCGCAATAATAACCGGCAACTTTTCGTCCTCCTCCAAAAATACATATTCAAGATGAGGAGGTAAATCTTTCAACTCGAGGATAGGTGGTTCCTCAATTGAAGATTTGGGCTCGATACTCATAACCTCCTCGGGTGGAGGAAATGGGAAATCGTTAAGAAAATCCTTGATAATCGAGAAGTCCTCATCATTGTCGATGTCTTCGTCACAAGTACGTGGAACATCGAATTCTTCCAACGTAAAACCAGAACCTTCAAATGGGGTGAAGGTTGGTGTCGAGTTATCTAGAATGGGATCAAGCATAGTGGGATTGCCACTATTTTCATCATCACCAAAACCTAGAACTTCTTGTGAAAATTCCCCGCAAACAACGTCGATCATATCAACGAGGTTTATGGTCGCGACAGAATAAACATGAGAAATTGGAGAATTTTGAGTTGCGTTTATAACAAGTTCCTCGTCGTTGAAACGTAAGGTGATCTTTCTAGCATGCACATCAATTAAAGCCATAGACGTATCTAAAAACGAATGACCTAAAATGAGAGGAACTTGAGGATCCGTGGGAATATCGACAACGATAAAGTCTACCGGATAATAGAACTTTCCCACTTTCACAAAAACGTCTTCCGCCAATCCACATGCGGGAATCGTGGAATGATCGGCCAACTCGATAGACATTAGTGAAGGAGTAAGATTAGGAAGATTGAGCGACTTGAAGATTGTAAGTGGCATCAAGTTAATACTAGAACCAAGATCGGCCAAGGCATAACATTCTTCCATATCTTGAATTGCACATGGAATCAAGAATTTACCGGGATCATCGACTTTTTGAGGTATGCGGTTAAGATAAACCGATGAACAACTAGACAATTGTTGCAATTTCTCCTTGTTGTTCAACATACTCTTGAAGTTAGCGGTAAATCGAGGCATCATGACCAAAGCATCGGCAAAACTCACATTAAAATGAACGTCACGAAACATTTTCATAAAAAGCTCAAATTGGTAATTGTCGCGCTCTTGACGTTTCTCCTTTCTAAGTCTCGATGGATAGGGCAAAGGTGGTGTGGGTTGAGGCATAGGCACAACCTTTGGAATCTCGGGTTCCAAATGTGGTAATGGGTCAATCGTAGGTGTGGTATGAGCGGTACCTCGTGGGATTGGGACATGCTCCTTTTCCACCACCACCTCGGGTTCTTCCTCAATTGCATCCTCCGTAGGAGCAATTGGTTGAGGAGTCGGTTCCTTAAGTGTCTTACCACTTCGTGTGGTAATCACTTTCATCTCTCCCTTAGGTTTCGATATGGTATTGCTAGGAATACTACTCGAAGACAGTTTGCACATTATAGCCTCAAACATGGATGAAATTTTATCCTGAAACATGGATTGCCTCTTTTCGGCCTTAATCATCTCTTGTTTTAGTTCATGTTGCCCTTGTTCCATTTTTTGTTGGTTTTGTTGTAACCTAGTTACATTTCCCTCCATTTTGTTTGTATGAATTTTAAGCTCATTTGCTAACTCGTTTTTCAACTTATTTTTAAAGTCATTTGTTGATGCAAAAGTTGGTTGATCCTTGCTTGACCCGAATTAGGCTTAATTCGAGTTGGCTGGGCTCCGGCTCCTGCACCAAGTGAATTGTTTGGTTGGGATCCTGCACACTAAACAGCACGCGTTAGGCTTACCGTGAGAATGTTTCCCACGATTAGACTCCGGCGTGAGAGTAAGTAATCGATTTAGGGTTTATGTGAGTTTAGAGTACAAGTCGTAATACCTTTGTGGAACCCTTGGGTTCCTTTTATAGGCAGTGAAACCCTAGTGGGCTTCCACTGACGCTTCGGCCCCAAGGAATAGATAATCACCAGAATTTAGAATGATTGTTATCTTCTAATCTTGGTAGTGAATATCCTCTCTTATTGGGATAAAGATATTCCAGACAGAATATGATTCTGTCTAATCTTATGTCGGCCGCACTGGGCCGTGGGCCGCACACATGTGCGGTTACTGTTCACTCAAGCCCATAAGCCTGAATGACATTTATCCACCCATCTGTGATGGACCGGATACGGGTAGTACCCGTGGGCCGGGCTCATGACCCGGTTGGGGACTATACGTCATCATGTCCCCCCAGTCTAGTTGTTACAGTCGTAAACGTAACCTGTAGACTATCAAGATGCTCTCCGGACATACCAAGGAAAGATAGGAAATGAGACATTGAAATTTTTGTTGTTTTGGCCGCACGTGGCACCCCTTCGTAGGAATTTTAATGAATACTACCTCAGCCGCACGTAACGGCCGAGACAACTTAAATTTAACATTAAATACGGTCTTACGTAAGAGCCGCATATCCAGTCGCATTAATGATAGTCAATAATCCAGTCGCATGTCTGCAAAAGTGCATTATTACTGCCCACCCTCGAGCCACGCAAAACTGTTTAAAAAGTGACCCGTGGGTCCCCCACTGACGTTGCAGAAATGTCAGAAACCCTATCCATTGGATAGGCAATGTGACTGACACGTGTCGAAGATCCAAGGCACCTCGGAAACCGAGGCCACCCTATATAAGAGTGGGTATGCGTGTATGTTACACACACACAACTCACTCATTCTTCCGCCATTGTTAATCTCAAGCTTTTATCTCCAAAACTTTTGCCTTCTTTTCCACGGATATCCGTCACCGCAGGTTAGATTATCACGCCTTTAAAAACCTTTTTATAAAACATGGTCAAGGATAATCCCCTCATCACGGACGTCCTGAACGTGATGTCTGCAGAGAAATACCTCGACTTCTTGTCGAAGTATTATGTGCCCGAAAGCGTACACCCCACCTATCCGCGTGATGGTGAGGCTATTACGGATGCACCGGCGGGGAAAGTAGGCATATATACACGCCTGTTTGACTCAGCCAATGATCGTATCCCGTTGTCCAAGTTCTTGGTAGACCTTCTTTTGTATTATGACTTTCATATCACCCAGCTCCACTGCATAGGGGCGTGTAAAATCAACCAGTTTGAGATTACATGCCATACCTGCAGAGTAACCCCCACCGTGAACCTTTTTAGGGCTTTCTACTTTCCCCAATTAGTGAACGGGTGGTTGTCGTTCAAGAAACGACCCGGGAATGCCCCGATGACATATAGGAAACCTCTTGACTCCCTTAAGAATTGGTACGACCATTACTTCTTTGTAGATGAGAAAGTATTCCCTACCCCCTTCGTACTTAAAACCAAAGCCCCAAAAGACTATCCGCCCAAATCCAAAGATTATAGTAGCCGGGACCTGAAAATACTAGATACCCACCGCACGGAATTCCATAGAGGGTTGCCGGAACACTTTCTGTGCTTAGTAGGGATAAGCCGCCATTACTTTGGGAGGGATGACTTATACCCGTGCTTCTTAACGGAACAGGGCGAGGGTAGGTCATATATATCTTGTAAATTTGATTTATCACACATGCATAGAATTTTACTAACCCATATACTTCTACAATCATTTGCAGAGATGAACCTCCACGGACTACTTCGTCAGGGCGACCCCATGAAGGTGGCGGAAGGATTCCGGCCGTTAAAACCGAATGGGCTCCCTTTGCTAGAAGCTTTAGCCGACCGCACTATGCCGCTTGAAGAGACCACCAAGCCCAGGTCGGACGAAGGAGAGCCTGTTATCGAGAAATCCCCATTGGACTTTCATAACGAAGACGGCGACGACCCATTGCTGGAGGGAGGCACCATCAATCAGGAGGAAGAGTGCGATCCCAATGAAGACACCACACAAGCTTCCGGGTCCACCCCACTTACCTCTAAGAAGAGAAAAACAACCAGGCGGGTGGTGAAGAAAGTTGGGGAGGAGGCCGGCGTTGCAAATGCTCCCCCCAAGAAGCTGCGGAAAGACCATCCACAATACCAAGAAGGAAGCAGCACCACGACTGCCCAAGCCGACCCTACCCCGACCATGGAATGGCCCGTTCTGAAAGTCGCCCCTGTGAGCGCCGTAGCTCCTACCGGCCCAGACCCTGACATCGGCACCTCGTAAGTACCCCTTGTGATTATGATTTACACCTTTGTATGAGATATATAGACTAAATTTCTTTAACAACAGGGTGAATCCGGCAGCCGCAACGCAAGGAGAAGAAGTGGGGAGAAATCCATCCCCCGCGCCAACCAACAATCCCTCATCACCTGCTACCGCACGTGCCAAGGAACCGCGCCCCGAGGGGCCAGAAGAGAGCTTGCGTTTAGCATGGAACTTATCGAGCTTGACACGGCTGGAGGCCGAATCCGAGTGTTCAGAATTCATCGAACACATCACCCCGCCTGCCCTCGCACAGGATTTAGATGAACTAGATCATGAGGCCCTGATTGAACAGTTTGACGTATCATCCGCACATCAGGTGACGGTGGGTGCCGCGTTAAGACACCGTCTGATCCAGGCCCTCACTAATGTGAGCCGTGCTGACAAGAGGATAGCCCGCTGTGAGGCGATGGTCGTGAAGAACGAGAAGACCATCGCGTCCTTGCAGGCGGCATTATTGACCGCCGAGGCGACGGTGAAGGAGCAGGCGCTTCACGCCGATACCAGAGAGAAGCGTATTGCTGAGTAGGAGGCCCTCGTAGCGGCATCAAATGAGAAGGTAAACTTTCAGAAATGTTGTACATACACTCCTACTTCTTGTATACATGTAGACCAAAAAGTATATATTCTTGTAATAACTCCAAATTTCATACGCAGGTGTCTGCGGCTGAGGCTGCTACTAAGGCGGTGACCGTGCAATCATTCAGCATTGCCCAGGAGCGTGACGCACTAAAGGAAGAATTGACGCAGGCCCAAACCAATCTTGAAAATCAAGTTGCCTTAGCGGATGAAGAGTTAAGCAAGGTGGTTGTAAGCTGCGCGGAGAGAGTATGCCCCCCTACTAACCGCTACAGCCGATCGTAGGTGGATTATCGGGCAAGGACTGCGGCTTGCCGTAAGTGGGGCCCTGAACGCTCCACACCTACTACAGGCATTTGCTGGGGTCGTATCCGATGGGATCGACCGTGGTAGGCATGAAGGCCTGGTCAAAGCTACGGAGATGATCGCAAAAAATGAGGATATCACACAGCATCCGTATCACAACCCCTCCGCAGCGGGTAGGATGACTGCGTCCATGGATGCCTTGGCAGAACTCCAACACCCCCTTTTGGACGAGCTTGAAGCAATGAAGGATGCTCCGAACGAAACAATAATGTCCCGGCTGAGTGCTGATCCTATTCCCTTGACGTTGGCTACTTATGATTCCGTATCCAAAGCCATGTCAGGCGAGAAGCCGCTTGGAGAAGCTCTAGATGCTCTTGCAGTCAAAGTTCAGGACGGGAAAGATGCTCGTGGGGAGGCCCTTCGTGCTTTAATTGAGGAAGGAAAGAAGGATCTAGGGGAATTCCTACCCCCCTTGTAACTTATCTGTCTTAAACACTTGTGATTATATTCGTCCGTGTATGTACACGGCTAAGACATATATGTAATAACTTGTCCTTTTATTTAGAAGTCCATGACAACCACGACCATTTTGTTTATTGTTAATTTTGAAACTTGTGTATTTCATTGTGTTTCAATGTCGCATGATGTATCACGTCTTACACATAAAGAAAGAAAATACATTCAAGTCTATAATTTACTAGACATGCGACGTGCGTCTTTACTATGCAGAGTACCGTGTGGATACGGTGCACAAAAAACTTATCACAACGTCTTCTGAGTAAGGCGTCTAGTAAGGATACATGATCCGTGCGGCTGGGGTAGCATCCCTCTTACGCAGCAAGTTGAATTAGTAGGTTCACTTAATCCTCTTACCCCGCCTGGAGGCGTATAGTACATGTACAGTAATTTGAAAGAATGCATACGAATGAAACATGGCATATTATAATACAAGTAAAATTCATACGACTAACAAAGAATCTAACAAAGAAAGGAAAATGATTTGCACGAAACAGGCCGTGGAGCTAGCTAGGCACCACGACATTTTATTAGAACGTTTACACTTTTGTTTGAATAATGACGACGAGTCCTAAAAAACAAGAAAGGAAACTAAACAAACATAAGAAAAACAAAAAACAAATAAACCGCATGGTTCTTTATTAAGACCGCCTATAGCGAAGTACCCATGCGGAAGCCGTAGCTTTCAAAGATAGCACCTTTTGAGATTGGAGATGTTCCATGTGCGCTCTAGGTCGCGGCCATCCATGTCACGTAACTTGTACGCGCCTCGTCCCAAGGTTTCAGTGACTTCATATGGTCCTTCCCATTTAGGGCCCAGTTTTCCTGTATTCTCCACTTGACTTGCTTCGTTAACATGATAAACGTAGTCTCCCGGTCGAAAAGAAACACCCTTGACCTTGGCGTCATAATAAGCCTTCATCTTAGCCTTGGACTTAGCCTCATTGATGGCTGCTATTTCCCTTTTTTCTTCTAACAGATCCAGGTTGATTCGCAGTTGTTCATCGTTTGTGACGACATTAACCTCCGCCGTGCGGATGGTAGGCATCCCTATTTCTGCTGGTATAACGGCTTCAGTGCCGTAAGCCAATGCAAATGGAGTATCTCCGTTGGCTGTTTTGATCATGGTTCTATGCGCCTATAGCACATGTGATAACTCATCGACCCATTTGCCACTTCGTTCATCCAGACGCGCCTTGATGCCATTCCCCAAGCTCCTATTTGCTCGTTCGACAAGGCCGTTTGTTTGTGGATGCTTAACGGACGCGAAGCGCCGTTTCATGTTCAATGATGCACACCAATCTTTGAATGGGTTGTCCGTGAACTGCTTGCCGTTGTCCGAGATGATTTCTCCTGGTAGACCAAAACGGCACACAATGTGTTCCCACACAAACTTCTTGACCTGCTTACCTGTGATAGACTTGACTGCCTTGGCATCTATCCATCGTGTGAAGTAGTCCATTGCAACAATCAAGAATTTAACCCCCCCCCCCCCCCCCCGCAGCTACAGGAAATGGTCCTGCAATGTCGATTCCCCACTTATAAAATGGCCATGGGGACGTGATAGGTGTAAGCTCCTGCTGCGGGTGCCGCGGTACTGGCCTATGCACTTGGCAATCATTGCACTTGTGAATCATATCGCGCGCGTCTCTGTGCATGGTAGGCCAATAATAACCTGTTCGTAAGGCTCTAGCTACCACGGATCGTGGGCCCGCATGCATGCCGCACAAGCCTTCGTGTATGTCACTGATTACATAAGCTGCCTGTCGTGGTCCAACACACCGCAGCCACGGCTGCAAGAAAGAGCGCTTGTAAAGGATGCCTTCTCGAAGTTCAAAATGTTGCGACTTCCTTTTAATGCGCCTTGCTGCTTTTTCCTCGTCTGGAAGGGTCTCATTAGTCAAATAGTTGATGATTGGGGTCATCCACGTAGGTCCCTCCTCTTCAACTATAGCGGCAACCTCCCCTTCCGTTATAGATTTCTCCTTGAGTATTTCCACCAAAACTTGTTTAGACAAGTGAGCGAAGCTCGTGGACGCGATCTTGCTAAGAGCGTCCGCTTTCTTGTTCTCGCCCCTTGGCACCTGCTTGATGGAAAACTTACTGAAAGTCGCGATTAACGACTTGACCTTTTCCAAGTACCTGACCATGTTGTCCTCCTTAGCCACATACCCACCTAGAATATGGTTCGCGACGAGCCGTGAGTCCACGTAGGCCTCAAGGTTGCGGACTCCCATTCTAGCGGCGATTTTTAAACCCGCAATTAATGCTTCATATTCCGCTTCGTTGTTGGTGGTCGTGAACTCAAAACGGAGGGCGTACGTGAATTCCATTCCTTCTGGATTTGTGAGGATGAGACCTGCCCCGGACCCGTCTGTACACGAGGATCCGTCCGTGAATAGCACCCACGGTTCCGTTGGGATCTCGTCTTGCTTAATGATTGGTCCTTCCTCATCCGGCTTCTCGATCAGGAAATCTGCCAAGATCTGGCCTTTAACAGCCGTCCTTGGTCTGTAAGATATATTATGCCCCCCCAATAGGATGCTCCATTTTTCTAGCCTCCCTGCCACATCCGGTCTAGAAATAACCTGCTTGATTGGCTGATCAGTAATGACCACATTTGGGTGCGCCTGAAAGTACCGGCGCAACCGCTTTGTAGCAAATACTAGTGCTAACACCAATTTTTCCATGGAGGAATAATTCAACTCCGCCCCCTGTAGTGTTCTACTTATAAAGTAGACCGGAGTTTGTATTGTATCTCTATCCGTCATAAGTACCGCGCTTATTGCGCCATGAGTAGCTGAGAGATACATAATGAGTTCCTCCTTTGGCCGGGGAGCTACTAGCATAGGGAGAGATGCGAGATGCTGCTTGAGTTGGCCGAAAGCTTCCTCGGCTTCCTTCGTCCAACGGAAGTCTCCCTTTCTAATACACTTCTTGAGTGTCTTAAATAGGGGTAATGACTTCTCTGCGGATTTAGATAGGAATCTATTCAGCCCGGCTAACTTCCCATTCAGGGACTGCACCTCTTTTCGTGTCTGAGGGGACGATAGTCGTATCACTGCATCCGTCTTCTCAGGGCAAGGTTTGATGCCATTTGGGTCAATCAAATATCCCAGGAACATTCCCTCAGTTGCTCCAAACGTACATTTCTTTGGATTTAACTTCATGTTAATCCTTCTCAGCGTGTCGAATGTCTCTTGGATATCCCGGAGAAGTGCCTCCTCCGTGTGACTTTTTATCACCAAGTCATCAACATATACTTCCAGGTTGCGTCCTATTTGTGATTCAAAAGCTTTATCCACCAACCGTTGATACGTAGCGCCGGCGTTCTTCAATCCAAACTGCATTTTCGTATAGCAATATACGCCCTGGCTCGTATGGAACACCGTTTTTTCTGCATCCTCCTCCGCCATCTGGATTTGGTGATACCCTTTATATGCATCCAAGAAGCATTTGAAAGGATATCCACACAAGGACTCCACCTTCCAGTCGATTTCCGGTAACGGGTAACAGTCCTGTGGGCAGGCCTTGTTTAGATCCGTGAAATCCACACACATGCGCCAACTTCCGTCATGTTTCTTGACCATGACCGGATTAGATAGCCACTCGTGGTAGTATACCTCGCGCATGATGCCTGCGTCCACTAGTTTCCGTACCTCCTCCAGTATCACTTGGCTGCGCTCGGGCGCCTGGCCGCGCTTCTTTTGCTTAACGGGTTGGTACCCTTGGCGGATCTGGAGCTTATGTTCTGCTATCGCGCGTGGCACGCCTGTCATATGCTTTGGCTCCCATGCGAATATATCTAGGTTTGCACTCAAGAGAGAGCACATGGCCCTTTTGTCGCTATCCGAGAGCGCCCCTCCTATGGATACCTCCTGTTCCGGATAGTCGGGGTGAATTGCTACCTTCCAATTGGGAGGTGGTGATCCATCCTTGGGTGGAACAGGTGGAGCCGGTGTTGTCACGGTATGACACTCGGATGTTGGTATGACTGTGTTGTAAATAGTAACGATTCCCCCCTCAACGGGGAATTTGATCATTCCGTGTGCCGTAGAGGGTACTGCCCGGATAGCCAAAATGCCTGGTCTGCCTATGATCCCATTATACGGAGAATGTGAGCGTATCACCATGAAGTTCATCCATGTCGTAGTGGAATGTTCCTCATTCCCAATGGTGACAAGCAAACGCAATTGCCCTATCGGCCAGATAGTGTCTCCACTAAAGCCAGTAAGCGGCGACGTGGCCGGTACTAATTGGCTTCTTATTTCTGGGCATAACTGCACAAAACAGTGTTCATACAGTACCTCTGCTGACGATCCTCCATCTACATACATGCGACGAACGTTGTGTGTTCCAATGCTTATCTCAATAGTGAGAGGCGCATCAATCACATCGCTTATTGTGATGGGAGGGAATGAGATTTCCCTGCCGCGTGAAAATTTTTAGCCAACTTTCTGCCTCGTGCGGCGATGTCTGGATTGGATCATGTATATGGTCGAAGGCTTTTCCTTTTGGGGATCCTTCTTGTCATACTTCTTGTTGTTGTCTTTTCCGTCCTTCCAATCCTTAATTAGGTGCTTGAGTTTGCCTGATTTGATCAGCGACTCAATATGCTTCTTGAGCTGGATACACTCCTCCGTGCCGTGTCCTTTGTCATTATGGAACTCGCAGAAGCGACCTCCTTGCCGACGTTCCGGGGGAGTGGTCATTGGGGGAGGCCTTGGAAAGTTCTCCCCTTCAGTCAGCAAGATCTCCCGGTAGGACATCTTTAGGGGGGTGAACTTATCGTCCGACCGTCCGCCTTTGCTTTAGCTCTTATAGTCTGTGCCCTTGTTATTGTTCTGATTACCTTGACCGCCCGACTGTCTCCGGGACTAGTCATTTGACCGGTACCCATTTCCTCGGGATGGGTAGGCCGCGGCAACAGCTGTTTCCCCCTCTATGAAATTTCTGACCCTTTCCATGAGGTCATTATATCTCTCTGGACGCTTGTCATTGAGGCGCCTGATCAATTCTCTGTCTGTTATGGCGTGCATGTAGTCAGAGATCTTCAGGAGCTCCGACATGGTTCTCGTGCGCGTGCACTCATCATTGAAGCGTTCAGTGAAGGCTTCTGTGGACTCCCCCGGCCGTTGCTTGACAGTTGCCAATGAGACCAGATCTCTATTATACTTCTTCCTTTGAGTATAATTATTCTCAAAGGCAGTGCGTAGTTCCGTGAAACTATCAATGCTCCGTGGAGGGAGTGCCTCAAACCAGTCGCGGGCATTTCCGATCAAGGTTGAATTGAACATTTGGCACCATATGGGCATGGGCCATCGCTCAATTTTAGCCTGTGTATCAAATATTTTGAGGTGATCCACAGGATCACCGGACCCATCATAAGTCTTGATACACGCCGTCATGCGACGTTTGGTGTCCTCAGAATAGTTCCGTATGCGGAGGGTGAACGGGTCTTCCCTGGGATCCGCCCATGGCCGGGTGAGCCTAGGGTCATCCCATGGTTCACACCATGGACGCGAGAGATCCTCTACTTCCGTATCTCGATAGTAAGGGCTACCATAATACTCCTCATTGTTTGGTGGTGGATGGGTGCGCCTAGGCCTGCGGCGCTTAGGCGGATGGTCATCTGAGTCCTCCCCAGACGGATCTGGGGACGGTGGTGGTGCCCCATCTTTTGAATAGGGACCACTTTTTTGAGACGAACCAGGAGCCTTTCTCCCAGTGTTCATTCTGTCCCACACACTCGGGCGGCGTGCGGTTCTGGCCAGCTCTCGATCTGGGCGTTCGGGTGAACCATCCGACCTTTCTCCTTCTCGCGATTGCACTAGTTCCTGTACGAGGCGATCCCCTATGCGTTCAAACACATTCCGGGGTTGAGGAATTTCCTCAAAGGTGCCATGTTCCTGAGGTCGAGCTCTCCTTTTTCTCTGAATTTGGGAGGAGGTGATTGGTCCGGTGTCGCCAAAGTTGAGCCTGGATTGGAGGTTCCTCCCCAGATTCAACCTCGATGCGATTCCCGGGACGATCCTATCGAAGTTCTGCGTGAGAACTCGAGTAAGATCCTCCTCGCTGACTGGTAGGGCCTCTACCTCTTCCTCTACCGATGGTCTGCGCGGCTCCTTGTTAGGAGGGTTGGGCGCACTCCCTGGGTCCGGATTGTCCAGGGTTGAAGTAGGTGGGGGCGTTGTGGAGATCGTGCTCGTTACCCCCAAGGGCTGGAAGCCGCTACGGTTGCCCGATCCGCCTGCAAGGCGGCTAGGTGATTGGGTGGGGATGAGTATCCCTTCCTATTGGGACTTCCGGTTTCCAGGATTCACATTCCTGGGATTGGCTTGCTGATGCCCTTTCATCATTGGAATTTGAGATGAGGTTTTGTTCTAGCTTAGTGTAATGGGTCCCACGGATGGCGCCAACTTGTTGATGCAAAAGTTGGTTGATCCTTGCTTGACCCGAATTAGGCTTAATTCGGGTTGGCTGGGCTTCGGCTCCTGCACCAAGTGAATTGTTTGGTTGGGATCCTGCACACTAAACAGCACGCGTTAGGCTTACCGTGGGAATGTTTCCCACGATTAGACTCCGGCGTGAGAGTAAGTAATCGATTTAGGGTTTATGTGAGTTTAGAGTACAAGTCGTAATACCTTTGTGGAACCCTTGGGTTCCTTTTATAGGCAGTGAAACCCTAGTGGGCTTCCACTGACGCTTCGGCCCCAAGGAAGAGATAATCACCAGAATTTAGAATGATTGTTATCTTCTAATCTTGGTAGTGAATATCCTCTCTTATTGGGATAAAGATATTCCAGACAGAATATGATTCTGTCTAATCTTATGTCGGCCGCACTGGGCCGTGGGCCGCACACATGTGCGGTTACTGTTCACTCAAGCCCATAAGCCTGAATGACATTTATCCACCCATCTGTGATGGACCGGATACGGGTAGTACCCGTGGGCCGGGCTCATGACCCGGTTGGGGACTATACGTCATCATCATTCTTAAACTCGGATCCTAGGCTAATGATCTCTCTTTGAATATTATCAAACCTAGCATCGTTTCCATTTGCGTATTCAAGAAATTCATTTGGAAGATCTTTCAAAGTTTGTAAACCTTTGTTGTTGTTTTGAAAATCATTGTTTTGATTTTTTTTTGAAACTTGATTGTTATTAGCCCCTTGATTCCCATAGTTGTTTCCTTTGTAATTGTTTTTGAAACCAACTTGATTGTTTTGATAGTTGTTGTTAGCATTTTGATTGGGAGCAAAACCCGGTGGAGTCAATTGATTAGAGCGGGTAACTTGACCATTTTGGTTGTAAGTTCCCGTGGCCGCGTAGGCACTCGAAGTGTTACCACCGTTGGTAATGCACTCGGAGAAATCATGACCTCCCCACAATACATACATGAAACCTCAACCGCTTTAGCCGTATCGGGAGCACTTTGTTCACCAACTTTGAATTCAATTAAAAGTCCTTTAAGATTACCAAATATTTTGTTTTCCAAGTTCGCCTCAATTTGGCAAGTATCGATGGTATTGGACAATGAAGGTGAAGCCGAAGACGAAGCCTTACGAACACTCGATGTGTTATGAGGACTATACACCTTAGATCTATTCTCAATTATCAACAACGCTTCCTCAACCGTTTTACACAAAAATTACCACCCGCGGCGGCATTAAGATAATCCCTTTCATGATCATTTAAACCATTGTAAAACGTATCAATTTGATGCAAGTCGGAAAAACCGTGATGAGGACATTCATGTAACATTTCCTTAAACCTATTCCAAGCCGTTGAAAAACTCTCATTAAATTCTTGTGAAAGTTTTGAAATCTCGTTTTTCAAATGCGTAGTCTTAGAGGGCGGGAAAAATTGGTTCACAAACTTAGAAACGAGATCCTTCCCCGTCAATATAGAATTGGGTGGCTCTTTCTTTAACCAAATTTTAGTGGGCCCCGCTAAGGAATACAGAAAAGCATCATCTTAATCGAATCAATATCAACGTCCTTAAACTTGCAAGTGGCGGTAAGACGATTGAATTGGCGGATATGGTTGTGCTGGTTATCCTTTTCATCACCACGGAATTTGTTGTTTTGGATCATCGACAACAAACCCGTTTTCACTACAAAATTCTCCGCAAGGATAGCGGGAATCACAATAGCCTCTCCCTAACCCTCGGTGGGTGCTTGAAGTAACTCCATCATAGTTCGATTCGCCATGGTTGGTTCTTCTTCTATGATAGGTTCGTCAACCGGAGACTCCTCACTAGAAAGATTAGGAGTAGGTGTAGACACCTTTCGGTTTTTTCGTTTACGTGCACGTCTTGCTTGATTACGAGTAATCATAAACGTCACATACGACGTGGGGATGAGCAAAGAAGATTCTTTTTGGTGTTTTTAATTTTCCAATCTTTTGTGATTTTTGATTGTTTTTACTTTTTTTGGATTTTGTGATTGTATTAGGTAGACAAAAATCTACAAATCTCCTCCTTAATCAAATCTCTTGATTAAAGAAGCCTCAAGGTATGAAAACGATCACGTGAAGTGAACGCCTTCGATGACTTTAGAACGTTGGTGGAACACCAAAACGTTCAAGAGGGTTTAATCAAATGAAACTAAGAAAATATATATGATACTTAGATAATACTTTGGTTGGCAAACCCTCGATTAGCCCTTTTTATCTAAACACGCACAAGCAAGCGGGGAAACGAGGCGGCGCGAAGCACTTAAGAGCCTTTTTCCTTAGGGTATATTTTATAATACCCGCCTTATACCCACCTTATAGTTTGCGTTTTTCAAAATTAAGCTTCATGAAAGTATTTATCTATTTTGCCTTTTCTTTCTTGTTTGAGATTCGAATACAATGATTGAGTAATGACCTCCCAATCAAGGTTGTGTTTTCACACTTTTGAAGTACTTGTGAATTTATCGTTCTACGTATACAATATAGTAATAGTATTCACACAAAAGACGAATACCGATAATACGTACTAGTAGAGTGCTACTAATACAAATAGATATTATGGTTAGTATAAAAACAATAATTGTTCAAATCAAAACACAACACACCTCCCCGGAAGAGGCGCCAAAATGATGTAGTGATCTTACTACCCTTTAGGAAAAGAGCGTAATTAGGGCAAGTATTAAGTGTCGGTTTAGGAAAACCAAGCAGCAATGACCCTATAATGGGGATCGTTCTCAAGGAGGCTAGCGTGTTGTGTAAGAAATGATTAATGATGTGATTACGATTTATGAGAAAAGGAAAATAGAAAGGAGATTAGGAGAGAATGACGGTTACGATTATGAATTAAACTAAGACGATAAGTCGTGCACGTAAAACCGTAAAAAGTCACCAAATTTAAAAATTACCCTAAAAATTCCTAGAAAATTGAAACAAATCCTAAAAAATATAATTAGAGTTTACAAAAAAAATCAAAAGTCACTAAAACCTTTTATTTAATTAAATAATAATTTTTTAATGCTAATTAAAGCCCAAAAAATCAATTTAATTAACAAAAAACCCAAAATGAAATTTTTAACTTGTAAACCTCTAAAATGACTTAACTAAATGTAAAACTATTTTTGAAAATTTTAAAATTAATTAAAACTGTTTAAAAACAATTTAAAACTATTAAAAATTAAAATAATTCTAAAAATTAATCTAATGACAATAAAATTAATCTAAAAATTGTAAAATTCCTAACTTAATGTATTTGAACTAAGAAAAATGAAAACTTGTAAAAATATAAATTTTAATTTTTAATAATAAAATAATAATAAAATATTAATAAAAATCCAAAATTTATAAAAAATTCTAAAAAGTTGAAAACTTGTTTATTTTAACCTAAATAAAATGGAAATACGCTTTAAATTACAAAATACCCCTATTGGGCCTTGTAATGGGCCAAAAGTCCAAACAGACCCTTAATGGGCTTTTTATGGCCCCATAAAAAAAATGTTGTCCAAATAAGCCCAAAACTTCCTATCTGACTTAAAATTTGATTTTAAGAACAAAACACTGAAAGCCCAAAAGCTAAAAATGTGTTTAAGCTAGCTTATTTCAAAGCAGCTTATTCTTAATGGCCTTTTTTGGCCCATTAAGCTATAAGCTGATGCCATAAGCTAAAATTTGACACACAAGCTTCTTTTGAGTTACCAAAGAGATCTATAAAAATAAAACTTGAATAAGCACAAGAAATAAGCCTGAAATAAGCCAAGACTCTCTTCACAAAACGACAAAATAGTCGTTTTTGAGTTCTAGACCACCTCAAGTGCTGATTCAAGTTTCAAAAGATTTTAAATGACTTAATTAAGCGAAATAATCAAAAAGTTTTCCGATAAGCACAAGCAATAAGCCAGAATAAGAAATTAAGCACTTATGTAAAAGTTAACTTGATTGGTTTTCTAGTAAAAAGTCAAAGTCAAATCCTAATAAGCTCCAGATCAAATTAATGGGTCAAATAAGGAAGATCTATCACAAAAATAAGTTGTTGCAAGTGTGGATAAGCCAAAATGGCTTATGAATAAGCTGTTTGATGTTTAACACTAGCATGGGCTAGGTTTGGAGGTTCAGCAGTGGGAAAAGTTTCCACTGCTTGACCAAATTAACGTTTTGTCTTATGTGACTTTTTTGTGGATCCAGGTTAAGCAAAGGCACCCAAGTGATAAGTTAATCACAAGGAGTCAATAACAACAACAAAAACACAAATTCAACCAGTCAATCAATACAGTTTAATCAAAAGATCACCAGATATGCATCAGACATGAACATTAAGCAGTTTTCACCAAATAAGCACTTTAAGCAAGAATAAGCCAGCCAAACTTCACCAAATGCATACACAAGCTATAGTTAATTCAAATGAACATAAATAAACAGGTTTCATGCATTGATTCAAAGTCTAGATCCAGATTCAAGCAGATGAAAGTTACTGATGAACACTAAACAAGCAGTTATGATACTTAGCTGATATACTTGACCACAAATCCAATTTCAAACACTCAAATCTTCTAAACAGGTTACACAAACTTTGATTTAACACTTTTTAGCCCTAAACATGCATACACTCTAGGTGTTTCCAAATTCTTAGGTCAAAATAAGTAAAATCAAGTAAGTTATAGCACGATCTTAGATTTGATGTTTTAAGTCTGAAAACTTGCAGATATTAGCATACAACCAAGTATTAAGCAGATACAAACTCAAATAAACAACAAACAATAACTCAATTCCAACTTATGCACTTAAACAGGTTAACCCAAACACCCCTTATCTTTTTCAATCCAAGATTTAAACAAGTATAAGTGTGATTTAGTGTTACCCAAGCCCAATCAAACATAATTACAAGTATATAATGTAGTATCAAGCAAGATTAAGCCACAAAAACAACAAGAACAATAGCAGAACACAAAATCACAAAATTTAAGTATTTTGACAGATTTTTAGGTTCAAGAACTCAAACCTCATGAATGTACATCCACACTCACGAATTTTTGAGCTGATGTGCCAAGCAAAACAAGGCACAAGCTTCCACAAACAAGCTTCTAAGATTCAACAAGGTTAGAACAAAAATATGAAAATCAGAAAAGTGACAAAGCTTGATTGATGCAACCTTTGTACCCACTCTTTGATTATCCCCAAACCACAAGCTTCACAACACCTTGATAACTCTTTATCAGGGTGCTATGATCAACTTGTAGCCCAAAAATTGCAAAGGTGTACCAAAGACTTAGCAAAATATCAAGATTTTGGAAAAATATGCAATTTCTTGCACAAACTTTAAAAACAGGTTTTAGGATTCAAGATTCATAAACATTAATCAATAACAAGCAGTAAATAAGATTGACACTTGGGTTTTCTTCACAAATTCAAACACTTCTCATTAAACATGAAGGAGGATTTACAGAAAAGTGAACAAAGGAAAAACCAAGAGAAAGCCTCAAGGTATGAGGTCCTATGCCTTATATAGGCTACAATGACTATCTAGAAAACATAAAAAACGTAAACCCTAAGCTGTGAAGTCCTAATATTGCCCTTTTGCAGATTTTGAAAATTCTTGAACATGTGAACTCTTTTGGCAGTTTGTTGATGTGTCAAAGGTGGAATTGTGATCAATGACTTATATGAAAGATTAGGATTGAAGATGAATGTGGATGGTTGGCTGGCTGTCACCTTTTGGCAGTTTCTTACCTTTGTAGCAAGGGAATCATGTGTGGGGCTTTTGGTTGATGAGGTGTCATGTTTAGGAGTTGGGTTAGGGTTAAGAGACCCTTAATCATAATTCTGGAAAGTAATAGGGTTTAATTACATGTAATTAGGAAAACCCAATTGTGTTCTTGAGTGAATAGTGGGTGAGTTTGATCCGGATTAGTGTTTAAACTTGTGTTAGGCGCCCATTTTAACTTAATAAATTAAGTAGTTAAAACCGGTATTGAGTGGGATTTGAGGTGGCAGTTTGGAGAGTTCCCATTGGTGGAGAGAGTGAGTAAGGCACGTGTCACCCCCTTACTGGCCTAGGTATCTTTGCTGTCTGCCAAGTTTAGCCCCTTAATTTTCAAACTCCTTTCACTTTATGATAAATGGCATAAAAACTGAATTCCTTTGTTAATCAAGTTTCCATTTTCACATTTTTGCCCTAAATACTTTTCCAAAGTATTTTCAGGGGTATTTCTTGCCAATTCATGATTCTTGAAGGGTTGTTTTGGCACTTTCTTCAAAGATTATGGTCTTGACTTGTATGATTGACTTCTTGGAGGACTAATATTGACAAGTTTTGATTTATGAGGGACCATTCTTGCCAATTCTTCAAAGTGGAGGGCCCTTTTTGTAAATTTTACAAACTTTAAGGACCAATCTTGTAATTATGAATAAACAAGGGTTTAAAGTGTCAATTCTTCAATATTGGAGGACCCTTCTTGTACAATCTTCAAATCTTCAAGGGTTATTCTTGGAAAATCAACACTAGGGCTTGGTTCATTGTGCGGCTTCGTCTCCCGTGTTCGTTTTTTCTTGTTCTTTGTGATCTTTTGTCATTTTCTCAATATCCGTACCTAAAATACACAAGTAACAAATACAAGAATATATTTGGTATTTTTCATGATATTTTATGCATTTAAAGCCCATTTTGAACGACGAGACTATGTATAAAAGTAGTCTCATCAACCTGAATGATGGAGAACATCATATGATAGAATCACATGGTTCTTGTTCACGAATGTTGGTCGCCTCGTCACGTCTAAAGTTATCTCTTGACACAATGTGTACGATTGATATCGTTGTCTTGACACCAGTTAGTGACCTTGGCACTTTCGGCATCAAAGGTTATGAATGCTGGACAATTGCTCCCCCTCAATTGTTGACCCGTGTTCTATTAAAAGAGCTGTAGTCGCTGTTTAAGTAGTCGCATCATCGAGTATGTAGATATCAATTGTAAATTGCTGTGAGTTGTGGAGATGATAACTTCATAAAAACAAGATTTCTCTTGTTTCAACAAATAAATGCACTGACACGTACATATATTCGTGATAGATTGTGTTATTACATAAACACAATCCCTTACATGGTTATAAAGTAAACCATGCCCGATAAAATTAATTCCCATTGTTGAGTCAAAGCTTTTCGGTGAAATGCTTGACTTGAATATGAAAAACGGGTTACTATCTGAAATAATAGCAAGCCATTTTGAGCATGTTTTAAAACATTTGAACTTCTGCTCGAACTTTATTTACAACCCCGTGTCATTATTGAATTACATTTCTAGTATTGTAAATATTATCGATTCCAGAAGACATGCTCTTTTTATCAAAACATTTTTGAACACACAATTTCGAAAGATTTAGAAAAACCTTTTGAGAAATTCTCGAAAAATTATGTTCAATGTTTTGAAAACCAGTTACATGAGCTTAAGATGTTGAATATCTTACAAAACGAGCTTAAGTCCGAGAAGTTGTAAACTTCCCGTTGTTAAGGATAAGTTTATCATCAGCGATAAACTTTCCTTTTAACTGAAGAACGAGTCCTAAGTTGACATTTACTTAGAAGTCGTTTTCATGAGCTTGAAAAACTTTGAATGTTTTAACGTAAAGCTCATGACCGAGAAAGATGAATTTCTCGTTATGAGGAAAAGTTCTCTTATTTAAAAGATACACTTTCCTTTCTGAGCTTAAAACTTGGAATGTTTTAATACAAGCTCATGACCGAGAAAAATTAATTTCCCGTTGCGAGGATAAGTTATCATTAAAGATAAGCTTTCCTGAAATGAAGTCCGAGTTACAGTCTGATATTTAACTATAAGTCATTTGCATGAGCTTAAAAACTTCGAATGTTTTTAATATTAGCTCATGCCCGAGAAAAAATAATTAATTTCTCGTTGTAAGGATAAGTTTATCATCGGCGATAAACTTTCCTTTCTTTGAAGTCCGGGGCATAATCTGAAATATAATTATACGCCATTTACACGAGCTTAAAAACCTTTGACTAGTGTTTATGTAAGCTCGTGTCCGAGAAAATTTAATTTCTCATCAATGAGGATAAGTTTATCATCGGCGATAAACTTTCCTTTCTTTGAAGCTCGGGTTACAATCTGTCATGTGACTGTAAACCGTTGTGCATGAGCTTAAAAACTTTGAATATTTTTAGTCATAAGCTCATGCCCGAGAAAAATTAATTTCTCGTTGTGAGGGTAAGTTATCGTTGACAAGATAAACTTTCCTTTATTTGAAGTCCGGGTCATTGTCAGACATTTAACAATGAACCATGTACACGAGCTTAAAACCTTGGAATAGTTTTAATTTTAGCTCGTGTCCAAGAAAATTTAATTTCTCGTTTTTGAAGATCGGGTCATCGTTGAAATTTAACGATGATCCTTATACGCGATCTTAAAAACGTTGAATAGTTTTAATGTAAGCTCGTGTCCGAGAAAATTTAATTTCTCGTTTTGAGGGTAAGTTATCGCTGATGAGATAAACTTCCCTTTCTATGTAGTTTGGGTCACAGACTGTGATTTGACTATGAGCCATATACACGAACTTAAAACCTTTTGAATAGTTTTAATAATAGCTCGTGTCCGAGAAAATTTAATTTCTCGTTTTGAGGGTAAGTTATCGTTGACGAGATAAACTTCCGTTTCTTTGAAGTTCGGGTCATAGACTGTGATTTGATTGTGAGCCATATACACGAGCTTAAAACCGTTGGAATAGTTTTAATTTTAGCTCGTGTCCGAGAAAAATTAATTTCTCGTTTGTGAGGATATGTTTATCATCGGTGATAAACTTTCCTTTCTTTGATGAACGGGTCACAGACTATGATTTGTCTATGAGCCAAATACACGAGCTTAAAACCGTTGGAATAGTTTTAATTTTATCTCGTGTTCGAGAAAAATTAATTTCTCGTTTGTGAGGATAAGTTTATCATCGGCGATAAACTTTCCTTTCTTTGATGAACGGGTCACAGACTGTGATTTGTCTATAAGCCTTTGTGCACGAACTTAACTGCAAATCCCATGAGACACTTGTTTCTCTGATATCAGCTTCTTCAGTAACCAAACTCTGAGAGTATCCTTAGTTGAATGTTGTACAAAGATCGGACCAATTTGTTTTTGTTGATCATTAACTTTGGTACCTGCATTCTCAGTTGAAGTTTGTATGCTTTTATTTGGGTTAGCGATATCTATCTTAGAACCCTGCGGGGATTCACAGTTTTCTTTTCTTGTGCCAGAGGTGACCTGAGGAGATGATTCACTTATCTTAGCAGGCAAACGTTTCCTTTTATAGAAAATCTTAAGTTCAGGCTTAAGTGATGTATCATCCTTTTCAATTTCCTCCCTAGTAGTCTTAGTAGCATCAGAGGCTATCCTAGTTAAAGGGCACTCGTTTCCTACAAGAGTGAAAGTTCTACAAGTGGGGCGCCAAATTTTACCAATAGGTTTGATTTTATCTAGCCACTGGGATTTAATTCTAGCATGGGAGTTCACCTCATGGAGGAATTTCTTGACACAAGAGTCATGATTTGCTTTAAAGATACATTTCCTACATGTTTTACAAGTAGCATATTTAATGTACGAGTAGGATCTAGAATTCATAGATGATTGATTGATGCTCCTAGGATAAGACATGCTACGGTTAGAAGTGTTGGATAATCTAGATGGCCTCTGACTAGGTTTGAAATTCCTGTCTCTTACTTGTGTCTTTTGAATAGCTTCCCTTAGACCAAATTTGTGATGAACGTCATTTGAACTAGTTCGAGACGTGTTCTTTGGACTATGTATAGGGAGGCTAGATGCAATCATGTGATTAGGTCTCGCAAAAGCTGTTTTAGTCACATTGGACCTAGTTGGTGGAGTGACTGGTCTAGAAAGATGAACCATATCAACTTGGGAGGCAAACCGCGGTCTCGAGGATTTTGGTTGCTCAGATCTAAATGCAGTCGGTTGTCTAACAGACTGAATTTGAGGCGGTTTCCCCAAGATTGATGGTTTTTCAAGCTTAGTGTCCACACTAGTTCCTTTAGTTTTCCTCAACTCGTTTTTTAGAGAAACTATTGCAAAAACCTTTTCCTGAACATGAGCCTTTTAAGTCTCATTTTCTTTGAGCAGTTCATCTTGGGATGCCAACTTAGATTCTAGCAACTTAATTTTTTCAAAATATTATCCTTTTCAGCTTTAGAATCTAGAATTTTTTGATCCAATTTTTGTTCAAGAACAACGTTTGACTTTTCAAGTTTTTCAAAATATGTTTCAAACTTGTCAGTTCTCTTAGAAAATTTTAGTTTGGCATCCTCAAGATCTTTTGATTGCTGAGCTACGATCATTTCGAGCTCTTTAACCTTGGAATCAGAAGTAGTTAATAAAGCAGTCATAAGGCATTTATCATGATGTACTATAACATTCTGAACAATCTATCCCCCATTATGACGCAAATTGGATGAATCTGAAGTTGTAAAACTATCACCCTTTCCCATCCCATGTTTGTCATGATTAGGTTCGAAATGCTCAACTTGCAGTAGTTCATCGGCCTAGACATCATATACAACATTAAATTGTACCATATGTGTAGGATATTCGTCATAAACGGGTATGATGTCATCATAAGAGATGTCTGTAACATTCCCTGACGTGTTGTTGATGTCATGCTTAACTGTTGATTCCATGTCTTTGCAATCTTTAGCAGCATCTAATGCGTCAATCTTATGACCATTTTCCTCTTGCGTCATAGATTCTTGCATTCCATTATCATATGATTGCTGAAGTCGAGATCTTTCATAAATTGAAGACGAGACCGATGTCATGAGTTTTGTAAAATCCATGATTTTACCATGATTTAATGTAATGAAGTTTCACCCATTAATCCTAGAACACATACTCATGTGTTATGTTTCTATAAGTTGTGTGTGAACTTGTCCATTATGTACTTATACTTTTACATTCATATTTGTTGTAAATAAGTTACATATCTTAAACCATGTACTTTAGAACTAGAGGAAACAAGTAATAAAATGTATAATCAATATTTGAAGTACACAACACTTAACTAAAAGTTGGAAAACATGCTACACACTATATGTAGCCGTGTATGTATGTATGTATGTATACCACATACATGTTTAAACCTACTTGGACTAGCCCAAGACCATATACTCCTTGTGTGCTAGCCTAATATAAGCCCAAACCAAAGCCCATTTCCCTTTGGTTAGCTATACACGACACAAATCCATATGTGGAAGGAGAAGAGATGCTGTAGAAACACAAGAGCCTACACTTGGCACAAGTGTTCTTACCAAGGCAATCATGCCTTTTGCCTTGGCATTCTCTTTTCCCCCTTTTAGCCAAAAAACATACACATACATTTAATTCTCTCATGCAACTTAAATCTCATTCTCTCCTCACCTATCTCTCTCTCAAATCATTAGGCATTAAGCCACAAGCATCCAAAGTTGTTCATTAAATCTAATTGATCCTTGTCCCATCTTAACTACTAATCATTTAGTAGCATCATTGTAACACCCCATTTTGATAAATGGAATGTCACGCGTGATTATGGCGTGTCATCAAAGCATGCAAGGTGATATGTAGTAAAACATACATGACCATAGGGAAAACCGGAATCAAGCATCGGTTCCCAAACATAAGCCCAAAACATAAATAAAGGAAATGAACTGAATAAAGACTAAACAAGCATAACTATATGAAGGCAAAAAGGAAAAGAAGTCTCTGGCAGCTTCCATCCTATGTGCGTCCTCCAAATGCTCGAGTCTTGGGTACCTGCCGTTTTGGGACATGGAAAGGAAAGTAACGGCTGAGCAAGACGCTCAGTGCACGGATGTACAATAAAGCATGAAATAGGATAAGCATGTAACATATAACAGCGGAAGACTAAGTTCTGAGTAACTGGTTAAGTATCAAGAAAAATGGTTTTATAGTTTGAAAAGCCTTATGTTTAACTTGTGAAAACTGTTTTAACATATAAATACCATAGCCCATATAGGTCATGAAAAGGTCACGTGCATGAATACTTGGAGGGGTGACCTCATCATGCTGATTAGAGGGGATGCCTCTAATCAATATACTGATTTGGGTAGGAGGGATCAGCTCCTTGTGAAGGGTGCAAGGCACACACCACATTCACCATGATAAACTGAATAAAACATGTAACTAGGATGCACCCATACGCCCCACATGATATAATAATATGGCCAAAACTGAAAGGGACGCCACGAGCAATCACTCCGCCGTGGGGAAGTCATAACATCGGTGCCTCCAATGCTATGGTTATGGTACCTCCATAACTAGGTGAAACTGGTCATGCTTGTATATGGCTATAGTTTTTGCTAAATTAACATAAGCAGTTCAAAACAATAAAACAAATGCTGGGGAAAACAGTTGGCTGCATACGGGGAAATCCTAATAAGGAAAGAATGTCCATACTGAAAGGACGGGAATCCGTACCTCAAGTCCAGTGAATGAACGGAAGAAAGACTCCTACTTCTGGATCACTAACGCTACATGAATACACACGTGTATAAGTATCGATTCACTGATTACGTACTGGGTTTTGTGTCTCATTTTAGCTGATTTGGTATGTTTTAGGTCATGGTTCACTGTTTAAAGCCTTAAACTGTGTTTATCTGGTATTCTGATTAATCTGATTAAGTATTACTGGTGTTTCATGTATTATTATACTTACTGTGTAATAAGAAGTAACTTTCCAAAAATAGCAGGTTTCCAAAAATAGAAAGTTTCCAAAAATAGAAAGTTTCCAAAAATAGAAAGTTTCCAAAAATAGAAAGTTACCAAAAATAGAAAGTTTCCAAAAATAGAAAGTTTCCAAAAATAGAAAGTTTCCAAAAATAGAAAGTTTCCAAAAATAGAAAGTTTCCAGAAATAGAATTTACTGCTTAAAATAGATTAGTTTCTAAAAATAGAAAGTTTCCAAAAATAGATCAGCTGCCTTAATTAAATAAGTTTCCATATATAGATGGTTTCCATAATTAGATTAGCTGCCTGAAATAGATAGATTTCCATATATAGAAGGTTTCCATAATTAGGTTAGTTGCCTTATTTAATTAAGTTTCTATAAATAGAAGTTTCCATAATTAGAATTAAGCTGGTTACATAAGCTAACATATAAGTCTAAGTGTTTATAAGCTGATTTCTTAAGTCATATGATATAGTGTATAGTTTAATTATTATCTCATGTATTTCAATTAAACTATAGGTTAAGCATTTTAATTAAGGTATAACATGTTTTAATTAAAATGAAATGAAAATACTTAGGTTAAAATGTGTATTATTATTATTAATAATATAACCTAAGTCATGACTAAATTAATTAATTATAGGCATGTTTTTAATAATTAATTAATTATAACTTATAACATAAAATACTTAGGTTAAATTAATGTCATGTTAAACTAATAATTAAAATAACCTAAGTCATGATTTAATTAATATTTCATGTTATTAATTAATTATATCCTAAGTTCATGATTCATAAAAATTAACATGTAACATAGATCATGATTTAACCAACGAACCATGAATCGGGTATGAATTCGACACCGTACCCCGAGCCAAACCCGGGGCACGTGTGCCTCCTTGCTGCCGTGGGTCCCACATGAGCCAACCAAGACCAAAAATGGTCTTGGTGGTGGCGGCAATAGCAAACCAAACCCCCCCTCGGGTTTGTTTGCTAGGCGGCCAAAACTAACACCCCTTTTAAATCATTCTTTGATTTTATTTAATACCAAAACATGTTAGATCAATGATTAATTACCATGTTTTAATAAGAAAAATAATAACATGTTCATGAAAATAATCAAAGATTAAAAGAATTAAAAAGAATTAAAAAGAAGGGTTAGAAAGGTATACCACTACGTATCTTGAAAGAGGATGAACAAACACGGTTTCTAACTCTTGAATTTATGATCAAAATCAACAAACAACCACCTATGGTGGTGTTATAGGTGGCGGCACAAATGAAAGAAAAGGGGAGGAGGAAGAACAAAATTAGGTTTTTGGTTAATTCTTTTGAAAAGTGAAAAATGACTAGCTAATTTTCCCTTACCCCCCTTGTTTAGTAAAAATGATGGGCTAGGCCCATTTCTCTTCCTTAATTCGTGGATATGGGGCCCACAAGGGGTAGCCCAAATGTTTTCTCGTGTCCCGATGTTTCGTGTTCGTTCGTGGTTAAACGTGTTCGTGTCTGAAGCGTTTCTGTTTATTTTATCATGAAGTTTACCGTAATCTTAACGCTCATAATTATATTATATGTATTTACGTAATTATTCTAGTTCGTATTTTAAATGGTGATCTTGATTTAATTACGTTCACGTGACATATTTATTAATTGTTTATCATGAGTTCGTACGTAATCGATACTTGTCATGTCATACACGTATGCACTTGCTTGATTATTAGCACATGAATGTGATCAATACTACATGAGGTAAGTTTTAATCTAGAACGTACGATCTTAAGGGCACTATTAATGGTAAAAGCATGCGGGTTTTACAATTCTTCCCCCCTAAAAAGAATAATTCGTCCCCGAATTATAGATAAAGTAACTGAAAGCGAAACATACCCGAATCAAACTGGAAAGGTATGCAAAATAACGGAAATGAAGGTGACATGGTAGAAGGGAACGTGGAACATGACATGTCTTGAAAAGACATGGAACGTGACGTGACTGAAAGGACATATCTAATCGATAAGAGAAAAATGGATAAGAAGTCCGGATGAACTTGTCCGTTTCCAAGTGGCCTCCCTCTTGGAACGGTTCCTTCAGAAGATCCTGACACTAATGATAAATCTTGGTCCTCCTGACCTTGACTTGGAATACGAAGAAATTCTTGGTTATCAACGGAAGGTAGATCCCCTACATTCGATCGAGGAAAATAAGAGTTAACGTGCAAGGGTAGCTGAAACGTTACGATGCAAGACCATCTGACTTAACTGACAATTAGAAACGATGCGCGAGACATAAAGAAACGTAGTACGTGAACAATTTTGAACGTGATACGTGAAAAATTTTGAACGTGCTACGTGGAGATATGGCGAGTGTAGTATGAGGAAACATATCGTGATCCATGATACGTGTAACCTAATTTGATCATGATATGAGGAACGTGGAATGAACATGACATGTGAGACATATCGTGATCATATAATATAATGGCGGTGACGCCCAAACGCTACAAGGTGAGACGTGGAATATGGCGTGAAACGTCTATCTGATGATGGAGAGTTATACTAAACTTGGGTCTGGTCTCACAAGTTCTTGCAAACTTCCCAGAACAAGAAAAGAAATGAACGTAGAATCGTAAGCCAAAATACGATCATGAACGTGAATAGTGTCATGAACGTGAGCGCGAAAGCAAGTCGTGGAATTAGAATGAAGACGTGAAGTAATTTAGGAGTACAATTGGGAATCTTTGTCTGACTCGATAGCTGCGGGATTACCAAGTGGTCGGATGAGCCTTGGCTGGAACATGTTCGTTCAATCTGTTGGTTCTGAAATCCGTACGGATGTAAGGATTCTGCAGACTTGATCAAACTGTTGGCAATAACCCAGATAGCATCATGCCTCTTCTGAGTTTGCTGAAATCTGGTACTAAAATCCATGGAGATCTTGTCCCTTTTCGATTCACAATCTCATATGATGAAAACATCCCAGTTTGTTGGTGTCCTATCTTAACCTGTTGGTATAACAGGTACCTAGATATGAACGTAACTGTATCTTGCTTCGTAGAAACTTGATACATGGAAGGTTGCGAAACTCTGAGTCTTTGAATTAGACTTCTCCTAGCGTAGGATTTCCTAGAACACCTAATGTAGTGTAGGGTTCTCTCCTTTACGCATAAGCTGAGTCATGGTAAGATTAACCATAGAAACCCATGTGATTCAGCGTGTCACTGTTATGAAACAGAATTGATATTGGAAAATTTTCTAGGGTAAAATTTCTCTTGGCATAAAATTTGTAACATAGTGCAGATATGGTCCTCCTGTTCTTCTCTGGGCTTACAAGAAATCAGGTTATCCTCAATGAAAACGCTGATAAAATTGTTTAGGAGTTCATGGAAACTCAATTTATTAAGTCCATAATGCGGTTGGAGCATGATGAGACTAATTCAAAATCATAAATTTAGCGTGACCGAGTCGTGTACGAATAGCAGTCATGGACATGTCCTGCTCTTTTACTCGTCACTGTTGGCAGCATGATTATGAGTTCGATCTTGGAAAAGTGATTAACACTATACGGTTGATTGGACATGTCGTCAATACGTGGAGGAGAATAACGGTCATGAATGGTGATTTGTTTAAGTCAACGGTAGTCGACACATAATCTCATGGTACCATCCTTCTCCTAGTAGGTTCTGCTAGAATGTATAGGAAGACTTTGGAATAATCAACTGGCTGTGCGTAAAAGAGTTAAGTGGTTGTGTCTTACTGACAGCTAGAAAATTTTAGCGACCATGGCTAACAATGCACATGCTTGTAAGCGTAGAAAATTTGCACAGATATTCCGATGGAAAATCAAGCTGAAGTATTCAGGAGCCTGAACATTACTGTACATAATTATGAATCGTAGCATGGTGTGCTGTTCATAGTCCATAATTAAGATAAAAAAAAAATTCATCTCGTGTCTGTCCGAGGAAAATGCGTTAGCACCTTGGATCTCATCATTAAGATGACGGAAAATCTTCGTATACGTGGGAATACGCACGGCGTCCTTCATGGTCAGGAATATATGAACTATGGTGAAAGAAATGAAAGTGACATCGGCAACATGACAGTTCTTACTGATGCGCTGATAATGGTATTGAAATTCTTGTGGCCTGATTTATACATGGCACAACAAATAGATGTACCCTTGGAGGGTACCCTGAATTTCTTAGAAATGTTCCATAATTAGACGTGAGTCATGTGTCTTGACTCGTGTCTTGAGAAATGTAAGCGTGACATATGTCTTGACTGGTATCTTGACATGTGTCCTCAGAAAGTATACGTGAGACATGTGTCTTGACTGATGTCCTGACATGTGTCTCGAGATGTGAAACAAATATAACCACAATATTAGGTTAATATGCCAGAATTGGCGGATCGGTTGGACTACTGATCATTTGTATGTCTGATCACGTCCGTGGCCGGAGCCTCGGTTGCGATTTCTAGGATATTTTCTGTCATGGTAGTGGTTACTATAGTCCTGTCTGTCAGTTCCATGACGGCCATTCTCATGACCGTGATTCATGTAACTATTTAGCTGAATGGCCGGCTGGTACTGGTTTGCACTCATATGGCTGAAATGACAGCCGAACGACGTGTGACATGTAACTATGAATTTGGGACAATGATTGATGGGAATTGTCTAATGGTGAAGCATCTTCTCGTCCAATTGCTTTGCTCCGACGCCTTTGTCTTCGTCTTTTAGGATCTCCAGGTTGTGAACAGCATCAGCATCAGCATCTCGTAGCGTCTCCCAACATCAGCAGCATCAACCTTCAGTAACATCTCCAAGCTATGAGTGGCATCGACAATTTTGTAGAGTATCAGCAAGTGAACATACGCCTGAGATGATTTAGAATCGACTAGCGAATACTCGTGAAGTATTGCAAGTGGAATACACATGGATTAAGGTACATGTAATACACATGAAACACGGTACGTGGAGTACACATGGAATGCACATGAAATGATCGGTATGGGCTCGATCATTTGTCATGATTTAAGGAAAGTAAACCGGTTAAACGGTTAGGAAAACCATCATGATAACCTGGCAGTATTAGCATAGACATCATTCTGGTCGCATAGAGAAACACTAAAGTGTGGTTACACAGAATTCAACGATGATTTGCCTGACAGCATGATCAATGGAAACCAACCATGACTATCGTGAAAGCATGATTCAAGAAATCTAACAATGTCTTGCAGGACAACGTAAATAACAAAAGAGGCGTGAAACATAATCAACATGAAGACGAAATTATCATGAGGAAACATGAAACCATCTATTACGAAGAAGTGTATAACATAATCAGCATGAAACTGAAGTTAACCATGACAGTATGAAGGCATACTTGACATAAAAACATAATAACTTATGATGGGACATGAAATTTTTTTTTTCTTTTATGCCAATTTAAATCATGAGAAAAATTTTATGCAAGAAAAACAGTGCATGAATGCGTAATGTAGTTTATAAAACCTTTATATGTGCGAGGGAACGCCTATGGGTCGGTTCCAAAACAAAAGACATGGCGAGGGGACGCCTATGGGTCGGTCCCAAAGTTAAAAGTTTCGATAAAAACACATGCGACTAAATAGGGCCAGTCCTGTACCAACCATTACTTAGTCAAAATTCCTGTAACAGATGACATATGATATAAATGCATGAATGCATGAAACATAATAATTAAAAGTCATTGTCAAAACTTAACAGAAAAAAAATTTTATGTGAAAATTATGAACTACTGGGGTTCAGTTCACATAATCACAGTTCACTAGGAACATCATGCATAGACACTGACACATAACTAAATATGGATGACGGTTGTTCATTCCATATTGGTAAAACGATACTGGTGAAAACATCATGGTTAAAACAACAAGGTGCTGAAAACGTAATGGTTAAAACAAAGGTGCTGAAAAACGTCAATACGTGGAATAACAAGCGTTGACTTAGGAAGCTCCTGGTGACTACCCACTAGTCACAGGTCGAGCTTTAGAGCCTACAGGTCGAAGCCTTGGGCTCTGATACTATAATTGTAACACCCCATTTTGATAAATGGAATGTCACGCGTGATTATGGCGTGTCATCAAAGCATGCAAGGTGATATGTAGTAAAACATACATGACCATAGGGAAAACCGGAATCAAGCATCGGTTCCCAAACATAAGCCCAAAACATAAATAAAGGAAATGAACTGAATAAAGACTAAACAAGCATAACTATATGAAGGCAAAAAGGAAAAGAAGTCTCTGGCAGCTTCCATCCTATGTGCGTCCTCCAAATGCTCGAGTCTTGGGTACCTGCCGTTTTGGGACATGGAAAGGAAAGTAACGGCTGAGCAAGACGCTCAGTGCACGGATGTACAATAAAGCATGAAATAGGATAAGCATGTAACATATAACAGCGGAAGACTAAGTTCTGAGTAACTGGTTAAGTATCAAGAAAACTGGTTTTATAGTTTGAAAAGCCTTATGTTTAACTTGTGAAAACTGTTTTAACATATAAATACCATAGCCCATATAGGTCATGAAAAGGTCACGTGCATGAATACTTGGAGGGGTGACCTCATCATGCTGATTAGAGGGGATGCCTCTAATCAATATACTGATTTGGGTAGGAGGGATCAGCTCCTTGTGAAGGGTGCAAGGCACACACCACATTCACCATGATAAACTGAATAAAACATGTAACTAGGATGCACCCATACGCCCCACATGATATAATAATATGGCCAAAACTGAAAGGGATGCCACGAGCAATCACTCCGCCGTGGGGAAGTCATAACATCGGTGCCTCCAATGCTATGGTTATGGTACCTCCATAACTAGGTGAAACTGGTCATGCTTGTATATGGCTATAGTTTATGCTAAATTAACATAAGCAGTTCAAAACAATAAAACAAATGCTGGGGAAAACAGTTGGCTGCATACGGGGAAATCCTAATAAGGAAAGAATGTCCATACTGAAAGGACGGGAATCCGTACCTCAAGTCCAGTGAATGAACGGAAGAAAGACTCCTACTTCTGGATCACTAACGCTACATGAATACACACGTGTATAAGTATCGATTCACTGATTACGTACTGGGTTTTGTGTCTCATTTTAGCTGATTTGGTATGTTTTAGGTCATGGTTCACTGTTTAAAGCCTTAAACTGTGTTTATCTGGTATTCTGATTAATCTGATTAAGTATTACTGGTGTTTCATGTATTATTATACTTACTGTGTAATAATAAGTAACTTTCCAAAAATAGCAGGTTTCCAAAAATAGAAAGTTTCCAAAAATAGAAAGTTTCCAAAAATAGAAAGTTTCCAAAAATAGAAAGTTACCAAAAATAGAAAGTTTCCAAAAATAGAAAGTTTCCAAAAATAGAAAGTTTCCAAAAATAGAAAGTTTCCAAAAATAGAAAGTTTCCAGAAATAGAATTTACTGCTTAAAATAGATTAGTTTCTAAAAATAGAAAGTTTCCAAAAATAGATCAGCTGCCTTAATTAAATAAGTTTCCATATATAGATGGTTTCCATAATTAGATTAGCTGCCTGAAATAGATAGATTTCCATATATAGAAGGTTTCCATAATTAGGTTAGTTGCCTTATTTAATTAAGTTTCTATAAATAGAAGTTTCCATAATTAGAATTAAGCTGGTTACATAAGCTAACATATAAGTCTAAGTGTTTATAAGCTGATTTCTTAAGTCATATGATATAGTGTATAGTTTAATTATTATCTCATGTATTTCAATTAAACTATAGGTTAAGCATTTTAATTAAGGTATAACATGTTTTAATTAAAATGAAATGAAAATACTTAGGTTAAAATGTGTATTATTATTATTAATAATATAACCTAAGTCATGACTAAATTAATTAATTATAGGCATGTTTTTAATAATTAATTAATTATAACTTATAACATAAAATACTTAGGCTAAATTAATGTCATGTTAAACTAATAATTAAAATAACCTAAGTCATGATTTAATTAATATTTCATGTTATTAATTAATTATATCCTAAGTTCATGATTCATAAAAATTAACATGTAACATAGATCATGATTTAACCAACGAACCATGAATCGGGTATGAATTCGACACCGTACCCCGAGCCAAACCCGGGGCACGTGTGCCTCCTTGCTGCCGTGGGTCCCACATGAGCCAACCAAGACCAAAAATGGTCTTGGTGGTCGCGGCAATAGCAAACCAAACCCCCCCTCGGGTTTGTTTGCTAGGCGGCCAAAACTAACACCCCTTTAAAATCATTCTTTGATTTTATTTAATACCAGAACATGTTAGATCAATGATTAATTACCATGTTTTAATAAGAAAAATAATAACATGTTCATGAAAATAATCAAAGATTAAAAGAATTAAAAAGAATTAAAAAGAAGGGTTAGAAAGGTATACCACTACGTATCTTGAAAGAGGATGAACAAACACGGTTTCTAACTCTTGAATTTATGATCAAAATCAACAAACAACCACCTATGGTGGTGTTATAGGTGGCGGCACAAATGAAAGAAAAGGGGAGGAGGAAGAACAAAATTAGGTTTTTGGTTAATTCTTTTGAAAAGTGAAAAATGACTAGCTAATTTTCCCTTACCCCCCTTGTTTAGTAAAAATGATGGGCTAGGCCCATTTCTCTTCCTTAATTCGTGGATATGGGGCCCACAAGGGGTAGCCCAAATGTTTTCTCGTGTCCCGATGTTTCGTGTTCGTTCGTGGTTAAACGTGTTCGTGTCTGAAGCGTTTCTGTTTATTTTATCATGAAGTTTACCGTAATCTTAACGCTCGTAATTATATTATATGTATTTACGTAATTATTCTAGTTCGTATTTTAAATGGTGATCTTGATTTAATTACGTTCACGTGACATATTGTTTATCATGAGTTCGTACGTAATCGATACTTGTCATGTCATACACGTATGCACTTGCTTGATTATTAGCACATGAATGTGATCAATACTACATGAGGTAAGTTTTAATCTAGAACGTACGATCTTAAGGGCACTATTCATGGTAAAAGCATGCGGGTTTTACAATCATCATCTTTGGAATCATTCTATCAAGCCCTAGCCAAACCTTAAGGGTCACGGCTTGGTATTTATTTAGGGTTTCTCCATCATCTTGATTAGATCTCTAATCTCCTTGTTCATCTAGTTCTTCATTGGTAACTTTAAGCAAGAAAGGTATACTCCATATGCTTCTTTATGTTTACTTGCATGCATCATCATCCATCTATAAACACATATAAATAACTTGTTAAAATCAAGATTTGATAAGAACCATGACACTAAAGGTCACGGTATAATTTAATGGATACTTATGATTTGTGTAATAAGTTTTAAATGGTGGAATATGTATTATTACATGTTTAATGGACTTCTAAAAATGTCTAAAACATTTTATATATGTATATATGGCCGTGGGTTATTTATAGCCTTAAATGGGTTTTAGATGTACATGCATGCTTATATAAGGCCTAGATCTAAGGATAAGTGTTTAACTTAACATGATAAACATAAAACAAGCTTATAAATCTTACGGGAACATTGGGAGAAAACAATATAGCCGTGAGCTATATGTTGTTTTCTTGGAATTGTGGTAACCTTAGAAACATGCATGAAACCTAGATAATCATGTTGTATTTTTATAAATATTTACAAGATATAAAACTAGCTAAAATGTTCATCTTGGAAACACCAAGATTTAAAATTATAGTCGTGGGCTATATGTATGTATGTATGGACTTGTGACTTGATTTCTTGATTTTTATATAGCTAGATCTTATTTTGGGGACACTTATAAGTACATGCAACCTTAAAATAAGTTTTGACTCATTTTAATAAGCTATGATTAACTATAGTCGTGAATTATAAGCTCATATTAGGGCTTATGACTTGCATGAAACCTTGTATCACATCTATATCTCATTTGGTACATCACATAAAATAAACTATAAGTTTTATTCTTTTATTAAGATTTAAAACTAAATATGGACAAGCTAATAATAAGCTTATAAGAAAATCCTAGATTAATACTTACATAAAATGAAAATTAGTATTAATGGACTAATTAAGCCCATGCAACATTAGTCCAAGACTTAATGGACCCAATAAGCCCATTTAATACATCTTAGAGACATAATGGACTTAAGATTATACTTGAACCCATTTAATAAAATTAATGGACTTAAAATGTATTTAAGCCCAATAAATGTGTTGAAGGCCCATTTAACAACTTAGTAAACTTAAAAATGTATTTAGGCCCACTAGATGGCCCACTAGATATTTTAACCCATTTAATGAGCCCATAAAATGTTTTGAATGTTTAAATAAAAGTTTTATAATAAAATGTAACTTATAAAAACTTTTGGATTAAAATGATAATTTATGAAACTTAAGGACTAAAACCGTAACTTATGAAACTTGTTTCGATAAATTAGTAAACACAAGGACTGAAAATGTAATTATCCAAAAGTCTAGGGTTTAATAAATACCATCTGTGGCATATAAAACCCTAGGGACCATTTTGGGAAGTTTCTAAAAGTTGTTTTGTCATTTTATAACCCTAAGGACCATTTTTGTAATAATCCGAAACTTAAAGAAGCCCTAGGGGCTGTTTTGTCATTTTTGGGAAGTTATAAAACCTAGATATAACTAGGAGGACTAAATCTGCCATAAGCCAAAACTTTAACAAGCCCTAGGTACCAAATGTGTAAAAATCCGAAAGTTATACTTTGTTTAAAATATGGAGGGACTAGTTTTGCCATGTACCTAAACTTTAACAAGCCCTAACCTTAATTCTATTTTAAATTTAGTAAAACTTAATTAAAACCTATACCATAAGGATTATTGTATAAATTCTTAAACTTGTAATTAATAAATTATTTTACAAATGTTAAATAATTTATGGGAACTATTAAGTTAAATAAGATATATTATTTTATTTTTCAAAAATAAAATATTTATATTTTTGCTTTATGAAATAAATTGTATAAACAATATGGATATGTATTACTAATACATGAACTCATATACTTTTAGGAAATAAAATCATATGAACGTCAAATAAATTGAATACTAATATTTTAAGTAGAACATTTTATGTTTACTTAATTATGAAACTTAATAGTAAGTTTAAGTGAATGATTATAATACATGAACTACGAACATAAACTAATATTTTAAATGGAACATTTTTGTGTTTACTTAAATATGAAATTTAATAGTAAGTTTAAATATATATTAATAATACATGAACTGCGAATATAAACTAATATTTTAAGTACGACATTTTATGTCTACTTAATTGTAAGTTGAATGGTTATTATTAATACATGTATTACGAATGCAACCTGATATTAAAAGTTAAACATTTTATGTTTACTTAGAAATGAAACTTATACAGATAAGTTTAAATGGATATTCTTAATACTTGTACTACGGTTATTTAAATAAATGCCGTAGCATAAATGAACTAACTAAAAACCAGTATATTCACCAACTTTATGTTGACCCTCTAAGCATGTTTATCTCAGGGAAATGAAGTTAGTACGTGGTGTGTGCATGGACTCAAGCATCTGTGTAATCTGCATTGTAGGAATTGTCAAGGGTTCCATTTGGGGAAAATGAACAATCTACTTACGTCATGTTAAAGACAATTTTTATTAATTTGTTTAATAATCATGTAATCTGATTTGAATAACTCCTTATCTTATGCTCTATGAACTATGTGCTATCGATCCACCCTTGTGACATCTCCGTTGATATTTCCACATATTTTAACCCTACCCGAGGTGTCACAGAGAATGGTATCAGAGCATTAGTTAAAGAGAACCAGATAAATTTTTAAATAAAATAAAAATAAAGTGATTTTCTTTTATTTAAAACTGGACTATAACTTTATAAAATCTTTTAGGATTTTTTTGGGACCATATTAGTTAAGCATATAGATCGTAGGGCATTATGTGCTATGTGCACTAAGAGTATACTTGTAACACCCCATTTCGGAAATGGAATCTTACGCATAATCATGGCGTGTCATCAAAGCATACAAGGATAAATGTCTAAGCATTATTTGACCATAAAAGGGAAATACCGGAATCAAACATCGGTAACCCCAAAGTAGAGCCCATCACACACAAACATAAATACTGTAAAAGGAAAGGACGAACAATGTCCATTGCAAGCTGTATTAAAGTAAAGGAAATGTATAAAGTAAAGAAAGACAGTAAAGCTTCTAGTCCATATGCACGTACGTTTGAGATCTACGAGCGTCCCTGAGTACCTGCCGTTTTGGGGACATGAAAAGGAAAACGGCTGAGCAAGACGCTCAGTGCACGGATGTACAATATAGCATGAAATAGGATAAGCATGTAACATATAACAGCGGAAGACTAAGTCCTGAGTAGACTGGTTAAGTATTGCGAAAACTGGTTTTATAGTTTGAAAAGCCTTATGTTTATCTTATGAAAACTGTTTTAACATATATATACCATAGCCCATATAGATCATGAAAAGGTCACGTGCATGAATACTTAGAGGGGTGACCTCATCATGCTGATTAGAGGGGATGCCTCTAATTAATATACTGGTCTGGGTAGGAGGGATCAACTCCTTGTGAAGGATGCAAGGCACACACCACATTCACCATGAAATACTGAATAAAACATGTAACTAGGATGCACCCATACGCCCCACATGATATAATAATATGGCCAAAACTGAAAGGGACGCCACGAGCAATCACTCCGCCGTGGGGAAGTCATAACATTGGTGCCTCCAATGTTATGGTTATGGTACCTCCATAACTAGGTGAAACTGGTCATGCTTGTATATGGTTATAGATTATGCTAATTAAACATAAGCAGTTCAAAACAATAAAACAAATACTGGGGAAAACAGTTGGCTGCATACGGGGAAATCCTAATAAGGAAAGAATGTCCATACTGAAAGGACGGGAATCCGTACCTCAAGTCCAGTGAATGAACGGAAGAAAGACTCCTACTTCTGGATCACTAACGCTACATGAATACACACGTGTATAAGTATCGAATCACTGATTACGTACTGGGTTTTATGTCTCATCTTAGCTTACTTTGTATGTTTTAGGTCATGGTTTACTGTTTAAAGCCCTATATGTGTTTACCTTGTACTCTGATTAATCTGATAAAGTATTACTGGTAATTCATGTATTATTATACTTACTGTGTAATAATAAGTAACTTTCCAAAACTAGCAGGTTTCCAAAAATAGAAAGTTTCCAAAAATAGAAAGTTTCCAAAAATAGAAAGTTTCCAAAAATAGAAAGTTACCAAAAATAGAAAGTTCCCAAAAATAGAAAGTTTCCAAAAATAGAAAGTTTCCAAAAATAGAATTCACTGCTTAAAATAGATCAGTTTCTAAAAATAGAAAGTTTCCAAAAATAGATCAGCTGCCTTAATTAAATAAGTTTCCATATATAGAAGGTTTCCATGATAAGATTAGTTGCCTTATTTAATTAAGTTTCTATAAATAGAAGTTTCCATAATTAGAATTAAGCTGGTTACATAAGCTAAAATATAAGTCTAAGTGTTTATAAACTTATTTCTTAAGTCATATGATATAGTGTATAGTTTAATTATTATTTCATGCATTTTAATTAAACTATAGGTTAAGCCTTCTAATTAAAGTATAACATGTTTTAATTAAAATGGAATAAATTACTTAGGTTAAAATGTATATTAATATGTATTAATAATATAACCTAAGTCATGTCTAAATTAATTAATTATAAGCATGTTTCAAATAATTAATTAATTATAACTTATAACATAAAAATACTTAGGTTAAATTAATATCATGCTAAATTAATAATTAAGAAATAACCTAAGTCATGGTTTAATTAATATCTCATGTTATTAATTAATTTATATCCTAAGTTCATAACTCATAATATTAACATGTAGCATAAATCATGATTTAACCAACGAACCATGAATCGGGCATGAACTCGACATCGTACCCCGAGCCAACTCGGGGTACTCGTGTCCCCTTGCTGCCGTGGGTCCCACATGCACCAACCAAGACCAAAATGGTCTTGGTGGTGGCGGCTAAAAGCAAACTGAACCCCCCTCGGGTTGGTTATGCTAGGCGGCCAAAAACAAACACCCTCATATAACAACCATTGATTTTAATTAACCCCAAAACATGTTAGATCTATGTTTAATTATCATGTTTTAATAAGAATAACAATAACATGTTCATTAAAATAATCAAAGATTTAAAAAGAATTAAAAAAAAGGTTTAGAATGATATACCAATACGTAGCTTAGAAGAGGATGAACAAACACGGTTTATAGCAATGGTTTTCAAGATCAAAATCAACCAATCAACCACCTATGGTGGTCTTAGGGTGGCGGCACAAAGAGGACAAAAGGAAGGAGAGAAAACCTTTTTAGGTTAAATGTTTATTTTTCTTGAAATGTAAAATGAAATGAAAAGTTACCATAACCCCCCTTTTTCTTGTAAAAGTCCATGGGCTTAGCCCACCTTGTTATGTGTGCCATGTGTATGGGGCCCCACATGGGGTACCCGTACCTTTTCTCGTGTCCCGATGTTTCGTGTTCGTTCGTGGTTAAACGTGTTCGTGTTTAAAGTGTTTCTGTTTATTTTATCATGTAGTTTATCGTATTATTTACACTCGTAATTAAGTACTTACGTAATTATTTTAGTTCGTGTTTTAAAATGGTGATCATGATTTAATTATGTTCACGTGAAATATCTATTAACTGTTTATCATGAGTTTGTACGTAATCGATACTTATTATGTCATACACGTATGCACTTGCTTGATTATTAGCACATGAATGTGATCAATACTAAATAGGGTAAGTTTTAATCTAGGACGTACGATCTTAAGGGCACTATTCATGGTAAAAGCATGCGGGTTTTACAATTCTTCCCCCCTAAAAAGAATAATTCGTCCCCGAATTGTAGATAAAGTAAATTGGAAAGAAGTAACATACCCAAACTCAAAATATGAAGTGAGGGTAAGTGATGAGATGGCATTTATACATGATCTCATCGTTCTTTTCGGGCTTTAAATGCACAAAAATGTCATAAAATACCATATATATGCTTGTGTTTGTTTACTTGTGTATTTTAGGTATGGATATCGTGAAAAAGACAAAAGATCACAAGATACAAGGAAAAACGGACACGAGAAACGAAGCCGTACAAAGAACCGGGCCCTAATCATGGAATTTTCATCAAATACCCTTGAAGACTTGAAGACAAGCAAGATTGATCATCATTTATTGAAGAAATGACAACTTAAAACCCTTGTATATTAATAAGTACAAGTTTGGTCCCTTAAGTTTGTCAAAATTACAAAAAGGTCCTTCAACTTTGAAGAAATGGCAAGTTTAGTCCCTCAACAATTTCAAATTGCCAACTATGGTCCCTCATGAAGTTTAAGAGACATTGAAGACCTTTGAAGATCAATATTGTCCAAGTTCAGCCCTTGAAATATTCAAAAATGTCAAAAAGTACCCTTGATAAGCCTTTGTGGAAAGTTTGTGCCAAAAGTGTCAAATGATGGAAGATATTAACAAAGGGGTGCAAGTTTTAGGCTGGAAATCTTTAAAGGCCAAAAAAACCAAAAACCAAGGACCAAAAGTGACAAAGCTGAAACATTTAAATAAAAATGCGCCTAACACCCAACAAACCCCCAATTTCGGATCAAATAGAGCACTATTCACCTTCTTACCACCCCAGATTTTACCCTCACATTTACTTGGGTAAAACTCAATTAAACCTTCACACACTCAATTCACACACTCACAAACCTTTCCCACTCCTAAAAACCTGCATCCCACTCATGTGCACCAAACCCCCAATTCCCCAATCCACCAATCACATCATTCCTTAGCCTCCAAGACTAGTGACATGGCAAAATGGACGTCCAAGATGCTATGCTTGCTCACAAAGCAAAATTTAAAGGCCAAGATCAAATGGACAGCTCATATGCACTCAAAATCATTCAAGGGCACATTTGGGATTTTCTATGTATTAGGGTTTTATGTTTTTATGCTTCTAGGATGTTCTATAGGCTCTATAAAAGGAGACCCAAGTTGTGGTGATCCCTTTGTTCCAGTTTCTAGTCTCTCACATGTAATTCCTTTTTAAAGAAATAAAAAGTTTGGTTTTTGAAATATTCAAGTGTAATTCCTTTTTTATTGTTTTTAAAAGTTTGTGTGTTGTGAGGAGATTGATTCTGAGTTCCACTTTTATTTGGTTAAGCAACTTTGATTTTCAAAGTTGTTTAAGGTTTTGAGATTTTGAGAGATTTTGGTAAAATCTTCTCAAAAGGTTTTATGTGTTAGGAGTTCATGTTTGTTGGTGATTTAAGTGTTATAGAAACATTTTAAGAAGATTAAAAAGGTTTTGAAAGTATTTTGGAAAGAAGAAAAAGGAAACATAAAAAATATATATTGTTATATTATTTTCTTGTTTTCTTTGTTTTGTGTTCAAATAGGTTGAAGGCTTGTTGATTTAGTTCAGCTCCAACCCGGGTTGGATTGGAGGAGGATTTTCATCCTCTAGGTTCTTGGATGTAAGAACCTAAGGTATCTTCCTTTTACCTTGAAAAAGTTCAAAAAGTGCTAGTTTATATGATCTTAAGTGATTTGGTGATTAAGTGTGTTTATATTGCATGATTTGTGTTCTAGTGTGTATGTTTACATGTTAGATGCACTTGGAATCAATTTGGTAGCTTTTGTAAGCATGTTGGTATGTTAAAAGTTGGATTTTAGATTTTAAAAGAGTGTTTGGCAACAGGTTTAAGCAGGGCATCTAGATTTGTTTTGATAATTAAAAGGTGTTAGATTGCTTGTTTAGGGTTGATTAAGGTTATTAGTAAGTAGTTAATTAGTTTGGAACAAGATTTGAACAAATTTGTTGAGTTTAAAAGGATAAAGGGTGTTAAAAAATCTGCATAAGGGTGAAATATTGCTTGGTTTTTCATGATTTTGATTGCTTGATTTTGATTGCTAAGTGTTTTATCCTTGTGTGTTCTTGACTTCTTGTGCTCAAAGGATCACAAGAGTGCCCTTTTGTCCAAAATATTCATCCAAATAAGCTCAATAAGCCCAAGTCCTCTTGGCTTAAAATCTCAAGCAAAACGCAAAAGTCCAAACCTGCTAGTGTCAACTTACAACCAGGTCCGTCATACAAGTTGCGGCGCAAGACAGAAGGTTGCGGCGCAACTGAAGGAGTTGCAGATTTTGGTTTTCCCGTTTCACAAGTTGCGGCGCAAGACAGAAGCATTGCGGCGCAACTGAAGGTGCTGCTGATCTTGGTGATCTCGCAACACTAGTTGCGGCGCAAGACCCACCTAGTTGCGGCGCAACTAAGTGTTTTAGTATTATTTTATTAATTAATTTTCAAAATTTTATTTTTCTTTCTTTTTCATTTTTCTTAGGTTCTTTGTCATTAATTAGGACTATTTCCATTTTTAGATTATTTTTATCACTTTTAGATTTATTTTTATACTTATTTTAAGTTTAATTAGGTTTTAATTATTTTAAATCATTTTTAGAGTTTTAAAAATAATTTTAATAGGTTTTAATTTTTAGAAAATTACTTTTTAGTCTTCTAATAAAATAAGTTGAGTAATTATTCAATAAAATCATATTTTTGACATTTGAATTAATTAAATTTAATTTTAGGGCTTTAATTAGCATTTAAAATTAATTATTTAATTAATAAAAGGTTTTAAAATATCTTTATTGGATTTTTGTCTTTATTTATGTTATTTTAGACTTGTTTTAGTCTTTTTGATCTTTTTCTTGATTTTGTTTTTGGTTTTAATAATTTTTAATTTTAGTGGTTTTTCTACGGTTTTACGTTTTCGTTTTTTACGTCATAGTGTAATTTCCAAGAAACCGTCATTCCATCTCTTCAATATTAATCTCAAAGAAATACAAGTTAATTCACAACACCATACCTCCTTGGGAAACGAATCTTTTCATCTTTTTTAAGTGATTGAGGGTCATTAGTGTTGATTTTTCCTAAAATCATCACTCGATACTTACCGCTCATATTTAGTTGCTTGTTTTTCCTAAAGCAAGTTATCTAAATTTACTAGCAATCATTTTTGGCGCCGCTGCCGGGGAGGTGTGTCGTGTCTTAATTTGGAAAATTTTGTTTTTGATATTATCCATAAATAGTATTTGTGTTAAGTGGAACTCCCTTAACACGTATTATCGGTTTTCTCGGTTTTTCTTTGTGAATATTATTAATATATTGTATTAAGTATCACAATAAAAATACAATATCTCCAAAAGTGTGAAAACACAACCTTGATTCGGGATTTCATCACTCGATCATTGTATTCGAATCTCAAACAAAAAGAAAAGGCAAAAATAGATAAATACTTTCGAGAAGCTCGATTTTAAAAGATACGAACTATAAGGTGGGTATAAGGCGGGTATTATAAAATATACCCTAAGGAAAAAGGCTCTTAAGTGCTTCGCGCCGCCTCGTTTCCCCGCTTGCTTGTGAGTATTTTGAGATTGAAAGCTAATCGAGGGTTTTGCCGCCCAAAGTATTAATACGTATACTATATTTGCTTGGTTTTCTTTGTGATTAAACCCTCGTGAACAATTTGGTTTTCACCAAAGTTCTAAAGTCATTCGAAGGCGTTCACTCCACGTGATCGTTTTCATTCCTTTGAGGCTTCTTTAATCAAGAGTTTGATTCGAGGAGAGATTTTGTAGATTGTTGTCTACGTAATACACCCAAAATCCAAAAAAATTGAATATCATCAAAAACACAAAAAAAAATTGAAAATCCACAAAACAACCAAAAAGAATCTTCTTTGCTCACCTCCCATTCTTCGTGAAGTTTATGATCACTCGTAATCAAGCTAAACGAGCTCGTAAACGTCTTCAAAAGCAAGCAAATCAAGGATCGTTGATTGTTGAAGAACCTCCAATTGTTGAACCTATTATAGAACAAGAAGTCATAATGGCTAATCGTACTATGATGGAGTTGCTACAAGCACCCACCGAGGGTTTTGGAGAGGCCATTGTTATTCCCGCCATCCTTGCGGAGAATTTCGAAATTAAGACGGGTTTAATGTCGATGCTACAAGCAAACAAATTTCGAGGTCACGAGAAAGACAACCCGCATTACCATATTAGGAATTTCAACCGTCTCACGGCCACTAGCAAATTCAAAGATGTTCCGCATGACGCCATTAAGATGATGTTGTTTCCATACTCGTTGGATGGACCCGCAAAAATTTGGCTCGAGAAAGAACCGCCAAATTCGATTTTGACATGGGCCGATCTCGTTTCTAAGTTTGTGAACAAGTTTTTTCCACCATCAAAAACAACACACTTAAAAAATGAGATTTCACGATTTGTGCAACGTAACAATGAAAGTTTTTCAATGGCATGGGAACGATTTAAGGAAATGTTACATGAATGTCCTCATCATGATTTTTCGGAATTGCATCAAATAGATACTTTTTATAATGGGCTTAATGATCATGAACGAGATTATTTGAATGCCGCCGCGGGTGGTAATTTTTTGTGCAAGACGACAAATGAGGCTTTACAAATCATTGAAAATCGATCTAAGGTTTATAGCCCTCGTAACACACCGAGTGTTGCCAATATGGGTTCGTCATCGTCATCACAATCGTCTCGTGGCATTATGCCTTACATGATGAAGCTAATGAGGGAAAATCGGTTTTTTGATAGATTTGCTAATCTAATGTCCCATTGGAAGGCTCAAGAAGCTTCCAATTCCGCTTCGGTTAAAGCGGTTGCTAAGAGTTGTTTATCATGTGGAGGAGCTCATGATTTATCCGAGTGCATTACCGCGGATGGTAACACTTCGAGTGCTTATGTAGCAACGGGAACTTACAACCAAAACGGCCAAGGTTCCCGCCAAAATCAAGCTCCACCAAATCAAAATGTTAACAATTATCGAAACAACAACCAAGGTAATTACCAAGGCAACACACGCAATTACAACAAAGGGAATTATCAAAGTGGGAATGGACAAATCTCTAATCAAAACCAAAACCGTGATTTTCAAAACACTACACAAGGTTTTCAAAATGCTCACACGAAAAATTTGCAAGGAGAATTTTTGGATTATGCAAAAGCAAATGATGCAAAATTTGATAATATGCAACGTGAGATGATTAGCTTAAGGTCCGAGTTGAAAAACGAGCTTAAAAATGAACTTGCTAATGAACTTAAAACTCATGCAAATAAAATGGAAGGAAATGTCCAACGTCTTCAACAAAACCAACAAAAGATGGAATTAGGACAACATGAGATTAAGCAAGAGTTATTGAAAGCGGATGCTAGGCAATCAAAATTTGAGGACCGTATGGCTAAGATGTTTGAAGCTATCATGTGTAAGCCCTCTTCTTCGGGTGGTCTTCCTAGTGATACCATTAACAACCCGAGGGGAGAATTGAAGGTTGTTACTACACGAAGTGGTAAAACTTTCAAGGAACCAATCTCTCGTCCAAGTACTTCTACGGAGAAGGAAATCGAGAAAGAACCCGAGGTGATGGTCGAAAAGGAGCACATTACAATCCCACGAAGTACCGCTCATACCACACCTACGGTTACACCAATACCAATTGTGGAACCCGAGATTCCAAGGCCGTTGCCTAATGACCAACCCACACCACCTTTACCATACCCTTCGAGACGAAACAAAGAGAAAGCACAAGAAAGGAACAATTATCAATTTGAGCTATTTATGAAAATGTTTCGTGATTTGCATTTTAACATAAGTTTTGCCGATGCTTTAATCATGATGCCTCGATTCGCCGCAAACTTCAAAAGTATGCTTAACAACAAAGAAAAGTTACAACAAACGTCTAGTTGTTCATCGGTTTTTCTAAGCCGCATACCACAAAAAGTCGGTGATCCCGGTAAATTTTTGATTCCGTGTGCTATACAAGATATGGAGGAATGCTACGCCTTGGCCGATCTTGGTGCTAGTATTAATTTAATGCCTCTCGAGATTTTTAAATCGCTTTCGCTTCCGGCTCTTACTCCTTCGAACATGTCCATCGAGATGGCCGATCATTCTACGATCATGGCATGTGGAGTAGCCGAGGACGTTTTCGTTAAAGTCGGAAAGTTTTACTATCCCGTTGACTTTATCGTTGTAGATATTCCCATCGATCGAAAAGTTCCTCTCATTTTGGGTCGTTCATTTTTGGATACATCAAGAGCACTTATCGATGTTCATGCTCGAAAAATCACCCTTCGTTTCAATGAAGAAGAACTTGTCATCAATGCAACACAAAACTCCAATCTTTCTCATGTATATTCTATTGCAACTTTAAACCATGGTGACTCGACCAATGTCGTTTGCAAAGAATTTTCACCAAGAGTTTTAGGGAATGTCTCCAAAAACAATTTACCATTTCCTCCGCCGGTGGAGGTTATGAGTGCTAAGCCTACAAAGAAGAAACCATCAATACTTGAATCGAAAAATCCTTCACCTTCATTCTTGAAAAGTGTTGATAAGTTGCCGGTTTCTACGGAAGATCTTTCGGATGATGAATATGTTGGCCCCGATGGGGAGGTTTTCTTCGTCGATAAACGTTTTGAAAACTTGCCACCACCAAAACCAAAACGGTTTCAAAATGTGAGAATTTTTAGTGTAACTAACATCGTCTTAGAGACACCGAATATTTTCGACATAATTAAAAAGGGTTTTCATAAGGAGAGTTTAAAAGGAAAAGATCTTAAATGTGATTTAATTGATTTTTCTACAAATCTAACTCCGTCATCACCGCGTGATTTGAGTACTACAAACTCGTCTACTCCTTTTGACGATGTTTTGTGTGGTTCTAGTATGGGGGAAGCCCCTAATGTTCCCTCATCCTTGTCCACCGAGGACGAGATATTCGATCCCGGAATTTCATGTAAAGGGAAATCTCGGTCTTCCACCGATGCAATAAATGGAAACTATATCTATTTGCTTGGTGCGAGTCTACCTCGAGTAGCTCAAACGTTTGTCTTACCAATTGTCTCACCCTTCTACTTCTCATCTATTTTCTTCAAACTCTTTGAGTTTATGGCACATGTTCAAGTGGTGTTGAATTGTTTTTTCTATGAAAACGAGAACGCCATCTTCGACCCCGGTATTTTGCATCATCTAAGGACTTAGTCCTTTTTACCGGTTGCTTTTTGGGCCTTGTTTATCATGTAAGCCCCATCAAAAATTGACCACACCATGATATCCCTAAATGTTCACATTTTGAGGGGATCGAGTCGAGCTCATGACTCGGTAATCAAAAACGAGGTGCCTCGTGGGGGAGATCCCATGCTTATCTTTATGCTTTATGTTCACTAATAAGGGGACTTGTACCCTTCCAACTCGTTGTCTCGTGGTTGTTTGTGATTGTGTTATCTAGATCATCATCATCATCTACGATTGAAGACTCTCGTGTTCGTTTACGTGAGCCTCCATCGTTCGTTTGAATAAGTTTTTCACGAATCCATGACATATCCTTTATTGTTCTAACAATTATCTTTTAGCATAATTAATAAACGGCTTTAGATATATTGTTGATCACCCTTTCCATGCTAGATCCTAAGCATTCGATTCTTCGTCTCTAGTATGGGGGTGCTCCACCTTTAGACTCGAAACATTGAGGACAATGTTTACTTTTAGTATGGGGGGGTGAATAGGTACTTGCTTTGCTACGCCCTCACGTTTTCCAACTTTCAATGTTTTGTTTTGCTAATAAGGCTAAAAATGGCCAAATTTTAAAATTTTTCTTAGTTTTCATAAGTGTTTTTAAGACACGAATGTATATTTTCCGATGGGTAGAATAAGAGTTAATTTTTGACTTGATGGGCATTTGGAGCCATTTACATTCCTTAACCCGCTCAATTCAAGTTTTGCTAGACTTTTATATAGGGAGCTTTAAAACGCGAAAGTCTTAATTCATTCGGATTAAGAACAAGAACTTTTCGCAAGTTCCTATAATTGATTCTAGAAAGTCACTTATCAAGGGAACTTTAAAACGCATTCTCTAAACTTGAAAAAGTCCAAGAAAGTGCAAGATCCTATAGGTGGCTTGAAAACCCAAAACTTTGATTTGATATAGTCTTAATGAAAGCTAATCCAAATTTGGCTTAATTTTGACTTGCACGGCTAAGTATTCACGAGTCTCTTTAATTAGAGGTCTTTAAATAGTGAAGAACGAGAAATGATAGAGTTAGACAAGTGATCATGCTAAACGTAGAACATGAAAGTGTTCTTTCAAAAACTCATGTGTTTTTAATTGTGGCTTTTTCTTCCCATAAGATCAATGCATTAGGAATAAATCATAATTGCAATAAGTAAGGTCGTACGGTTTGAAAGGTTACTTAGCCTCTAGCGCAAGATCGTTTAAAAGTTGCTCGGGGTTGAATAGAGTTCATAGCCAAGGCATAACTTATGGAAGCGGGACGCGAAGATTGGCGATCATCCAAAAAGGCCCTAACAAGGCATGAGGAGCTCTATTTTTGCTAAAGATCCAAAGATGATGTGAAGTATCATTGTTCCAAAATCAATATGAAGGATCGAGACACACGACGAGAAGCTATTACTCCCCTAAAGAATGGAGAAAGTTATCCAAAAAGACCCTAACAAGGTATGAGGATAAATATATCCAAGTCCGAAAAGGAGGCGGATCGTTGTATATCAAAATCCAAAGTAAAGATTGAAGAAAAATGATGAAGTCGTGGTCCTATATGAAGAATCTCTCAAAAACGTCAAGTGAAGAAATTCCAATTATATGAAGAGAAGACCATAATTTCGAGAACGTCTTCCCAAGATTTGAAGTATGAAGTACATGCCAAATATCGGTCCGAGAAAGGTCTCAAATCGTGAAACAAGTTATGCCAAGATATGAACTTAAGGAGATACACGAGAAGCCGTTTTAAAAGATTTTGTCCTTCGGCTAACTATTGATCAAATCGTGCTACTTTGCTTTCGGACTAATAACTACTCAAATAAGTCAATATGAATCACTTGTGATCCATGACAAATAGATAAAAAATGCTAGTAACCCATTTCCTTTTATAATAACTAGGATTGCGGGGAGAAAAAGTATTACACAATTTGGACGTATGAGTAGTGTTAGCATTGTGACTTGTACCAACAATGATCTTGTTTTTGCACTTAGCATGGAATGTATGACAATCAAGGATGACGAAATTTACTCTAAGGGACATTAACTTGTTCCTATTCTTAGACCCTAAAAGTCACATTTTGGTGATGAAAATCATACATTATGTCTTTACACATTCTCGTAGTATGTTGCAAAGTCTTTTACTCTTCAATAAAGGTTAATAAAATTGAACTTTGGTGATGCTTAGATACTTTATTCTAGCATTGCGTGAGGGCACGGCAATGGCTTAGTATGGGGGAGTGATGAGATGGCATTTATACATGATCTCATCGTTCTTTTCGGGCTTTAAATGCACAAAAATGTCATAAAATACCATATATATGCTTGTGTTTGTTTACTTGTGTATTTTAGGTATGGATATCGTGAAAAAGACAAAAGATCACAAGATACAAGGAAAAACGGACACGAGAAACGAAGCCGTACAAAGAACCGGGCCCTAATCATGGAATTTTCATCAAATACCCTTGAAGACTTGAAGACAAGCAAGATTGATCATCATTTATTGAAGAAATGACAACTTAAAACCCTTGTATATTAATAAGTACAAGTTTGGTCCCTTAAGTTTGTCAAAATTACAAAAAGGTCCTTCAACTTTGAAGAAATGGCAAGTTTAGTCCCTCAACAATTTCAAATTGCCAACTATGGTCCCTCATGAAGTTTAAGAGACATTGAAGACCTTTGAAGATCAATATTGTCCAAGTTCAGCCCTTGAAATATTCAAAAATGTCAAAAAGTACCCTTGATAAGCCTTTGTGGAAAGTTTGTGCCAAAAGTGTCAAATGATGGAAGATATTAACAAAGGGGTGCAAGTTTTAGGCTGGAAATCTTTAAAGGCCAAAAAAACCAAAAACCAAGGACCAAAAGTGACAAAGCTGAAACATTTAAATAAAAATGCGCCTAACACCCAACAAACCCCCAATTTCGGATCAAATAGAGCACTATTCACCTTCTTACCACCCCAGATTTTACCCTCACATTTACTTGGGTAAAACTCAATTAAACCTTCACACACTCAATTCACACACTCACAAACCTTTCCCACTCCTAAAAACCTGCATCCCACTCATGTGCACCAAACCCCCAATTCCCCAATCCACCAATCACATCATTCCTTAGCCTCCAAGACTAGTGACATGGCAAAATGGACGTCCAAGATGCTATGCTTGCTCACAAAGCAAAATTTAAAGGCCAAGATCAAATGGACAGCTCATATGCACTCAAAATCATTCAAGGGCACATTTGGGATTTTCTATGTATTAGGGTTTTATGTTTTTATGCTTCTAGGATGTTCTATAGGCTCTATAAAAGGAGACCCAAGTTGTGGTGATCCCTTTGTTCCAGTTTCTAGTCTCTCACATGTAATTCCTTTTTAAAGAAATAAAAAGTTTGGTTTTTGAAATATTCAAGTGTAATTCCTTTTTTATTGTTTTTAAAAGTTTGTGTGTTGTGAGGAGATTGATTCTGAGTTCCACTTTTATTTGGTTAAGCAACTTTGATTTTCAAAGTTGTTTAAGGTTTTGAGATTTTGAGAGATTTTGGTAAAATCTTCTCAAAAGGTTTTATGTGTTAGGAGTTCATGTTTGTTGGTGATTTAAGTGTTATAGAAACATTTTAAGAAGATTAAAAAGGTTTTGAAAGTATTTTGGAAAGAAGAAAAAGGAAACATAAAAAATATATATTGTTATATTATTTTCTTGTTTTCTTTGTTTTGTGTTCAAATAGGTTGAAGGCTTGTTGATTTAGTTCAGCTCCAACCCGGGTTGGATTGGAGGAGGATTTTCATCCTCTAGGTTCTTGGATGTAAGAACCTAAGGTATCTTCCTTTTACCTTGAAAAAGTTCAAAAAGTGCTAGTTTATATGATCTTAAGTGATTTGGTGATTAAGTGTGTTTATATTGCATGATTTGTGTTCTAGTGTGTATGTTTACATGTTAGATGCACTTGGAATCAATTTGGTAGCTTTTGTAAGCATGTTGGTATGTTAAAAGTTGGATTTTAGATTTTAAAAGAGTGTTTGGCAACAGGTTTAAGCAGGGCATCTAGATTTGTTTTGATAATTAAAAGGTGTTAGATTGCTTGTTTAGGGTTGATTAAGGTTATTAGTAAGTAGTTAATTAGTTTGGAACAAGATTTGAACAAATTTGTTGAGTTTAAAAGGATAAAGGGTGTTAAAAAATCTGCATAAGGGTGAAATATTGCTTGGTTTTTCATGATTTTGATTGCTTGATTTTGATTGCTAAGTGTTTTATCCTTGTGTGTTCTTGACTTCTTGTGCTCAAAGGATCACAAGAGTGCCCTTTTGTCCAAAATATTCATCCAAATAAGCTCAATAAGCCCAAGTCCTCTTGGCTTAAAATCTCAAGCAAAACGCAAAAGTCCAAACCTGCTAGTGTCAACTTACAACCAGGTCCGTCATACAAGTTGCGGCGCAAGACAGAAGGTTGCGGCGCAACTGAAGGAGTTGCAGATTTTGGTTTTCCCGTTTCACAAGTTGCGGCGCAAGACAGAAGCATTGCGGCGCAACTGAAGGTGCTGCTGATCTTGGTGATCTCGCAACACTAGTTGCGGCGCAAGACCCACCTAGTTGCGGCGCAACTAAGTGTTTTAGTATTATTTTATTAATTAATTTTCAAAATTTTATTTTTCTTTCTTTTTCATTTTTCTTAGGTTCTTTGTCATTAATTAGGACTATTTCCATTTTTAGATTATTTTTATCACTTTTAGATTTATTTTTATACTTATTTTAAGTTTAATTAGGTTTTAATTATTTTAAATCATTTTTAGAGTTTTAAAAATAATTTTAATAGGTTTTAATTTTTAGAAAATTACTTTTTAGTCTTCTAATAAAATAAGTTGAGTAATTATTCAATAAAATCATATTTTTGACATTTGAATTAATTAAATTTAATTTTAGGGCTTTAATTAGCATTTAAAATTAATTATTTAATTAATAAAAGGTTTTAAAATATCTTTATTGGATTTTTGTCTTTATTTATGTTATTTTAGACTTGTTTTAGTCTTTTTGATCTTTTTCTTGATTTTGTTTTTGGTTTTAATAATTTTTAATTTTAGTGGTTTTTCTACGGTTTTACGTTTTCGTTTTTTACGTCATAGTGTAATTTCCAAGAAACCGTCATTCCATCTCATCAATATTAATCTCAAAGAAATACAAGTTAATTCACAACACCATACCTCCTTGGGAAACGAATCTTTTCATCTTTTTTAAGTGATTGAGGGTCATTAGTGTTGATTTTTCCTAAAATCATCACTCGATACTTACCGCTCATATTTAGTTGCTTGTTTTTCCTAAAGCAAGTTATCTAAATTTACTAGCAATCAGTAAGAAGCCCGGATAGACTCCTCCGTTTCCCAAGTGGCTTCCCGCTCGGTATGGTCCCTCCAAAGAATTTTGACGAATGGAATCGTCTTCCTTCTCATGACTCGTTCTTGCCTGTCAAGAACTCGTTCGGGTTCCTCTATAAAAGTGAGATCTTCACGTATCTGTTCCAGTGGATACTGAACCATGTGAAGGGGATGATATTTGTACCCTATGAGTAAAGACACATGAAACACGTTATGCACGTGCGAAAGCTGAGGAGGTAACGCCAATCGGTAAGATACTTCACCGATTCGTTCAATGATATCAAACGGTCCGATGAAACGAGGACTGAGTTTCCCTTTGATCCCGAAGCGTTTAACACCACGCGCCGGCGAAACCTTGAGGAAGACGTGGTCTCCCACATTAAAATGTATGTCCCTACGATGCTTATCAGCGTAACTCTTCTGACGTGACCGTGCTTCCTGCAGCTTCTGCTTAGCTACTTCGATCTTCTCATTGGTCATTTCTATAATTTCTTGTCCTTCGAGTGTTCGCTCTCCCACTTGATCCCAGCAGATTGGAGCGCGACACTTCCTGCCATACAACATTTCGAAAGGAGCACATTTGATACTTGCGTGCCAGCTGTTGTTGTATGCAAACTCGACCAAACAGATGTAATCGTCCCAATCACCTGTCCATTCCAACGCACACGACCTTAACATATCTTCCAATGTCTGAATTGTTCGCTCCGACTGTCCGTCCGTTTGAGGATGAAAGGCCGTACTCAGCTTAAGTTGTGTACCCCAAGCGTTTTGCAGACCTTTCCAGAATCGCGACGTGAAACGAGGATCTCTATCTGAGACGATGTTGGAGGGAGCACCGTGGAGTCTCATGATCTCCCTTCTGTAAGTATCTGCGAGTTTACTTACCGGATCTTCCTTGCGTATCGGTAAGAAATGAGCTGATTTGGTGAGTCGATCGACAATGACCCAAATGGCATCGTGCTTCTTCTTGGTAGGCGGAAGACCGGTAACAAAATCCATGGTGATTTTGTCCCACTTCCACTCTAGAATATCCAACGGTTGAAGGAGACCGCCCAATCGCTGATGCTCAATCTTAACCTGCTGGCAGGTAAGACATTTGGAGACATAAGTGGCTACATCCTGTTTCATACCACTCCACCAAAAGTACTGTCTGATGTCATGGTACATTTTTGTCGACCCAGGATGTATAGAAAATGGGGAGCTGTGAGCTTCAGCTAACAATGCTTCCCGGAGTTCTTGACTGTCAGGAACACAAAGTCTCATGCCCTGCCAAACGATACCGTCTGCGTCCATTCTGAATTATGTCTGCTTCTCCAAATTCAGAATTATCGCCCATATTTCTCCATCATCCTTCTGAGCTTCCTTGATCCTAGACAGTAACTCGGGTTCTACTCTAAGATTCGCCCAGTATCCGTGCTGCCCACGTACCATGATTTTGATGTCTAGCCGCTCCAAGTCTCTTATGTTTTGTTCCTTGATTTCAATGTCGTTGATCATTCCGGACTTTCTGCTGAGTGCATCTGCTACTACATTAGCCTTTCCGGGATGATACTGTAGGTTAATATCATAATCCTTCAACAGTTCCAACCATCTCCTTTGTCTCATGTTCAATTCACGTTGAGTGAAGATATACTTCAAGCTCTTGTGATCCGTGAAAATGTCGCATGATTCTCCGTATAAGTAGTGCCTCCATATTTTCAATGCGAACACCACTGCAGCAAGTTCCAGGTCATGCGTAGGGTAGTTTTCTTCATAGGGCTTAAGCTGCCGTGAAGCATACGCGATCACTTTCCCATGTTGCATGAGAACACAGCCCAGTCCCTTCCCCGATGCATCGTTGTAGATCTGAAATCCACCTGTACCAGATGGGAGAGTAAGAATAGGTGCAGATACTAACTTCTGCTTTAGGTCTTCGAAGCTCTTCTCTCGTTCTTCCGTCCAGACGAATTTCTCTCCTTTTCGCATTAGTTTGGTGAGAGGTAGTGCCAAACGGGAAAAGTTCTCCACGAATCTGCGATAATATCCAGCTAAGCCCAAGAAACTGCGGACTTCTGTCGCTGACGTTGGTCTTGGCCATTTAGTGATAGCCTCAACCTTCGCTGGGTCCATAGTGATCCCTTCTGCTGATACAATGTGACCTAAGAATGCCACTTTGTTTAACCAGAACTCACACTTGGAGAATTTCGCATACAGTTGCTTCTGACGAAGAATCTGTAGTACCGTACGGAGATGGTCTTCGTGTTCCTCCGTGGACTTTTTTTTTAGAAAATCAGGATGTCATCGATGAATACAATGAAAAACTTATCAAGGAATTTCATGGATGATTCTGTTCATCAGATCCATGAATACTGCTGGAGCATTAGTCAGGCCGAATGGCATGACTACAAACTCATAATGGCCATAGCGGGTACGAAAAGCAGTCTTGGCAATATCCTGCTCTTTAACCCTTAGCTGATGGTAGCCTGACTTTAGATCGATCTTTGAGAAGTGTTTGGCTCCTTGAAGTTGGTCAAACAGATCATCTATACGTGGCAGTGGATATCTATTGCGGATGGTAATCTTATTAAGTTCACGGTAGTCTATGCAAAGTCGCATGCTGCCGTCCTTCTTCTTAACGAACAAGACCGGTGCGCCCTATGGAGATGCGCTTGGTCTAATGAACCCTCGCTCAAGAAGTTCATGCAGTTGGTCCTTCAGTTCTTTTAGCTCTATGGGAGCCATACGATACGGAGCCTTAGAGATTGGTTCAGCTCCTGGAACAAGGTCGATGTTGAACTCCACTTCTCGTGCAGGTGGTATGCCGGGGAGTTCAGCTGGGAAGACGTCTTGAAATTCCGAAACTACTGGTTGATCCTGAATCGATGGGGATTCAACATCCATGTCGTGAACCATAGCTAGATAACCCTCACAGCCATGTGACAGTAATGCACGTGCTTGCAAGGTAGATATGACTTGTACAGACCGTCTGGGTATGAACCCGTTATGAATGTACTCTGGTGCATTAATGTCGCCAAAGATCACCCGATATGAGTGGCAGTCTATGGTAGCATGGTGCTTGGATAGCCAGTCCATGCCGAGAATCATATCAAACTCAATCATGTCTAGGGGAAGTGCATCTACTGCACGAACTTTATCGTCAAACTCTAGAGGAAGACTCTTGTATACATGAGTTATTAATACAGAGTCCCTCAAAGGCGTGGAAATGGTAAGCCTATTTTCTAATGGCAAGGGAAGTGTCCTGATGTTCTTAGCATATGTAGTGGAAATAACTGAGTGAGTGGCACCCGTGTCGAAAAGAACACATGCAGCTTGGCCGTACATATACAAAATTCCAGTAATGGTACCTGTAGATTTGTTTGCCTGATCGCGAGATGTCGTGTAGACACGCCCAGTGGTAGGAGGCGGCTTATTATCAGCATGACCCGAGGTACCCTCCATCTCACCCTTACGGCAATCTCTCATACGATGGCCAGGGAGACCGCACTTGAAGCACGCGTCGGAATCACGACGACATGGGCCAGGGTGTCTGCGATGGCAAGTACTACAAAGAGGATGAGTGAATCCTCCAGCAGGAGTCCTTGCTTGCTGAGGGCCTGCTGATGACGAAATGTGTTAAGATAAAGTATATGCACGAGTATAAGACATATGCATCATAAGATGTTCACCAGTGATAGCTGAACGGTTAGGCTGCGAACCCCTGTGGTTCTGGTCCTTCCCGTTACCGTGGTTCCTGGTAGAGGTTAATATAGTGTCAGCATGAGAGATATAACATGAAATCATAAGAAGATGCGTAAATAGTAGGACCTGCTGTTGTTGGAGTGTCCAGCGTTGTTACGGTAATTATCATTACCGCTACGCCTTTCCACAACAGAACGGTCGTTAGTGTGACCGTTTCCTTTGGGCTGATGAGGCTGCTGCTGAGTAGCCGGCTGAGACCAGTCCCCAGTTTTCTGCCTGGAAGATACAGTTTAAGAGATGATTATCGAACATATAATGATAGGATGCGGTTTGGTTACCGTTTGAATACGAAATGTTTAACTCTTGTCGGGTCTTTCAGCTTCCCCGAACTCATCTCGTTCCTGCAGCATCTCTAGCTTCCTTGCTGCGTCGGCCACTTGTGCTACTGTATTGAACGTAGCACACACCAGATTGTTCGCGACCGAGGTGCGAAGTGCCCACCTAAAGTGGTGTGCCTGGTCCTCAGGAGTACCAGCTGATGCTCCCAGGAAACCAGCTAAGCGAAGAAAGCGCTGCATGAATTCGTTGCTATTCTCGCCCGCTCTCTGTCGTATCCCATGGTACTCTCGCTTGAGCTTGTCCTGCTCTGCCTTGGGAAAGAACTGCTCCATCACTCTCTCCTTGAATTGGGCCCATGTCAAACCAGCGACCCAATCATCACCTCCTTCCGAATGCGTCAAGGCTAGCCACCAGCTGAGTACATCGCCTTCAAACCGGTAGCATGCCAATCTCGCCTTGTATGCGGGGTCACAACCCATAGCATTGAAAATCTTCTCGATATGAGTCAACCAGCTTTCAGCATCGCTGGGGCTATCAGTCTTTTCAAAAGCTCTAGGACGGAGCTTGTTGAATCTTTCCAGCCACACTGCTAGTGTCACTGGAGGAGGAGGAGGAGGTGCCTGATTCTGTTGCTGCTGATTGTTGGCAGCTTGGACTTCAGCACGGATGTCATTCCTCAGTTGAGGAAGCAAGGCTTGCATGGCAGCCTGAATTGTAGCATTGAGCTGCTCTTGCTCGCGTGTGAGAACCATCTGACAGTATAACATAAAACATATGATTAACAGTTCAAAACATAAAATATAAATTATATATATACATGAAAAAAAAATTTATACCAAAAATTTCACGAGAGAAATTTTATGCAAGAAAATTTTTGTATGAATGCATGATGCAGTTTTATGAAAACTTTTGATGCTCGAGAGTGAACGCCTCTGGTCAGTTCACTCAAAACAAAAGACATATCGAGGGGACGCCTATGGGTCGGTCCCAAATCTAAAAGTTTCGATAAAACACATCTGACTAAATAGGGCAAGTCCTGTACCAACCATTACTTAGTCAAAAACCCTGTAACAATGACGTGTATATGTATGCTTAAAAATGATGAATGCATGAAAACAACTGTCAGTTCTAGGAAGACCGTAGTGACTACCCACTAATCACAGGTCATATTTGAGAGCCTACAGGTCGAAGCCTTGTCTCTGATACCATAATTGTAACACCCCATTTTGGAAATTGAATCTTACGCATAATCATGGCGTGTCATCAAAGCATACAAGGATAAATGTCTAAGCATTATTTGACCATAAAAGGGAAATACCGGAATCAAACATCGGTAACCCCAAAGTAGAGCTCATCACACACAAACATAAATACTGTAAAAGGAAAGGACGAACAATGTCCATTGCAAGCTGTATTAAAGTAAAGGAAATGCATAAAGTAAAGAAAGACAGTAAAGCTTCCAGTCCATATGCACGTACGTTTGAGATCTACGAGCGTCCCTGAGTACCTGCCATTTTGGGGACATGAAAAGGAAAACGGCTGAGCAAGACGCTCAGTGCACGGATGTACAATATAGCATGAAATAGGATAAGCATGTAACATATAACAGCGGAAGACTAAGTCCTGAGTAGACTGGTTAAGTATTGAGAAAACTGGTTTTATAGTTTGAAAAGCCTTATGTTTATCTTATGAAAACTGTTTTAACATATATATACCATAGCCCATATAGATCATGAAAAGGTCACGTGCATGAATACTTAGAGGGGTGACCTCATCATGCTGATTAGAGGGGATGCCTCTAATTAATATACTGGTCTGGGTAGGAGGGATCAACTCCTTGTGAAGGATGCAAGGCACACACCACATTCACCATGAAATACTGAATAAAACATGTAACTAGGATGCACCCATACGCCCCACATGATATAATAATATGGCCAAAACTGAAAGGGACGCCACGAGCAATCACTCCGCCGTGGGGAAGTCATAACATTGGTGCCTCCAATGTTATGGTTATGGTACCTCCATAACTAGGTGAAACTGGTCATGCTTGTATATGGCTATAGATTATGCTAATTAAACATAAGCAGTTCAAAACAATAAAACAAATACTGGGGAAAACAGTTGGCTGCATACGAGGAAATCCTAATAAGGAAAGAATGTCCATACTGAAAGGACGGGAATCCGTACCTCAAGTCCAGTGAATGAACGGAAGAAAGACTCCTACTTCTGGATCACTAATGCTGCATGAATACACACGTGTATAAGTATCGAATCACTGATTACGTACTGGGTTTTATGTCTCATCTTAGCTTACTTTGTATGTTTTAGGTCATGGTTTACTGTTTAAAGCCCTATCTGTGTTTACCTTGTACTCTGATTAATTTGATAAAGTATTACTGGTAATTCATGTATTATTATACTTACTGTGTAATAATAAGTAACTTTCCAAAAATAACAGGTTTCCAAAAATAGAAAGTTTCCAAAAATAGAAAGTTTCCAAAAATAGAAAGTTTCCAAAAATAGAAAGTTACCAAAAATAGAAAGTTCCCAAAAATAGAAAGTTTCCAAAAATAGAAAGTTTCCAAAAATAGAAAGTTTCCAAAAATAGAATTCACTGCTTAAAATAGATCAGTTTCTAAAAATAGAAAGTTTCCAAAAATAGATCAGCTACCTTAATTAAATAAGTTTCCATATATAGAAGGTTTCCATGATTAGATTAGTTGCCTTATTTAATTAAGTTTCTATAAATAGAAGTTTCCATAATTAGAATTAAGCTGGTTGCATAAGCTAAAATATAAGTCTAAGTGTTTATAAACTTATTTCTTAAGTCATATGATATAGTGTATAGTTTAATTATTATTTCATGCATTTTAATTAAACTATAGGTTAAGCCTTCTAATTAAAGTATAACATGTTTTAATTAAAATGGAATAAATTAATTAGGTTAAAATGTATATTAATATGTATTAATAATATAACCTAAGTCATGTCTAAATTAATTAATTATAAGCATGTTTTAAATAATTAATTAACTATAACTTATAACATAAAAATACTTAGGTTAAATTAATATCATGCTAAATTAATAATTAAGAAATAACCTAAGTCATGGTTTAATTAATATCTCATGTTATTAATTAATTTATATCCTAAGTTCATAACTCATAATATTAACATGTAGCATAAATCATGATTTAACCAACGAACCATGAATCGGGCATGAACTCGACACCGTACCCCGAGCCAACTCGGGGTACTCGTGTCCCCTTGCTGCCGTGGGTCCCACATGCACCAACCAAGACCAAAATGGTCTTGGTGGTGGCGGCTAAAAGCAAACCGAACCCCCCTCGGGTTGGTTATGCTAGGCGGCCAAAAACAAACACCCTCATATAACAACCTTTGATTTTAATTAACCCCAAAACATGTTAGATCTATGTTTAATTATCATGTTTTAATAAGAATAACAATAACATGTTCATGAAAATAATCAAAGATTTAAAAAGAATTAAAAAAAAGGTTTAGAATGATATACCAATACGTAGCTTGGAAGAGGATGAACAAACACGGTTTATAGCAATGGTTTTCAAGATCAAAATCAACCAATCAACCACCTATGGTGGTCTTAGGGTGGCGGCACAAAGAGGACAAAAGGAAGGAGAGAAAACCTTTTTAGGTTAAATGTTTATTTTGCTTGAAACGTAAAATTAAATGAAAAGTTACCATAACCCCCCTTTTTCTTGTAAAAGTCCATGGGCTTAGCCCACCTTGTTATGTGTGCCGTGGGTATGGGCCCCCACATGGGGTACCCGTACCTTTTCTCGTGTCCCGATGTTTCGTGTTCGTTCGTGGTTAAACGTGTTCGTGTTTAGTGTTTCTGTTTATTTTATCATGTAGTTTATCGTATTATTTACACTCGTAATTAAGTACTTACGTAATTATTTTAGTTCGTGTTTTAAAATTGTGATCATGATTTAATTATGTTCACGTGAAATATCTATTAACTGTTTATCATGAGTTTGTACGTAATCGATACTTATCATGTCATACACGTATGCACTTGCTTGATTATTAGCACATGAATGTGATCAATACTAAATAGGGTAAGTTTTAATCTAGGACGTACGATCTTAAGGGCACTATTCATGGTAAAAGCATGCGGGTTTTACAATACTGATTGATAAATAAACTGGTTAAATGACTATATATATGTATATATATATATAAGTATTGATATATATAACCTTAAAACATTACGATGATTGTTTAAAAGGGATATACTTCATAAAACTTGTAGCCAAAAATAATTTTTTTCTTTGTTTGTAAGCATATACTTACTTCAAATTTAAAATAATATTATTTTCAGAGCATCATGATTTTGCCTACTGCACCTCCGACTTTTCTACCAGTAGTAGCACCTGCTCCAGCTACTCGTTCATCTCCACAATCCGTACAGTGCGGATGGTTATCATCCTCTGACTTGGAGGATGATCAGACCATCGAAGTTGTACTTCATGAGGACCCCTTTTCTGCTCCAGCATCAGCCATACTGGTCCCTACCTCTATGGAGGAGGACCAGGTGTCTCCAGACCTACCATATTCTGTATCTGCATCTTTACCATCGGGCTATTTTCCCGAGTCTAGACCCGGCTCCACTTTTGAGATCAGGGAAGGCTCTGGGGTGGGACGTACCGACTCTATCCAGGCCCAGATCGCCGCACTGGCCGCACGCCAGGAGCGGGAGATATCCGACCTTCGCAGCCTGTTGACAGCTGGTCAACTAGGCTACACTGCCATCCATGAGCGCATCGACTCCCTCACTCATACAATAAGGGGAGAGGCACAGGCAGCCCGAGGCGTCCAGGACAAGACTGACGAGGCATTGCAGTGGCTTTGGGAGGAGAATTATCATCTCCACCAGCGTATCCAGACCATGGAGAGTCTCCAGCACCAGACCCATGTTGCTCTATCAGCTCAGGAGCAGTCCATGTCCATTTTCTTCTACCTTGCCACCGTCCGACACGACGGAGTTACTACAGAGATGACCTATCTTCGTGGGGCCGTCGAAAAACTTAGGAGCCAGCTGCTGACAGCATTTCGCATGCTCAAGGAGGCCCGAGCGATAGTTCGGACTTTATGGAACAATAGGAGAGCACCTGCAGCTTCATCAGCCCCACCAGCCCCAACCTCATCTAGCAGACCATCTAGGTAGGAGTAGGATAGATGTACTAGATTTCTTGTACATCATGATCAGCTTATGGGTTGCACCCTAGCTGTCATGGTATAGGACTTTTGTACTTTTATTTCTTTTCAGCTTTTGGTGATGTAATCCTGTACTGTATCTTTTCTTTTTGGACATGTAATTTTGGGATGTAATGTATTAAAGACTGTGTGTATCATTACCTTGGACAAGGCTCGACAGGCCTACGACTTGGATTTTGTTATGCTAGATGGATGTTAAATTTCTTATGGAAATAGCATGTAATCACTTTCTTTATTATATTTGCTGTGCAATGTATTATATTATGAGATCTTGACAGGTTATCCAAATTTGTTATGAAATCAGTGCATGAATTTTCCCCGTGCAAATAATATAAAAACTATACTAACGTTTGAACTAATAATCTCATTTTGTCTATGACTATAGACAAATGGTGATTACGAGATCAAATCCCAATAATGCAACCACTTCCAACGCTGATAATGCTGAATTTCCAGAAGCTACTCAAAATGTCACTGCCGCACAAATCCGGGAAATGATAAGTGAAGGCATTACAACAGCTATGGCAGCCAGAGGAGCTGATCCAAATGCAAACAATGATCCAAACCTCAATATGCGTAGAAACAACACCAACAGGGGTTGCTCTTACCCCTACTTCTTATAATGCAAACCCTCATACTACCGAGGAAAAGAAGGAGTTGTTGAATTGATGCAATGGTTTAAAAGACTAGAGACAGTTTTCCGCATCAGCGGTTGTGCTGACGAGAACAGAGTTAAATTTGCCACATGCACACTACTTGAGAGCGCCCTTACCTTGTGGAACTCTGTGGTCGCTATCCTTGGACATGACAGTGCTTAAACTCTCACTTGGGCCAACCTCAAAGAGAGGATGACTGAGAAGTACTGTCCTAAAGGAGAAATGAAGAAGTTGGAAATAGAGGTATGGGATCTAAAGTGTAAGAACAATGATATCCTTTGGTACAACCAAATATTTCAAGAGCTAATCTTGATGTGCACCAGAACGTTCCCTCAAAGGAGTGACAAGATTGAGAAGTATGTCAGTGGACTCCCTAACAACATCCATGATAGTGTGCTAGCTTCACGACCCACTATCGTTGAAGGTGCTATGGAATTTGCGACTATGCTGATCAACAAGCGAGCCCACAATCTGTCCGAAAGGCAAATGGACGACAAGAGAAAGTCAGATGAAAGCTCTCGTAGCCAGCACCAGCAGCCTTCCAAAAGGAAAAATGTTGGGCAAGCTGATGACACTACTCCCACAACCCGCACCAAGAATTACTCAGGATCCAAGCCTAAGTGTTCAAAGTGCAACTATCATCATGTTGCTGGAGGACAATGCCAAGGATGCTACAAGTGCGGCCAACAAGGCCAGTTTGCTCGTGAATGTCAAGCAAATGTTTGCTACCCCGGTTCGACCCAATAACAATCCCGGAAACAGCAACAAAGGCAAGTCCAATGCTCGTGGGAGCGGAAGTGGGCAACAGGGAAACCGAAATCCTACAGGTGGAGGCAGTAGTGTGACCAAATAAAGTTGTAGTATGTTATGAGTGTGGAACCCCTGACATGTGAGACCCGACTGTCCCAAGTTGGTAAACCAGAAGAAGGACAACAAGGGAACTTCTTCACAAGTTTACATGTGTCACACCCCACCATGGCGGATTATGGGGCGCGACGTATGGATATCATCACAACAATAGCGTGTCTATAGAGTTAACTAAATGAAATAGAAATGTCATAAAAAGGTGACACAATGTCATGACAATATCTCAAATAATGTAGGCGTCTAGGTAAGTAGGTAACAGACCTACCTCTTACCAAAGACATTCAAATAACACACATCAAACATATAGGTATCAAATAATTTATTAAATCAAAAGACAAAATAAAATCTAAGAGGAAAGGGATACCTCTTAATGCAATCCTAGCAGCCTCTATACTCTAGCCACTTCTAACATCATCTTGCACAACTAACTCACCTGAAAATGACACTAAAATCTGTCAACATAAAGTTGGTGAGAACATAGGTTTAAGTTATCTAGAACATCATAAGAAACTTTGACATCCGCTGTAAATAAGTTGAAGAAAATTGTTTTATAGTAATGGACCATAATGTGATAATCATGTTACATGCATCCACAACAAAACTTAAACCAAGTACCGATCACATCTACAATTCACAAAGCACACTATAACAATCAAGAAGTATCCCGTCACACACACAAGAACACACACCACACTATCTGGATCTTTCCCACACCACCTGTGAAAGATGAACTATATCCCCGTCGAGATATCTTGCCTCCGAAGAGACGATGCACAAGTACTCAGGACGGATCGTGCCCCACGAACCAAGAACTCAGGACCAAGAACTCAGGACGGATCGTGCCCCACGCTCCACACACATCACAACTGGTCCCATAGACGCCCATACATCTATGTATAGGTGCTTAATAATTAATAACATGTTAAATATAATCAAAACGCAGCGGGGTAAGCACCTATTGACGGATCCATAGAGTCATATGATTAATCAATAAAATGGAGATAAAAGTATACCTTTGTAGCGTGATCGATAGAATCGAATGATGACTATCACCAAGAACACGAACCACCTATGAAACCAAGTGATCAATGGAGATCACCTCTATGATGTATCCACACTACACTTCCTTGTATACCAATTAGATGCTAGTCTAATAACCCTTATTGCGTAAACCTTTCTTTTACAACACTAGATACAAGCAAATGAATTTTTTAAGAAAAAATCATCATATGACCTCTCATTTTTTTTCATTGCCGTGTATATTCACAAAGGAGGAAAAAAAGAATGTATTCATTTAAGATTGTCAACGAGTAATTATTATATTGATCGCAAAATCAATCATTTCATAATTACGTAGGTTACACAATCAATTCTTTTAGAATTAATAAAACGTTTTTATTAATACATATTGGACTCCTTTGTTGTCGGCCATATATGGGCTTCAAATGGGTTTTATGAGAAGCCCGATATCGATCACGATTTACATAGGTTATGTATATACCGTAAATACAATAGACACGGTATATAAGTGGTACCTCTGTGTATATGTGTGTGACCTCATAGGCTCACATGTGTCTAGTCATATAATTAGTTATTATGACACGAGCATACTCTAACAGCTCCCACTTGCGCACATCATAATAATCATGTAATTATACAAGCAATGGTTAGCGTCTAGCAACACGCCAATGCCCCTAGAAACATATGAGGATAGTTTCTTAAACATCTCATTTAAATGGTTTAGAAATCAGTCATCCTTTTGTTTCAGATACTTTGTTAAACTTTAGACATGGATCATAAGTCATTCTTAAGTTTAACTATTCTGTTTCTCGATATAGATATTGAACTAGATTACCAAATTAATCAAGTATCATCTTAATTACATTTGGGTGTGGCCACACATACATCTGTACAATTCATCGAGGGGCCCAGTAGTATCTAACTCCAATACATGTGGAGGAACAAATCCTCTTTTGACTGCACGTGTCGTTCATGTGTTTCACATCGCACCTGAAAATGGTCTTTATAGTAGCCTTGTTCAGAACAACGTTGAACCATATCAAGGATTGACATTCCACACATACAAAACCTACTTGCATCTCAAGTCTAAGGATGAGAGATTCAACCATTTGCGAGATTCACTATTGACGCCGATCCATGTAGTGAATTCTCGTTGGTTAGGTCAATCCAATGTTCATCCAATGAACACATATGAGTTTGGCGGCATCATCAATTAATATTCATTCCAAATGAATATGACCAACTCACATTTGTCTTAACTCGACAATACTCCCATATTATCAACCGACAATGGATAATTTAGAATAATAAGATTACTCTTGGATTTAAACATGCAAATATAGGACACAGTTGATATAAAGTGAAAACGATCATACCTCATATATCAATTCATTATATAATAAAAATTGTTTTACATCCCAATTATTCAAATACTAACATACACAAATCTACATGAAACTACCAGCTGGTCTAAGTCCAATGCTCCTAGCATGCTCAACATGTTTGGTACAAGACATTGGTTTAGTAAACGGATAAGCTAAGTTGTTATCTGTGTGAACTTTAAGAATACGAATATCACCTTCTTGAATTACTTCTCGAATGTAGTGATATTTTCTTCGAAAATGTTTGGCACCCTTTTGAACTCCAGGTTCATCGGCTATAGTAATTGCACCCGTATTATCGCAGTACATTTCTATAGGTCTATCATTACTGGGAACAACGCCAAGCCCAGAAATGAATTTACGTATCCAAATTGCTTCCATTGCAGCTTCAGAAGCAGCTATGTATTCAGCTTCTGTAGAAGACATCGCAGTAGTGCTTTGTTTAGAACTCTTCCAATCAACAGCGCCTCTGTTCATCACGAAGACATATCCGGTTTGAGATCGAAGATCATCCCGATCTGTCTCCCAACTAGCATCAGTGTAGCAAGTAACACCAAGCTCAGTTGTTGAATCACCTCCATAAACAAGAAACATATCTTTAGTATTTCGAAGATACTTTAATATGTTCTTTACAGCAGTCCAGTGACATTCACCTGGATTCTGTTGGTATCTACTTGTAAGGTTCTGAGAGAACGCTACATCAGGTCTAGTGCACCTCACAGCATACATGATGGATCCTACAGCCGAAGCATAAGGTACTCCTTTCATTCGCTTCACCTCATTAGGTGTGGAGGGACCTTGAGTCTTACTCAATTCTACATTGGATTGCATTGGGAGACTCCCACGTTTGGAGGCATCCATCCTAAACCGCTTTAAGATTTTGTCAATGTATGCACTTTGACTTAAACCGATTAATCGCCTTGATCTATCTCTATAGATCTTGATTCCTAGAATGAACGCCGCTTCACCCAAGTCTTTCATGGAAAAACATTTTCCAAGCCAGGATTTTACATCTTGTAGTATTGGAATATTGTTTCCCATGAGTAATATGTCATCTACATATAAGACTAGGAAAACGACGATACTTCCACTAGCTCTTTTATATACACATGGCTCATCGGGATTTTGAGTGAAACCAAACTTTTTGATCTCCTCATCAAATCTCTTGTTCCAGGTCCTAGATGCTTGCTTTAACCCATAAATGGATCTTTGAAGCTTGCATACCCGTCTGGGATGTTTAGGATTCACGAACCCTTCAGGTTGCACCATATAAACGTCTTCGTTCAAATGGCCATTCAAGAAGGCGGTCTTGACATCCATTTGCCAAATCTCGTAGTCATAGAACGCTGCTATGGCTATAAGAATCCTAATAGCTTTAATATCTGCAACAGGCGAGAAGGTTTCTTCATAGTCAACCCCGTAGGTTTGAGTGAAACCTTTTGCTACAAGACGAGCTTTAAAGGTGTGTACAATGCCATCCATATCGGTCTTCTTATTGAAGAGCCATTTTGTAACACCCCATTTTGGAAATGGAATATTACGCATATCATGGCGTGTCATCAAAGCATACAAGGATAAATGTCTAAGCATTATTCAACCATAAAAGGAAATACCGGAATCAAACATCGGTATCCCAAAGTAAAGCTCATCACACACAAACATAAATACTGTAAAAGAAAGGACGAAACAATGTCCAAAGCAACTGTATCAAAGTAAAGGAAATGCATAAAGTAAAGAAAGACAGTACAGCTTCCAGTCCCTATGCACCTACGTTTGAGATCTACGAGCGTCCCTGAGTACCTGCCGTTTTGGGAACATGAAAAGGAAAACGGCTGAGCAAGACGCTCAGTGCACGGATGTACGATAAAACATGATATAGGATAAGCATGTAACATATAACAGCGGAAGACTAAGTACTGAGTAAACTGGTTAAGTATCATGAAAACTGGTTTTATAGTTTGAAAAGCCTTATGTTTAACCTGTGAAAACTGTTTTAACATATATATACCATAGCCCATATAGGTCATGAAAAGGTCACGTGCATGAATACTTGGAGGGGTGACCTCATCATGCTGATTAGAGGGGATGCCTCTAATCAATTACTGATTTGGGTAGGAGGGATCAACTCCTTGTGAAGGGTGCAAGGCACACACCACATTCACCATGATAAACTGAATAAAACATGTAACTAGGATGCACCCATACGCCCCACCTGATATAATAATATGGCCAAACTGAAAAAGGGACGCCACGAGCAATCACTCCGCCGTGGGGAAGTCATAACATCGGTGCCTCCAATGCTATGGTTATGGTACCTCCATAACTAGGTGAAACTGGTCATGCTTGTATATGGCTATAGTTTATGCTAAATTAACATAAGCAGTTCAAAACAATAAAACAAATGCTGGGGAAAACAGTTGGCTGCATACGGGGAAATCCTAATAAGGAAGGAATGTCCATACTGAAAGGACGGGAATCCGTACCTCAAGTCCAGTGAATGAACGGAAGAAAGACTCCTACTTCTGGATCACTAACGCTACATGAATACACACGTGTATAAGTATCGATTCACTGATTACGTACTGGGTTCTGTGTCTTGTTATAGCTGATTTGGTATGTTTTAGGTCATGGGTCACTGTTTCAAGCCTTAAACTGTGTTTATCTTGTATTCTGGTTAATCTGATTAAGTATTACTGGTGTTTCATGTATTATTATACTTACTGTGTAATAATAAGTAACTTTCCAAAAATAGCAGGTTTCCAAAAATAGAAAGTTTCCAAAAATAGAAAGTTTCCAAAAATAGAAAGTTTCCAAAAATAGAAAGTTTACAAAAATAGAAAGTTTCCAAAAATAGAAAGTTTCCAAAAATAGAAAGTTTCCAAAAAATAGATCAGCTGCCTTAATTAAATAAGTTTCCATATATAGAAGGTTTCCATAATTAGATTAGCTGCCTGAAATAGATTGATTTCCATATATAGAAGGTTTCCATAATTAGATTAGTTGCCTTATTTAATTAAGTTTCTATAAATAGAAGTTTCCATAATTAGAATTAAGCTGATTTCATAAGCTAACATATAAGTCTAAGTGTTATAAGCTTATTCTTAAGTCATATGATATAGTGTATAGTTTAATTATTATTTCATGTATTTTAATTAAACTATAGGTTAAGCATTTTAATTAAAGTGTAACATGTATTAATTAAAATGAAATGAAAATACTTAGGTTAAAATGTGTATTATTATTAATAATAATATAACCTAAGTCATGTCTAAATTAATTAATTATAGGCATGTTTTAATAATTAATTAATTATAACTTATAACATAAAATACTTAGGTTAAATTAATGCCATGATAAACTAATAATTAAAATAACCTAAGTCATGATTTAATTAATATTTCATGTTATTAATTAATTATATCCTAAGTTCATGATTCATAAAAATTACATGTAACATAGATCATGATTTTAACCAACGAACCATGAATCGGGTATGAATTCGACACCGTACCCCGGGCCAAACCCGGGGCACACGTGTCCCCTTGCTGCCGTGGGTCCCACATGAGCCAACCAAGACCAATTGTGGTCTTGGTGGTGGCGGCAATAGCAAACCAAACCCCCCCTCGGGTTTGTTTGCTAGGCGGCCAAAAACAAACACCCTTATAAACCATTCTTTGATTTTAATTAATACCAAAACATGTTAGATCAATGATTAATTACCTTGTTTTCATAAGAAAAATAATAACATGTTCATGAAAATAATCAAAGATTAAAAGAATTAAAAAGAATTAAAAAGAAGGGTTAGAAAGGTATACCACTATGTAGCTTGGAAAAAGGATGAACAAACACGTATTCTAACACTTGTTTTTAAGATCAAAATCAAACAAACACCCTCTAGTGGTGGTGTTTAGGTGGCGGCACAAGGAGGAGAAAAAGGAGAGGAGAAAACTCTTTTTAGGGTTTTTATGTTTATTTCTTGAAAATGAAAATGAAAACATGTTTTTACTTTTACCCCCCCTTAACTTGTAAAGTCCATGGGCTAAGCCCATTTCTTGGTTTGTGCCGTGGGTATGGGGGCCCCACATGGGGTACCCGTACCTTTCTCGTGTCCCGATGTTTCGTGTTCGTTCGTGGTTAAACGTGCTCGTGTTTAACGTGTTTCTGTTTCTTTTAACGTGTCGTTTATCGTAAACTTAACGCTCGTAAATATATTATAAGTATTTACGTAATTATTTTAGTTAGTATTTTAAATGGTGTTCATGATTTAATTATGTTTACGTGATATATTATTAACTGTTTATCATGGGTTCGTACGTAATCGATACTTGTCATGACATACACGTATGCAGTTGCTTGATTATTAGCACATGAATGTGATCAATACTACATGAGGTAAGTTTTAATCTAGAACGTACGATCTTAAGGGCACTATTCATGGTAAAAGCATGCGGGTTTTACAATTCTTCCCCCCTAAAAAGAATAATTCGTCCCCGAATTATAGATAAAGTAAGCTGAAAAGAAGTGACATACCCGAACTCAAAATATGAAGTGAGGGTAAGAAGCCCGGATAGACTCCTCTGTTTCCCAAGTGGCTTCCCGCTCGGTATGGTCCCTCCAAAGGATTTTGACGAAAGGAATCGTCTTCCTTCTCATGACTCGTTCTTGTCTGTCGAGTACTCGTTCGGGTTCTTCTATAAACGTGAGATCTTCACGTATCTGTTCCAGTGGATACTGAACCATGTGAAGGGGATGATAATTGTACCCTCTGAGTAAGGACACATGGAACACGTTATGCACGTGTGAAAGCTGAGGAGGTAACGCCAACCGGTACGATACCTCGCCGATTCGTTCAACGATATCAAATGGTCCGATGAACCGAGGACTGAGTTTTCCTTTGATCCCGAAGCGTTTAACACCACGTGCCGGCGAAACCTTGAGGAAGACGTGATCTCCCACATTAAAATGTATGTCCCTACGATGCTTATCGGCGTAACTCTTCTGACGTGAACGCGCTTCCTGCAGTTTCTGTTTAGCTACCTCAATCTTCTCGTTGGTCATTTCTATAATCTCTGGTCCTTCAAGTGTTCGCTCTCCCACTTGATCCCAGCAAGTTGGAGCGCGACACTTTCTGCCATACAACATTTCGAAAGGAGCACATTTGATACTTGCGTGCCAGCTGTTGTTGTATGCAAACTCGACTAAACAGATGTACTCGTCCCAATCACCTGTCCATTCCAACGCACACGACCTTAACATATCTTCCAATGTCTGAATTGTTCGCTCCGATTGTCCGTCCGTTTGAGGATGAAAGGTTGTGCTCAGCTTAAGTTGTGTACCCCAAGCTTTTTGCAGACCTTTCCAGAATCGCGACGTGAAACGAGGATCTCTGTCTGAGACGATGCTGGAGGGAGTGCCGTGGAGTCGCATGATCTCCCTTCTGTACGTATCTGCGAGTTTACTTACCGGATCTTCCTTGCGTATCGGTAAGAAATGAGCTGATTTGGTGAGTCGATCAACGATGACCCAAATTGCATCGTGCTTCTTCTTGGTAGGCGGAAGACCGGTAACAAAATCCATGGTGATTTTGTCCCACTTCCACTCTGGAATATCCAACGGTTGAAGGAGACCGCCAGATCGCTGATGTTCAATCTTAACCTGCTGACAGGTAAGACATTTGGAGACATACGTGGCTACATCCTGTTTCATACCACTCCACCAAAAGTGCTGTCTGATGTCATGGTACATTTTTGTCGACCCAGGATGTATAGAAAATGGGGAGCTGTGAGCTTCAGCTAACAATGCTTCCCGGAGTTCTTGATTGTCAGGAACACAAAGTCTCGTGCCCTGCCAAACGATACCGTCTGCGTCCATTCTGAATTCTGTCTGCTTCTCCAAATTCTGAATTATCGCCCAAATCTCTCCATCATCCTTCTGCGCTTCCTTAATCCTAGTCAGTAACTCAGGTTCTACTGTAAGATTCGCCCAGTATCCGTGCTGCCCACGTACCATGATTTCAATGTCAAGCCGCTCCAAGTCCCTTATGTTTTGTTCCTTGATCTCAATGCCGTTTATCATTCCGGACTTTCTGCTGAGTGCATCTGCTACTACATTAGCTTTCCCGGGATGATACTGCAGGTTAATATCATAATCCTTCAACAGTTCCAACCATCTCCTTTGTCTCATGTTCAATTCTCGCTGTGTGAAGATATACTTCAAGCTCTTGTGATCCGTGAAAATGTCGCATGATTCTCCGTATAAGTAATGCCTCCATATCTTCAATGCGAACACCACTGCAGCAAGTTCCAGGTCATGCGTAGGGTAGTTTTCTTCATAGGGCTTAAGCTGCCGTGAAGCATACGCGATCACTTTCCCATGTTGCATGAGAACACAGCCCAGTCCCTTCCCCGATGCATCACTATAGATCTGAAATCCACCTGTACCAGATGGGAGAGTAAGAATAGGTGCAGATACTAACTTCTGCTTTAGGTCTTCGAAGCTCTTCTCTCGTTCTTCCGTCCAGACGAATTTCTCTCCTTTTCGCATCAGTTTGGTGAGAGGTAGTGCCAAGCGGGAAAAGTTCTCCACGAATCTTCGATAATATCCATCTAAGCCTAAGAAGCTGCGGACTTCTGTCGCTGATGTTGGTCTTGGCCATTTAGTGATAGCCTCAACCTTCGCTGGGTCCATAGTGATCCCTTCTGCTGATACAATGTGACCTAAGAATGCCACCTTGTTTAACCAGAACTCACACTTGGAGAATTTCGCATACAGCTGCTTCTGACGAAGAATCTGTAGTACAGTACGGAGATGATCTTCGTGTTCCTCCGTGGACTTTGAGAATATCAAGATGTCATCGATGAATACAATGACAAATTTATCAAGGAATTCATGAAAGATTCTGTTCATCAGATCCATGAATACTGCTGGAGCGTTAGTCAGGCCGAATGGCATGACCACAAACTCATAATGGCCATAGCGGGTACGAAAAGCAGTCTTGGCAATATCCTGCTCTTTAACCCTTAGCTGATGGTAGCCTGACCTTAGATCGATCTTTGAGAAGTGTTTGGCTCCTTGAAGTTGGTCAAACAGATCGTCTATACGTGGCAGTGGATATCTGTTGCGGATGGTAATCTTATTAAGTTCACGGTAGTCAATGCAAAGTCGCATGCTGCCGTCCTTCTTCTTAACGAACAAGACCGGTGCGCCCCATGGAGATGCGCTTGGTCTAATGAACCCTCGTTCAAGAAGTTCCTGTAGTTGGTCCTTCAGTTCTTTTAGCTCTATGGGAGCCATACGATACGGAGCCTTAGAGATTGGCTCAGCTCCTGGAACAAGGTCGATGTTGAACTCCACTTCTCTTGCAAGTGGTATGCCTGAAAGTTCATCTGGGAAGACGTCTTGAAATTCCGAAACTACTGGTTGATCCTGAATCGATGGGGATTCAGCATCCATGTCATGAACCGTAGCGAGATAACCTTCGCAGCCATGTGACAGTAATGCACGTGCTTGCAAGGTAGATATGACTTGTACAGACCGTCCGGGTATGAACCCGTTATGGATGTACTCTGGTGCATTAATGTCGCCGAAGATCACTCGATAAGAGTGGCAGTCTATGGTAGCATGGTGCTTGGATAGCCAATCCATGCCGAGAATCATATCGAACTCAATCATGTCTAGAGGAAGTGCATCTACTGCACGAACTTTATCGTCAAACTCTAGAGGAAGACTCTTGTATACATGAGTTATTAATACAGAGTCCCTCAGAGGCGTGGAAATGGTAAGCTTATTTTCTAATGGCAAGGGAAGTGTCCTGATGTTCTTAGCATAAGTAGTGGAAACAACTGAATGAGTGGCACCCGTGTCGAAAAGAACACATGCAGCCTGGCCGTACATATACAAAATTCCAGTAATGGTACCTGTAGATTTGTTTGCCTGATCGCGCGATGTCGTATAGACACGCCCAGTGGTAGGAGGCGGTTTAGTATCAGCATGACCCGAAGTACCCTCCATTTCACCCTTACGGCAATCTCTCATACGATGGCCAGGGAGGCCGCACTTGTAGCACGCGTCGGAGTCACGACGACATGGGCCAGGGTGTCTGCGATGGCAGGTGCTGCAAAGAGGATGAGTGAATCCTCCAGCAGGAGTCCTTGCTTGCTGAGGGCATGCTGATGACAATACGTGTTAAGAATAAAGTATATGCACGAGTATAGGACGTAAGTGTCATAAGATGCTTACCAGTGTTAGCTGAACGGTTGGGCTGAGAACCCCTGTGGTTCTGGTCCCTTCTGTTGCCGTGGTTCCTGGTAGAGATTAATATAGTGTTAGCATGAGAGACATAACATGAAATCATAAGAAGATGCGTAAATAGTAGGACCTGCTGTTGTTGGAGTGTCCCGCATTGTTACGGTAATTATCATTACCGCTGCGCCTTTCCACAACAGAACGGTCGTTAGAGTGACCGTTTCCTTTGGGCTGATTGGGCTGCTGCTGAGTAGCCGGCTGAGACCGGTCCCCAGTTTTCTGCCTGGAAGATACAGTTTAACAGATGATTATAGAGCATATAACGATAGGATGCGGTCTGGTTAACGCTAGAACATGAAATGTTTTACCTCTTATCGGGTCTTTCAGCTTCCCCGAACTCATCGCGTTCCTGCAACATCTCAAGCTTCCTTGCTGCGTAAGCCACTTGTGCCACAGTATCCAACGGGGCATCTGATAAATTATTGGCAATCCTTGGGTTAAGGCCCCAACGAAAATGTAGTGCTTGTTCTTCGGTGGTGCCTGCGGATGCCCTCAGGACAGCTGTGTACCCGAGGAACCTCTGCATGAACTGACCACAATTTTCGTCGGGTCTCTGTCTCATGGCGTAGTATTCCCTCATGAGTCGATTACTTCCTTCCATAGGAAAAATGACAGGTGGGGGAGGATATTCGTCGTCATGAAGAATGGCGTCTTGCCTTTCTGCCTCCATGTTTTCAAATAACTCCCAGAGTTTGTCTGTGTTTGCCATCTGACAGTATAGCATAAAACATATGATTAACAGTTCAAACATAAAATATAAAAAAAATTTTATGCCAAAATTTTCACGAGAAAAATTTTATGCAAGAAAATCTTTGTATGAATGCATGATGCAGTTTTATGAAAATTTTGATGCTCGAGAGTGAACGCCTCCGGTCAGTTCACTCAAAATAAAAGACATATCGAGGGGACGCCTATGGGTCGGTCCCAAATCTAAAGGTTCGATAAAACACATGCGACTAAATAGGGCCAGTCCTGTACCAACCATTACTTAGTCAAAAACCCTGTAACAATGACATGTATATGTATGCTTAAAAATGATGAATGCATGAAAACAACTGTCAGTTCTAGGAAGACCGTAGTGACTACCCACTAATCACAGGTCATATTTGAGAGCCTACAGGTCGAAGCCTTGGCTCTGATACCATAATTGTAACACCCCATTTTGGAAATGGAATATTACGCATATCATGGCGTGTCATCAAAGCATACAAGGATAAATGTCTAAGCATTATTCAACCATAAAAGGAAATACCGGAATCAAACATCGGTATCCCAAAGTAAAGCTCATCACACACAAACATAAATACTGTAAAAGAAAGGACGAAACAATGTCCAAAGCAACTGTATCAAAGTAAAGGAAATGCATAAAGTAAAGAAAGACAGTACAGCTTCCAGTCCATATGCACCTACGTTTGAGATCTACGAGCGTCCCTGAGTACCTGCCGTTTTGGGAACATGAAAAGGAAAACGGCTGAGCAAGACGCTCAGTGCACGGATGTACGATAAAACATGATATAGGATAAGCATGTAACATATAACAGCGGAAGACTAAGTACTGAGTAAACTGGTTAAGTATCATGAAAACTGGTTTTATAGTTTGAAAAGCCTTATGTTTAACCTGTGAAAACTGTTTTAACATATATATACCATAGCCCATATAGGTCATGAAAAGGTCACGTGCATGAATACTTGGAGGGGTGACCTCATCATGCTGATTAGAGGGGATGCCTCTAATCAATTACTGATTTGGGTAGGAGGGATCAACTCCTTGTGAAGGGTGCAAGGCACACACCACATTCACCATGATAAACTGAATAAAACATGTAACTAGGATGCACCCATACGCCCCACCTGATATAATAATATGGCCAAACTGAAAAAGGGACGCCACGAGCAATCACTCCGCCGTGGGGAAGTCATAACATCGGTGCCTCCAATGCTATGGTTATGGTACCTCCATAACTAGGTGAAACTGGTCATGCTTGTATATGGCTATAGTTTATGCTAAATTAACATAAGCAGTTCAAAACAATAAAACAAATGCTGGGGAAAACAGTTGGCTGCATACGGGGAAATCCTAATAAGGAAGGAATGTCCATACTGAAAGGACGGGAATCCGTACCTCAAGTCCAGTGAATGAACGGAAGAAAGACTCCTACTTCTGGATCACTAACGCTACATGAATACACACGTGTATAAGTATCGATTCACTGATTACGTACTGGGTTCTGTGTCTTGTTATAGCTGATTTGGTATGTTTTAGGTCATGGGTCACTGTTTCAAGCCTTAAACTGTGTTTATCTTGTATTCTGGTTAATCTGATTAAGTATTACTGGTGTTTCATGTATTATTATACTTACTGTGTAATAATAAGTAACTTTCCAAAAATAGCAGGTTTCCAAAAATAGAAAGTTTCCAAAAATAGAAAGTTTCCAAAAATAGAAAGTTACCAAAAATAGAAAGTTTCCAAAAATAGAAAGTTTCCAAAAATAGAAAGTTTCCAAAAATAGAAAGTTTCCAAAAATAGAAAGTTTCCAAAAAATAGATCAGCTGCCTTAATTAAATAAGTTTCCATATATAGAAGGTTTCCATAATTAGATTAGCTGCCTGAAATAGATTGATTTCCATATATAGAAGGTTTCCATAATTAGATTAGTTGCCTTATTTAATTAAGTTTCTATAAATAGAAGTTTCCATAATTAGAATTAAGCTGATTTCATAAGCTAACATATAAGTCTAAGTGTTATAAGCTTATTCTTAAGTCATATGATATAGTGTATAGTTTAATTATTATTTCATGTATTTTAATTAAACTATAGGTTAAGCATTTTAATTAAAGTGTAACATGTATTAATTAAAATGAAATGAAAATACTTAGGTTAAAATGTGTATTATTATTAATAATAATATAACCTAAGTCATGTCTAAATTAATTAATTATAGGCATGTTTTAATAATTAATTAATTATAACTTATAACATAAAATACTTAGGTTAAATTAATGCCATGATAAACTAATAATTAAAATAACCTAAGTCATGATTTAATTAATATTTCATGTTATTAATTAATTATATCCTAAGTTCATGATTCATAAAAATTACATGTAACATAGATCATGATTTTAACCAACGAACCATGAATCGGGTATGAATTCGACACCGTACCCCGGGCCAAACCCGGGGCACACGTGTCCCCTTGCTGCCGTGGGTCCCACATGAGCCAACCAAGACCAATTGTGGTCTTGGTGGTGGCGGCAATAGCAAACCAAACCCCCCCTCGGGTTTGTTTGCTAGGCGGCCAAAAACAAACACCCTTATAAACCATTCTTTGATTTTAATTAATACCAAAACATGTTAGATCAATGATTAATTACCTTGTTTTCATAAGAAAAATAATAACATGTTCATGAAAATAATCAAAGATTAAAAGAATTAAAAAGAATTAAAAAGAAGGGTTAGAAAGGTATACCACTATGTAGCTTGGAAAAAGGATGAACAAACACGTATTCTAACACTTGTTTTTAAGATCAAAATCAAACAAACACCCTCTAGTGGTGGTGTTTAGGTGGCGGCACAAGGAGGAGAAAAAGGAGAGGAGAAAACTCTTTTTAGGGTTTTTATGTTTATTTCTTGAAAATGAAAATGAAAACATGTTTTTACTTTTACCCCCCCTTAACTTGTAAAGTCCATGGGCTAAGCCCATTTCTTGGTTTGTGCCGCGGGTATGGGGGCCCCACATGGGGTACCCGTACCTTTCTCGTGTCCCGATGTTTCGTGTTCGTTCGTGGTTAAACGTGCTCGTGTTTAACGTGTTTCTGTTTCTTTTAACGTGTCGTTTATCGTAAACTTAACGCTCGTAAATATATTATAAGTATTTACGTAATTATTTTAGTTAGTATTTTAAATGGTGTTCATGATTTAATTATGTTTACGTGATATATTATTAACTGTTTATCATGGGTTCGTACGTAATCGATACTTGTCATGACATACACGTATGCACTTGCTTGATTATTAGCACATGAATGTGATCAATACTACATGAGGTAAGTTTTAATCTAGAACGTACGATCTTAAGGGCACTATTCATGGTAAAAGCATGCGGGTTTTACACATTTACTCGCAACAGTCTTACAGTTGGGAGGGAGGTCAACTAAGATCCAAACTTCGTTATCCCTCATGGATTGCATTTCCGCATTCATAGCTTCAAGCCACTTATCAGATTCAGGATCCGACAATGCAGCTTTATAGTTAACGGGTTCATCATGATCCCCTAACTCATGTTCCTCAGCATCGATATAGAAACCATATCGGTCAGGTGCGTGAGACATCCTTGCGGATCTACGAATGGGAATAACATCACTTTGAGATTCAACATTTTCATGTTCAACCTCTTGGTGATGTTCACTAGTGTTCTCAGAAGGTCGTGCATCTTGACTTTGAATTTCATCAAAGTCTATGGTGCTCCCACTTGCTTCTTGTGATATGAGACTACTCTCAAGAAACTCAACTACCGAGCAACAAATATTTTGTTATCGGGTGGGTAGTAGAAGTAGTAACCCATTGTTTCCTTTGGGTATCCTACAAAGATACACTTGATAGATCTGGGCTCAAGTTTGTTTGGTGTTTCTCGTTTAACGAGAGCCTCACAACCCCAGACTTTAAAATAAGACAAGTTCGGGACTTTCCCGTGCCATATTTCATATGGAGTCTTATCAACCTTCTTAGTTGGAACCATATTGAGTATGCGTGCAGCAGACTCTAGAGCGTAGCCCCAAAAGGACATTGGCAAAGTGGTTGGACTCATCATTGATCGAACCATGTCAAGCAAGGTTCGATTTCTCCTCTCTGACACCCCATTATGTTGTGGTGTATAGGGAGGAGTAAGTTGTGAGACAATCCCACGACTCTTAAGATGATCTAAAAACTCAAGGCTTAAATACTCGCCTCCTCGATCAGATCGAAGTGCTTTGATTGTCTTACCGAGTTGATTTTCTACCTCGTTTTGGAAGGTTTTGAACGTTTCAAAAACTTCATGTTTATGTTTAATCAAGTAAACATAACCATATCTACTGAAGTCGTCAGTAATTGTAACGTAGTAGTTAGCTCCTTCTCTAGACGTAGTTCTAAATGGACCACATACATCACTATGTATGAGTCCAAGAAGATCATTAGCTCTTTCACTTGCATGAGTAAAAGGCTTTCTTGCCATCTTTCCAGATATACAAGATACACATATATCAAATGATTCATCATCATTTGACTTTAAAAGCCCATCATGTTGCAGCTTCGCAATGCGTTTCTTGTTTATATGGCCAAGTCGGCAATGCCATAGAAAAGTAGAATCCAAGTTGTGCTTGGACTTCTTTTTGCTACAAGTATAAATAGAACCCTCATTTAATACATGATTATGCATATCAATTTCAAAAATTCCATCACGAGGAATAGCATTAAAATAAAATACATTATCCTTGGAAACTTGAATAGTACCATAATCAGTAAATTTATTTGAAAAACCATTATCCCATAAACGCGAAAGAGAAATAATTCCTCTAGTAATAGAGGGTGAAAAATGACAATTGTCTAGTACAAGAATCATTCCACTAGGGAGGATAAGATCATAGCTCCCTATGGCTTCGACAGCTGCACGGTTGCCATTGCCCACGTGCAAGTCCAAAGCGCCTTTATTTAACTTTCTGATCCCTCTAAGCCCCTGAATAGTATTACAAATGTGAGTACCACAACCAGTGTCATATATCCAGGTATTAGTTTTAGGGAATGAGTAGAGTTCTATCATGAAGATACCTGATGTGCCGGACGTGCCGGCTTTGTTCTTCTTTTTGTCCACTTCTGCCAGGTAGTAAGGACAATTCCTTCTCCAGTGTCCAATCTCATGACAATGATGACACTCTACATCCTTAGCAGGATGCTCCTTTTTGCCAGGTGGGGGGAACTTGCGTTTAGGGTCATGAACCATAGTGGCTTTTCCTTTGAACTTCTTACCCTTGCCTCCTTTAGCTTGTGGCTTCGGTTTTTGGATATGACCTTTCTTGATAGCAAGAACAGAGGGAGCTTTCTTGGGCATACCCTTCTCTGCAAGCTTCAGCATGGCATGCAGTTCAGGTATAGTCTTCCCCATGCCATGCATATGATAGTTCTGAACAAACTGATCATAGTCTTTGGAAAGTGAAGTGAGTATCAAGTTCACTCCTAAGACTTGTGGCATAGGGTAGCCAAGTCGGTCCATCTGATCAAGGTAGCCTTTCATTCTCAACACATAAGTGCTGACAGATTGGCCCTCCTCCTGCTTGCAGTTATGGAACGCTTTGACCGTTTCAAAGAGTTCTTGTTCTGCTTGTTGCTGGAACATCGTCTTGAGTTCCTCAATCATGTCATATGCAGTAAAGTCTTCCAAATGTTTTTGGATTTCAGGGACCATACTACATAACATTAAGCCAGCCACTTCTTGTTGTTCAGCAACCCTTTTAGTATGGGCATTGCGAACAGCAGCGGTGGCAGTAGCAGGAGGTGCTTCAGGTAAGGCCTCTTCCAAGTGGTGCAACTTTCCTTCTGATCTGAGGACAATCCTCAGATTTCGAAACCAGTCAAGGAAGTTTGTACCACTCAATTTCTCCTTATCGAGAATTGATCTGATTTGATTGGTAATGGATTGATTCGTTGTCATCTACAAAATAAACGAAGTTCAAAGTTTTAGTACTTTCAATAATTAATCCTTTAAAAATTAACTACCCAAGTTTATATAAAAACAATTAATTTTCCGAAAAGGCTAAGATCCTCATTGAGGTTCTACCATCACATCAGTTGATCTGCTAGCAATGATAGATTCAATAGGTAGATGACATTCATCAATTGCAAATCATGTGCAATTCTTAGATCCTTATGGGACTCATGACATAAGTGAACAGTTCACAAAATATCAAACATGGCATGTTTAGTCCCATCCTTGCCTCGGTCAAGGTCTCACCACTTAACCGATTAAGTCATCCAATTTGAGAACATGCGAGAATAAGTCTAGGTCTCACGCATAGATAATAATCACCTTGGGTTACAATTTGCATCCGTCTCACAAGATGCAAAAAGTAATTGCAAGTGATCTCAAACGATTGGACGGCATGACTTAAATTTTAGACGGGTATAAAAGTTTGATTTACAAATCAAAAGTGTGTACGAGGAAGCATGCATTCATCCATCGTAGCACAAGTTAAAAAAAACATTTTTAAATTAAGTCTAATCTTGTTTTAATTTATGTGTGTCAAGTTGTCCATGTTAAATACTAATATAAAACCTAAATGGATTTAATATTAGATTTAGACAATACAAAAAAAAAAATAAAAAATAATAACATCATAACACGTTAAGAGTTATTATGAAAAACAAGATTTTAGTTTTAAATCATATTTAAACTTTAAACTAAATCAAGGATTTAGTTTTATAAAAGGTTTGTGATTGGTTTCAAGTTTTTATAAAAACATTTGCAAGTAATATCAAGATATCAAGCAAACAAGCAACCACACAACCACAAGTATGCAAAGCCTCAAACCGATGAAAAACCTATTCTTGATCTCGTGAGCCATCACGAGGACCAAGAAGTCAACTAAGGGTAAGTCAACATAACCACAAAGTGGGCTCCCACTTGCTCCAAGACCATCAAGAGCAAGTAGAACCAAAAATAAACATGAGGCCCAAATCTGCCTAAATATTTCAGTCGACTTCTAGGGCCCAAAACCCATAGAAGGAGTCTTCCCTAGCCTGAGCTCCAGTTGAGACTTTTGAAGGCCTATGAGTTGTGAATTAGCACACCAAATTTGGGCTTCTATCTCCTTATAAAACTCCGGGAAATCACATTTTAGTGCAGGTCACTCAGCAGCTCCGAATTTCACAATATGTCTTTAATTCTTTAGCCATTCCCATCCAAGCATCGGTTACAAATGATTTATGACTAAAAATATTTAACCTATCATTAACCTACTGTAAAATGCCCAAACAATGGCTATAACCAACATCAAAAACATATTAATGAAGTCGAAACAATGGCAAATCCCCAAAACTGAAATTAAATGCAAATCAACACACAACATGTCATATTTGGTCTAGGTTTTCATCGGCTTTGCATAAGAAACATAATAATACCATAAGATTATGAATATAACAAGGTGTTGGCTATGTCCATGGCCAAACATGCATGTATTTGCCATGGAAATAAAATTAAACAACAACAAACACTTGTTAGCCAACGAAATCGAAAGAATAATCAACAATTAATTAAACCACCGATTGGTGCGTGTAACCAATGACCTTAGAACCTTAAAACCACATTTTATAAACCTTGTAATTATCATATATTTACAGAAAACATGGCCATTAGGGCTGTTTAAAACCCGATTCAAGGATCGTTCCAAAAAACGCGTTTTAGGTCATTTTACACGTACCCGTAATAAACCCATTTAAGTATGCGTAACCCGTGACTATGAGATCATTAAAAACTGATTATAAGACCTCCTAAAAGTCTATAATGCCACAAAAATAATGCCATAGGGGCTGTTTTAATATTGGTTTAACAAATCCCTCAAAAACACTCATATTTAGCCATTTTTACGCATACCCGATAATCATATGACATCATATGATGGCTCGTGATACCACTATAGGTGGTTAATAATTAATAACATGTTAAATATAATCAAAACGCAGCGGAGTAAGCACCTATTGACGGATCCATAGAGTCATATGATTAATCAATAAAATGGAGATAAAAGTATACCTTTGTAGCGTGATCGGTAGAATCGAATGATGACTATCACCAAGAACACGAACCACCTATGAAACCAAGTGATCAATGGAGATCACCTCTATGATGTATCCATACTACACTTCCTTGTATACCAATTAGATGCTAGTCTAATAACCTTTATTGCGTAAACCTTTCTTTTACAACACTAGATACAAGCAAATGAATTTTTTAAGAAAAAATCATCATATGACCTCTCATTTTTTTTTCATTGCCGTGTATATTCACAAAGGAGGAAAAAAAGAATGTATTCATTTAAGATTGTCAATGAGTAATTATTATATTGATTGCAAAATCAATCATTTCATAATTACGTAGGTTACACAATCAATTCTTTTAGAATTAATAAAACGTTTTTATTAATACATATTGGACTCCTTTGTTGTCGGCCATATATGGGCTTCAAATGGGTTTTATGAGAAGCCCGATATCGATCACGATTTACATAGGTTATGTATATACCGTAAATACAATAGACACGGTATATAAGTGGTACCTCTGTGTATATGTGTGTGACCTCATAGGCTCACATGTGTCTAGTCATATAATTAGTTATTATGACACGAGCATACTCCAACACTATGTTCCAATCCCAATCATAACACAAACAAGATTCACATATCAGAACACATATCAAAGCACATATGAGAACACATAAGCACACAAGTCACACAATAGCACATTTATGTCCACACATTTTAAAACATAGTACTAAATCATGTTAAAGAACATTGCAAGTGTCATCTCCATCGCATACTAGAAAAACATTTAAAAACGTAGCAAAATGGGACTATGAACTCACCTGATAGCACAGCAAGCTAGCACTCCTACAAACCTATAAAATCATATACAACACACTTAGCTCAGGTCCTAACACCCAAGTTAAGTAACAACCATGGAGATGAACCTAATCCCCCAATTCTCACTATCTAGTTCTCCCACTACAAGCTATTCTATACGTAAAAATCCAGTTTTTTTTCCCGGTACGGTTTACTAGTCACTAAACGATCACATGAAGTGAACGTAACACCAAACTTGGTTCCTACCCTACTGGAGTTATGTTTTTATATGATCTAAGAACTCCAAAAACCAATTTTACTTCCAACTTACACATTTACCCTTCCGTTTAGTCTCTACGCCAAAAGTCGTTTTCACCAAAACTGATTTTCTGTACATGCTAATGTTCGACACCAAAAGCCCGACCTACACACCATAACTTTTATTGAAAACCTCCAGTACTTTCATATATATTATAAAGAGTTCCCAAATCAAAAATATTTGGCTATCTCATTCGTTTGGTTAGGTTTTGACTCAAATTCCCGAAATCCAAATTTATTCCAAAACAGCGCACTGTTTTTGTAAAAATTGTTTGACGACCTTCCCGAACTCCATTTTCGACCAACCTTACATTTTAAAAAATAGACTCTCTGAACTTAATTTAAAAAAAAAGAAACTCGACCAAAGGTGCTAGCTACTGCCCAGAACAGTCGACACAAGACAGCCCTAAAAATCAGACTGTTTTACGCCTTTATGCACTAACCCTCTAAACATCATTAATTACCCCTAAATTATTAAACAAAAACCATAAAATCATTAATAGATATTAATTACTATTTTTTCCATAAAATTAATGAAACACTAATCATCTCAAAGATGGTTAATTAATATTGTAAACATGATTAATTAATAAAACATGAATTAAATTAAAGTTAAATTGATCACTTACCTTGAATCAAGAAAAAATTTATGAAACCCTAAAAACTTGTAGAGACCGTCGACCAAAAAAAAAGATGGAGAAAATAATGTGTTTTGATTTGTTTTTATACTAAAACAATTAGAATCCTAGCCCAATACAAATAACACTTTCCTTTTTTTATTTTTTTTCCCTTTTTTCTTATTTTTCCACCGTCATATATATATTTTTTACCAAAAATAATTTTTTTTATATATTTTTATTAAATTCGTTTTTTTAATTGTTTCCTTAATTATATTTTTTTATTTGTCCCTTAATTAATTAATTACACCTAAACCTTTTAACTATTCAAATTTTACGCGGTTACCGTAAAATACGTAAAATATACAATTTTATGAAAATTCTTAAAATATGAAATAAACTTTATAACTAAGTCCTAAATGACTTAAAACCATCCCGTAAATTATTCCCGTGACTAAATACCTCATCCGAGACCTCTAAACGCTAAACCCTAAATCGTAAAAATACGATTTACTATAATACTTATACGTACACATAAAATCCTAAAATAGCACCGCATTCTATCATAGTTACATTCAAGTGAACAAATGAGCATGAACTAACCCCATCATAACATTATATAATTCACCACGTAATACACGAACGATGTATAACATCCAATCCAAGGCTCAAATATAAACATATTGCACGTAAACGCACACTAAGCACATAATCAAAGTAAAACAGTCAAAAGTGACAAATCCAATATCTAGGGTTGTCACATCACTCCCTCCTAATAGAAATCTCGTCCGAGATTTACTCCCAAACTCAAACTTATTCTCAGCAAACAAACGAGGTTACATATCCTTGATAAAACCTTCACGTTCAAACGTGAACTCGGTTTATACTAAAATAATCTCAACCAACAACACATGAACCTTAACCATGAGACTCCAAAAGATACTCAACATAAAACATGTATCGACCCCCAACGAACCATGGAAACGGACCAATGACACAAGAAGCACCCAACGACAACCGAAACGTATTACGACCGGTGACATACTATTAAAACCTTGTGCAAAACCAAATTTTACCCCAGAATGGATTATGTACTGTAATGTATATTAGTTGTTCTAAAACCATGGTATCACATTAGTAATTTATGTAATCATTTGACAGAAAAAAAAATCTATAGTCTCTTCACAAACGATCAATTATCTAAAGCACACAACACAATATTACGCGTCAACATTGACTCCAGAACCCACATTCTTCATTAATGTAACAATCTCTATGATGGATACATCTGAAATCCTATCCCAAAGCAGCCCTATGTTAGCCTTCTAAGTGTCCACTATCCCAAAATACCCAAAACACGAGTTTAAACCATGTAGTCCGAAAATTAATCTTGAACTCGACAGTTTTACAATTAATTAGACCAAGCTACTGACCTCCAATTACTAAACTTTCTAAATATTTGAAAAGTAAGTTCCGAGTACATAATTTTAGGCTTTTGAATCACCCAAAAAGCTTTAAAAACGAATAATTTATAACCAAAACGATTTTACTCAAAATCTGCCTAGGCATTAGCGACAATTTCTGACAGTTAGCGACATATTTTGACAGTTTAGCGACAGTTTATGCCTACTCCGATTTATACCAAAAAACGATTTTTAAACCCTAAAACCCCTCATTAATTACCAAATTCAAGGTCTAATTTATTTTAATTCCAGAAAATTAAAACTCTCACCCATCATATGATTAATTACTTGATTTAAACATATTTAATTAAATAAGAACAATATTTTAACTAAAGAACAATAACTTTAGGTGATCAAAACCATAATATTTTTAAAATAAATAAGCCATGCTTATATGTTAAAGAATTTATATTTCACCTTATTTCAAACACGTTTTCGACACTTTACCCTTATTTTATCAACTACCAACAACTATTTTAACTATTTGCAAATTTCATTTCTTTTACCACGTAAGACTCAAAATAAAAGATATTGTTACCACAAATAAACAAAGACAATGAAATTCTTAAACATCTCAATAACATTTACGCTAAAAGTACCGTACAAACGAACACCTGAAATGAGGACTCGATAAATGTGCTATTACGGAAGTTAAACATCTCGAAGAGAAACGAGCTAGCAAACCATCACAAGAAAACAACCGATAAATGGAAGGGAAATATCCATATATAGGCATATGCATACATACACTCAAATCCATCCAACGTATACTATAAAAATATGTATTAATCCTCTTTCATGCAACCTTACTCACGAATCCATTGATGTTGTGGTACTTGTGTAACTATGTTGGCCACCATACTTATACAAGTCCCCTTTCACCAATGCACTCCCTCCTATGATGACACTTATAAGAATTAATACTACACATAACACATCGGTCTACCAACTCAAATAAGCACATAGATCCTACAACTCATATAAGCACATAACCACAACATAAAATAAGATCCAAAGTCCATGTATTAAAATAACATAGCCAATGCATGAAACATATAAACTCGTAATCCAGCTGAACCACCGTAGACAAAATTCAAAATGTATAAAGAACATGAAAACGTAATTAAACGAAATCTAACAATGACTAGCGTATACGACTATAGTTCAACCCGCACTATTCAAAATTCGAAAAGAAAATAACATGTAGCTAAGTATGAACTTACTATGGTTCAATTCATACTAGTCAAAACATCGCAATAAATAACATCCAAACACATCAAATAATATAAAATGCACACATACTCCTATGACGCCTATATGCAGGGAGCCTTAAGCTATAGATTAGGCTACGCGACTAGTCAACCTAATTCTCTATAACCATTGTCTCTGATACCATTCTGTCACACCCCACCATGGCGGAACATGGGGCGCGACGTATGGATATCATCACAACAATAGCGTGTCTATAGAGTTAACTAAATGAAATAGAAATGTCATAAAAAGGTGACACAATGTCATGACAATATCTCAAATAATGTAGGCGTCTAGGTAAGTAGGTAACATGCCTACCTCTTACCAAAGACATTCAATTAACACACATCAAACATATAGGTATCAAACAATTTATTAAATCAAAAGACAAAATAAAATCTAAGAGGAAAGGGATTCCTCTTAATGCAATCCTAGCATCCTCTATACTCTAGCCACTTCTAACATCATCTTGCACAACTACCTCACCTGAAAATGACACTAAAATCTGTCAACATAAAGTTGGTGAGAACATAGGTTTAAGTTATCTAGAACATCATAAGAAACTTTGACATCCGCTGTAAATAAGTTGAAGAAATTTTTTTTATAGTAATGGACCATAATGTGATAATCATGTTACATGCATCCACAACAAAACTTAAAACAAGTACCGATCACATCTACAATTCACAAAGCACACTATAACAATCAAGAAGTATCCCGTCACACACACAAGAACACACACCACACTATCCGGATCTTTCCCACACCACCTGTGGAAGATGAACTATATCCCCGTCGAGATATCTTGCCTCCGAAGAGACGATGCACAAGTACTCAGGACGGATCGTGCCCCACGAACCAAGAACTCAGGACCAAGAACTCAGGACGAATCGTGCCCCATGCTCCACACACATCACCACTGGTCCTATAGACGCCCATACATCTATGTACCAATCCCAATCATAACACAATCAAGATTCACATATCATAACACATATCAAAGCACATATGAGAACACATAAGCACGCAAGTCACACAATAGCACATTTATGTCCACACATTTTAAAACATAGTACTAAATCATGTTAAAGAACATTGCAAGTGTCATCTCCATCCCATACTGGAAAAACATTTAAAAACGTAGCAAAATGGGACTATGAACTCACCTGATAGCACAGCAAGCTAGCACTCCTGCAAACCTATAAAATCATACACAACACACTTAGCTCAGTCCTAACACCCAAGTTAAGTAACAACCACGGAGATGAACCTAATCCCCCAATTCTCACTATCTAGTTCTCCCACTACAAGCTATTCTATACGTAAAAATCTAGTTTTTTTTCCCGGTACGGTTTACTAGTCACTAAACGATCACATGAAGTGAACTTAACATCACACTTGGTTCCTACCCTACTAGAGTTATGTTTTTATATGATCTAAGAACTCCAAAAACCAATTTTACTTCCAACTTACACATTTAACCCTTCCGTTTAGTCTCTACGCCAAAAGTCGTTTTCACCAAAACTGATTTTCTGTACATGCTAAATGTTCGACACCAAAAGCCCTACCTACACACCATAACTTATATTGAAAACCTTCAGTACTTTCATATATATTATAAAGAGTTCCCAAATCAGAATTATTTGGCTATCTCATTCGTTTGGTTAGGTTTTGACTCAAATTCCCAAAATCCAAATTTATTCCTGAATAGCGCACTGTTTTTGTAAAAATTGTTTGACGACCTTACCGAACTCAATTTTTGACCAACCTTACATTTTTGAAAAGTAGACTCTCTAAACTTAATTTTTTAAAAAAAGAAACTCGACCAAAGGTGCTACCTACTGCCCGGAACAGTCGACACAAGACAGCCCTAAAAATCAGACTGTTTTACACCTTTATGTACTAACCCTCTAAACATCATTAATTACCCCTAAATTATTAAACAAAAACCCTAAAATCATTAATAGATCTTAATTACTATTTTTTTCCAGAAAATTAATGAAACCCTAATAATCTCAATGATGGTTAATTAACATTGTAAACATGATTTATTAATAAAACATGAATTAAATTAAAGTTAAATTGATCACTTACCTTGAATCAAGAAAAATTTTATGAAACCCTAAAAACTTGTAGAAACCGTCGACCAAAAAAAAAAGTTGGAGAAAATAATGTGTTTTGATTTGTTTTTATATTAAAACAATGAGAATCCTAGCCCAATACAAATAACACTTTCCTTTTTTATTTTTCCCTTTTTTTCTTGTTTTTCCACCGTCCTATATATATTTTTTACCAAAAATAATTTTTTTATATATTTTTATTAAATTCGTTTTAATTTTTTCCTTAATTATATTGTTTTATTTGTCCCTTAATTAATTAATTACACCTAAACCTTTTAACTATTCAAATTTTACGCGGTTACCGTAAAATACGTAAATATACAGTTTTATGAAAATTCTTAAAATATGAAATAAACTTTATAACTAAGTCCTAAATGACTTAAAACCATCCCGTAAATTATTCCCGTGACTAAATACCTCATCCGAGACCTCTAAACGCTAAACCCTAAATCGTAAAAATACGATTTACTATAATACTTATAGGTACACATAAAATCCTAAAATAGCACCGCATTCTATCATAGTTACATCCAAGTGAACAAATGAGCATGAACTAACCCCATCATAACATTATATAATGCACCACGCAATACACTAACGATGACTAACATCCAATCCAAGGCTCAGAATAAACATATTGCACGTAAACACATACTAAGCACATAATCAAAGTAAAACAGTCAAAAGTGACAAATCCAATATCTAGGGTTGTCACAACATGGCTGGCAATGAACAAGCCAATGCAGATTCCAACATCGTCACTGGTACGTTTTTACTAAACCAACAATATGCATCTGTCTTTTTTGACACCGGGAAAACCGAAGTCTTATATTTACTAAATTTAATAAGGTATTGGAAATCACTCCATTAGTTTTAGACCCCTACTATACTGTAGAACTAGCCGACGGAAAAGTTGTGACGGTTGACACCATCATTCGAAGTTATACCTTTAGCTTTTTCCAATCACCCGTTTTACATCAACCAGATTCCAGTAGGTCTTGGTAGCTTCAATGTCATCATTAGCATGAATTAACTAGCAAGTATCATGCAGTTATCTTATGTGATCAAAAATTGGTTCGTATACCTTGGAGAGATGAAACCTAGATTATACGAGGGGACGGTAACCCCGATATAGCAACACTATATTTAGTGTAATTTCTAGCACCAAAAAGCCAAGGAATACTTGGTCAAAGGATGCCCCATCTTCCTAAACTGTTTCTCCCTACGTGACAAGGTAGGCAACCCTAAACCTGAAAGACACATTCAACTCACAATGGGTGTATTTTGTAGGGTTATATCCGCCACCTTAGGCAACCCTAAACCTGAAAGACACATCCAACTCAAAATGGGTGTATTTTGTAGGGTTATATCCGCCACCTTAGGAAACCCTAAACCTGAAAGACACATCCAACTCACAATGGGTGTATTTTATAGGTTTATATCCGCCACCTTAGGAAACCCTAAACCTGAAAGACACATCCAACTCACAATGGGTGTAATTTGTAGGGTTATATCCGCCACCTTAGGCAACCCTAAACTTGAAAGACACATCCAGCTCACAATGGGTGTATTTTGTAGGGCTGTGTTCGACATCCCTCGTAAAGAGATGCTGAATGTCCATGTTTTTAGACATACCTTTTTCCCTCTTCAGATCCAATTAGTTCGACAATACCATCATCCACCAGACCCTAGGAGGAGTAGCTACCCCTCTTTAGAAGTCAAAATTTGTGTAAATTTTGAACCAGTAATAGTGGATGAATGAACCCTTTTTGCAGCACCCCGCAAGGCGCGAATTTCTTTATTCTTAGTATCTTCTTTTATTTACACCATTTGAGGTACTTCTTTTCTGCGCCCCTTTTCGCGCAACCCCGCAGCAAATGAAGCAGATTCTTTGCAACTTCCTACCCAATCGCCATCAACAATAATCTTAACCTCTCTGCTGGGTAGAAGCTTTAGTACTAGTAACTAATGTCTGTATCCCACAACCTTGAGTATAACTGCATGTATTTCTCGTGAAGCTGTTGACATAGGAAGGGTTCTAGTTAAAATATTCTTTTATTTTATTTTACCTTCACCCCCCCCCCCCCAATTTTCATCATCGGGTGTGGAGATATAACCTATATCTCACCCGTGAAAAGGATGCAGAAGTAGTGCAACCCCAGCTTTCCCAGCATGTAAAACATGCTGGCGTGTCCTCCTCATGCCAGAAACCATTTGCAGTGGATTTGCCCTCCTAACCAAATCCACAACACCATTGGTCCTCTCCCAGCTCTTAGAAGGATGTAACTGCGACCCCCGTTGAGAAGCCCGCATCTATCCATCCATGGCAGCAGTCTCCTTTACTGCTCAATCGGATGTATAGTGCGACCCGGATAAAGATCTCATTGCATTGTTTTCTATCCATCCATTACAGCAGTCTCCTTTACTGCTCAATCGGATGAATAGTGCGACCCAGATAAAGATCTCTTTGCATTGCTTCCTATCAATCCATAGCAGCAGTCTCCTTTACTGCTCAATCGAATGAATAGGGCGACTCGGATAAAGATCTCTTTGCATTGCTTCCTATCCATCTATAGCAGCAGTCTCCTTTACTGCTCAATCGGATGAATAGTACGACTCGAATAAATATTTCTTTGCATTCCTTTCTATCCATCCATAGCAGAAATTGCCTTTCTGCTCAATCGGATGAATAGTACGACCCGGATAGATCTCTTTGCATTCCTTTCTATCCATCCATAGAAGCAGTTGCCTTTACTGCTCAATCGGATGAATAGTGCGACTGGGATAAAGATCTCTTTGCATTCCTTTCAATCCATCCATAGCAGCAGTTGCCATTACTGCTTGTTAGACGTATTTAAAGTGATGGTCATATAAACCGTTGCGAAGCTCGTGAAAAATGCTATTCAACGGGGCCGACAATTCTCAGTTATTAATGTTTATGTAACGGGAACTAGTCCCGAACACTCAAATGAGGAAGGCCTCCTAATCTTGTTAGTCATAGTATAAAAGGCCTCTCCTCCTCATTTGTGTGTGGGTGTTCTTCCATTTCTTTGATCTTAGAGAGAGAATGGGTGTTTGTTTCTCTCATTAGGAAAACACCATCTTTGTTTTTCCTTTTCCTTCCTTAATCTAATCTTTCTTTTTTAGTTTAATCTTTGCTTAATCATCATCTTTTTTTATCATAATATTAGTTCTTCATTATCTATATACTTGTTCTTGATCCAAGTTCGCCATCTCTTCATTTTGATACATAATGTTCTAGACTTTACGTGTTTGGTTCGTGGGTAAAGGTCCTACATTCGTCCTTTCCCGATTTCCTTTATTTTCGGAAAAAACTGCCTAATTCCACAATATCTTGAATATTGCGGAATTATTGTTTCTGTGTATTGCGGATTTGGCCGTTCTGAAAGATTGCGAATTCTTGCTTTCGGCTAATTGCGGAATCTTTTGATAAATTCGCAATTGGGTATTGCGAATTCTTTGCATCATTGCGGATTTTTGATAATTTCGCAATTGGGTATTGCGAAATCATTGGTTAATTGCGGATTTGTGTAATTGCGGATTTATATCACTAGAGTGATTGCGGAATCTTGTACTTTGAGGGATTGCGAAATCTTGCTCTTTTGACAATTGCGAATTCTTTGTTTCTGATTATTGTGAAATCTTAGAGTTGTGCTTATTGCGGAATCTGGTAATTTAGACTAATTGTGAAATCATACCACAAACAGAATTGCGAAATCATATCCAAACAGTATTGCAGAATTGTGTAGTTTGATTTAATTGCGAATTTCTATCCATTTTAGGATTGCGAATTTGAATCAACTCTAGGTATTGCGAAATCATTGCACATAATTGAGGAATCTTCATATTGCGAAATCTTTGGAATTTTTTTCAAGATTTTCGAAAAACGTGATTTTGAAAATTTCGTACAAACTTGAGCTTACATCTTTAGGGGATTTAAACTAATACACCTTTCACTCCGCTTTCTACGAATTTAGATCCTGTTTTTCACACGACTTCTACGATCACGTCTCAACAAGATATTTATGTTGCGGGTACTGAGAATCGTCCAACCATGCTTACCAAGGAGAACTACACTACATGGGCTAGTCGTCTCCTTTGTTATGCAAAATGTAAACCTTTGGGAAAGATGATTGTCACCTCGATTCAAAAGGGTCCGTATGTTAGAAGAACAATTATTATGCCTGGGGACCCTACCAATGCTTACCCAGTGGCTGACTCTAGTCATGAGCAAACAGATGAAGAATTAACTGAAGCTGAATCCAAACAACTCGACGCTGATGATCAAGCAATTCAAGTCATTCTTATGGGACTTCCTGAAGATGTTTATGCTGCTGTCGATAGTTGTGAAACCGCACACGAGATGTGGCTTAGGATTCAGAAAATGATGAAGGGCAGTGAAATTGGTTTACAAGAAAAGGAAACTAAGTTGCTTCGTGAATGGGAGAAATTTACGTCTACTGAAGGGGAACACATTGAACCTTATTATCATCGGTTATCAACCCTCATGAATCATCTTAGAAGAAACAAACATGAACCTGCACAAATTGCTGCAAACATCAAATTTCTTGATAATCTTCCTTTTGAATGGTCACGATATGTCACTCTTGTCAATCAAACCAAGGATCTTAATGTCGTGGACTACACTCAAGTATATTACTATTTGAAGATGAATCAAGATGAAGCTAACGAAGTTAGGGCAGAAAGACGTGCCAAGACACAAGATCCATTGGCTTTTATGGCAAACTCTTCATCATCTATGTCATATCCCATGGTACCCTACCATCAACCCTCATCAAGTAACTTCATGCCACAAAAACAACAACAACAACTCACTGCTTATGGATATCAACCTCCTGCTGCTATGAATTACTTACAACAACCCATTGTCTGTTTTGATGACATCACCGATCCTACTCATGCTATTAATACTGGTCTTGCCCTTCTTGTAAAGGCATTAAAATTCACCATTAACCCCACCAACAACAATCAGAGAATCTCCTCGAACATTAGAAATAGGCAGATTGCTCAACCTTTCATGAATGTGAATCAAGATCACCAATTGGTAGTTGCTGGAAACACGGGGACTCAATTTCAACAATATGTTCAGAACGCTGGGCAGACCGCTGGCAATGCAGGAAATCAGTATGGTCAAAACCGTGGTCAAAATCCGGGTGTTCCGAATGCGGGTAATCAAAATGGGTTAATAGTTGTGCCAGCGGTTGGTAACCAGATGGGAAATGGAAACAACAATCGTCAGGTTCAGTGCTACAACTGCAGGGGATTTGGTCATTATGCTCGAGAATGCACAGCCAAAAAGAAGAGGGATGTTGCTTATCTTCAGACTCAGCTTCTCATAGCACAAAAAGAAGAGGCAGAGATTCCACTTCAAGCTGAGGAATTTGATCTTATGGCTTCTGCTGCAGAATATGACGAGGAAGAAGAGGTGAATGCCAACTACATCTTGATGGAAAACTTACAACAAGCATCTACCTCAGGAATGCATGATGATACTGCTCCCGTCTATGATTCAGACGGTCCCTCTGAGGCTATTGAAATTTGTCTCTGGTGCGTGGACTCGGGCTGTTCCAAACATATGACTAGAAATCGAAGCCTTCTCAAGAACTTTGTTTGGCGATTCATGGGAACTGTCCGATTTGGAAATGATCATGTTTCTGCAATTCTAGGCTATGGTGATCTTAATTGGGGAAATATAATCATCACTAGAGTCTCTTTTGTTGATGTCTTGGGACACAATTTATTCTCGGTTGGGAAATTTTGTGATTCAGACTTGGAGGTTGCTTTCAGAAGTCATACATGTTTTGTAAGAGATCTCGAAGGAATTGATTTGTTGAAAGGAAATCGTACCACCAACCTTTACACCATTGATCTTTTTCAAATGTCTGTTGCTTCTCCAATTTGTCTTATGGCCCGAGCCACATCAACAAAGTCATGGTTATGGAATCAAAGGTTATCTCACCTAAATTTCGATGTCATCACCCAACTCGCGAAAGACGATCTCGTTACCGGTCTTCCAAAGTTCAAATATACAAAAGACCATCTTTGTCCTTCATGTGAGCAAGGTAAAAGTAAGAAGAAGCCTCACAAACCCAAACATGTTCCCAACTCAACGAATATGTTACATCTCCCACATATGGATTTGTGTGGCCCAATGAGAATCAAAAGTATTAATGGAAAGCGGTATGTCCTTGTGATTGTGGATGATTATTCTCGTTACACATGGGTTCATTTTCTTGCTTCGAAAGATGAATCCCCTGATGTAATTATTAATTTCCTGAAGAAAACATCAGTACTACTGCAAGCCCCTGTCATTATTGTGAGAACGGATAATGACACAGAATTCACCAATCAGAAACTGAAAGCTTATTTCGATGAAGTTGGGATTTCTCATCAAACGTCGGCTATAAGAACTCTAAAGCAAAATGGAGTTGTGGAACGGAGGAATCGTACGTTAGTTGAAGCTTCTCGAATGATGCTTCTCTCCTCCAGTGCACCGTTATTTCTTTGGGCTGACGCTATAGCAACTGCATGTTATACTCAAAACCGCTCCATAATTCACACCCGTTTCAACAAAACACCTTATGAGATCATTAATGGAAGAAAAACGGATATCTCATTTTTACATGTCTTCGGTGCATTATGTTATCCCAAGAATGATCGTAAAGATATCGGTAAACTTGAACCTAAAGGTGATATTGGCTTTTTCATTGGTTATTCTTCAACTGCTTGCGCTTACAGGGTTTATAATAGAAGGACAAGAAAGGTAAGGTAGACTATGAATGTTACCTTTGATGAACTCTCGGATATGGCCTCTCAGCATAGAAGTTCACATCCCGAGCTTCAAGGTCAGATTTCTGGACACGTTAGTTCAGGACTCGCGCTTCAATTTACACCGTCAGCAATCTCATCGTTACAACCTTTAGAACGTGACTTGGAAGTTTTATTTGGGCCAATTTATGATGAATATATGGAGGGTCCTTCGTCATTTGGTGTTCCTCAAAATGCCCCGGCTGCACCTGCTACGGTAGTTCTAGAACCACCAATTGCATCTACACCAACGTCATCCGTTTTTGCCCCATCTACGTCAACCTCAACCATATTAACTCCAAACATTCTAACCACTTCTCCGACTGCTGACGCAACTCAACAACATTCTCAGCAAATTCCTAATCATGTGCATCTTCAAAATGAAATAGTTGCTGAAAATGCAAACTATGCGATGCTCAACGAACATGAGTTTGTTAACCCATTTGCGGCTTCCACAAGTACTACTCAGCCTTTAACACCATATGTGGATCCGTTGAGCTCGCATCAAGTTTCTCATACACTTCCACATGAACAAAATGGACTAAGAATCATCCTTTGGTTCAAGTGATTGGCAATCTCTCACGACTAGTCTCAACGCGAAATCAGCTGCGTACCTACGGTGATATGTGTATCTATGCACTATCTGTCAACACAATGGAACCAGCAAGTGTGAAAGAATCAATGACCGATGCATCATGGATTGAGTCTATGCAAGAAGAACTCAATCAGTTCATCCGGCTTGATGTATGGGAGTTAGTACCTCGACCGGAAAATATCGATCCCCTTACTTTGAAATGGTTATTAAAAAACAAGATGGATGAGGAGCAAACGGTCATTAGGAACAAGACTCGGTTAGTTGTGAGAGGTTATAAACAACAGGAGGGAATTGATTTCACGGAATCCTTTTCCTCGGTTGCTCAGATGAAAGCTATTAGGATTTTCTTGGCATACGCTGCACACAAATTATTCATAGTGTATCAAATGGACGTGAAGATGGCTTTCTTGCATGGGCTGTTAAAAGAAGATGTGTACCTATGTTAACCTGAAGGTTTCATTAACACCGAACATCCAAGCCATATATACAAGTTGAAAAAGGAAATTTATGGTTTGAGACAAGCACCAAGGGCATGGTACGACGAATTATCATCATTTCTTCTCCAAAATGACTTCAGCAAAGGAATCAGTGATCTAACGTTATTTATCAAGCACTACGGCAACGACATCTTGGTGGCTCAGGTCAATGTAGATGATATTATATTTGGTTATACTAACCCAAAATATTCCATATTATTTTCCGACCTTATGAAAAGTCGATTCGAAATGTCCATGATGGGGGAAATGATGTTTTTTCTTGGTCTCCAAGTTCACCAATCCCCCCGTGGTATTTTCATAAATCAGTCCAAGTATGTGCTTGAGATTCGAACGAAATTTGGTATGGATAACTGTGATACTATTGATACTCCAATGGACACTAAACACAAGCTTGATCTGGATAAGAAAGGGACAGTTGTAGATGCTACAAAATACAAAAGTATGATCGGGTCCCTTATGTACTTAACTTCAAGCAGACCAGACATTGTGCATGCTACTTGTTTATGTGCTCGGTACCAGGCTAAGCCAACTGAGAAGCACCTCAAGGAGGTTAAAAGGATCTTTCGTTATCTCCGGGGAACCATTCATATGGGTCTCTGGTATACGAAGGATTCGGGTTTTAATCTCACTGGGTTTTCAGATGCCAACCATGCAGGGTGTCATGACACATTCAAGAGCAGTTTCGGTGGAGCACAATTCTTAGGCGAAAATCTAGTGAGCTGGTCCTCAAGAAAATAAGACTGTACGGCGTTGTCCACCGCGGAAGCAGAATATGTGTCTCTATTCGTGTGTAGTGCTCAAGTCCTTTGGATGAGAACACAACTCACGGATTATGGATTTCACTTTAACAAAGTTCCTATTTATTGTGATTCACAATCAGCCATAGCCATATCCTGCAACCCGGTCCAAAATTCCAAGATTGGCACATAGCTGTCCGATTCCATTTCATAAAGGAGCATGTGGAAAGAGGATCGACCGAAATGTACTTTTTCAAGACGGACTACCAACTAGCCGACATCTACACAAAAGCTCTTTCTCAAGAAAGATTTGAATTATTGGTTCGTCGACTTGGTATGCGTAGTTTCACTCCTGGTGAACTTGAACGTCTTGCACATTTACAGTAACCTTGTATATATTTATCAGAAAATCAAAATACAAGAAATATAAAACCTATAAAAACAAAATAAAAAATGAGAAAATCTTTCAAAAACACCAAAAATATTCTTCTCCGACATGTCTCTCAGCATCGATAATATGGACGTACTTAGAAATGTCGTTCAATAACGACACGGGTACGTACATAAAGTTCGAATGAGAGTTCAAATGTTTTTAAAACATGTCTTTTCTATCTTCTTCTCATAATGGCTTATAGTCACATGTCAGACTATAAACCGGTCCCCAAAGAAAGGAAAGTCTTTGACTTATCCTCAACAACGAGAAATTAATTTTTCTCGGTCATGGGCTTATATCAAAACATTCAAATTTTAAGCTCATGAACACAAGGAAAATGTTCATTTATTTCAATTATTCCTTAATAATGGGAAAGTAAGTTTTCTCGGTTTTTGAGCACAATTTTTCAAAGTATTTCAAAACTGTGTGCTCATATACTCCCCCAATTTTAAATAGAATTTCTTTTCGAGGGGGAGTACAGACTTTCATGCAACATTATTCTCTCCATGTTTCATCACTAGTTTCACAAAAATTTCAATGTCATGCAATTTTTGAGGGGAGAATAGTGATTAAAATGTGTTATCTTGGATAAGATCTTTGATATAAGTGCTTTCTCTTCCTAATATGTGCAAAAACCTTTCCTTTTATGATGCACATACGTAGGGGGAGCGTTTTGGTGATACAAAAAACCTTCAAGGTGTAAACACTGATTTCATCAACACCTTGATTGCTTTTTCAAAAGGTTTTTCTGGTTACGATGTCTATACCCTTCAACACATTAATTCACGACGGTATTGGTGTCAAAAGGTGGTTAGGTATTCGTCCTATGATCCTACCAGAACCGAAGGGATCTTCCCAGGGAAAATCCATTAGAACTTAGAAGTCCTTAGGAAAGATGGAGTAGTTGAGTGTATGGGAAAAATGCCGACTAATGACTTAAGTTAGCACTAGAACAATCACAACAAAGAGCTAGTTATGACGTCTTGGTAAGCATTGAAGGGGTTGAAGAATGAAAAAGAAATGTAAGGATAAAGGGTGAAAAGAAATAGCCCTCAATACAACTTAGGCAGAAACCAGATCAATACATCTACTATCGGAATCATGTTGATGATTTCTGGTATTGAAGACAAAGCATTATGGACCCAGTGATGCAACGCACAACCCTTCCCAGCCTACTCAAGCTTCTCTCAAAAGAAGTTTGTTTTATTGTTACGGAGTTAAACTCATTTCTATCAACTTTCTCACTCCGAGATAGTAGATATTGAATAGGTGGCAGTCTGCTCCAGCCCCCGATAACCAAATAAACGTGCACTTATAGAGTCTAGAGCCAACTAGATTCACCATAAATCTCATTAGGACACTTATTCCATATATCAATTGTTGTGCATCACTATAACACATGCGATAAATTACAGAGTCCTACGCTCTATCCTTGTGATATTGCCAGAACATTCAGAGTGATACTCATTAGTATTCACTGTGATGAATGGAAATCCTTCTAGTGTTAACATCAAACAACACTGCGGTAGGTCATATGTAAGATTCATTTGAATTGAACATATGTTAACTGGAAAGCAACAGTGGATTGATTCTTAATTGATTCAAACTTGTTCCAGGTCTCGACGTAATATCTTCATGATCTTGCCAGAACTTTCAGAGTAATACTTTTCAGTATTTATAGTGACGAATGGAAATCCTTCCATTGTCATCATCAAACAGCACTGCGGTAGGTAACTTGTGCGATTCTATATGAATCAAACTTGTGTCAACTGGAAAGCAACGATGGTTTGATTCTTAATTGATTCAAACTTGTTCCAGGAAATTGAATTGACGGCTTTATCAGCAGAATGGAACTGCATGATTCACTCCTTACTATGAATTATCTTTCAATATATTCAAGTATTGAGAACGGCTATCACAGTTGGAAACCCTGTCAAGGAAGTTCTTTGAACTTACCTAATCACAGGTACAGTATTCTTACTGTATAATGGGAAACCGGAGGAATGCAAACGGTGGAGTAACTTCAAGAGTCGTAATTCAAGACCACATGCTCATATAAATGAAGAAAGCTCAAGAACATCTAAAGACAAAGACTTCCGCTACTCTGATGATCAAGGGAGACAATTAACAAGCCTTCAAGTCAAAACAGAACATGAGTATGTGGGGAAAGACACAAAACACAAGACGACAAAGTTTCAAGATCAAGTCAAGGCAAAGATCAAAGATCCAAGATCACAAGTCATGGAAGGAACTATGACAGAACTCTCAAGACAACGAGCTTCAAAGTCTGCAACATCAAAGAAGTGAAGTCACATATTACATGACCACCCCTTAGGGGGAGATTGTTAGACGTATTTAAAGTGATGATCTGTTGCGAAGCTCGTGAAAAATGCTATTCAACGGTGTCGAGAGTTCTCAGTTCTTAATGTTTATGTAACGGGAATTAGTCCCGAACACTCAAATGAGAAAGGACTCCTAATCTTGTTAGTCATAGTATAAAAGGCCTCTCTTCCTCATTTGTGTGTGGGTGTTTTTCCATTTGTTTGATCTTAGAGAGAGAATGGGTGTTTGTTTCTCTCACTAGGAAAACACCATCTTTGTTTTTCCTTTTCCTTCCTTAATCTAATCTTTCTTTTTTAGTTTAATCTTTGCTTAATCTTCATCTTCTTTATCATAATATTAGTTCTTCATTATCTATATACTTGTTCTTGATCCAAGTTCGTCATCTCTTCATTTTGATACATAAAGTTCAAGACTTTACGTGTTTGGTTCGTGTGTAAAGTTCCTACACTGCTCAATCGGATGAATAGTGCGACCCGGATAAAGATCTCTTTGCATCACCTTCTGTCCAACCGTAGTAGCAGAAGCCTTCATTACTGCTCAACCTGACGTATAAGGGTAACCTAGGTGTAGACCACTTTGCGTTAGTGCCACCATCCGTTCCTGAGAGAGTGTCCGAAATGAACCATATACTTAGAACATCTTTCACTTAAAAGATAACTATGTTTTTAGTAGCTTTGAGGATAAATCTAAAATAACGGGGTGGTGCTGTAAAATCCATGATTTTACCATGATTTAATGTAATGAAGTTTCACCCATTAATCCTAGAACACATACTCATGTGTTATGTTTCTATAAGTTGTGTGTGAACTTGTCCATTATGTACTTATACTTTTACATTCATATTTGTTGTAAATAAGTTACATAGTTTAAACCTTGTACTTTAGAACTAGGGGAAACAAGTAATAAAAAGTATAATCAATATTTGAAGTACACAACACTTAACTAAAAGTTGGAAAACATGCTACACACTATATGTAGCCATGTATGTATGTATGTATGTATACCACAAACATGTTTAAACCTATTTGGACTAGCCCAAGACCATATAATCCTTGTGTGCTAGCCCAATATAAGCCCAAACCAAAGCCCATTTCCCTTTGGTTAGCTATACACGGCACAAATGCATATGTGGAAGGAGAAGAGATGCTTTGGAAACAAAAGAGCCTACACTTGGCACAAGTGTTCTTACCAAGGGAATCATGCCTTTTGCCTTGGCATTCTCTTTCCCCCTTTTAGCCAAAAAACACACACATACATCTCATTCTCTCATGAAACTAAAATCTCATTCTCTCCTCACCTATCTCTCTCTCAAATCATTCGTCATTAAGCCACAAGCATCCAAAGTTGTTCATTAAATCTACTACATCCTTGTCCCATCTTAACTACTAATCATTTAGTAGCATCATCATCTGTGGAATCATTCTACCAATCCCTAGCCAAACCTTAAGGGTTACGACTTGGTATTTATTTAGGGTTTCTTCATCATCTTGAGTAGATCTCTAATCTCCTTGTTCATCTAGATCTTCCTTGGTAACTTTAAGCAAGAAAGGTATACTCCTTATGCTTCTTTATTTTTACTTGCATGCATCATCATCCATCTATAAACACATATAAATAACTTGTTAAAATCAAGATTTGATAAGAACCATGACCCTAAAGGTCACGACATAATTTATTGGACACTTATGATTTGTGTAATAAGTTTTAGATGGTGGAATATGTATTATTACATGTGTAATAGACTTCTAAAAATGTCTAAAACATTATATATATATATATATATATATATATATATATATATATATATATATATATATATATATATATATATATATATATATATATATATATTTATATATATATATATATATATATATATATATATATATATATATATATATATATATTTATATATATATATATATATGGCTGTAGGTTATTTATAGCCTTAAATGGGTTTTAGATATACATGCATGCTTATAAGGCCTAGATCTAATGATAAGAGTTTAACTTATCATGATAAACATAAAACAAGCTTATAAATCTTATGGGAACATTGGGAGAAAACAATATAGCCGTGAGCTATATGTTGTTTTCTTGGAATTGTGGTAATCTTGGAAACATGCATGAAACCTAGATAATCATGTTGTATTTTTATAAATATTTACAAGAAATAAAACTAGCTAAAATGTTCATCTTGGAAACACCAAGATTTAAAATTATAGCAGTGGGCTATATGTATGTATGCATGGACTTGTGACTTGATTTCTTGATTTGTATATAGCTAGATCTTATTTTGGGTACACTTATAAGTACATGCAACCTTAAAATAAGTTTTGACTCATTTTAGTAAGCTATGATTAATTATGGCCGTGAGTTATAAGCTCATATTAGGGCTTATGACTTGCATGCAACCTTGTAACACATCTAGATCTCATTTGGTACATCACATAAAGTAAACTATAAGTTTTATACTTTTATTAAGATTTAAAACTAAATATGGATAAGCTAATAATAAGCTTATAAGAAAATCCTAGATTAATACATACATAAAATGAAAAGTAGTATTAATGGACTAATTAAGCCCATGCAACATTAGTCCAAGACTTAATGGACCCAATAAGCCCATTTAATAAATCTTAGTGATCTAATGGACTTAAGATTATACTTGAACCCATTTAAATAAATTAATGGACTTAAAATGTATTTAAGCTCAATAAATGTGTTGAAGGCCCATTTAACAAGTTAGTAAACTTAAAAATGTATTTAGGCCCACTAGATGGCCCATTAGATATTTTAACCCATTTAATGATCCCATATAATGTTTTGAATGTTTAAATAAAAATTTTTATAATAAAATGTAACTTATAAAAACCTTTGGATTAAAAAGAAAATTTATGAGACTTAAGGACTAAAACCGTGACTTATGAAACTTGTTTTGATAAATTAGTAAACAGAAGGAATGAAAATGTAATTATCCAAAAGTCTAGGGTTTAATAAATAACATCCGTGGCATATAAAACCCTAGGGACCATTTTGGGAAGTTTCTAAAAGTTGTTTTGTTATTTTATAACCCTAAGGACCATTTTTTTAATAATCTGAAACTTAAAGAAGCCCTAGGGGTTGTTTTGTCATTTTTGGGAAGTTATAAAACCTAGATATAACTAGGAGGACTAAATCTGCCATAAGCCGAAACTTTAACAAGCCCTAGGTACCAAATGTGTAAAAATCCGAAAGTTATACTTTGTTTAAAATATGGAGGGACTAGTTTTGCCATGTATTGATACTTTAACAAGCCCTAACCCTATTTCTATTTTAAATTTAGTAAAACTTAATTAAAACCTAAACCATAAGGATTATTGTATAAATTCTTAAACTTGTAATTAATAAATTATTTTACAAATGTTAAATAATTTATGGGAACTTTTAAGTTAAATAAAATATTATATTTTATTTTTCAAAAATAAAATATTTATATTTTTACTTTATGAAATAAATTGTATAAACAATATGGATATGTATTACTAATACATGAACTCATGTACTTTTAAGAAATAAAATTATATGAACGTTAAATAAATTGAATACTAATACTTTAAGTAGAATATTTTATGTTTACTTAATTATGAAACTTAATAGTAAGTTTAAGTGAATGATTATAATACATGAACTACGAACGTAAACTAATATTTTAAATGAAACATTTTTGTGTTTACTCAAATATGAAATTTAATAGTAAGTTTAAATATATATTAATAATACATGAACTGCGAATTTAAACTAATATTTTAAGTAAGATATTTTATGTCTACTTAAATAGGAAACTTAATTGTAAGTTGAATGGTTATTATTAATACATGTATTACGAATGCAAACTGATATTAAAAGTTAAACATTTTATGTTTACTTAGAAATGAAACTTATATAGATAAGTTTAAATGGATATTCTTAATACTTGTACTACGGTTATTTAAATAAATGTCGTAGCATAAATGAACTAACTAAAAATCTGTATAAACATACACATATGTTGTTTGTACAATATATTAAGACTGTACTATTTGATTAGGCATAACTTTTGGCGTGAGCATTATTTGGATATTCGTGTTATACAGCTATTGCCAACTCCTAGGTGAGTTTAAAGCCCCATATAAACTATTGATAAACTTTTCCTCAACGGGGGAGAAAACATGCAACTATTTTAAAATGGACATAACTGAATTGTATAAACTTGACTATGATTGACTATTATAGAAAGTGTTAAATTGTTGTAAATCACCCGAATGTTATAAATAGATATATTAGGGATTGACCATCCCCATCTGTGTGAGTCATGCTCACTGTGCCTTGGCCGGGACAACAGATATATACCATGTTGGAACTGGGTTTGGGTGTCTTTTTGTAAGACACTACGTCCTCATCTGTTGAGGACTATGGAAGGTTAAGCTTCAGTTTCGAGTAATAGCAAATGTAACCTACTTTTTAGTTAGAATACTTTGTGTATTGTTACTTCTATGATTCATGTATGTCCAAACTAATTAATGTTAAAACATGTAAATTCACCAACTTTATGTTGACCCTCTAAGCATGTTTATCTCAAGGAAATGAAGTTAGTACGTGGTGTGTGCATGGACTCAAGCATCTATGTAATCTGCATTGTAGGATTCGTCAAGGGTTCCATTTGGGGAAAATGAACAATCTACTTATGTCATGTTAAAGACAATTTTTATTAATTTGTTTAATAATCATGTAATCTGATTTGAATAACTCCTTATCTTATGCTCTATGAACAATGTGCTATCGATTCACCCTTGTGACATCTCCGTTGATATTTCCGCATATTTTGACCCTACCCGGGGTGTCACAAGTTTCAATAGTGTATTACGGAAATGTTGAAGCTCGGTATGTGTGTCTTGAAGAAACGACTGGCAAATCACTGAACTTTCAGACTTGACAATATTGAAATGGAGGAAAGGCTTGAGTTGTGTCACGAGAGCCTTATATGCAAGTGCCGATGCATAGTGATTAAATTCTTCATTGTGGAGGTTTTCTTCTAGTTCGTTCAAGGTAAAGAACACCAATTCCGTGAGTATATGACAATCGTGACGAAAGAGTGTCACTAATTCGCTCCCTCCTTGAAGCCATGAAAGATTCATTAGATAATATTGAAGCATTCTAAATGAAGGTATACCACTTTCTCTAGCGTTGTCTTGCATTTGAGGCAATTCTTCCTCTTGAAACTTCGAATTCAATGATTCCATTGAAATTCGATGAAAATTTCTTGGATCCTTGTTTGGTGATATGTCCTTTTCTCGTTTCAAAAATTTCTTGGTCGGTTCAAACGTTGATAAAACAAAACCGAGACTAAGAGATCCAACTATATCAAGAATATAAAATGATGATAAAACGTGGCTCTATCAAGAATGTTAACTACACGTGAGAAAACAATCAGATAATAATACCCGATCAAAAATATGTAGCCAGTAAAAATATAGCCATTTTTGTTGGTCTCGTCAAAATAATTCTCGTCACTTTGTTTTGTCACTTTGTCTAAGATCTTTGTCTCGTCACTATTGTCATTGTCAAGCCCTGATTATAACTAATAATCCTCTTAATACACAAATTTTATCCAGTATAGTAAATTTTGAGATAAAACTCGGATATGAAGTTATTAAGTCACACAGCCCATTAAAATGTTACTCCACTCGAGCCCAAAGTATCACTAATAATCGGCCCATCCAACACAGTCCAACCAAGTCCAACACAACCGGCCCAAGATTGTCCAAGTCACATAGTCGGCCCAAGATAAAACCCGGTTCACTAAAATATAAGTAGCTAACCCTTTCTAACCTAATCACAATGCTAACATCAACCGCTTCTTTCTAACCCTTTCTCTCTTACCTACTCAGCCACCAATTCCATTTTTCATCTATGTTCTAGTCCGCCTCTTTCTTTCTATATCCCAAAATATATCTAATCTCACATCACCATTTAGTCTTCTAAAATCAACCGTTCGGATTGGTATTCAATTTGAGTTAAATCAAAACCACCACTATATCCCATAAATATGTTAGCACCATTCTATAACACGATTTGTAAACATCGAATCACGAATATGGAGTCAAGAGTCATGACGAATCATCTTCAAGATAACGTATGTGGTCTCAGGTAGGGTTTAATTGCGATTTCATGTGTTGTTTTTGGTTGAATAAATCGAAAAGAATAAAGATTACCAAACACGGATATGTGATGATTTTTGTTCAAACTCTTAAGATCTATAAAGATCTATCATTCGTTTAACAAATCTGAGATTTAATTAATAATAATGTGTTAGTTTTGAGTCTAGATTGATTTGTTGATGTGGATTTGTTTGTGGAGGAAAAAGGTTGTGTGAATCTGTGTTCGAGTCTATTTATGAGATGAGTCGGTTTATGGAGTAAAAGTATGTTGAACAGGTTTGTGTTTGAGTGAATTGGTAGTGTTCGAGTCTTGTAAATGAGTCCATTCGAGGCTGTTTTGGAGTGAGGAGAGGAGTCTTTGTTGAGTGTGGTGTTAGTGAGGAGTGAGTCTTCGTCTATTTGAGTGTTTAATGTTGGGTCAGTTGGAGTCGACGGTGGTTTCTTTCGAGTCTTTTATGTCGAGTCTGTTTATGAGTCAGGTTTTGATTGAGAATAGTCTTGTGTGAGTGGTTGTGATGAGTTTTGAATCGAGTGTGTCTGGCTAGAGTCTAGGTTTGGTTATCGATGTGTTGAAGTTTTGTTTTTGTTATGAGTCTGTGTCGAGACTAGTTGTTCTATCGGAATATCAAACCATCGGAATGTCACAAAACCATCGGAATGTTAAAAAACCATCGGAATGTAAAAAACCATTGGAATGCTATCGGAATGTAACTGATCGGAATGCTATCAGAATATTGGATCGGAATAAGACAAAATTTGTCTATCAAAATGTGACAAAAAGAAGATGCATCGGAATAAGTAACCTGACAGAGAAAGTGTTAGAAAATGTATCAGAATGATAAACCCTTTTCCGATAGATACGCAATGACAAAAACAGAATGAGACAAAAGTTGATAAAAACAAAAATAGTAGAATAAAAAATTGTGATAAAAACAGTAGGAAAAACTTTTATCATTTTCAATCTTATGACTGACCAAATCAATAAAAGTTATACCAGATTTGAGAAGATAAAAACTGTTTGCCCTGTCAAAGAAGTTATACCATTCGGAACCAAAAGAAAAAAAAATTTTGACCACCAAATCAATAGATAAAAACACGTCAATCCAATGATTCAACCATAGCTCTTGATACCAATTGTAGGTCCTTAGTTTCTTATGATTGTACAAGTGTTGTAATGATCTAAAGACAGGGAGATAGATGAAGAACTAGAGAGGGAAAGTTAGAGAGAGAAAGGAGGGAATGAGTGAAAGGAAGAATGATTAAGTGAAAGAAATGAACAACTAACAACCCCTCCTAACATGCTAGGAGGGGGTATATAGCCCACCCTACATGTGGGTTTGATGGGCTATATTGTTTACATATTGGATCACGAGCCCATACTACGTATATATTGTTGGAGTGACCGATCCTTTCTAAATACATAAATACGTATTTCCAACAGTGTTCTTCCCCAATATTACTCTTCCTCGACTCTTTTTTTTACTTTCTTTGTTTATTTTTGCTTTTGACGAAAGTTGACCAAAAGTAAGTATATAATTTACTTTCCTTCCACCGCCTCATTTTGCTTTGGTTGGGCTTTTAATGAACCCGAAATCTTTTGTTTCAACTTTCTTCGTCCCATAATTTCCTTTCTTGGGCTTGTATTGGGCCCAAAATCTATTGTTGACCAAAGATGTAAACAATCTTCCATCCGTTCATACATTGGGCCTTATTTGGGCTTCTTGAATAACTTTTTCCAACATAACTTCATAAATGGCCTTTAAGGCCCATTAAACTCAAGTGGGCCCCACAAAGGCCCAATAAAATTAAATCCACGAATAAAATCGATCTTGACTTTTGGCTCTTGATATTTCTTCAATTCCCGTGTCGGTTTTGCCGGTTTTTGTGATCTTAGTACCTACACACACGAAACAATAAAACAAGCATATACAAGGATATATTCATATGTTTGTTGCATTTTATGTCCGTTTTAGGATATAAATGATATGAGTAATTACACTCATATCAAACTCCCCTTGCTAAGCAATTGCCGTGTCCTCACGCAATGATAAAATAAAGCTACTAACTACAATTTTATTTGACTTTTGACACTTTATTTTGCAAAGACATAATCTATTGCTTTCATTATTGAAAAATAACTTTTAGGATCATAAAACTCGAATAGATTCATCGTCCTCGACTTTCACTCTTTCTATGCCAAGTTTAAAAACAAGATCATTGTCAATCAGAAGTTCCAATGTTAAGACCACTCATACAAGTAATTTGTATTAAACTCAATCTCCTTTATTCCTAGTTGTATCTCTAGATTTTTAAATATTGTCATTCACCCAAAGGCTCATTTGACTTATTTAATAATTATTAGTCCAAATATGAAGGCAAAAACGGTGTAAACCAACACTCAAAACCTAACCTCATCCATAAAAACCGTTGTCACTAAAGTAAGCCCACATCAAGGATAACTTAACACGATTTTAGAATAAATTCCCGGATCCGAAATTTGGCTAATAGGACTACTTAAAGCAACAATAATTCTTCCAAAGTCGAATTGACTTTATTAATAGAGTTAGCAACATTTACATCATACACCTTGAGGCTCTTTAAGATGTCAAAGTGCTCCTTATCTGTGATCCACACCCTAAGGCTCCTTGGACATAAACAAGGGAATTGACATTCACAATCCACCCTAAGGCTCATGATGATGAAGCAATTTTTATTAAACACTTCACCATGCCATACACCCTAAGGCTCTAATAACAAGGCTAGTGCTACATGACTCCCACCCGAAGGCTCATAGAGAACATGTTTTTATTTGGGTTAATATACAAAGAAGTTACTAAACTTTCCAAGAAATTTGTCCTAAGGTAACGAACGTTCGTTTTGTGTTTCTAAGTTACTAATGTTCATATGACCGGTTGATTAAGTTACCCACTTATCAAAAACGTGATATTTATGTTACTTAACATGAAAAACAAGACATTTATGTTACTTAACTTATCAAAAAATATGCATTCAGGTTAATCAAATTAACACTAAATTATATTTATGTATAGTTTAGTAAAGTTTAGTAACTTAGAAACACAAAATGAACGTTCGTTACCTTAGGACAAATTTCTTGGAATGTTTAGTAACTTCTTTGTATATTAACCCTTTTTATTTATTCTTCTTTATTAATGATATATAGAGTAAGCCAAATTCCGCCATCCCATGATCAAAAAGTCCATGAGGATGACACACTTAATGTGTTCTTACTGTAATTACAAGGGAAGAAAAAGAAGGAGTTACGAGTTAAGATATTGAACCCAAACCGCTAAAAACTTCATTTATTAAACAATTAAATATTCAAGCGTGAAAAATAAATACGAGGAGAAAGAATCAACACAAAAAACTTATATAAAGAAGACTTAGCCTCAAAACTTATGATCAACTCTATCATTTCTTGTTCTCCATATTGTAAAATCTCAAAGATGTGAGACTAATGGATACTTAGCCTAATAAATCAAAGTTTTGGGTTTTCAAGTCATCTATAGGATCTTGCATCTTCTTGGATTTTTTCAAGTTTAGAATTTGCGTTTTAAAGTTCCCTTGATAAATGACTTTCTAGGATCAATTATAGGAACTTGCGAAAGTTCTTGTTCTTAACCCGTAAGAGTTAAGACTTTCGCATTTTAAAGTTCCCTATATAAAATTCTAGCAAAACTTGATTTTAGCGGTTAAGGAATGAGCTAAGGTAAAAACCAATCGAATCAAAAACTATTCTTATTTTCACCAATGGAAAGCCTACATTTGTGTCAAAAACACTTATTTTCTTTATTATTAAACACAAAATTGCACTAAAAATTTAAATTTTTTATGAAAAATGAGAAAAAACGATTACGTTTGAAGAAGAAAACAACAATTGCAAGTGATTATATCGATTGACTCCCCCATGCTAAAACAAAACATTGTCCTCAATGTTTCCTAGCTCAAGAGTAACACCCCTTGCTAAAACATGAAGACTCGAATGCAAAAGTCCTAACATGGTAAGAGTACGCAAATCTATAAGCCGTTTATTAATTATGCTTTAAGATAAAACGTTAGTTGATAAAAATCAAAGGATAGTTAATTCCCCATTTGACAATCAAAGTATGGAAGCTCGAGTGGACCGGGCAAAAACCAAACACGAGAGTCTTCAATGATATGAGTCATACCTGACATTCACATCATAACAAAACACGAGCACGAGCTTGAAAAGATCAAGCCTTTATTAGTGTTAGAAAATAGAAAGAAGATAAAAAGTATGGAACTACCCCACAAGGCACCTCGTTTTTGTTAACCGAGTCATGAACTCGACTCGGTCCCCGTATTAATTGGTCCTTAGGGAAAGTTTGGAGATCCGGAACAACCTCCGTAGGCATGTCCCCTCCAAAATAGTGCTTCACTTGATGATCATTAAAGTTAGGCCCGTCTTTTTGAGCTAGCTCGACGGTGCCATAAGGGAATACTTGTGCAATGGTGAATGGTCTGGACCAACGGGACTTAAGCTTGCCCGAGAAAATCTTAAGTCTAGAGTTGAATAAGAGGAATTGATCACCAACATTGAAAATGCGGTTTTTGATCTTAGAGTCATGAATCCTCTTAGTAAGCTTGATCCCTTAAATCACTTAGTTCATTCAATTGAACCTTGCGATGATCACCCGCGGTCCTCAAATCGAAGTTACAATGTTTTAGAGCCCAATACGCCTTATGTTCGAGTTCAGTTGTCAAGTGGCATGCCTTTCCGTAGACCAACCTAAATGGTGTACAACCAATTGGCGTCTTATCGGCCGTACGGAAAGCCCACAATGCATCGTCCAATTTATCCGACCATGAAGTGCGATTTTCTCCTATAGAACGCTCCAAAATCCTCTTAAGAGCTCGGTTTGAAACCTCCACTTGACCACTCATTTGAGGGTGATAAGCCGTTGAAAGTCGATGAGTGACACCATATTTCATTAGAACTTTCTCAAATTGTTCATTAAAAAAATGGGTCCCTCGATCACTTATTATAGCCCGCGGAGTTCCAAACCTAGCAAAGAGTTGTTTCAAAAAATTCACCAAAACTCGAGCATCATTAGTAGGCAAAGCCTCAGATTCAACCCATTTAGACAAATAGTCCATGGCTACGAGAATATAATTATTTCCTTTACATGATAGAAATGGCCCCATAAAATTGATTCCCCATACGTCAAAGATTTCACAAACTTGAATTATGTTTTGGGGTATTTCATCCCTTTGTGAATTCTTTCATTGACGTTGACAAGCATCACAAGTCTTAAGAAAGTCTTGGGCATCTCGATATATGGCGTTGGCACCATGATGTCCCCCGGTGGGTCCTTCATGACAAGCTTTAAGAATATCTTTAGCTTCTTGCCAAACACACACCTACGAATCACTTGATTCGCGCACACTCGAAACAAATAGGGGTCGTCCCAAAAATAATAACATATGTCCTTGAAAAACTTCCGTTTTTGTTGGGACGACATACACTTAATCACGAACTTCCCCGCATGGTAATTTGCGATGTCCGCAAACCATGGGGTACTATCATCACCACGAAAAGCAATCATACCAAGCGTCTCGAGAGGAAACGTGTCATTAATTTTTTTGTTCTCTTGATCTCTTTGGTGAGGATTATCACGTCTAGATAGATGATCGGCCGCGAGATTCTCGGCTCCTTTTTTGTCTAGAATTTTGACATTAAATTCTTGAAGGAGGAGAATCCACCGGAGCAACCTCAGCTTAGCATCTTGTTTATTAAGAAGATATTTGATAGCCGAGTGGTCCGTATACACTATGGTTTTAGACAAGACGAGGTATGGTCTAAACTTTTCAAAAGCATATACAACGACAAGTAACTCCTTTTCCGTTGTAGTATACTTAGTTTGAGCATCCGTCATAGTCTTACTTGCATAGTGTATAGGCAAGAAATGTTTGATCTTACGTTGCCCCAAAACCGCACCTACCGCGTAATCACTAGCGTCACACATTATTTCAAAAGGTAGATCCCAATCCGGGGCAACTAAAATTGGTTATTCGGTTAACTTCTTTTTAAGCATCTCAAAGGCTTTGATGCACTCATCCGAAAAGAAGAATGGAGTCTCTTTTTCCAAAAGATGAGTCATAGGCTGAGCTATCTTAGAGAAGTCGTGGATAAAACGTCTATAGAAGCCGACATGGCCGAGAAAACTCCTAACTCCCTTAACGGTGGTGAGTGGAGGTAATTTGGCAATCACGTCGATTTTGGCCGTATCTACCTCAATACCGGCCTTAGGGGATCTTATGTCCTAAAACAATGCCTTCTTTGCACATGAAATGACATTTTTCATAGTTAAGTACGAGATTTTTTTCCTCACAACGTTGTAACATTCGTTCCAAGTTAGAGACACATGAAGCGAAAGACTCCCCAAAAACCGAGAAATCATCCATTAAGACTTCCATGGTTTTCTCAATCATATCATGAAAAATGGCCATCATACACCTTTGGAACGTCCCCGGAGCATTGCATAACCCAAAAGGCATTCTATGATAAGCAAATGTTCCATAAGGACAAGTGAATGTGGTATTTTCTTAATCACGAGGGTCTATAGGAATTTGGATATAGCCGGAAAATCCATCCAAAAAGCAATAGAATTATTTTTCCGCTAGTCTCTTTAACATTTGATCCAAAAAAGGTAATGGAAAATGATCCTTCCTAGTGGCATCATTAAGCTTTCTATAATCAATACAAACACACCATCCGGTCATGAGTCTAGTAGGAATCAATTCATTATCCTCATTAGTCATTACCGTCATTCCTCCTTTCTTTGGAACACAATGCACGAGACTAACCCATGGGCTATCGGAGATAGGGTTGATCATTCCAGAGTCTAGATGTTTTATAACTTCCTTTTTGATCACCTCATGAATCTTTGGATTAACCCTTCTTTGATTTTGGATAGCGGGTTTATAATCTTCCTCCATCAAAATTTTATGAGTACAAAATTTTGAGTCGATACCCTTGATGTCGGAAATTTTCCAAGAAATGGCCCGTTTATATTTCTTTAATACCTTAATAAGTTCCTCCTTTTCATTATCTTTTGAAACCTTTTGCAATAATCAACGATAATTTATCCATTCCCTCAAGAAAACCATACTCCAAATGAGTGGGAAGATCCTTAAGTTCTAATTCGGGTGTTTCTTTAAGAGAGGTTTTCACTTTTGTTTCATTTTTGTTCACAACTTTTAAATCCATCGGAGGGAGTGAAAATGGGTCCATATTCAACAATTTTTCAATTAAAGCAATATCTCCCTCTGGATCAAAATTCACACTATCAAACTCACTAGCATCGAATGGTGCACTAAGGTAATCATCAATTTCCTTATCGATCTTTGAACGAACATTCTCCTCGAGCTCTTCTAGAACGAAGTCCCCTCCCTCAAATGGAGTGAGTGGAGGTGTAGCTAAAGAGATAATCGGATTCGATGAAGTGGGATTGCCACTTTTGGAAATATCCAAAAAACCAAGCATATCTTGCGAAACTTCTTCACTAGCAACATCAATGACATCGATTTGATTGATTGATTCCTCATAGTACTTGGAAGAATATCTCGAGATATGACCAATATCAAATGTGATATATTCATCATCAACACGTAAAGTCAATTTCCCCGCTTTCATATCAACTAAAGCACTATCCGTGTATAAAAACGGTCTTCCCAAAATAAGAGGTACTCGAGAATCTTCCGGATAATCGCAAACCACAAATCCTTTTGAAAGACGAGTTTCCCTACTTTGACAAACACATCCTCGGCTATTCCTTTTTGAATTGCAATCGATCGGTGCGCTAGCTCGAGATTCATCTTAGTAGGTGTAAGCTCGGGTAGTGATAACCTTTTCCACACAGAAAGAGGCATCAAATTAATGCTAGCGCCAAGATCGGCTAATGCTAAGAATTCTTCCATATTAGGGAAATAACATGGTATAAGAAACTTGCCCAAGTCTCCATGCTTTTTGGGAAGCTTTTGTGTAAGAACCGCGAAACAATTAGCATCTAAAGATGTAGACACTTAAACCAATTTCCCTTTATCGTTCATCAACTTATTGATCGTTGAAGCAAACTTAGGCATGTATAGCAATGCATCCGCGAAACTAACATTAATATGAAGTTTCTCAAACATTTTAAGAAACGTAGACATTTGAGCATTGGATTTTTAACATTTGATCCAAAAAAGGTAATGGAAAATGATCCTTCCTAGTGGCATCATTAAGCTTTCTATAATCAATACAAACACACCATCCGGTCATGAGTCTAGTAGGAATCAATTCATTATCCTCATTAGTCATTACCGTCATTCCTCCTTTCTTTGGAACACAATGCACGAGACTAACCCATGGGCTATCGGAGATAGGGTTGATCATTCCAGAGTCTAGATGTTTTATAACTTCCTTTTTGATCACCTCATGAATCTTTGGATTAACCCTTCTTTGATTTTGGATAGCGGGTTTATAATCTTCCTCCATCAAAATTTTATGAGTACAAAATTTTGAGTCGATACCCTTGATGTCGGAAATTTTCCAAGCAATGGCCCGTTTATATTTCTTTAATACCTTAATAAGTTCCTCCTTTTCATTATCTTTTGAATCCTTTTGCAATAATCAACGATAATTTATCCATTCCCTCAAGAAAACCATACTCCAAATGAGTGGGAAGATCCATAAGTTCTAATTCGGGTGTTTCTTTAAGAGAGGTTTTCACTTTTGTTTCATTTTCGTTCACAAATTTTAAATCCATCAGAGGGAGTGAAAATGGGTCCATATTCAACAATTTTTCAATTAAAGCAATATCTCCCTCTGGATCAAAATTCTCACTATTAAACTCACTAGCATCGAATGGTGCACTAAGGTAATCATCAATTTCCTTATCGATCTTTGAACGAACATTATCCTCGACCACTTCTAGAACAAAGTCCCCTCCCTCAAATGGAGTGAGTGGAGGTGTAGCTAAAGAGATAATCGGATTCGATGAAGTGGGATTGCCACTTTTGGAAATATCCAAAAAACCAAGCATATCTTGCGAAACTTCTTCACTAGCAACATCAATCACATCGATTTGATTGATTGATTCCTCATAGTACTTGGAAGAATATCTCGAGATATGACCAATATCAAATGTGATATATTCATCATCAGCACGTAAAGTCAATTTCCCCGCTTTCATATCAACTAAAGCACTAGCCGTGTATAAAAACGGTCTTCCCAAAATAAGAGGTACTCGAGAATCTTCTGGATAATCGCAAACCACAAATCCATTTGAAAGACGAGTTTCCCTACTTTGACAAACACATCCTCGGCTATTCCTTTTTGAATTACAACCGATCGGTCCGCTAGCTCGAGAGTCATCTTAGTAGGTGTAAGCTCGGGAAGTGATAACCTTTTCCACACAGAAAGAGGCATCAAATTAATGCTAGCGCCAAGATCGGCTAATGCTAAGCATTCTTCCATATTAGGGAAATCACATGGTATAAGAAACTTGCCCGGGTCTCCAAGCTTTTTGGGAAGCTTTTGTGTAAGAACCGAGAAACAATTAGCATCTAAAGATGTAGACACTTCAACCAATTTCCCTTTATCGTTCATCAACTTATTGATCGTTGAAGCAAACTTAGGCATGTATAGCAATGCATCCGCGAAACTAACATTAATATGAAGTTGCTCAAACATTTTAAGAAACGTAGACATTTGAGCATTGGATTTTTCGCGGAGCTTCTCTTGGTTAAGTCTCGAAGGGTAGGGTAGTGTAGGTTTAGTCTTCGGAAGCTCGGGTTCCGGAATAGGCAATTGGTCTACCTTTGGTGGATTAGGAATTTCCTTTTCTTTAACCACCTCGGGTTCTTGCTCTACTTCCCTCACCGGAGAGGTACTAACATGTGGAAGAAAATGTCCGTCTAAAGCCTTCCCACTACGTGTGGTAATAGCTTTCATTTCACCCTTCGTGTTTGGAATGGTGTTGCTAGGTAAGCCACCCGAAGAAGAGGAAGGTTTGTTCATTATTGTTTCAAACATTTAAAGTATTTTGTTTTCAAACTTAGCTTGATTTCCCTCAATACGTTTTTGGTTTTGCTCTTAACGAGTTTGATTAAGCTTAATCTTGTTATTTTACCCCTTAATCGTATTTTGAAAATCGAGTTTCAAAGTGTTCATTTGTCCTTGAAGATTATTTTGAAAAGCTTTCAAATTTGCCACATTTGTTTTGATGTAGCTTGACAAATCATTTAGATTATTGTTTTGAAAACCTTGATTGTTTTTATTGCCATGAAATCCATTTCCTTGATTAAAATTCCCTTGGTTACCACGGTTAAAATTATTCCCATTGTTTCCATTGTTGTATCTATTTTGAACCGGTGGAAAACCTAGTGGAGCAACATGGTTTTGACGAGGAGCTTGACCGTTAGGGCCATAAGTTCCCGTTGCCGCAAAAGCACTAGCTTGATCAAACCTCGTGGTTGAACAAGCATAATTCGGATGTGCTCCACCACATAACACACAAAAATTCTCAACCGCATTTATCGATCCATGAGGATTCTTCCTAATCTCATTCAAAATCGTGTCGATCTTAGAGTCCAATCTAGCAATCTCGGTATTAGATGAGTTCATATTAGAAACAACCGGTGTGTTCCATGAATATTGAACTCTATATTTATTCTCAATGATACCCCACACGTCTCTCGGAGCTTTTCTTAAAAGATTACCACCCGCGGCGACATTTAAAGAATCTTGTTCAACCATATTAAGTCCATTATAAAAAGTATTTATTCGATGTAACTCCGTGAAACAGTGGTGTGGACATTGTCTCAACAAATCCTTAAACCTTTCCCACGCATCTCCAAATGATTCACGCACTTTTTGTTCAAATCTAGTTATTTCATTCTTAAAGTGAGTTGTTTTAGATGGTGGAAAGAAATAATTCATGAACTTAGACCCTAGATCGTACCATGTCAAAAACGAACCCGGTGGTTCTTTTTTCATACCAACGCTTAGCGTTCCCCTCGAGCGAGTACGGAAAAAGCATGAGCTTAATCGCGTCATTCGGCACATCTCTAAACATGAGAGTCGAGGTGATACGAAGAAAATTCCGAATGTGAGAATGCGGGTTATCCGTCTCATTGCCTCGAAATTGGTCGACACGAATGAGTGATAAAAGACCGTCTTAATCTCATAATGATCCGCCAAAATAGCTGGCACAACGATTGCTTCCCCGTACCCTTCGGTGTGCACGGATTAATTCCTCCATTGTTCGGTTATCGGCCATATTAACAACAATAGGTGGAAGCTCGGGTTCCACTACTCGTTGTTGACGATTCCTATTTCTACGAGGAATGTTTTCAAGTCTATCGTGATTAATCAAAATTCGATTAGAACGTAATTGCATAAACTAAAATGACTTGAATTTAGAGGGTTGAAGAAAAGAAAATAGATTAGAAGAAGATTATTTTTGGTATTTTTATTTGGTATTGTTCAATCAAAGATTGATAAAAATAAGGAGTAAGGATAATTACTATGGAAGTAAACTACCCTCGGTCGACTTTGAAACGTAGGTGAAAATCTAAACGTCTCGAGTTTCAATAAGTAAACAACGACAAAAATAAAGTTTATTACTACTTGAGTTGGCAAACCAATAATCGGTCGTCCCTCTCAATATACGCACAAGCAAGCGGGGAAACGGGGTGGCACAAAGCACTTGAAAACCTATTTCCTTAGACGGCATTTTATAGCTCGTCGCCTTATACCCACCTTATAGTTTGTATAAATCGAGTTCATACTTTTTATTAGTATTTATCTATTTTGCCTTTATTTTTTGTTTTGGATTCGAATACAATATCTAGGTGGTGAAATCCCAACTAAGGTTTGCGTTTTCACGCTTTTGGAGGTAGGTGAATTTATTGTTCTACATAATACAATATATTAACAACAAAAAACACGAAAACGATATTTATCTTATTTATATAAAAAATAACAAAACTTTCCGAGGACGGAAAGTGTCTTCAAATCAACGATCAACAAATCACCACGAATGCATACACAATCTCCCTGACAGCGGCGCCAAAATTTTTGATGAGTGGGAAAAGTGTCGGTGTATTTTAATGTAATACGTAATAGAACAACTTAAGGAAATTACGTTTAGGAAAAAGTAATAGTCCAAAATAAGCTAAAGGCAGATTAATTAAACACGAGTGATCCCGGTTCGTTGTACATGAGGAAATTATGAATTTGAGACTTTCGTTTTGATTTGGACAATTAACTTGAATTGGTTTCAGTTTTAATCTAAAAAAATCCTATGAATTATTATTAAAGTGCATGAATTTTTCCCAAAATAAATCTAAAAGACGAAATTAAAACTATAATACTTTTTTTTTTACTTTATATTATAATAAAAATATTCAAGCAATATTAATTTTAAAAGCAAGTAAATATTTATTTTTATTTTTTAAAACTTTATTAATTTATTTATTTTTATTTTCTATTTAAAAATTAATTTAACCAAAATAAAAAAACTAAACTTTTGATTAAAAAAACGTTAAAAAAATGTAAATGTATTTAAAGAAAGTCAATATGATGAAAAACGTCTAGTTATTTAAATTGATAGCGAAAGCAATTAAGAAATAAAACATTCCAAACACAACTTAATACTAAAACGCCAAGCTAGATCATATGGTTGAGCATTAGAGCCTCTAATGTGCAGGTCTCGAGTTCGAGACCTGCTGGAGACAATTTTTGGTATTATTTTATTTATACTTTTTACTGCTTAAATAAAAGCAGACTATATTAACTCAGCAGTCTAATAATCACAAATTTCGCAAATCATTAAACTCCAGCAACATGGTAACCCAGAACATAACAAATCGGTATAAGATAAATCAGCAACATGTATTTTAACAAATTCATTAACATATTAATGTAGGTAAGTTTAATTCAAAATCTATTATCAAACAAAGTTCAGTTAGACCAATCTATAAACTTAACCAAGGACTCAAGTCATTCATCACAGACCTATCTCAAACAGATTCATCAGCTTTAAAACTTTACAGCTTATCAAACTTTACAAAATCAATCAACCCTTTTTAATAATCTATTAATAACCATTAAGTAAAAAATATGCAAACATTAAATCAGTTAAATTGAAAGCATTCTAATCTATCAAACACAAGTCCAAATACAGCTTAAAAAACTAATCAGTTGCTCATGAAAAGATCAAATCAATATGCAACAGACTATGATAAGACCCTAGATTAGCTTAAAAACCACTACAATACCACGTTCGACAATAGCAATTTAAAAACTTTGAAAACCAAAACTGATTTAACCCAAATTTGGCAACACCTAAGATCGAACAATTTTCAATGTCTAAGCATTAAAATGGAAGATTTATGAAACTTAAACTCAGGAAGATTCAATAATCAAACATAAACAGATCCATACTCAGCTTAAATTACAACAAACTTCATAGACACTTTGAAAAATAAAACTGATTATTCATAACAGTAATATAATCACTCTAAAATCAAAATCATATAACCTATCCAACATCATCAGTCAAGTAATTCGACCAAACAGATTCTCAAACAACAAAATAAACTAAAAATCAAATTATACTAAACTTTATAAAGTAAAACGAGCTTAACCAGATTTTGAAGGCAACCGTTGAAGAAGAAAGTAGCGCTGAGCTACCTTAGGACCGAAACGACACCAATTAAGAACCACCATTAAGAACATCAAACACCACGAACCACCATTATAACTCGAACCAGCAGCCTCATTAATTTATGTTTATCGAGTAGGGATAAGCATAAATCCCTATCTCACTTAATCGGTTAAATTAGCTATGATTTAAGCTAATCCAAACAATACTCAGTTGTAACACTATTAAGTTTAAAAACTATATAACATCAACCAATTTTTGACAAAATTTAAGTAGAGATAAGAAAGCTCAATGAAATTAAACTTAACTTTTATTAATACTGGAAATATTTTACAATACTTGAAAGTAAAAATACAATTCCTAAACCTATTTTAGCATTATAACAATAAGTATAAAGAGGGATGAATTACATGAAAAATAAGGGGGTTTTTATAAGCAACCCGGGAGGTGTTGGGGGAGGTTGTTGTTGATGAGGAGACGATCTGAACTCTTCAAGTAGCATCTTTATCTTCTCTTTCTTCTTGATTTTGATCCTACGGCTGATCTATGCCTGATAGGTGTGTAAACACCCATCCTTTTACCACTTAATTCTGGCTAAAACAAGACCAAAACACGTAATTAATATCATTTGTTTGGAATTATGCGTGGTTTTTGTGTTTATTGTGATTTCAGAGCTAACCGGATGAATATTAAAGAAAACATGGGATTGCACGGGTTTTATCAAGGAAAAAAGACTGAAGACGAAGTCTATTGTCCAAGAGATGCAAAAGATTTGAAGTCACTGGGCCTATTCGAAGATTTATCGAAGAAAAGGACTAAAGACGGAAGATTTTCATAAGTCGAAGAAACTCAAGTCTATTTAACGAAGAAATTAAAAGACGAGTTGGATTTAATCGACAACAAATCCCGAATCAGAATCGAAAACGTCAACTTTTCTGAAAAGACGAGAAGACAAGAAGAAAGGGAGAAAGCCCACTCACCAACCAACCACTAGGAGTATAAATAGAAACTCCCTTCACACATTAGGGAGTAGTTTTTCATTTTCCTTTTTCCCAGTTTCTTTGTAGTTCGTCCCTTCACCAACTCCATTAGGGAGTTTGGTGATTTTCATTTTTCTTTTTCAATCTTGTAATCATTGATCATTAACCTTGTTACTCTTCCATTAATCAATCCATCCCATCTTTCTATTCATCTTGTTCTTCATCATTTTTATTGCAAGTTCTTAAGCTTTTATTTGATTCAAGTTTGATTTCAAAAAGTTGTTGATTTAGTGTTTTTATTGGTGGGATTTGTTCCTTATGGTATGATAATGTTTATTGGTTAGTTTGGTAAAACCTTTTTGAGTATTTGGTTAGATTTTGGTTATAATTAGTATCCCCTGTTTCGTCTCTACTGCTACTGTTCTTCGTTCCCTTACATTCCGAATAGCCTAGTTTGAGTTTCCCTTATTCGGAACTTTTGATATTCCGAATAGGGGTGTTGCAATTTCTTTTACTCGGAATAATCTTTCCGAATAGCTCTTTTTCATTTTCCTTATTCGGAACTTTTCAGTTTTCCGAATTGATTGTTTTTTTCAGCCTTATTCGGAATATTTTATATATTCCGAATGGTCCTAATTTTCCGCATAGAACTTTTTTCCGAATGGTCCTTTCTTTCCGAATAGGCATGTTTTTCCGAATGGGAGTATTTTCCGCATAGACAATATTTTCCGAATAGCATCATTTTTCCGAGTAAGCTAATTTTTCCGCATAGCCATTTCTCAGTTCCCTTATTCGGAACATTTTTCCGAATAGCCATCTTTCCGCATAGAGATCATTTTCCGCATAGGGCTAGTTTTCCGAATAAGACAATTATTCCGCATAGATGCCAACATTCCGAATGGTGTTCTATTCCGCATAGGGTATTTTTCAGTAGGAGTTATTTTTCAGCTTATTATTTGTTGCTTGTTTTAAGTTTATTTCATTACCATTTTATTCGCTTACCCGTTAATAGAATAGAAAACCAAATCCACTTTTTGTCACCAAGAACAAATCATTCCACTTTTAACTGAGATCAATTCGAGAGGATTCCGAGAATCGAACTTTTCACCAATGCAAAAACCTTGTATCAAATGGCGCCGCTGCCGGCTCCTCTCGTTAAGATCAAAAGTTTTTTGTAGAACTTGGATTTTGGGATCCGTTCCCCGTGAACGTTACTTTTTCAAAAAATTTCAAATACAACTTAAAAAATATAAAATTTTCAAAAATCCTAAAAATTAAAAAACAATAAAAACCAAAAATATTTTTGCTTTGCTTTTCTTTGTTCGTTCTTTTGCAGGTGTATGCGCACTCGATCCACGTCTTATCAAGAGCCCGAGCCTCTCGATAACTTAGACATGGCTGGTGTACAAAACAACAATAACATACCACCTCCGAACAACAATAATAACAACAACAACCCGCCTTTCAACAACATGAATAACAACAACAATGAGCCACTTCCGGATAATCGCCCAATGATTGAACTGCTGCAAGCTCATGTTGATGGCAACACGGATCCAATTGTTATACCACCAATTGCCGCCAACAATTTCGAGCTCAAGTCAGGCTTTATCCAGATGGTCTCCGCTCAGCCATTCTTGGGACGACTCATTGATGATCCACATGACCATATCAAGAGATTTCTACAACTCACCAACACGGTCAAATTCAATGGAGTTCCACAGGAGGTTATAAGGTTACAACTTTTTCCCTTTTCTTTAGAGGGACAAGCCCGGCATTGGCTTGCTAAGGAACCGCCACAGAGTATTCTCTCGTGGACGGATTTGGAAACAAAGTTTATCAACTACTTTTTTCCACCCTCTCGTACTACCGCTTTGCGGAATGAGATTATAAATTTTGAACAAAAGTACGATGAGTCATTCAGTGAATCTTGGGATCGTTTTAAAGATCTTTTAAGAAAATGCCCACAACATGGTTTTACCAAAGTACATCAAATTAATACTTTTTACAATGGTTTAAGCATGAATGATCAAGATTCACTGAATAGTGCCTCAGGGGGTAATTTATTGGCTAAGACTTCTAATGCTGCTTGGGACATCATTGAGAACAAATCTCGTGTGCAAACCAAGAGTGTTAGGACCAATGTTGCTAGTGCTAGCACTACTGACAGCGACAAGTGACTTGACAAAATTACCACGCTTCTTGAATCGCTTGTCACCCACACCGTCAGCAACAACAACAGCAACAACGCCAAAAACGCACAAGTGAACGCTGTCAGCCAACCTTGTGAGATATGCGGTGGTCCCCACTCCTACACAACTTGTACCGCCACCCAAGATTACCCTGCTGAGAATGTGAATGCGGCATATGGCACCTATCAACAACCCGCTTATCAAGCAAAAACTCAAGGTGACCGTAACTTGCTTAGCTATCGCAGCAACAACTATCTTTCACCACCTGGTTTCCCTCCTACCAACCAAACACAACAACAAAACCTTAACCGCTCTCCTCAACAACAACAGCAACCTCGACAACCATACATCCCTCCTCACAAGCAACAACAACCACCTCCACGTAACAATCAAGTTTATCAACAACCTGCTTACCAACCACCTGCATACAATGCTCCTCCCAACCAAGCCACCACTGCATTACACCAAGAAGTTGCAACCTATATGAGGACCAATGATGTGATAGTGGGAAATCTACAAGAGGAAGTGCGCAATTTGAAGGCAGATTTGGTAAAGCAAGGAAATGATTTGAGAGCCGATATGCGAAACACGTTGGATAGTCAGATGAATGACTTGAGGAACATGATGGCTAGTTTCTTCCAAAGTAGTCAACCCTCTTCTTCGGGTACTCTTCCGAGTAACACCGTTGCGAACCCAAGAGGGGAGATGAAAGCAATCACCACTCGAAGTGGTAAAGGTACCAAGGAACCCGAGCTTCCTATACCTCCACCGGTGGTTGTGACTAAGGAAAACGAGTCGCCTGCTCCTATTCCTCCTCCTTCTCCTTTCCCAATTTCTCCACCTCTTCTTTCTACCCCTCCTCCACCCGTGGTTGTGAGTGACCCTATTCCCCTAAAGCCTTCCTCTTCTTCCAATATACCTTATCCTTCAAGGTTGAGGAAAGAGAAGCAAAAGAGCAAGGATGATATTCAGGTTTCTAACTTTCTTAAAATGTTTAAACAACTGAATTTCAATATCTCCTTCGCTGAGGCTCTCGCTCACATGCCCAAGTATGCTAAAATGTTTAAAGATCTTTTGAGCGACAAGGAAAAGCTCCTCGACATTGCCAACACCCAACTTAATGAGAACTGCTCTGCAGTGCTCTTAAGGAAATTGCCAACCAAGCTTGGTGATCCGGGTCGTTTTCTTATCCCTTACAATTTCCCGGGAGTAGAGAATTGCATGGCCCTAGCCGATCTAGGTGCCAGTATTAATCTCATGCCTCTAAGTGTTTGGAAGCAATTATCTCTCCCAGAGCTTGTCCCCACTAAAATGACTTTGGAATTGGCCAACCGTACGGTTGCTTATCCAGTGGGGATAGCCGAAGATGTCATTGTAGGAGTCGACAAATTCACCTTCCCTGCTGATTTTGTTGTCGTCGACTACGAGATGGACCCCCGTGTGCCACTTATTGTTGGTCGTCCATTCCTTAGGACCGGTCGCACTCTCATAGATGTTGAAGCCGGTGAGCTTATCATGAGAGTGGGTGACGATAAAGTAGTCTTCAACATGGGAAAGTTGTCTAAACAGCCTTATTCATATGAGAATGTTAATTGTATTGACGTTCTCGATGAGGCTTGTGAAGAACACTTTAATGATGCTTGCAAAAGTATTCCTACCTCTCTTCCCAATGTTGAGACCGTGTCCTCTATTGATTCATCGTTGTCTCTATTTGGAGATAGTGATTTATTCTGGAACAATCTTGAAGATACCATGGGAGATGCGAATTTAGCCACTAATGATTCTCCCACCGAGGGGGATGAAGACATGAGTTTCTTTGACAATCTTCTCACCGAAGACAATCCTTCGCCTCCATCTCCCACGGTCATTGCTATCGATACTCCGACTTTGAAAACGCCTCCCGTCGAAAATCCTCCGGATTTGGAACTTAAGGAGTTGCCGCCACATCTCGAGTACGTGTTCCTTGACGACAACAAGAAGTCGCCCGTCATTATTGCAAAGGATTTGAAAGATGAAGAGAAGACTCGCCTCGTTGCTGTATTGAAAGATCATAAGAAGGCTATTGCTTGGAAAATCTCGGATATTCGTGGAATTGATCCTCACTTCTGCACGCACAAAATTCTCATGGAGGACGACTTCAAGCCCACTATTCAAAGCCAACGAAGGGTGAATCCAAAAATTCATGAAGTCATCAAAACAGAGGTTATCAAACTTCTTGATGCGGGTATGATTTACCCTATTTCGGATTCCCCATGGGTTAGTCCAATCCATTGTGTGCCCAAGAAGGGCGGAATAACCGTTGTTCCCAATGAACACAACGAGTTGATTCCTACTCGTCTCGTTACTGGGTGGAGAGTTTGTATAGACTACCGCAAACTCAATGATGCCACGAGAAAGGATCATTTCCCTCTACCTTTCATGGACCAAATGCTTGAACGATTAGCCGGTAATGAATATTACTGCTTTCTTGATGGTTTCTCGGGTTATTTTCAAATACCCATCGATCCCCAAGATCAAGAGAAAACTACATTCACTTGTCCCTATGGCACTTTCGCTTACAAAAGAATGCCTTTTGGCTTATGTAATGCGCCCGGGACTTTCCAAAGGTGTATGTTAGCTATCTTCCATGACATGGTTGAACAAACCATGGAAGTCTTCATGGATGATTTCTCGGTCTTCGGGGATTCCTTCTCATCTTGCCTTGCCAATTTAGAACGTATGCTAAAGCGGTGCGAAGACACTCGCCTTGTTCTAAATTGGGAAAAATGCCATTTTATGGTAAAAGAAGGCGTCGTGCTTGGACATAAGATCTCGAAAGCCGGTCTTGAAGTTGACCGTGCTAAAGTCGATGTAATCGCTAAGTTGCCTCCACCTTCAACTGTGAAGGGTGTGAGAAGTTTTCTGGGTCATGCGGGCTTCTATCGTCGATTCATCAAAGATTTTTCTCAAATCGCTCGCCCGATGACCCACCTTTTGGAAAAAGATACTCCTTTTATCTTTTCCAAAGAGTGCCTTGAAGCCTTTAACTCACTTAAGGATAAGCTAACTAAGGCACCCGTCTTGGTTACCCCTAATTGGGAGCTTCCCTTTGAGTTGATGTGCGATGCTAGCGATTTTGCTATTGGAGCGGTTCTTGGACAAAGAGTGAACAAACACTTCCAACCGATCCATTACGCTAGCAAGACAATGACTGGGGCACAATTGCATTATACGACAACCGAAAAGGAGCTTTTAGCTGTTGTCTATGCTTTTGAAAAATTCCGCCCCTATCTTGTCCTTTCCACCACCATTGTGTACACTGATCATTCCGCGTTGAAGTACTTGTTGACAAAGCAAGATTCCAAACCAAGACTTCTTCGCTGGGTTTTGCTGCTCCAGGAATTTAAAATCGACATCCGCGATAAAAAAGGAGCAGAAAACCTAGCCGCGGACCATCTTAGTAGACTTGAGGATCCATACCAAGGGGATCATCCGACCAAAGAAATCAATGATTCTTTTCCCTTGGAGACCTTAATGTCTATAAACTCGAAACCGAATGAAACCCCGTGGTTTGCGGACTTTGCAAACTACTTGGCGGGTGGAATTCTCAAGGAAGGGTTGACATCCCAGCAAAAGAAGAAGTTCTTTACCGACATCAAGACTTACTTTTGGGACGACCCTTACCTATTCAAACAATGTGCTGATCTGATAATTCGCCGATGTGTTGATGGACCGGCAGCGTCGGACATCCTTGATGCTTGCCACAAAGGACCCACCGGTGGTCACTTTGGTCCCAACTACACCGCTAAGAAAGTGTTTGATTCGGGATTTTATTGGCCCTCCATATACCGTGACTCTCACGATATGGTCAAACGATGTGATGTTTGCCAAAAGCAAGGCAAAATCACACATAAAGACGAGATGCCTCAGAATTTCATTCAAGAGTGTGAAATTTTTGATGTTTGGGGTATCGACTTTATGGGGCCATTCCCTTCATCTAAAGGAAACAAATACATCCTTGTAGCCGTTGACTACGTTTCAAAGTGGGTTGAAGCCAAAGCTTTGCCCACTAATGACGCAAGGGTGGTTTGTAACTTTTTGAAAGCTCTATTCGCTCGCTTCGGTGTGCCTCGTGCCATTATTAGTGATCGTGGGACTCATTTCTGCAATGACCAATTTGCTAGAGTCATGGCTAAGTACGGTGTAAACCATCGTCTTTCCACAGCCTACCACCCACAAACTAATGGCCAGGCTGAAATATCAAACCGAGGGCTGAAGCGAATTCTTGAACGAACCGTGGGAGAGCATCGTGCCGCATGGGCTGATAAACTCGATGATGCTTTGTGGGCTTTCCGTACTGCTTACAAGACCCCGATCGGCTGTACGCCTTATCGTCTTGTGTACGGGAAAGCGTGCCACCTCCCCATTGAGTTGGAGCACAAGGCATATTGGGCCTTGAAGTGGGCTAATTTTGATATCAACAAAGCCGGTGACCTACGCAAGATCCAACTCAATGAGCTGAATGAACTCCGGAATGAGGCTTATGAAAACTCTTTGATCTATAAGGAAAGAACTAAGCTCATTCACGACTCCAAGATCAAAAACCGAGAGTTCCATGTTGGAGACAAAGTCTTACTTTTTAACTCTCGGTTGAAAATCTTTTCGGGCAAGCTTAAATCTCGTTGGTCCGGCCCATTCACCATCGCCCAAATTTTTCCATATGGTACTCTCGAGCTCGCTCAACCTAATGGACCAAATTTTAAGGTGAATGGCCAACGAGTGAAGTTGTACTTTGGTGAGGACACCTCTCAGGAGGTGATTCCATCCCTCACCACGTTCCCCATGAACTAAATTTGGGTCGAGTCAGGCTCGTGACTCGGTTATCAAAAACAAGCGCTCCTCGGGAGGCAGCCCGAGTATCTATCCCTTTAACCCCCTAAGTGTAGGGGAGGACCTATTTTGGTCATTTGTGTTTGTGTGGTGATGTGCTTACAGGGATAAATGCAATCTTGGAAATCTTTGAAGAACCGTGCTCCCGTGTATCGTGATTCAATTTTCTTCATACTCACATTTGAAATTGATCACTTTAGTCGTCTCTTCCTTAACTTGAGTTAACCAACGTGCACAATGTCATAAGTGTAGGGGAGATTTTTCCCACATGCTTAAACATTGAGGACAATGTTTATCTTAAGTGTAGGGGAGACTTCTATCGAAGTTTTAAGTGTACTTTTCCATGAAAATGCCTTCATTTAACCGGAAAATCCTATTTTTCAACATTTTTCAAATTTTTAACTTTGGCCATTTAGTCGTAATTTTAAAATTTTTATCGTTGCTTTCATAAGTATATATTCCACAATAAAGTCAAAAATATTAATAAAATGGTGTAGTTAGTTTAGAAGTCTTTGACATATTAGGCCCGTTGCGTTTATTTTGACTCAACCCGAATAGACTTATCCAAGTTTATTCTAGCTAGTATCCTTAACCATGTAGACCTTAATTGGTTTATTAGGCTAAGTGTCCACGAGTCTCATTATTTGAGATTTTAAATTGTGGAGGACGAGAAATGATAGAGTAAATTATAAGTCAGTATTCTTGCGCAAGCTCACTTGGTGTAATTATTTGCCTATTCTCCCATCACTTGCTAATAATTTATCTGCAATAAGTAAGGTCGTACGATTTGAAAAGTTACTTAGCTTCTAGCCCAAGATCGTTTAAAAGTTGCTCGGTAATGATAAGAGTTCATAGCCAAGGCATAACTTATGAAGCGGGGCGCGAAGATTGGCGAGTCCGAAAAGGCCCTAACAAGGCATGAGGATTCAATTTTATTGCTGAAGATCCAAAGTGATGTGAAAAGCATTATTCCTAAAGTCAATATGAAGGATCAAGACTCACGACGAAAAGCAATCAACTCCCATAAAGATCATGGAGAAGTCTATCCGAAAAGACCCTAACAAGGTATGAGGATAAATAGATCCAAGTCCGAAAAGGAGGCGGATCGTTGTATCTCAAAATCCCAATTAGAGATTGAAGAAATAATCATGAAGTCGTGGTCAACAAAGTTGGAGTACCCCTCAAAAGTCTCCAAGTGAAGAAACTCTATTATGATGAGAAGACCATTATCTCAAGAACGTCTCTCGAAGATATGAAGTATGAAGTACATGCCAAATATCGGCCCGAGAAAGGTCTCAAATCGTGAACCAAGTTATGCCAAGATATGAACTTTTTGATATCCCGAGAAGCAGTTTTAAGAGATTTTGTCCTTTAGCTAACTATTGATCAAATCGTCCTACTTTGCTTTCAGCCCTAATAAACTATCGAAATAAGTCCAAAAATGCATCTTCATGATCATTCTAAGACAAAAATAAAATATAAGAGATACAACTAGGAAGAAAGGGAGTTTAAGCATTTAATTAAGCCATGTGTGTAAGTGTTTGATTTACTAACTTATAATAACAATGATCTCGTTTTTAAGCTTAGTTTGGGGAACATGAAACTTGAGGGTGATAAATCTTCGCAACACCAAAGCCCTAATGTAAGTCCTTGAATTCTTTACGAGTTATTTCCATCCTTTTGTTTATTTTAAAGTTTTAAGTCCTCTTAGTATTATTTAGTAGAGTTTAAATAAGGCCAAGGTTGATTGATTATGAGAAAAATGTAAAATTGCTTTATCACTAAGCATTGCATGAGGGCATGGCAATGGTTAAGTGTAGGGGATTTGATAGGTGTGTAAACACCCATCCTTTTACCACTTAATTCTGGCTAAAACAAGACCAAAACACGTAATTAATATCATTTGTTTGGAATTATGCGTGGTTTTTGTGTTTATTGTGATTTCAGAGCTAACCGGATGAATATTAAAGAAAACATGGGATTGCACGGGTTTTATCAAGGAAAAAAGACTGAAGACGAAGTCTATTGTCCAAGAGATGCAAAAGATTTGAAGTCACTGGGCCTATTCGAAGATTTATCGAAGAAAAGGACTAAAGACGGAAGATTTTCATAAGTCGAAGAAACTCAAGTCTATTTAACGAAGAAATTAAAAGACGAGTTGGATTTAATCGACAACAAATCCCGAATCAGAATCGAAAACGTCAACTTTTCTGAAAAGACGAGAAGACAAGAAGAAAGGGAGAAAGCCCACTCACCAACCAACCACTAGGAGTATAAATAGAAACTCCCTTCACACATTAGGGAGTAGTTTTTCATTTTCCTTTTTCCCAGTTTCTTTGTAGTTCGTCCCTTCACCAACTCCATTAGGGAGTTTGGTGATTTTCATTTTTCTTTTTCAATCTTGTAATCATTGATCATTAACCTTGTTACTCTTCCATTAATCAATCCATTCCATCTTTCTATTCATCTTGTTCTTCATCATTTTTATTGCAAGTTCTTAAGCTTTTATTTGATTCAAGTTTGATTTCAAAAAGTTGTTGATTTAGTGTTTTTATTGGTGGGATTTGTTCCTTATGGTATGATAATGTTTATTGGTTAGTTTGGTAAAACCTTTTTGAGTATTTGGTTAGATTTTGGTTATAATTAGTATCCCCTGTTTCGTCTCTACTGCTACTGTTCTTCGTTCCCTTACATTCCGAATAGCCTAGTTTGAGTTTCCCTTATTCGGAACTTTTGATATTCCGAATAGGGGTGTTGCAATTTCTTTTACTCGGAATAATCTTTCCGAATAGCTCTTTTTCATTTTCCTTATTCGGAACTTTTCAGTTTTCCGAATTGATTGTTTTTTTCAGCCTTATTCGGAATATTTTATATATTCCGAATGGTCCTAATTTTCCGCATAGAACTTTTTTCCGAATGGTCCTTTCTTTCCGAATAGGCATGTTTTTCCGAATGGGAGTATTTTCCGCATAGACAATATTTTCCGAATAGCATCATTTTTCCGAGTAAGCTAATTTTTCCGCATAGCCATTTCTCAGTTCCCTTATTCGGAACATTTTTCCGAATAGCCATCTTTCCGCATAGGGATCATTTTCCGCATAGGGCTAGTTTTCCGAATAAGACAATTATTCCGCATAGATGCCAACATTCCGAATGGTGTTCTATTCCGCATAGGGTATTTTTCAGTAGGAGTTATTTTTCAGCTTATTATTTGTTGCTTGTTTTAAGTTTATTTCCTTACCATTTTATTCGCTTACCCGTTAATAGAATAGAAAACCAAATCCACTTTTTGTCACCAAGAACAAATCATTCCACTTTTAACTGAGATCAATTCGAGAGGATTCCGAGAATCGAACTTTTCACCAATGCAAAAACCTTGTATCAATGCCCTCCATCACGCGGATTGCCAGGCTGGACATGTGTGTGCTAGTTTGGTGGTGCTTGGCATGAGAGGATTGGTTCCTTGTCAGTTTTTCAGTAAATCAGCTAATCAGGGAGGATCTGTGACGTAACCAAGTGCCACCCTGGCACTTGGTACTTGGAATATTCGTGTATCACACGCGTCTATCTTCCCTTAATCTTTTGAATTTGAACACGTGGGAAAACACTTCCTTGATTATTAGAGAAATCCCCAAATTTTAGGGTTCTTGAGACTGGTGGTCTTCTTCCCCAATATTACTCTTCCTCGACTCTCTTTTCTCTTTTTTTACTTTCTTTGTTTATTTTTGCTTTTGAGGAAAGTTGACCAAAAGTAAGTATATAACTTAATTTCCTTCCACCGTCTCATTTTGCTTTGGTTTGGCTTTTAATGAACCCGAAATCTTTTGTTTCAACTTTCTTCGTCCCATAATTTTGTTAGAAATACGTTTTAACGTATATTAGAAGTATCGGTCACTCCACAATATGATTTATGTTGTAATAGCTCGTAGTTAACAAATAGTTAATTGTTACTTATTAAGTTAAGTAAGAACCGGTCCATGGGCTTGTCATGGACCGGCCCAAGCCCAATGTAGCTTGGAAGTATAAATACCACTTTCCACCATGGAAAGGGGTTGGTGGTTGTCATTTTTCTAGTTCCACTTAATAAAATACAGATAGTTTTCTCTCACTTTCTCTCTCTAGTTTCTCTCTCTAGAAATCATCAACCCCCTTCATAGATTCATAGGTTATCAAGATTCTACATTTGGTATCAGAGCTATGGGGTGATTTAAGGTAATGATTTGTGTGGTTTTTTAGTTTTTGATTGTATTAGTGTTCTTTAAGAAGATCATCTTGATTCTTGATGTTTTTTGGTGTTTTTGTGATTGGGATTAGTAGATAAGTACTAGTTTTTACTTATTATTGTAGAAATCACAAAACTTTTTGGGTTATTTGGTAAAAAATCTGGGTTTAAATCACCGTTTTTGATCGACTGTATACCTCGAACAAACCTTCTGTTTTTCCCAGTAAAAGTTCCGAACCAAGAACCAAAAAGTTCCGAACCAAGCACTTCCGAACCAAGCACTTCCGAATCAAGAACTTCTGAATCAAGAACTTCCGAATCAAGAACTTCCGAATCAAGAACTTCCGAATCAAGAACTTTCGAACCAAGAACTTCCGAACCAAGAACTTCCGAACCAAGAAGTTCTGAACCAAGAAGTTCCAGATCAAGCCAAAAGTTCCGAACCAAGAAGTTCCGGTTCAAGCCAAAAGTTCCGAACCAAGAAGTTCCGAACCAAGAAGTTTCGAACCAAGAAGTTCCGAACCAAGAAGTTCCGAACCAAGAAGTTCCGAATCAACACTTCCGAATCAACAAAAGTTCCGAATCAAGGGATATTTTACTTGTTTTTTCGACGATTTTTTAGAGGATTTAATCTTGGTTTCTTACAAAAAAAACTCAACACAATTCACAAGCTTTATTTCACTGCTCGATCAACCGATAATCTTTGTCTCTTTGAAGTCAACAAAATGAATCCGAATTCAGTAATGCCTCAGATGACATCACTTACGGATATTTCCGTCATTACGGGAACGAATAATCGCCCGCCAATGCTCATCAAAGAAGTTTTTGAAGCATGGCAAGGCCGGATGATGTCTTACCTTAAGGGAAAATCGGTTTATGGGAGGCTTATGGTTAAGTCAATTTTAAATGGTCCACTTGACTATGGTACCATCGTGGCTAACAATGTGACTCGACCAAGAGAATTTGAAGAACTTACACCAGCTCAACAACTTGTTGCCGATGAAGACGAAAAAGCTCTTCAAACAATTCTCCAAGCTCTTCCCCATGACATCTATAGGATGGTAAGTCAGTATACGGTGGCAAAGGATTTATGGGAACGTTTAAAGGTGTTGCTACAAGGTACGTCTCTCACCAAACAGGAAAGGGAATGTCAGTTGTATGACCTGTTTGATAGATTCACGTACAACCCAGGGGAAACGCTTCACGATTATTACTTCAGATTCACCACACTCATGAATGATCTGAATGTATACAATCTTGTGATTGCTCCATTCCAGGTTAACACCAAATTCTTGAATACTTTACCTCAAGCTGAATGGGGTGAGTATATTACCGATGTTAAGTTAACCAGGGATTTGCATAAGTGCAATTTGGATCAACTATATGCTTTTCTTCAGCAGCATGAGAAACATGTGATCATGCACCGTTCTCCACGAGGTATGTACCCTGATTCATTAGCTTTGATGGCGAATCAACCAAGCTTGTCTCACAACAACACTCCTTATATTTTGGGACATCAAGCCTATCATCCATCACCTTACATGACACCAACCTTTCCCCAATACTCGATTCTACCGCAACCACCCACCTCACATCAGCAACAATATCGGTTTAGTGCACCTTCATCACAATATGCTACACAACCTCACCCAGCAAGTATTGCACCTTATGCTCAATCTTCATATTCTTCTTATCAAGAGAATGCAGCATATCCAACAAGCTACCCTGATCAAATGAGTATTCCTTCTAGTGATTATGCAGCTCATCAAGACCAAGCAATGTACTGTGATGATGAGGAAGTCCCTGTTCCTGTATTCAAACAAGGTGCTGACCCAGTTGAAGTGTTAACCACTATGTCTGCTTATCTCACAAGGACTTTAAGCAAAAGAGGATTTAGGGGATCAACTCCTACCAACAATCAGTTGAGGAATTCATCCAATTCTCGCCAACAAGCTACTATTGAGAATGGCAGGGTAATGGTTCAGCCAATTCAACCATATCAGGGGAGACCTACCACATCAACTACCAATGCTCGCACGGTCAATCAGGCTCCAATGGTCAATCCTGCTCCACGGGCTAATTCCACAGGCAAGTTGAGAATGATTACATGCTACAACTGCAAGGAAGAGGGTCACATGTCCAGGGATTGTAAGAAACCCAAGAGGAGAAGGGATGGACAATGGTTTGCAGAGAAGATCTATCTGGTGAATGCTCAGGCACAAGGAAGGGAACTTGATGAAGAGGAGCTTGCATTTCTTGCTGATCCAGGGATTGCTGAACAAGACACTGTCACCACACAGAATGCAGCATACCAAGCAGATGATCTCGATGCGTATGACTCAGACTGTGATGACTTTCAATCTGCAAAGGCTGCTCTCATGGCAACTATCTCCAGCTTAGGGCCAGAAAAGAGATCTGAGGTACTTATTAATACCACTGATAATACCACTGATGCTAGTATTCAACCACATCAAGTTGTGCAAGAGAGTGCTGATTCGAATGATTCTTCGGTGGTGAGTCTTTCAAATGAGGAGACAATCAATGATAGCAATATCAATGTGAGTCCCCAGACTTTGAGTGAATCACAACCGGGAGCCATTTCGCATACGCCTACTCCTGCTCAACAAGATTTGGTCATGGTTCCTGCTACATTACTTAGCCAAATGAATGCTGCTCTCTTAGAAACCCTAGCTAAGAATAAGAATTTGTCTGATGAGCTTGCCTTAAGCAATGAGAAAGTTCAAACTTTGGAATTAGTGCCTTCATCTAGTGTTCTAACAAATCCCGAATATGATCACTTTCGAAACAAACAAATGGGTCACTTGCAAGAAATTGAAAACTTAAGAGCAAATCTGTCTAATGAACTTAAAGAAAAGGAGTTAGTGGTCACTAATTTTCAAAAACTTCAAACGGATTTTGAATCACTCGAGTCTAAAAAGAATGAAATGGAGATTAATGCTACTAATAAGATTAGAAGTCTAGATTACTTGCTTTTAAGACAATACGCTGCTTCTCAACTAGTACACTTATTTGATGCTTCGTTTAGAGAATTTAACTTATCACGTCAAAAAGGCCTTCCCCCTAATCCACGGTATGCAAAACAAGCTTTAAGACATAGTCCTAGACTTTATAATGCAACTCAATTAGGATTGGCCTTAGACCCGATTGTTTTTCCCGATGATTGAACAAGTAAGGATCTAGTTGATGAGGATCGGTCATACAATTCTGCAAAATATCCCGAGTGTGATTATTTTAAATTGAATAAGGAGCTTGCAAAAACGTATTTTAGAATTCGCTTCCATATGGACAAAGATCTCATAGCAGCACCGACCTACATATTAGATGAAGAAAACCCTAGTACATTTCCTACACTTGTCAATATGGAAGGTCCTAAGGAAATTCCAAAGGATCTTCCACCTGTTAGCACTGTATGGTTAAACTTGCAAGAGATTAATCAATACTTTACTAATTTTGACAAGGTCATTTTGGAATGTACGACTTCAAATGGCTTAAATGCCGGAGAATGGGCTTTCGAACATATGAACGAGGTGTTTAAAAATGAGATCAATCCGTTTGTCGAAAGTCTAAAAGGAAGTTTTGCATCTCTTAAGGAAAATCTTGTGTTTGAAATTGGTGAAGTTCAAAAAGTGTTTTATGAAATGGACACCGCTTATGAACTACAACTAATTGAAAAAGAAAAGATTTTAACCGAATATGACCGATTCTTGTCTGCAGTAATCTCGTGTGATGTGCTTACTACTGTAAATGTTAATTATTCGAATGAGCTTACATCCGCTATGATTAAATGTGATGCTGTGCATATATGTGATGATGTTTGTAATCTCTCTGTAAATGTTGTTGATACTGTAAATGAGGTAGATAATCATTCTTGTCACGAATCTAACGCTGAGTTTTTAAAGCTACATGATTCTTACAATTTACTTTCAAAACGCTTTAATCAACTAGAACAGCATTGTATATCTTTTGAATTAAAACAACAAACTCAAAATGAAGATCTTTTGATATCAAATGGTTGTGAAAACGGTGTTGAGACAAGTGACAAGATGATTGCAATTGTTAAGGCCTTAGAGGAAGAGATTATGAGATTGAAGAGAGATGTGTCATCAAATGAAACATTAAAATTGGAACTAGAGGCTGCAGAGTCTAAAAACCAGGTTTTAGAAATTAGACTTTCGTCTGTTCTAGGGGAGATGGATCGGACAAGACAGGGATTATCCGCTCTTTATGGTTCACTAGAAGAACGCTTCGCTTTTAATGCGGCACAGCAACAATCTTATGTTAAACAACTGAACCAAAAGTGCGAGGAAATCTCTGACTTGAACATCCTGCTCATTGACAAAATTATGGTTTTGGCTGAATTAAAGGAGACACTTCTTCTCACCCGACAAGAAGTTGTTTATAACTTAGCTACCGACTCTGCACCGTCCACTAGTGCTCCAACAACCAAGTCAGTAGTGCTTTATAAGAACCCGCTTCATAAGAGAAACCCGGTTACCTACAATGATTATATGAGGAATGCTGTTAAGCATGTAGATCTTGTTAGGGATATTCTAGACGATCTTGATGCCTTAGATCCCTCAAGTAGCTACTATTATACGGCTCATGAATATATTAAGCGAGTTCAATATTGCTTAGCATATTTGCAATACATAGGTAAACCAGGCTCTGCACTACTTACTAATAGGCCCATTGCTGTAACTCCATTTAATAAGACTCCAGGAGCAAAACCGTCATTGGCACAATCAAGTAAGGCACCTTTAAAATCTTTTGCTAATATTCCCACTTTGCCTTCTACAGGATTAAAAGAGACTACTAAGGCTAAAGGATCGCCACTCAAGAAAGATAAGATCAAGCCCTCCACTAGTAGTGCCAAAAAGAAGGAAGTAGAAGCTCACCATAGGAATGTTAGTTCAATTTTAAATACAAAGAATCATGTTAAGACTAAAAGCTCTGCGCCTGTGCAGAAGCCAAAACCATTCGTGAATTCTAATTTGAATTGTTGGAAGTGTAATGAATGTATGTTTTCCCAACGTCATGATTTGTGTCTGATTGATCATGTGAATGAAATGAATGCCATTAAGAATGGTCTTGAATGGAAGCCAACGGGTAGAACTCGTGCCCAAGTTGGCTGGCAATAGCGTCCCACTGGTAGGACCTTTACATTAGATGGAAAAATGTGCCCTTTAACTAGGAATGCATCCATTGAGGTTAGGTCTGAGCGTCCTTTAGTTAGGAACACTCGCACTCAAGTATGGAAACAGCGCCCTTTAATTAGGTCAGCCCCCACTATAGTGCCTATCAGTGAAGAAATACCTCAGGATTTAAGCCAACTAGAATCTACACCACCAACTAGGAAGAAAAAGGCTAGGAAATCTAAGAAACCTAGAGTTAGCAAATCTAAGATTATTAAATCTGTACCTGCTGTTCAAAACATATGACCGGAGATCGCTCGATGCTCCGAAATTTCGTCATCAAGTTTCTTGGTACGGTTAAATTCGGGAATGATCATATAGAAAAGATAATGGGGTATGGTGAATATCAGATTGGAAACGTGACGATTTCAAGGGTATACTATATAGAAGGTCTTGGTCATAATTTATTCTCAGTAGGACAGTTTTGTGATTCCAACCTTGAGGTTGCTTTTCGACAACACACTTGTTTCATCCGCAACTTGGAAGGAAAAGATTTGTTGAAGGGATCTCGTGGTGCAAATCTTTATACCTTGTCCTTACAAGACATGATGGTCGCCTCTCCAGTATGTCTTCTCTCTAAAGCATCTAAGACCAAGTCATGGTTATGGCATCGCAGATTATCTCATCTTAACTTTGATGCTATTAATCATCTGGCTAAAAACGAATTAGTTCGTGGTCTTCCAAAGCTTAAATTTCACAAGGACCATTTATGTTCCGCGTGTTCAAGGGGGAAAAGTACCAAGAAATCTTACAAGCCCAAAGCTGAAGACACCAATCAAGAAAAACTTCATCTTTTGCATATGGATCTTTGTGGGCCAATGAGAACTGAAAGTGTGAGCGGTAAGAAATTTATTCTGGTAATTGTGGATGATTTCTCCAGGTTTACATGGGTTAGATTTCTACGTACAAAGGATGAAGCACCGAAGGCTATTATCACCTTTCTGAAATTCATTCAGGTACGTTTGAATACTACTGTTCGCCGTATTCGTACAGACAATGGTATAGAGTTCGTCAACCAGACTCTTCGTGATTACTATGAAGGAGTTGGTATCTCACATGAAACATCCGCTGCACGCACTCCACAACAAAACGGTGTCGTTGAAAGACGGAATCGTACACTTATGGAAGCTGCTAGGACTATGCTTATTTACGCGAACGCTCCATTGTTCTTGTGGGCAGAGGCTATATCTACTACATGTTTCACCCAAAACCGTTCTATCATTCGGAATCGCCATGGAAAAACACCTTATGAGCTTCTACATGACCGTAAACCCGATGTTTCATTCTTTCATGTGTTTGGTGCTCTTTGTTATCCAAACATCAATAGTGAGAACTTGGGTAAGCTTCAACCGAAAGCCGATATAGGTATTTTTATTGGTTACTCACCGTCCAAGAATGCATACCAAATCTATAACCGTCGTCTTGGCAAGATTGTAGAAACTATGGACGCAGATTTCGATGAGCTGACAGCGATGGCTTCTGAGCAACACAGCTCTGAACCCGCGCTTCATGAGATGGGAACCGGTGCTATTAGTTCCGGATTAGTTCCCAATAATCCTACTTCTACATCATTTTTACCACCATCAAGGCCCGAGTGGGATAAACTGTTTCAACCGTTGTTTGACGGATTCTTTGATCCCCCAAATGATGAAGTTCCAGCACCCGTAGTGATAGCTCCAATTCCTGAAGTTGTTGCTCCAGCCAATGAAGCTTTATCTAATACATCGTCAATTCACATTGAACCAGATGCACCTTCACCAAGTGATTCTCAAACTACACCTGAATCGTCACCCCTACTTGTGCCTAATGATTTGGAAGAGGATTCTATTGATCACGATTTGGAATATGCTCACCTGCAAGAGCTTCCTTTCTTTGGTGTAGCGATCCCTGAAAACCCTTCAGCCGCGTCTACCTCAGAAGAAGCTCCTTCTATTGTTCACTCCAGACCACCTAGGATTGAAAACCATAGCACTAAATGGACAAAAGATCACCCAATTAGGAATGTCATTGGAGATCTAGACCGACCAGTCTCTATACGCCATCAATTACAAGAGAGTGCACTCTATTGCTACTTTGATGCATTTCTCTCTGGAGTTGAACCTAAAAATTGGCAGCAGGCTATGACTCAATCATCTTGGATTGAAGCTATGCAGGAGGAACTAAATGAATTCCAACGACTTGAAGTATGGGAATTGGTTCCTCTCCCTGACAAGGTTAACATCCTTACTTTGTTATGGGTTTATAAGGTTAAACTTGATGAGATGGGTGCAGTATTGAAGAATAAGGCTAGATTGGTCGCTAGAGGATATAAACAAGCCTTGGGTATAGACTTTGAAGAATCTTTTGATCCTGTGGCAAGATTGGAGGCGATTAGACTATTCCTTGCGTATGCTGCTCATATGAACATGATCGTCTATCAAATGGATTTGAAGACGGAATTTTTGAACGGTGAACTAAGGGAAGAAGTCTATGTTAGTCAGCCGGATGGATTCGTTAGCACGGAGTTTCCTAATCATGTGTACAAGCTTAAGAAGGCTCTCTATGGGTTGAAACAAGCTCCACGCGCGTGGTATGATCTACTGTCCACATATCTCATTTCGGAAGGCTTCTCCAAAGGCAAGGTGGACCCCACTCTATTCACTCTCAAGGAAGGCAACGACATGATTCTGGTACAAATTTATGTTGATGATATAATATTTGCTGCCACTAACATAGAATTGTCAAATCGCTTTGAGAAGATAATGTCCACACGCTTTCAGATGTCAATGATGGGAAAAATCTCATTTTTCTTAGGATTACAGATTTCTCAAAATCCCAGAGGCATCTTTATTAATCAATCCAAATATGCTCTAGAATCTCTTAAGAAATATAACTTTGAAAATTGTGACCCCGTGGACACTCCAATGGTGGAGAAATCCAAGTTAGATGAAGATAGGAATGGGACTATTGTCGATCCAAAACTTTACCGTGGGATGATCGGCACCCTTCTCTATCTGACTGCTAGCAGGCCTGATTTACAATTTGCTGTATGCATGTGTGCCCGGTATCAGGCTCGGCCTACCGAAAAGCACCTACATGTTGTGAAAAGGATCTTTCGGTATCTAAAAGGAACACTTCATCGTGGTCTATGGTATCCGAAAGATTCCTCTATTGCTTTAATATCATACGCAGATGCCGATCATGCTGGATGTCAAGACACGAGGCGTAGCACTTCTGGATCTGTGCAACTCCTTGGAGATAGATTGATCAGTTGGTCTTCAAAAAGGCAGAAAAGCGCTGCAATATCAAGCATGGAGGCTGAATACATCGCCATGTCCGGTTGTTGTGCTCAAGTCCTTTGGATGAGATCACAATTAACTGACTACAGTTTGGGATTTAACAAAATCCCGATGTATTGTGACAACAAGAGCGCCATTGCCCTTTGCTACAACTATGTTCAACACTCCCGGGCCAAGCACATAGACATTCGCTACCATTTCATTAAAGAGCAGGTGGAGAACGGAGTGATCGAGCTGTATTTTGTCACTACTGAGTATCAGCTGGAGGATATGTTCACCAAAGCCTTAGATCGAGGACGAATCGAGTTTTTGATCGACAAGCTTGGCATGAAATCTTTCACTCCAGCGACTCTCAAAGAGTTGGCAGAAGAATCAGCTGAATAGTGGTGGTAAACTATTCAGAGTATCCTTTGTTTCGTGATCATGTATATTATCGTAAATATATAAACCACAAAAAGAAAATACAAAAATATAAAACCAACAAAAACCATAAAATATATAAAACCTAGAAAAACCATAAAAATTATAAAATCCAGAAAAACCAAAAATATTTTCGTTTTTAAATCGGGCATGTCTTTTAGTACGGTAATATTTACGGCCTTAGAAATGTCGATCAATATTGACACGGTGTCATAAATAGAGTCCGTATAAAAGTTGTACATTTTTTAAAACATGCCCATTATGGCTTGTAGTTATTTCTGACTGCAACCCGGTTTTCATATTAAAGTCACGTATTTCCTTGGAAAACGTTGGCTCAGAACGGGAATTAATTTTCTCGGGCATGATTTACAAGCCAAATCATGCAAAGGGATCAAGTTTACTTTACAACTTGGTCTAACACGAATTTATGTACGTCTCAGTGCATTAATTTGTTAAAATAAGAGAAATCTTATTGACACCACGAATCAATCTTTTTCAAGATACAAATTGGAAATGCTTTCATCAATATTTGACTCTTTAAACAATGACTACAGCTCTTTAAATAGAAAACGGGTCATCGTTTAAGGGGGAGAAAATATTAAATCATCTTCGTCATTAAATCGATCTTTTCAAAAGTGATTGTGGAAAATTAATGGCTAAATGGTAATTGAGTGGTTTTGCTTTAGAATACGACTTGTGTTCGTTCTATGTGATAGGCATTGCTTTTATATCTTGGAGATATGCTAATTGGATGCGATACTTAAGTTGTGTGAGATTGTCGAGTTTAGTTTAACTAAGCAAAATTAAGTTGACTAAGCTTATCAATGGAAGGGTAAAATGAAATGAAAAAGTTATAAACAAAAAGGAAAAGAATAGAAGAATATAGGGACTTAAGGTGATAATTGTGGAAGTAGTAAACTGTGACCTAAGTCAAAAGCTAACCCCCCCCCCCCCCCCCCCCCGCCTCCATTTTTCTTCATATCCTTCACTGTTTACTTTTCTTCCTTGCCGCCATTGTTAAAACACACACACGAGCTTAAAAATTTCTTGTCCTTAATCAAATCCATTTGTCTCATTTGTTTAAACAAGGTACATCATCAATCTTTAATTTCTAATTCATCTTATTTATCCTTTAATTCTGTTAAATTACTCAATTAATCAGTTTAAATCAAATTAGGGTTTATGATTAATTTAGGGTTAATTAACTAGGGATTATAGATGGGTTTTGCTCGGAATAGCTTTAGATGATGTTTAATTGCCTTAGTCTACCTTAGAATTCACAAACGCGCTTAAGAATTATCCTCATAGACTGTGTTTTGATGTTCCGGATGAACATGGATAATAACTTCCGAATGAAGGACATTTTGAACAAAACTTCCGAATGAAGGATTTTTTTCTGAAAAACTTCCGAATGAGGAAGTTCCGAATGAAGGACTTCCGAATGAAGGAAGTTCCGAATGAAGGACTTCTGAATGAAGAAGTTCCGAATGAAGGACTTCCGAATGAAGAAGTTCCGAATGAAGAACTTCCGAATGAAGAAGTTCCGAATGAAGAACTTCCGAATGAAAGAAGTTCCGAATGAAGGACTTCCGAATGAAGAAGTTCCGAATGAAGAACTTCCGAATGAAGGACTTCCGAATGAAGAAGTTCCGAATGAAGAACTTCCGAATGAAGAAGTTCCGAATGAAGAACTTCCGAATGAAGGAAGTTCCGAATGAAGAACTTCCGAATGAAGGAAGTTCCGAATGAAAAACTTCCGAATGAAGGAAGTTCCGAATGAAGAACTTCCGAATGAAGGAAGTTCCGAATGAAGGAATGTTCCGAATGAAGAAGTTCCGAATGAAGGAAAGTTCCGGATGAAGAGTTGTTTGATTAATATTATTTGCATGTTATATGTACTTGTTGTATTATGTTATGAAATGTGTTATGCTTAGAAGTAAGAATGATATCTATCTATATGTTTTTGTGCATCAACCTTTCATGTCTTATCTTAAGCAGATACAATGACTAATCCAACAGTACAAGTTATCCAAGACTCTAGAGAAGCCGCTATTGCTAAAGCACGAACCCTCAAGTTCATACCCAACAATTACCGGCTGAAGCAAGTCTCAAAATCCACTCACCATGGATTTAAAGTAGCCATAGCAATTCTTGATCAATCCCATTTTAAGAATGCTTTAAGAAGTAGTGCCTCGGTGCCTTATGATTATATGTATGAATTTTGGGCTACCAAGGAAATCACTTCAAACAAGATCACCTTCACCATCGACAACAAGCAGCAGACGCTCACATTTCAGACTTCCGTAAGATTTTTGGTATACGGGATACACCCAAAGGCATGTCATTTTCGAGGGATCCTACTAAAGATGAAATCATGGAGTTATTTGACGCTCTTGGATGTCCTGACATACGAGTTGCGTCTGAGTTTACCACTGCTAAAGTAGGACAACCTTGGAGAGCATTGTTGGGTATTCTCAGTAGATGTCTTACACCAAAAACAAGTGGCCATGATGCTTTGCGCAGTCCTATTATAAACCACTTCTATGGCATGTACAAAGCTGCAAATGCAGATTATGCATTGTTGATATGGGAAGAATTCACCTTTCAACTCTTCTAAAACAAGAAGCTGAAGACAAATTTCTTTCCTTATCCTCGGTTTATCAAGCTTATCATTAATTATTTTATGAAAAATGATGCTACTATTGATAGGCGTGCAGCAAGTCGTTATCACACTGAAGAAGCTGATGATACTGTGGATCTAAGGCATGAAGGACCATCTGGTGGTGTCATTCCTTGTCCTATTCCCGATTACCTTCTGAAGGATAAAATTAAAGGTTCTGCTGATTACAAACTACTGCAGCTAGAAATCAAGAAGCTGAAAGCAAACCTTTAGACTGGAGAAGACTCGTCTACTACAGTGAAGAGTAAAGGTAAACGCAAGCAACCAGCTTCTTTACCTGAACCCGAAACCAAGAAGAAAAAGACTGAGGTTAAGAAGGGAAAGGGTAAGGCTGATGAGTTACGTCTACGTGATGAAGAAGATGTTGTTGATCCTACTCTTGACAAGGCAGAGAAACAAATGATGATGATAGCAATTCAAAGGAGTAGGAAAGATACTGGCGGTAGTGGTTCAGGTGCAAGGGTAAATATTGAAGAAGAGTACGAGGAACCAGAGGATATTGATAAGTTTGGGTCACCTGAAAGATATTCTACTTCGAAGGAGACTTCCATCCCCCCTGTTTCAGCAAATGTGGAAAAGGAGTCTGTTGCTCCTACGATCATGGTGTCAACTCAACCTTTAGCAACTCAACCTCCACCAATACAACCCTTACCAACCAGACCGGCTTCAACACCATTTCTTCCACCACCTATAACTCCCATCCTTAGTACCGTAGTAACAACCGAACCTCTTCAATCAACCCAGAGCAGCTCTGCAACATCTACAATGGCTGCATTGGTGATGGCCGAAATGTTGGATAAACATGTGGATAATCACAAACGAGAAATGGATGAACTTCGCCAAGAGTTACATAGACGAGCTCAAAGTGAAGAAGCATCTAGGAAAGCCCAAGAGGAGATGCTTGCTAAGTTCGCTGCAGATATGGAATTAACGCGAAAAGCTCATGTAGAAGAACTAGCTCGGGTTAAGCAGGCTGAGGCTGATAAGCATGCTGCACGTATCACCAGACTTCAAGCGATGAGGAATAAATACAAGGAGCAGAAAGAGGCACTTAAAGCTTCTGTTGAAGAAAGAGTGAAGGAATCTGTTGAATCCATTATGCCTAAACTGCGTGATGAGTTGAAGACACTAGCAGCTGATAACTTGATGATCAAGTCATCCAATCCTTCAGAATCCGCATACAAAATTGCTTATGAGTTAACGGATTTTGAATTAAAGAAGATCCTCAAAGCTCGTATGGTGGAACTTGGATCGTTTGATAAGTCTAGGATTCAACGGGCTCTTTATAAATCCCTGAATGACGCTATCATGGAGGATGATAGGTTATTCAAAACGTTTGGAAGTGTGGTACCTTATCACATTCTACCTGAGGAGGACAAAGATGATAGTGAACAGGAAGAGGGTACTGGTGAAGAAGAAGAGGAAGAAGAAGGAGAAGAAGAGGAAAAGGATGACGATGATGGTGATGATGAGGATGAGGATGAGGATGAGGATGATGATGATGATGATGATGATGGCGATGATGGTGGTGATGGTAATGAGGAGAGTGCTAGGGGGAGCAACGGGGATAACAATGAGGATGATGATGGGGGTGAACAGCCTAAAGAGGGAGATAAGGTTACCAGCTCCAAGAAATCTGCTAAGTCTGGAACCAAGTCCAAGAAAGATGCAGCGCAGAAGGACAAATCAACATCATCGGAATCAAGACGATCTAAGTGGCGCCACGATGTGAATGCTACTACAGCGTCATCGATTCCCGGTACCTCTATCGCTGTATCTATACCTGTTACTACTAACCCTATTAGTCCTGTTGTTGTTGCTCCTGTGATTGCAGAATCAGTAACGGAACCCGAAGCTGCACAACACTCACCCGTTCACGACACTGCCGAAATGCCTGAATCAGAACCAGCAGATGTTCGCGCTTCTACTCCTCTACAACAAGCATAACAATCTACGGTTCCTGAACCAAGCACACGAGACTGGGCAGACACGTTGGAGATAGACGAGACTGCACCGCCACAGGCTTGGATCACGGCAGCGGCGCAATATGATCCGATCACAGACGCAGACAAAGATGTGTTGTATCTTCGTATCCGCAGTCCGATTGACTTATGTGCATTTCTTGCTCATGAGTATAAGACTTCGGTTACTCCATCTTTGGTGAAGAAAGCGCTGAAGGATAAGAGACTTCGCGCCAAAACCCGGTTAACCCGAATGGAGTTCGAGTATTATGCCGATGAGATCCTGAAGGCTCTGAATACCGTTCAACGGCCAGGTCTTCATGAATCAGAAAGAGCTCCACCTCCACTTGATCCTACTCAAGATAATCAGATAGCTCTCGACTTCTTCGTCACTTATGATCTTGAGTATCTTCTGAAGGGTTCATCAACGTACGCAACCTCCTTGACCTTGCTGAAAGCTGCCAACTGGGGAACAATACCCTGGATCGAGGAAAAGGTAAACAGACTCTGGGTCCCAAGGGTAACTCGTAATTATGATATGTATGCTATTATAGGTGCATCTCATTGGGACGAACGAGTCCGAAGGGCGTACAGGGGTTGCTGCCTAGTCAATTCTGGAAGCAATGTTAGATCCGATATCCGCATCTCCAGCATCTTAGGGTTGAAAACTGAAGCCAAGAATGGCTATTATCATGTGACGGAGATTCGTTTGAAAAGGGAGGATGACAGAGAATACAAAATCCAGCAGGGAGATTTTTCTATCATTCGCCTTGAGGATATCGAAGATATGCTGCTTCTGATGACCCGCGATCAACTCACACATATTCCTCGTGAAGACCTCATTGCCTTGAATACGGCACTTCGTATGTTCACACGAAGTGTTGTTATTAAGAAACGAGTTGAAGATCTTCAGTTGGGAGTCGAAAGCTATCAAAGGAGGCTCAACTTAACCCGTCCAGTGAATCAAGTTCTGCCTCAACATGTAGATAGATGTCCCTATACCGGCATTTCTGTCCCGAATTGCGGCATTTTCTACTTGAACAGTCGAGTCTTAATGAAGTTTATGAGGGTGGGTGAGCTTTATAAGTATAGTGATGGGACTCTTCTACAAGTTAGAGGAAAGTTGGAGCATCTTAATACGGGTGGGACTTTACCAGAGATGACCGAGGATTGGCATAAGGGTTATCGGCAGATGGCGAATTATGTGATCAAGAAGATTGATCAAAAGCTCCGTGAACGTAGATTGATGAGGAGTTTGGAAAGATTCGTTGGTGGTAGACCATATTTAGTGCACCACAAGCTACTGCAACGATCCATCTAATGGGTCGTACGTTTCAGGTCCACTTTATATTGGTTTTTCAATTGTGAATATGTATATTTGTGAATATTGTGCTTTAATGGCTTGATGTAGTGTTAAGGTATGATAATTTTTCAAGAATTTCTCACAAGATTCTAAATCTTTCAAAATATATCATACTAAAGCACTACAACTATCCCTTATTAACTTAAGGGGGAGCATGAACATGTTCTATGGCCAAACATCGATTTCATTTTTACCCAAAGACCGGTTAATCCATTTAATATCCCAAATATTAATGGTTAACATTTTGGATAAGGGGAGAAAATGGGATTAAGGAGATTTAAATGATACTTGGCTAAAAGATGAAAAAGACTTAACGATTATCCAACTTAATATGTGTAAAGCACGTGTTAAGGGGGAGCGTTTTTGATGAACAAAACACCTAAGGTACAAAACTTTTGATTTCAATATCACAAGTACCTTAAGTGATTTTCAATGATCTTTCATGGTGGCAATTCCTTCCCAAAACACGCTTAATTCACGACGGATGTGGTGACAAAAGGGTGGTAGGAATAGGTTTAGTCCAATGATTCATCAGAGCCGATGGAATCTTCCCAAGGACAATTCCCTAGATAGAATTAGAAGTCCTAGGAAAGATGGAGAAGGAATGTGAACGTAGCTGAATGCCGACCAAGTACTTAAGCTAGCACTGGAACAATCACAACAAGGTGCTAGTGATGACGTATTGGTAAGCATTGAAGGGGTTGAAGAATGAAAAAGAATTGTAAAGATAAAGGGTGTAAAGAAAGAAGCCCTCCTTACAACTTTAGGCAGAAACCGGGTCAATACATATGCTATTGAGGTCATTTTTGCTAATGATTCTCGGTATTGAAGAAAGACATCATGGACCCAGTGATGCAATGCACAACCCTTCCCAGCTAACTCAAATATCTCTCAAAAGGTATTTGTTTTAATCACACAGAGATCAACACGTTATCTATTGGTTTATTCACTCCGAATAGACTGGTATTGAAAAGGTGGCACTCCTCTCCAGCCATCGCTCACTAAATCAAAACGCACAATCGAGTCTAGAGCCAAGAGATCATCAAAAGTCTCTTTAGGACACTTTCCATTTATTCCTTGCTTTCTCACACACTGTGAAAAGTAAGAGATTTTCATGAGTCCTACGCAGTATTCCTGTAATATTGCCAGAACATCCGAGTAATACGCAAGTATTACAATGAAGATGGAAATCTTGCTTGAGCCAACATCAAACAAGCTCATGGTAGGTTACACGTGCGGTTCTTTTAGAACCAATCTTGTGAAAAACTGGAAGGAAACAGTGGTTTAATTCTTAATTGAACTTAAACTCGTTCCAGGCCTCTACGCATTATCATATGATCTTGCCAGAACACTCAGAGTGACTCTTTATTGATCATAGTGACGAGTGGAAATCCTTCTAGTGTTAACATCAAACAGCACTTGGTAGGTGACGTGCAAGATTCTTTATGAATTAAGCTCGTGACAACTGGAAAGCAACGATGGTGAAAATCTTAATTGAAATTCACTTGTTCCAGGTTTCATGAATTGACGGCTTCAAATCACAAGGATAATTTATCCAAGTGATTCACTCTTTATGTTCGCAGTCAGCTTTGGACGGTCGAATAAAGAGAACGGGTTTACCCGCGAAATCCTGTCAGGAAGTTACTTAATTGAAACTATCCGTCACGGGTACGATATCTAATATCGTCCAACGGTCTTCACCGACCGGAGGTAAAATGCTACCGAATTAGAATAAAATGTTCAAAGCCATTTTATTCGTGTCGTTGCTGTGTACCTGTTAAAGACGGTGGCGTTGTTGTGTACCTATTGAAGACGGTGGCGTTGCTGTGTACCAGTGAAGACGGTGGTGTTGCGGTGTACCTGATGAAGTCATTTTTCACATGCTTATGTTTTTCTGCAACAAAGTTCAGCAAAAAATTCAAGAAAGTACAAGATGAAGTCTTCCGTTGTACCAAACTCTGAAGCTTTCGAGAATTCAACAAAAAGACATAAGTGTGTGGAACATGAAGTCACGAGGAGGCAAATTCACAAGAAAGGCAAAGATCGCACGTGAAAGGCCAAAGAACAATGCTCTCAAGCCAAAGCCAAAAAGATCAAACCAACATATTCACAACAAAAGAAAGAAAAGAAGAAAAGACTACGAGCTAAGGAACGAAGACTTAGTATAGTATGCTAGGTTTAGGACTTTGTAACGTGGAGTGACCTCCCTTAGGGGGAGATTGTTAAAAATACGTTTTAACGTATATTAGAAGTATCGGTCACTCCACAATATGATTTATGTTGTAATAGCTCGTAGTTAACAAATAGTCAATTGTTACTTATTAAGTTAAGTAAGAACCGGTCCATGGGCTTGTCATGGACCGGCCCAAGCCCAATGTAGCTTGGAAGTATAAATACCCCTTTCCACCATGGAAAGGGGTTGGTGGTTGTCATTTTTCTAGTTCCACTTAATAAAATACACATAGTTTTCTCTCACTTTCTCTCTCTAGTTTCTCTCTCTAGAAATCATCAACCCCCTTCATAGATTCATAGGTTATCAAGATTCTACAAATTTCCTTTCTTGGGCTTGTATTGGGCCCAAATCTATTGTTGACCAAAGATGTAAACAATCTTCCATCCGTTCATACATTGGGACTTATTTGGGCTTCTTGAATAACTTTTTCCAACATAACTTCATAAATGGGATTTAAGACCCATTAAACTGAAGTGGGTCCCACAATGGCCCAATAAAATTAAATCCCCGAATAGAATCGATCTTTACTTTTGGCTCTTGATATTTCTTCAATTCCCGTGTCGGTTTTGCCGGTTTTTTTGATCTTGGTACCTACACATACGAAACAATAAAACAAGCATATACAAGGATATATTCATATGTTTGTTGCATTTTAAGTCCGTTTTAGGATATAAATGATATGATTAATTACACTCATATCAAACACAAAACCCTAAAAACCCTAAATCGCCAAAAACCCTAAATCGTTTGAAAACCCTATAAACCAAATGGCTACCACAGAATCTTCATCCTAATCAAATCACAACCTCAAAATTCCTATGCTTGACCCTGACAACTTTGAAGAATGTAAGTTCAACTTTGAACAATATCTTCTAGTTCATGACCACACTCTTTAGGAAGTTATTGAATATGGCAATCAATTCGATAAAGAAGCTAGGATTCTTGCTGCTATTGGAGCAAGAAGAACAACTGGTGCATGAAAGACCTGAAGATGGAAGAGCTATCTCAACCGCTGATATAGCCTTGAGAAGGAATGGAATGAAAACTTTGAACATTCTTAAACTCTCCTTGGGTCCAAAGAATCAACACAAATACAGAAGTTTTGATTCTGCTAAAAATCTTCTGACAGCTCTTCAAGTTACCTATGGTGGTAATGAAGATACGTCCAAAGAAAGTAAGAAGCAACTTTTGAGTGAATCTGTTGTGTTTAAGGCTCATCCCAATGAGAAGCTGGGTGAGGTAAGAAGTCGGCTTCTAGACATCACTAGCAAGTTGTCTTTTATGGGAATAGAACATGAAGATGCTGATATCACTACTACATTCCTTAGAGGTGTTAGTGATGCATGTAAAATTAAGCCATATCAATCCTTGCCACCAATGCCCATAAGAGTGCTTAATTTGATGATATCTATAATAAGCTACAGATTTTGGAGAATGAGACCTTACTTGAACATGGAAAGAAGTCAACATATAGAAACATGGCCTTCATCTCACATAGTGAATCTCAAACCATTGAAAGAGACTCATATGTTAATGGATGGAATGTACATCCTATTACTGGATCAACTTTTGTCAGCGCTGGATCAACACTTGTCAGCGGGTCAACTTTTGACGCTGACGCATACAATGTTGGTTCACAAAGTCTTAAACCTCCAGGCATTGATTTGGATACAGTTGTGCATACATTGCTGCATTACCCAATGGTTCTTTACTTACCTATGAGGATCTTGAGCAAATCAGTGATGCTGACCTAAAAGAGATGTATATCAAGTGGAATATGGCACTTGCAAGCATAAGGGCTAACAGATGGATCAGGAGGTTTGGTAGAAAGATGACTTTTAATGGTAAAGACACAGCTGGATTTGATAAATCAAAGGTTGAATGTTATAACTATCATAGGATGGGACACTTCATGACAGAGTGTAGATCTCCAAGGAATGATGATGCTAGAAAAAAGTCAAGACAGATTGTTACTGTTGGGAACGCTGAGCAAAAGGCTATGGTCGCCATGCAAGATATTGATGGCATTGGATAAAACTGGAGCTTTTTGGCAAAGGATGTGGTAGAGAATCAAGCTTTGGTTGCTGAAAAGGAAGAAGAAGAGCACGTTCACTTTGCTCTCATGGTCAACTCCTCATCTTTATCTGATAATGAGGTATATGATGATGCTTTTTGTAGCAAAGGTTGCAGGTTAAATACTGAAAAACATAACAAAGAAATTTTAAAGTTAAAATAAGATGTTATTGACATAAGCACTAGACTTGCAAACTATTAAAGGGCACTTGCACAATTTGAAGGGATGATAGAGGAATATAAGAAAAAGGAATTTGACCTAAAAGATCAAATTAATATTTTAACTAGAGATCTGAATGTCAGTAATGAAGCTAGAGAATCTTTAATGAAATGTAGAGCTGACTTGCAACTTCAGTAAAGTGAAGCCATTAAAGATAAAGAAAATGTAGGGATTAAAATTGAAAAATATGATAAAGGTAGTCAAACCCTAGAAAAGTATGTTAGTGAACAAAGAAACTCAAGGGACATGTCTGGGATTGGGATGAAAGAGTATCCTGTTGTTCCACCACCTGCTGGGAACTTATATGGTGTCCTGAAAAAGATCTCTCTTGGACTAGTATTCCAGAACTCCAAGAACATGAAATTTTTCCTCCACCTAGAGTCCTTACCCCAATAGAGAAGTATAAGCAAAAGTAAACTGACCTTAAACAATGGAAAGCAGCCAACCCTTTTCTTTTTATTAAAGGTGGATTGCTTAGTGAGAATCCAGTTGAGACTAAACCAATTGTTGTAACTAATCCCAGCACTAGTACACCTGTTAATCTTGGCTCACCAATTAAGAGCAAACCTAGTGTTAAACATGCTGAGATGTATAGAAAACCTAGGTCACCCCAAAGCCAAGCAAGTGTTAATGGGACAGGGTTCTTTCAATCTAGACCTAAGGTTATGTCTAGAAGCTTGTTACACATGTGGGAGTTTTTCTCATTTGTCTTATAAACGTGTCAGGGTCTCTAAATTCAATGCTGACAAAAGGACAACAAACTTTAACCACAAGGCTACCTCCCACATTACCCCAAAGGCCACTAGACCAGCTCCTTTCCTTTCTAAGGAACCTACAACCCAAGGCCTAAGACCCTTTCAAAAGACCAACACTTGGTCTAACAGGCAATGGATTCCTATAGCAAACCCTAATTTGGGCGCTGACAAGAACAAATTCAACGCTGACAGGGCAAGACCAGCCGCTGACAGTTCCAAGTTTGGTATGAAAATGCCAAAACTAGCTGCTGTTAGACCTTATGTTAGACAAAGCAATAGTAGATATTGGAAACCTAAGTGCCCAGGGTCTAAAGCTTCATCCAGTTTATCATGGAGACCTAAACAAGAACAAAACCCTAATTTTAATGGTTTCTCTATGACTTGTAACAGGTTTAAATTTCTTGAAAAGGTTATTACTAAACCTGTTGGTACAAATTGGTTGTTTAGGGCACAAAAGGATGACCATGGGGTTGTTACAAGGAATAAGTTTGTTCTTGTTGAACAACCACATGAATCCAAGTCTGCAAAGGCTTGGGTTCCCAAAGAAAACTAATTTGTTTTCTTTATGTGTAGGGCATCAAAAACAGGTCAATGATTTTAGATATTGGGATAGTGGATGCTCTAGGCACATGACGGGAAAGGAAGATTATTTGACAGATTTTATCCCCATTAAAGATTTTGAGAAAGTTTAATTTGGTGGAGGCTATGGAAACATCTCTGGCAAAGGCACTCTTATCACCAACAATTTACGTTTTGAAGACGTTTTCCTGGTAAAAGAACTTGATTATAACTTGTTTAGTGTGTCACAGGTTTGTGACAACAAAAATAAAGTCCTTTTTACTAATACTGAATGCTTGGTGTTAAGTAAGGATTTTAAGTTTCCTGATGAGAGGTTTATTGAGTATAGAACACCTAGGCATAAGGACATTTATAATGTTAATCTAAAAAGAATTAAGATGAACAAAAATCTATCATGTGTTTATGCTAAAGCATCAGTAGATGAGAGTTATTTATGGCACAGAAGGTTAGGGCACATTAACTTTAAAAACATTAATAGACTTGTGAGACATGATCTTGTTGATGGTTTTCCTTCAAAGGATTTCCATAATGATCGCACTTGTGTTGCATGCCTTAAAGGCAAACAACATAGGTCTCCTTTAAGTATAAAAGTGTGCAATCTAGTTCTAAACCACTTCACTTCCTACACATGGACTTGTTTGGTCCTACTAATATAGCAAGTCTAAATGGTAAATCTTTTTGCTTTGTCATTACTAATGATTATTCTAAATTTATTTGGACTTTCTTTTTAGCTTTGAAAAGTGACACTGCCAAGGTTTTGATTAACTTTATTACCCAAATAGAGAAGAAAACAGGGTACTTAGTTAACATACTTAGAAGTGATAATGGTGGTGAGTTTTGAAATACCCTATTAGACACCTTCTGTGTTGATAAAGGAATTACTAGGGATTTTAGTATTGCTGTAAATCTATAACAGAATGGTGTAGAGGAAAGAAGGAATAAAACACTCATAGAGGCTGCTAGGACCATGTTAGTAGATGCTAAGTTTCCTATTGCTTTTTGGGCTGAGGCTGTAAACACAGCTTGCTATGTTCAAAATAGAGCCTTGGTCAACAAAATCCACAATAAGACACCTTATGAGCTATTTTGGAAAAGGAAGCCTAATATAGACTTTCTTAAACCCTTTGGATGTCATGTTGTGATATTAGATACTAGTGATGCCCTAGGTAAGTTTAATGCAAAAGGTGATGAGGGATATTTTGTGGGTTATTCTATGAATAGTAGAGGGTACTGGGTTTACAACAAGAAGGAAACACGCATTCTTGAAAAGGTGCATGTTATGTTCTTAGATAGTAAGCCTAGTGATCCTGAAAATGGACCAGATTGGTTGTTTGATTTGGAACCATTATCTAAGACCTTGAGTTATATGCCTGTTACTAATCCAGACATTATGGAAAAGGATCCAAATGTTTTGGAAGGATATGTTGTTGAAAATACAGGTACACAGGTCAAAGATGTGCAAGGACCACAAGAAGATGAGCCCACTCCATTATTTAACTACGTGACCATACCAATATGGAGTGATGAGTTCATTCAGGCTTCTGCTATTGCAAGAGAAGAGGAGAGAAAGCACCAAGAAGAGCAATTCAGTGAAAATAAAGACATTGACAAACCAGAACCAGACGCTGATAGCCCAGATAAAGACGCTGACAGGCCTATACAAGACGTTGACAAGAATAAATCAGCCGTTGACAGCTTGCTTTCATCCTCTTCCAAAGAAGGTTTTGAACAAGGTGATAATACCACACCTCATGAAGGTGTTAGTGTCATCAATTCAGATAGTGACAATGATTCTCCTAGATCAAATGGGTCTGGTAGTGGTGATGAGTGGGACAATGGATTTCTTCACCCTACTGTTCCACATTCTACATTATTTGGAGAGGGAACTTCTACTCAATTGGCCAAATCTCATCCTCCCTCTCAAATAATTGGACCTATTACTTCACCAGTTCAAACTAGAAGGAAAAAGTTGAAGAACTCCAAAGAAGGGTTCATTGTAAACATCCACAAGAAGGAAGATACCCCTTTTGTGCAAGCATGTTTGTTTGCCTGTTTTCTGTCACAAAAGGAACCCAAGTATATTTTTGAAGCTCTTACAGAACCAAGCTGGGTTGAAGCAATGCAGGATGAGCTTCATCAGTTTGAAATTAAAGATGTTTGGGAGCTTGTGGACTATCCAAATCATGTCAGACCTATTAGGACACGTTGGGTTCTATGAAACAAAAAGGATGAAAGAGGTATTGTAGTCAGAAACAAGGCACGTTTAGTTGCTCAGGGCTATACACAAGAATAAGGGATAGACTATGAAGAGGTTTTTGCACCTGTTGCAAGGATTAAAGCAATAAGGGTTTTCCTAGCCTATGCTTCCTGCTTGGGTTTCACAGTTTATTAAATGGATGTGAAAAGTTCTTTCTTATATGGCACAATTGAGGAGGAAGTTTATGTGATGCAACCTCTAGGTTTTGAAGATTTAGAGCATCCAGATAAGGTGTATAGAGTTAAGAAAGCAATGTATGGACTCCATCAAGCCCCTAGAGCATGGTATGGTACATTATCTACTTACCTTGTGGAAAATGGGTTCAAGAGAGGCACCATAGACCAAACCCTATTCATCTAGAAGAATGGCAAGGATTTTCTTCTTGAACATGTATATATGGATGATATTATTTTTGGATCATCCAATCCAAAGATGAGTGAAGACTTTTCCAAACACATGACAGATAAATTCAAGATGAGTGTTATTGGAGAGATGAACTTCTTTCTAGGTTTACAAGTGCAACAGAAAAAAGATGGTATCTTTATCTCCCAAGACAAATATGTGGCTGAGATCTTGAAGAAGTTTGGTTTTTCTCCTCATGAAAAATGGGTTAGCACACCTATGGATAGGGAACACCCTTAGGGAAAGACTGGAGATGGAAAAGATGTTGATGTCAGGCATTATAGATCAATGATTGGTTCATTGATGTATCTTACAACCTCTAGAGCTGACATCATGTTTGTTGTGTGTGCATGTGCACGTCATCAAGTGACTCCTAAGTAATGTCATCTTCATGCTGTTAAAAGGATCTTTAGATACCTTAGCTGCTATCCCACGTTGGGATTATGGTATCCTAAAGATTATCCATTGGAGCTTATTGGGTATTCAGACAGTGACTATGGAGGTGATAAGTTTGATAGGAAATCCACAACTGGTGGATGTCAATTTCTTAGGAGCAGACTTATATCTTGGCGATGCAAGAAACAAATAGTGGTGGCAAACTCTACAACTGAAGCAGAATATGTGGCTACAGTTATGATGAGACTGCTTTTATACATAGTCTCATCGTCCAAAAAGGGCTTAAAATGCATAAAATATCATAAAAATACCCAAATATATGCTTGTGTTTGTTACTTGTGTATTTTAGGTACGGATATTGAGGAAATGACAAAATATCACAAGGAACATGCAAAAACGAACACGGGAAACGAAGCCGCACAATGAACCGGACCCAAGTGATGATTTTTCTAAGAATAAACCTTGAAGATTTGAAGATTGTACAAGAAGGGTCCTCCAATATTGAAGAATTGACACTTTAAACCCTTGTATATTCATAAATACAAGATTGGTCCTTGAAGTTTGTCAAATTTACCAAAAGGACCCTCCACTTTGAAGAATTGGCAAAAATGGTCCCTCAACAATTATGACTTGTCAATTTCAGTCCTCCAAGAAGTCAACAAAAAAAGTCAAGACCATTGACTATGAAGAAAATGCCAAAACAACCCTTCAAGAATCACAAATTGGCAAGAAATACCCCTGAAAATACTTTGCAAAACTTTTTGGGGCAAAAGTGTGAAAAACAAAAGTTGATAACAAAGGGTAGGGCGTTGATAGCATGTTTAAACTGAAATGACAAAACAAAGGGAAAAGAAGGACTAAACATGGCAGACAGCCATTCTTACCTTAACCACTCACATGTTGACACCTCACCCCACTCACAAAACCCACCAATCAAATCCTTCCCTGCTTCCATGTCGCCACACCACTCACCACCGTTTAAACTTAATAAATAATTAAGTTTAAACTCGCGCCTAAACACCTATTTAAATCCCAAACAAGATCAAACCCCATGTTCTTCACGTTCTTAACTGAAATTAGGCATTCCTTATTTATTATGAATTAAGTGTTAATCTTTTCCAGATTAATGATTAAGGACCTAATTAACAAAACCCAACCTTAAACCACTCCACCTCATCACTCCTTTTGTCATATGCTACCTCCCCTGACCCACGAACTCACATGAAGACAAGACCAACCAGAGAATTAACGTGCCATGATCATGCTTCATTCCTACGCACTATTTGGACGTCCAAGATCATATAACAACAAGAATGGTCACATGTATCAAGCCCCAAGTCAAATTCAGTCAACATATATTCAAAAATCCAAGGGCATTTTTGGAACATCACTACACTAGGGTTTATGTTTTTATCAGCTTCTAGTAGCATGTACACCCTCTATATAAACATTTAGGACCTTTCCTTTACTCTTGTTCTCAGTTTTACTTTGTCAAGCCTTGTAAAGCCATTTTTCTGAAATTAATAGAATTGTGGTATTGTGTTGTGATTGAAACTGAGTTCCATTGATTATTATTGTGTTAAGTAGTTGTATTGTCACGTTTTTGTACTTAAGCAAAACCTTAAACAAGTCCAAGATATCCTATAAGCCTATGAGTCCCTTTGTTCTTGACTGAGTTCAAGAATTTGGCATGTGCCTTGGTGAGGATTGTTCATTGAGGTGTTTCTTTAAGTGACATAAGTCACAAATCAACTAGCTTGAACAATATTGGAGCTTGGTTATACGTTTTTATAACAAAAATTCAGTCAAGTGGTTTGCTAAGTACTTTTTGTTCAACAGCTTGTAGATTGAACTTAAGGATGATCATAGCCTCCTAATCTTGGTTGATTAAGGGGTGGTGAGGCCTTTAGTAAAGGTACAAGGCTTATGAGAGCCCAATTGTTGCAAAGACTTGATCTTTTGTCACCTATTTTACCTTATTTTGTGCTAACCTAGGCTCAAGCCTTTGGCTAAGCCTGTTTGTTGTTCTTAGCAGGGGGAAGCTGGTGCTTGTTCTTGCTAGCACCTCAGCTCTTTGATTCCAAGGTGTGGATGTACATCTTGGAGGTTTGTATTCTCAAAACTTCATCTTTCTCATTAAGCTTTGATATTTATGTGATTTTGTGATTTTGTTGGTATAAGTGTGTTTTTATGCCTGCAATTTGGTTCTTGATTCACTTGTGGTATGTTATGATGTTAAACTGGGCTTAAATCAATCTTGAGAAGACTTTTACTTTGTTAAAATTGAGTTTAAAAAGTTAAAAGGGTGTTTGGGATTGACTGTTGTTCTAGTTTGTGTGATTTTGAGTTGGTATTGTGGTGTTATTTGAGTTGTTATCTGTTGTAGAGGTTATTGTGGTCTGATATATGCAAGTTTTGTGCTTTGAATCACTAAATCAAACAAGTGGCCATAAAATCTTGAAAATCTGTTGTTTTTCTCTGAAATCTGTGCACACCTAGTTTTTATGTTAACCTAGGGCTAACAAGTGTTTAATCTTTGTTAATTTAACATATGTGATAGATCTGAGGCCTTGAAATTGGATTTTGTGTCAAGTAGATCAGCAAACCTTATTCTTGTGTTCTTCATTGTTCATCAGTAACTGCATGTGCTTAGATCTTGTTCATTTGTTGGATTTGTTGCATGAAATGTGTTAAGCTGTGTTACTTTAAGTTGTTTTGAGCTTTTGTATGCATTTGGTGGCTTGTGGTTAGCTTTTACTAGCTTAAAAGTAGCTTATTGTCATCAGACCTGCTTGTTACTTGTCTGGAACACATCTGGGCAAAGATTGAATTAACTGCACTGATTGGCTAGGTGATTTTGTGATTATTTTCTTGTTATTGACTCCTTGTGATTCACTGATCACAAGGGTGCCTAAATTGTCCAAAGATACCAAGTGAAACTCTTTAAAAAGCCAAGTCAAAAAGTCAAGGCAGTGGGAACTCATTTCCCCTGCTTCTAGCCACTGCTAGTTTTAATTGGTGTTCAGCTTATTAATAAGTCATTTTAGCTTATTCCAATGTGCAACAACTTATTTTTTTGTAATAGGTCTTAATCTTTTGAGCTTATAAATGAATCTGGAAGTTTACAGCTTTTGGTTTTAAGTTTTTACTATAAAACGACTGTTTTGTCTTTTTCAAATTCAGCTTATTGCTTATTTCAGCTTATTGAGTGTGCTTACTGAAAATCTTTTTGTTGATTAAGCTTAGTTAAGCCATTTGTGACTCATTGCAACTTGAATCAGCTCTTGAAATAGTCTAGAACTCAAAAACGACTATTTTGTCATTTTGTGAAGAGGACTTTGGCTTATTTCAGGCTTATTCCTTGAGCTTATTTCAAGATTCTTTTTACAAATAGCTTAATTAGGTCAAGAGAAGGACGTGGGTAAAATCTTAGCTTATGGCATCAGCTTATAGCTTAATGGGCCAAAAAGCCCATTAAGAATAAGTTATTTTGAAATAAGCTAGCTTAAGCTCATTTTCAGCTTTTGGGCCTTTGGAAAATTGTGTTTAAAATCAAATTTTAAGCTTGATTGGAGCTTTTGGGCCATTTCTGAGGACTTTTTCTTATTGGGCCCAATATTAAGGATCTGTTTGGGTATATGGCCCATTTGAAGGCCCAATAGGGGCATTTTTGGTATTTCAAGTTCATTTTCTATTTAATTAGGTTAAAATAAACTAGTTTGCAACTTTTTAGAATTTTTTTATAAATTTTGGATTTTTAATATTATTTTATTATTAAAAATTAAAATTTAGATTTTTCAAGTTTTTATATTTTTCTTAGGTTAAATACATTAAGTTAGGAATTTTACAACTTTTAGAATATTTTTATTGTTCTTAGATTAATTTTATAATTATTTTAAATTTTAATAGTTTTTAATTACTTTTAATTAGTTTAGTTAATTTTAAAATTTTCAATAATAGTTTTAAATTAAGTTAGGTCATTTTAGAGGTTTATAATTGGAAAAATCTCATTTTGGGCTTTTTGTTAATTAAATTCATTTTTGGGCTTTAATTAGCATTAAAAAATTAATATTTAATTAAATAAAAGGTTTGAGTGATTTTTGATTTTTTGTAAACTCTAATTACATTATTTAGGATTTATTGGAATTTTCTAGGAATTTTAGTAAATTTTTAATTTTTGTACTTTTTACAGTTTTACGTGTACGACCTTTTCATCTTAGTGTAAATCGTCATCGTAACCGTCATTCTCTTCTTATCTCATTTCTATTTTCTTTGCTCATATACAATATAATCACAAATTTAATCATCTCTTAACACACACACCAAGCCTCCTCGAGAACGATCCCCACTTTGGGTCATAACTTGTGGTTTTCCTAAATCACTTGTTAATACTTGCCCTATTTACCCCTTTTGTTTTTCCTAAAGCAAAGGTGTGTATAAACTCAACCATCATTTTAGCGCCACTGTCGGGGAGGCGTGTTGTGTTTTGATTTGGCAATTGTTGTTTTTATATATAGCCATAATATCTATTTGTATTAGTAGCACTCTACTAATATGTATTATCGGTTTTTTGTTTTTTGTGTGAATATTATTAATATATTGTATACGTAGAACAATAAATTCACAAGTACTCCAAAAGTGTGAAAACACAACCTTGACTTAGGAGGTCATTACCCAATCATTGTATTCAAATCTCAAACAAGAAAGAAAAAGCAAAAATAGATTAATACTTTCGTGAAGCTCGATTTTGAAAAATACAAACTATAAGGTGGGTATAAGGCGGGTATTATAAAATATACCCTAATGAAAAAGGCTCTTAAGTGCTTCGCGCCGCCTCGTTTCCCCGCTTGCTTGTGAGTATTTTGAGATTGAAAGCTAATCGAGGGTTTTGCCGCCCAAAGTATTATTAAGTATCATATATACTTTCTTGGTTTTATTTGATTAAACCCTCTTGAACGTTTTGGTGTTCCACCAACGTTCTAATGTCATCGAAGGCGTTCACTTCACGTGATCGTTTTCATTCCTTGAGGCTTCTTTAATCAAGAGATTTGATTAAGGAGGAGATTTGTAGATTTTTGTCTACTTAATACAATTCCAAAATCCAAAAAAAAAGTAAAAACAATCTAAAATCCAAAAAATTGAAAAAGTTAAAAACACCAAAAAGAATCTTCTTTGCTCATCCCCACGTTGTACGTGACGTTTATGCAAACCCGCAATCAAGCAAGACGTGCACGTAAACATAGAAACCGAAAGGAGTCAATACCTACTCCTAATCTTTCTAGTGAAGAGACTCCAAGTGAGGAACCTATTGTAGAACAAGAAGCTATCATGGCTAATCGTACTATGATGGAGTTGCTTCAAGCACCCACCGAGGGTTTTGGAGAGGCCATTGTGATTCCCGCCATCCTTGCGGAGAACTTCGAGATCAAGACGGGTTTAATGTCTATGCTTCAAGCCAAAAAGTTTCGCGGACACGAAAAAGCCAACCCACATTATCACATTAGGCAGTTCAATCGTCTCACCGCGATAAGCAAGTATAAGGATGTACCCCACGATGCCATTAACATGATGTTGTTTCCATACTCGTTAGATGGACCCGCCAAGATATGGCTCGAGAAAGAACCCCCAAATTCGATTTTGATGTGGAGTGATCTCGTTTCTAAATTTGTGAATCAATTTTTTCCACCATCTAGAACAACACATTTGAAAAACGAGATTTCACGATTTACTCAAAGGTCTAGTGAAAATTTTTCAATGGATTGGGAAAGGTTTAAAGAAATGTTACATGAATGTCCACACCATGATTTTTCCGAATTGCATCAAATTGACACTTTTTATAATGGGCTTAATGATCATGAACGAGATTACTTAAATGCCGCCGCATGTGGTAATTTTTTGTGCAAAACGACCGATGAGGCTTTAAAAATCATTGAGAATAGGTCTAAGGTTTATTGCCCTTGTAACACACCGAGTGTTGCCATTATGGGTTCGTCATCGTCATCTCGTAACATGAGTGCCTTGCAAGATGAAGCAAATGAGGAGAATCGGTTTTTCGATAGGTTTTCGACTCTTATGACTCATTGGAAAGCACAAGATGCTTTGAATTCCGCTTCGGTTAAAGCGATTGCCAAGAGTTGTATTTCGTGTGGTGGAGCTCATGATTTTTCCGAGTGCATTAACGCGGATGGAAACACTTCGAATGCTTATGTAGCCACGGGAACTTATAACCAAAACGATCAAGGTTCCCGCCAAAATCAAGCTCCACAAAATCAAAATGCTAACAACTATCGAAACAATCAAAATGGTGCTCAACGTAACTTTAACAAGGGTAATTATCAAAGTGGAATGGGAAAATTTCAAACCAAAACCAAAACCGTGATTTTCAAAATACTACCCAAGGTTTTCAAAATGATCACACCAAAAATCTTCAAGGAGAACTTTTGAATTATGCTAAAGCAAACGATGCTAAGTTTGATAATATGCAACGTGAGATGGTTAGCTTAAGATCCGAGTTGAAAAACGAGCTTAAAAATGTACTTGATAATGAATTGAAGAATCATGCTAATAAAATGGAATGAAATGTAACTAGGTTACAACAAAATCAACAAAAAATGGAGCAAGTTTCAACATGAAATTAAGCAAGAGTTGTTAAAAGCGGATGCTAGGCAATCTAAGTTTGAAGATCGAATGGGAAAAATGTTTGAAGCTATAATGTGTAAACCTTCTTCTTCGGGTGGTCTTCCTAGTGATACTGTAACACCCCCACAAATGCTATGCGCAGCGGAACTACAACATTGGGTGCTACACAGTATTCATTGCACACAAGATATATCAAACGACGCAAAAAAGACGTCGACTTAAAACTTGAATTAAAAATTGTTAGATGATACATGTCCACGGTTTTTCCAACCCCACTTGGTACAACAGAGTTTAGCGTTTTCGGTCCCCATGAATCTCAACCCAAGAATTTCAGTTCACAACAACATTACATTAAACTTTAAAAATGTTTAAGTAGAAAAAGGAGGAAAAACAAGCGGACTCCAAGCCATACACACAACATCCATCCCATGCATGCTCCATTCTACACTTCAGCGGTTACCTGAAACACATGCCAAAATTTTGGTCAACGAAAACGTTGAGTGGAATTTATAGGTTTTACAATCCATTTGAACGTATATAAAATAAAAACCATTCGTGATCATTTATAGACTTGTCGATCAAACAATCTATATTCAGGATACTGACAATTGTGTTTAAGCTCATGACACTAATCCGTTAACTCAATCACCCGCGTAATAAATACCGGCGTGATTCAGATGAAACCAGTGCCCCTTCTAAAGGCATCAGTTGCAATTATACCTTATTTCTCATACAAAATAATCTACCGCAGAACTTACTCAACGTACAGCTTCTCGGCTAGCATTGGGTCGTTAGCCCCGTAGTACTACAAATTGCATAAGCGGCTATTTCCCCCTACTCGAGGGCAGGACAATAGTTAATAGTTCATGAATTTAGGGTCTTTGGCAACTTGGTACTCAACACAATTTCTAAGGCAACTTTCGGGTCTAACAATCATTCATGATATACGTTCCTTTTAAAAACTAGCATGTATTTCCCTCGCGGGTAAAACAATTTGAAATAAATATAAGCGAGGCTATAAATTCACACCTTAGATATTAAGTAGTCGGTAGTTCGAGGGATGATCACTGACGATGTTACGGATGCCCGGGTAAATCAACACCTATCACAAATAACGCGTAATGAGTAATCTCATTTTAAATACCTTACGGTACTGTATAAAATACATAAGTACTAGTCACTTAGGACAATTATAACTCACGCCAAAACAAAACAACAAGCATTACTCATTTTATACCATTCGTTCTTATTACTTACGTTATCCATTTTTATCCATTTCCACCGGTACTCACCGAAAGTACGGGCTGTTTTACCATATTTAACCATACTTATAAAATTTGACAAAATTCTCAAAAATCCTATAAGACCTGTAGATAACATGTTTTTAATCCCAATAAAAGTTTTTACTTTTACGACTCGTTACTCGACGCTTTTCCAAAACTACATTTTACGGGCTGAAATTGCACTTCGACCAATTTTGACCTCTTTGACCTATATGAAATGCACCTTTGACTTCTTTGACTCCTAATTCAACTTATAGACTCATTTACACAGGTTTGGGACCAAATTTTGACTCTTGACCATTTACCAATTCATACTTGTGGTCCTCGGGATTTGACTAAAACTATACATAAATTCGGATTATGAAAGTCCTCGTCTCCCGGTACTCGATCTTTAAAACCTCATAACTTTTAGCTCGTTTTGAGTCACGGGCTCTACCTTATACCAAATTAAAGATAAAAAGACCCTCTACAACTAAATTTAGTTTTCAAGACCTGTAGGAAAAATCATTTTTATGAAATGACCTCAAAGTTTCTGCCTAAATTTGACTACTCCAAAATCATGTTTAAACTCGATTCCAAGCCTAATAACCACCACTAGGCATCATCCTAAGCTTCCCTAAACATATCCAAACACAAGTTTTCAGTCCTACCCCTATTGATCAACCAACCTCATAATCCTAATCATCTAAAAATGAACATGCAACCACCTAAACTTATCTAATACATCACTAAACATTAAACCAAACACAAGACATTGCTCAAAATTCATCAACCACCATGGCTCCCCAAACACCCCTTGTGCCGTGGGGTTTGGGTGACCAAGTCACCACAACCAAATTGATTTTGGTGGGTTTTATTGGTGATTATGCTTCCATTACACATGAATTTAACATGCATTACAACAATTAGCCTCAAAAACGGATTTGAATCATCTTGAAAATTTTTGGAAAATTTTTGTTAGTGCATGTGTAATCAAACCACTGATTAACACTCACCAAGGGATTCTAAGAGGTGGTCTTAAGTTAGTTTTTGTGAAAACTCAAGAAAAATGGTGGATTTGTGGTGGTGTTTGTGTTTGGCCGTCGGCCTAAGGACAAAGAGAGAGAGAGTTTGATTTGTTTTTGGTGAAATGTGTTTGTGTGTTTGTGTTTATGGCTTTTTGGTGTATTGGGAGGGACCATAGTGTAAATAAAGGTTTCTTTTGGCCTTAAGTTAAAAACGTCCTCAAAACTTTGCGGGTTCGACTCACTAGTCAATTTTGAAAATTTTACGGGAGTCGGAAATCATCCCGAACACTCCAAAATATTTTTGGGATACTTTAAATGTACTCGGAAGGCTATAAAACTCACCCGACTCAACTTAACACGAACAGTAAATAAAATTCTCGAAAAATTACATTATCGATAAATCGTCAATAATTATATAAAATTGGGCATCCATCGGGATCGTAATCGTCATCGTCCTTCTTGAATCGTCAATCGTAAAAATTATAACCTCGAACATCGGCTTTAACCAAAATACTTATAAATATAGAAATTAAAATTTATTAAAAATTTCAAAAATTAGCGTAATTTAGGGTAACGTTAATGACCTCGGTTCTAGGGTGTCACATCCACCCCTCCTTAAAGAGAGCGACGTCCCGGCGCTCGCCTCTTCTTATACTCACATTTCGTTCTACTGGAACAGATGAGGATATCTTTCCTTGAAAAAGTCCTCACGTTCCCAGGTGTATTCCGGTCCACGCTTAGAATTCCATCGGACTTTCACAATAGGAATTCTACTATGCTTCATCCGCTTGACCTCTCGGTCCATAATTTCCACAGGTTCTTCCACAAAGTGCATTTTGTCGTCCAGTTGAATCTCGTCCAAAGGAATCACCAATTCCTTGTCCGCCAAACTCTTCTTCAGGTTCGATACGTGAAACGTGTCGTGAATAACACTAAGTTCGGTCGGCAATTCTAATTTATACGCTACTGGTCCAATTCGTTCGACGATCTTGAACGGTCCAATATACCTCGGACTCAACTTTCCTTTCTTCCCAAAACGAATTACACCCTTCCACGGCGATACCTTGAGCATAACCATATCTCCAACTTCAAACTCCAACGATTTTTTTCGGTTATCGGCATAACTCTTCTATCGGCTTCTCACAGCAAGTAGTCGGTTCTTGATTTGCACAATCTTCTCTGTCGTTTCTAAAACCATTTCGGGTCCAGTCAATTGACTTTCCCCCACTTCACTCCAACACACAGGCGATCTACACTTCCTTCCATACAATGCTTCGAACGGTGCTGCCTTGATACTCGCATGATAACTATTATTATACGAAAATTCCACTAGAGGCAAGTGGCGTTCCCAACTTCCTCCAAAATCAATCACGCATGCTCGGAGCATGTCCTCCATCGTCTGAATAGTTCGTTCACTCTGGCCGTCAGTTTCCGGGTGATAAGCCGTGCTTAAACTTAATTCAGTGCCCATCGCATGTTGAAGCGATTTCCAAAATTCCGACGTAAATCTACTATCGCGATCCGAAATGATCGATAACGGCACTCCATGTCTACAGACGATCTCTTTCACGTACACACTGGCTAGCTTTTCCATGCTGTCCGTCTTCTTCATAGGTAAGAAATGAGCAGATTTCGTTAACCTATCCACAATTACCCATATCATATCACATCCACTAGGAGTTCTAGGTAAACCCGTCACGAAATCCATAGCGATTTTCTCCCATTTCCATTCTGGGATCTCTGGTTGTACCAACAATCCAGATGGTTTCTTATGTTCTGCTTGAACTTTCGCGCAAGTCAAACACTTACTAACGTAACGAGCAATATCCGCCTTCATATTCGGCCACCAATAAACTTTCTTCAGGTCGTGATATATTTTATCCGATCCAGGATGTATCGAATACTTCGACTTATGCGACTCGTTTATAACCAATTCTCGAACTCCAGGCTTTCCTTCCTCAGATGAACACAATGGTAACCAAATCCGATTCTCAAAATATCTCAGTCCGTCTGACCTAATCACGAAAAGAGGTTTCAACATTCGTCCCAAGTTCTCAGCTTCAACATTCCCTTTCGTTAGTCCTCTCTCCTGAGCCTTCAGTATAGTTTCGGTTAAGTCAACGCTCTCAGTCATTACTAAAGCTCTAACCCTCAAAGGTTTCTCCCGTTCCTTCCTACTCAGTGCATCCGCTACAACATTCGCCTTGCCAGGGTGGTAGCGAATTTCGCAGTCATAATCACTTAGTAGTTCAACCCATCGTCTCTGTCGCATATTCAACTCCTTTTGATCTAAAATGTGTTGCAAACTCTTGTGGTCAGTGAATACAACACACTTCGTCCCATACAAATAATGTCTCCACAACTTTAAAGCAAAAACTACAGCTCCTAATTCCAAATCGTGCGTCGTGTAGTTCTCCTCATTCTTCCTCAGTTGCCTCGACGCGTAAGCTATTACCTTTTCACGTTGCATCAATACCGCTCCATAACCCTTACAAGATGCATCACAATACACTACGAAGTCTTCGGTTCCTTCAGGCAATGACAATATCGGTGTGGAACATAACTTGTCCTTGAGCGTTTTGAAAGCAAGTTCTTCCTCAATTCCCCATTCATACACCCTATTCTTTTCAGTAAGTCTTGTCAATGGTTTTGCAATCAACGAAAATCCTTCAATAAACCTTCGATAATACCCAGCTAAACCAAGGAATTGTCGAACTTCAGTCGGCGTTGTCGGTGCTGACCATTCCCTGATCGCTTCGACCTTGGCAGGATCCACACGAACTCCCTTACTATCAATCACGTGACCTAAGAACTGCACTGATTCCAACCAAAACTCACACTTCGAGAATTTTGCATACAGCTTCTCCTTCTTTAACAACTCCAAAATCTTTCTTAGGTGCTTCTCGTGCTCCTCCTTACTTTTAGAGTAAATAAGTATATCGTCGATGAAAACAATAACAAACTTATCTAGATACGGCTTGCACACGCGATTCATGAGGTCCATGAATACAGCAGGCGCGTTTGTCAACCCAAACGGCATCACTCGAAATTCAAAGTGTCCATACCGCGTACGAAAGGCAGTTACAGGAATGTCCTCCTCTCTTACACGCAGTTGATGATACCCTGATCTTAAATCGATCTTTGAGTATACACTGGAACCTTGCAATTGATCAAATAAATCGTCAATACTCGGCAATGGGTACCGATTCTTAACCGTCAGCTTATTGAGTTCCCTATAGTCAATACACATCCGAAACGAACCATCTTTCTTCTTTACGAACAACACTGGCGCTCCCCAAGGTGATGAGCTCGGCCTAATAAATCCCTTGTCCATCAATTCCTTCAATTGATCCGATAACTCCTTTAACTCAGATGGTGCTAAGCGATAAGGTGCACGCGCAACCGGCGCAGCTCCTGGCACCAAATCAATTCGAAACTCGACCTCACGGGTAGGCGGTAAACCTGGCAACTCGTCTGGAAAAACTTCCGAATACTCGCAAATAACAGGTACCTCTTCAATCCTCGCCTCTAAATCACCATCACTCGAAACTTGTGCCAAAAACACATCGCATCCGCTCTCTACGTACTTCATCATTTTCAAACAGGAAATCACCTTCAAACGAGAAGTGCATTCGTCTCCCTTCACCGTCAAAACTCTATTCCTCAACGGAATCTGAACCAATCTCTCGCCACAGACGATCATAGCACTGTGCGCCATTAGCCAATCCATTCCCACAATAACGTCAAACGATCCTAGCTCTATAGGCATCAAGTCGATTTTAAAAGCGTAATTTCCTAACTTCAAGGTACACCCTTTCAGTATAGAATTCGTACTAACAATTTTTCCATCGGCTAACTCAACGTTATAACTAGTCGCTAATAACACCGGTTCTCTATCAATATGACGACTAAATTTAACATCTACAAAACTCTTGTCGGAGCCAGAATCAAACAAAATACTAGCATAACAAGCGTCTAGCAAAAACGTACCGGTAACCACATTAGGACCCTGTGGTTTATCAGCCGTTCCCACTTGATACACAGCAGCCGCGTTGTTACCTCCCCGCTTGTTTCCTGCCTTCGGGCAATTCGCTTGCACATGACCTCTTTCTCCACAACCATAACATCCCCTCATCCTGATAGCATTAGCCCCAGTGGCTACTCCTCCCGTTCGGCAACCAGACGTCCTATGACCTGCCTTTCCACACTTGCCGCATGCAGGCGGGCAATTCCCAACATGATACAAGTTGCACCTACCACAATGGGGATTCACTTTTACTCCTCTAGGGTTCGTCACTGCCCTCATCCCTTCATTCCTTCTTTGGTTAAACTGTTGATTGCGGTTCGGCCCATGGTTGTTTCGATTTCCACCTCGGTTCTGGCCCTGGGATTGATTGCTTTGTGCCGCTTCCCATTTCCTCTTGTTGCCTTCAGCAATGGAGTTCTGCTTGTCCTGGAGCTTGACGTCCATCAATGCGTGAGCCATCTGGACCGCTTCATCAAACGATCCAGGTTTTGACGAAGTTGTTTCACCTTTGATATTGCTGGATAAACCCTTAATGTACTGTTTCATTTTCTTGGCATCATTGGCAAATATGTCTGGACACAAAAGACTTAACTCATTAAACCTCCTAGTGTAGGCAGCGATATCGTTATTCTTCAAGGTCAAGTGCCTCAACTCGTCCTCCAATTGCCCCAATTCCTCTTCCGGGCAAAACTTCTTAGTCAACAAAGCTTTTGTCGCATTCCACGTCCTTGCATTCGCTACAGCCAATCCAACCGTAGCTACCTGAGTATTCCACCAACTTAACGCATCATCAAGAAACGTAGCAGCCGCAAACTTCACTTTGTCCGCTTCTGCACAACCGCTGATTTCGAACGTACTTTCAACCTTTTCCAACCATCGTCTAAGTTCTAAAGCTCCACCCGTTCCACGGAACTGCGTGGGATCGCATTTCATAAAGCTAGAATAGGTACACACTCTCGGGGCTTGCTGTCTCCCCGCGTTCCTTCCCTGGTCCTGATTTCTCCCGGCTCGGTCCGCTTCCAACGCATTTGCTATAGCTTCCTGAATCATGGTGTTAACACGATCGGCGGTCAACTTTGGAGGCATGGTGTTATCGAATATCTCTTTCTGCAAGACAGGGAAAATAGAAAAACAATGTAAGTATACATATCAAGTTTCCCAGACATAATATACATACAACGACACATCACTATAGAGTTACTAATATTCATCAATTCACATCACAAAAGATCAAATTTAAGACATATCACAGATCATGAAAGGTAACATGGATTGTATTGATAATTAACCAAAATCGTGACAAGTATTGCCACTACAATCGTTCACCACAAAACTCAAGTACTTAAGTTTCTCGTCATAATACCATCATACAAAAGTCTAAAACAGTTCTATTACAATGATCAAAGAAAAATACAAAATAAGTAACTAGGCATGTGGTGATCCACACGGCCTCTTGGATGGCGTCTCGTCGTCGTCTTCCTCGGGTTCCTCATCACTATCGTCCTCATCCACATCACCCATTTTTCTCTTTCCTTTATCATCCGGCCCACATTCCGTCTCCTTTTTCGTCCCTGATGTGGATCCACACTCAATCGCTACCTGACTTCCCACCGTAATACAAGCACCTCTAGTAGGCGGCTGAATCATGAAGTCATTCGCCTCCATCTCCAAATCGTCCACGAATCTCCAATCCGGGGGCAATGATGCTCTAACTCGATGCTCCCAACTCTGCATCCTCGACAACCTCACTTGATCCTCCCTAACACGGTCAAGACTAGCGCTTAAATTTGCAACCATCGATCTTAAACTGTTGATGTCACTTTTGTTCACATTTCCATCATACTCAATTCTTGCAGTCCTTTCCAACAGTCTTTGGTGTTCCCTTTCATTCTTATCAAACCTCTTAATTACCCGGGTCTCAACTACAAACCGCTCCTACATCAACCTCTCCATCCTCCTCAAACGACCTGCGGGATCCCAGTAGTGTCTTGGTCTCGGAAAGTAGACCCTTGCAATATTCTCATGAATTGATGGCGACTTGGATGATTTGCTGGACTCTCCACTGCTCCCATTACTTACTCTAACCAATCCTGGCACTGTTCTCAAATAATCCTTACAATTGTCCATCGGGCGATTAAAGGGTTGTTGCTCATATCGACCGGTCGGTGGTACTTCATAACCCTTCGGCTAATTCGGAGATTGAAACAAATCGGGTTCGGTCTGGCCTACGGCATTCTCTGGAATGCCATCATCCATTAGCTCCTCGGAATCCTCACTCTCGTCACTACCAATGCTAAAATTATCCACCTCACTTTCGTCATTGTCATTTTCCGGCCCTATTTCCTCTTCTGGAGCGATCCATCCATTATCATTGTCCGGCGGGTTCGGAGGAAACGGTCCCCCTTCGTGACCTACGACGTAATCGTTTCCATTATCATTAGGCGGTACCTCGGCCATTCCTGCAATAACAGCGAATTTCGGAGGGTACATAAGTAATTATACAATAGTTATAAATACATGCATGCAAATGCAATGCAAAGGTGGTACATATGCCCAAAATGTAATGATATGATGCTCATGCATGATTAATACAAAAATTACGATGTCGGATATTCCACGTATAATTCAACGTCTACATATAATAATCTCCATACTTACGTAATAATTACCCACATATATACTTCACTCAAAAGTATACGTCAAATGCCACAATTACAAAAATAAATCTTACCGGAGCCATGCAGGATAGTTGTGTGTGCTTGGACCATTTCTTACGACACCAAAAGTTATAGTTTAGGATTTTCAAAAACGACCTAGTTCTCTATAACTCATGGCTCTGATACCAATCTGTAACACCCCCACAAATGCTATGCGCAGCGGAACTACAACATTGGGTGCTACACAGTATTCATTGCACACAAGATATATCAAACGACGCTAAAAAGACGTCGACTTAAAACTTGAATTAAAAATTGTTAGATGATACATGTCCACGGTTTTTCCAACCCCACTTGGTACAACAGAGTTTAGCGTTTTCGGTCCCCATGAATCTCAACCCAAGAATTTCAGTTCACAACAACATTACATTAAACTTTAAAAATGTTTAAGTAGAAAAAGGAGGAAAAACAAGCGGACTCCAAGCCATACACACAACATCCATCCCATGCATGCTCCATTCTACACTTCAGCGGTTACCTGAAACACATGCCAAAATTTTGGTCAACGAAAACGTTGAGTGGAATTTATAGGTTTTACAATCCATTTGAACGTATATAAAATAAAAACCATTCGTGATCATTTATAGACTTGTCGATCAAACAATCTATATTCATGATACTGACAATTGTGTTTAAGCTCATGACACTAATCCGTTAACTCAATCACCCGCGTAATAAATACCGGCGTGATTCAGATGAAACCAGTGCCCCTTCTAAAGGCATAAGTTGCAATTATACCTTATTTCTCATACAAAATAATCTACCGCAGAACTTACTCAACGTACAGCTTCTCGGCTAGCATTGGGTCGTTAGCCCCGTAGTACTACAAATTGCATAAGCGGCTATTTCCCCCTACTCGAGGGCAGGACAATAGTTAATAGTTCATGAATTTAGGGTCTTTGGCAACTTGGTACTCAACACAATTTCTAAGGCAACTTTCGGGTCTAACAATCATTCATGATATACGTTCCTTTTAAAAACTAGCATGCATTTCCCTCGCGGGTAAAACAATTTGAAATAAATATAAGCGAGGCTATAAATTCACACCTTAGATATTAAGTAGTCGGTAGTTCGAGGGATGATCACTGACGATGTTACGGATGCCCGGGTAAATCAACACCTATCACAAATAACGCGTAATGAGTAATCTCATTTTAAATACCTTACGGTACTGTATAAAATACATAAGTACTAGTCACTTAGGACAATTATAACTCACGCCAAAACAAAACAACAAGCATTACTCATTTTATACCATTCGTTCTTATTACTTACGTTATCCATTTTTATCCATTTCCGCCGGTACTCATCGAAAGTACGGGCTGTTTTACCATATTTAACCATACTTATAAAATTTGATAAAATTCTCAAAAATCCTATAAGACCTGTAGATAACATGTTTTTAATCCCAATAAAAGTTTTTACTTTTACGACTCGTTACTCGACGCTTTTCCAAAACTACATTTTACGGGCTGAAATTGTACTTCGACCAATTTTGACCTCTTTGACCTATATGAAATGCACCTTTGACTTCTTTGACTCCTAAGTCAACTTATAGACTCATTTACACAGGTTTGGGACCAAATTTTGACTCTTGACCATTTACCAATTCATACTTGTGGTCCTCGGGATTTGACTAAAACTATACATAAATTCGGATTATGAAAGTCCTCGTCTCCCGGTACTCGATCTATAAAACCTCATAACTTTTAGCTCGTTTTGAGTCACGGGCTCTACCTTATACCAAATTAAAGATAAAAAGACCCTCTACAACTACATTTAGTTTACAAGACCTGTAGGAAAAATCATTTTTATGAAATGACCTCAAAGTTTCTGCCTAAATTTGACTACTCCAAAATCATGTTTAAACTCGATTCCAAGCCTAATAACCACCACTAGGCATCATCCTAAGCTTCCCTAAACATATCCAAACACAAGTTTTCAGTCCTACCCCTATTGATCAACCAACCTCATAATCCTAATCATCTAAAAATGAACATGCAACCACCTAAACTTATCTAATACATCACTAAACATTAAACCAAACACAAGACATTGCTCAAAATTCATCAACCACCATGGCTCCCCAAACACCCCTTGTGCCGTGGGGTTTGGGTGACCAAGTCACCACAACCAAATTGATTTTAGTGGGTTTTATTGGTGATTATGCTTCCATTACACATGAATTTAACATGCATTACAACAATTAGCCTCAAAAACGGATTTGAATCATCTTGAAAATTTTTGGAAAATTTTTGTTAGTGCATGTGTAATCAAACCACAGATTAACACTCACCAAGGGATTCTAAGAGGTGGTCTTAAGTTAGTTTTTGTGAAAACTCAAGAAAAATGGTGGATTTGTGGTGGTGTTTGTGTTTGGCCGTCGGCCTAAGGACAAAGAGAGAGAGAGTTTGATTTGTTTTTGGTGAAATGTGTTTGTGTGTTTGTGTTTATGGCTTTTTGGTGTATTTGGAGGGACCATAGTGTAAATAAAGGTTTCTTTTGGCCTTAAGTTAAAAACGTCCTCAAAACTTTGCGGGTTCGACTCACTAGTCAATTTTGAAAATTTTACGGGAGTCGGAAATCATCCCGAACACTCCAAAATATTTTTGGGATACTTTAAATGTACTCGGAAGGCTATAAAACTCACCCGACTCAACTTAACACGAACCGTAAATAAAATTCTCGAAAAATTACATTATCGATAAATCGTCAATAATTATATAAAATTGGGCATCCATCGGGATCATAATCGTCATCGTCCTTCTTGAATCATCAATCGTAAAAATTATAACCTCGAACATCGGCTTTAACCAAAATACTTATAAATATAGAAATTAAAATTTATTAAAAATTTCAAAAATTAGCGTAATTTAGGGTAACGTTAATGACCTCGGTTCTAGGGTGTCACAGATACCATCGTAAACCCGAAAGGAGAATTGAAGGTTATTACTACTCGTAGTGGTAAAACTTTCAAAGAACCCATTTCTGGTCCAAGTACTTCTACGGAGAAGGAAAAAGAGAAAGAAGCCGAGGTGGTGGTTGAAAAGGAGCAAATTCCAAGCCCACGAAGTACCGCTCAAACCACACCTACGGTTGAACCAATACCAATAGTGGAACCCGAGATTCCAAGGCCGTTGCCTATGCCCCAACCCACACCACCCTTACCTTACCCTTCAAGACGAAACAAGGAAAAGGCACAAGAACGAAATAATTATCAATTTGAACTATTTAGGAAAATGTTTCGTGACTTGCATTTTAATATAAGTTTTGACGACGCCTTGGTCATGATGCCTCGATTTGACGTAAACTTCAAAAGTATGTTGAATAACAAAGAGAAATTACAAAAGTCATCTAGTTGTTCATCGGTTTTTCTTAGCCGCATACCTCAAAAAGTCGGTGATCCCGGTAAAATTTTAATCCCATGTGCAATACAAGATATGGAGGAATGCTACGCCTTGGCCGATCTTGGTGCTAGTATAAATTTGATGCCTCTTGAGATTTTTAAGTCGCTCAATCTTCCTAATCTCACTCCTTCAAGAATGTCAATCGAGATGGCCGATCATTCTATGATTCTAGCTTGTGGAGTAGCCGAGGACGTCTTCTTGAAAGTTGGAAAGTTTTACTATCCCGTGTACTTTAACGTCGTTGACATTCCCATCGATCCTAAAGTTCCTCTAATTTTAGGTCGATCATTTTTGGATATTTCGAGAGCCCTTATCGATGTGCATGCTAGGAAAATCACTCTACGTTTCAATGAGGAAGAACTCGTCATAAATGCAACTCAAAACTCTACGATTTCTCATGTGTATTCTAGCACGTCTTTGAACAATGTTAATCCCATCAAAAACATTTGCAAAAGGATTTCAAAAAGAGTTTTAGGAGTTGATGATGAAAACGATTTTCCGTCCCCTCCGCCGATGGAGGTTAAGAGTGTTAAGCCTACGTCTCCAATCACGAATGATTCTTCGGATGATGAATATGTTGACCCCAATGGGGAAGTTTTCTTTGTCGACAAATGTTTTGAGAACTTACCACCACCAAAGCCAAAACGGTTTTCAAATGTGAGAATTTTTAGTGTGACTAACATTGTTTTAGAAACACAAAATATTTTTGACATAATCAAGTCGGGTTTTCATAAGGAGAGTTTAAAGATGAAAAAGGAAAAAATTTTAAATTGGATTTAAAAGATTTTTCTACAATGCTATCTCCGTCATCACCTTGTGTTTTGAGTGCTACAAGATCGTCTTCTCCTTTTGACAATGCTTTGTGTGGACTTAGTGTGGGGGAATCCCCTTATGTTCCCTCCACTTTCTCCACCGAGGACGAGATATTTGATCTCGGAATTTCTTATAAAAGGGAAATCTCGGTCTTCCACCGATGCAATAAATAGAAAATCTTTCTATTTGATTGGTTGGAGTATACCTCGAGTAGCTCATGATTTTTGTGACTTACCCATTGTCCCACCCTTCTAATTCTTCTCATCTATTTTCTTTAAACCCTTTGGGTTTGTGTTGACACATGATGGAGTGGCGTTGATTTGTTTATCCAATGAAAACGAGAACGCCATCTTCGATCCCGGTATTTTGCACCATCAAAGGACTTAGTTTTTTATACCGGTTGTTTTTTGGCCTTGTTTATCATGTAAGCCCCACCAAAAATTGACCATACCATGATTATCCCTAAATGATCACATTTATGGGGGATTCGAGTCGAGCTTTTGACTCGGTTATCAAAAACAAGGTGCCTCGGAGGGCAGACCCATGCTTATCCATGTACATATTATTGCTTTCTAATTAGGTTAATGTGAGGGTATTTGTGCCCTTCCAACTTTTGTTCCGTGGTTGTTTGTGAATTGTGGTTATTAGATCATGATCTTCACGATTGGAGCCTCTCGTGTTCGTTTTATGAGAGCACTCAATCGTTTGCTTTGAAGACTTTCTCAATATCCATGATATATCCTTTGATGTTCTAACCTTAGGTTTATAGCACACTTCATAAATGGATTTAAATTTAATGGTTACACCCTTTCCATGCTAGATTAGGCATTTGACTACGTCTCTAGTATGGGGGTGTTTGCACCCCTAGACTCGAAACATTGAGGACAATGTTTAACTTTACTATGGGGGGGGGGGGGTTAAATAGATACTTGCATTGCCAAACCTTCACGCTTTCCAAAGTTTATCTTTTTCTTTATTGTTTTGTTGCAAAATAAGGCTAAAAATGGCCAAATTTTAAAATTTTTCTCATGTTTTATAAGTGTTTGAAGACACGAATGTAGGTTTTCCGATGGCGAGAATAAGAGTAATTTTTGACTCGACCGTGTGTGTTGAGCACTTAGCTTTGATTCCTTAACTTTACATGAGGCAAAGTCTCTTAAATGAGGATGAGAAATGATAGGGTTAATTATAAGTTACTACGCTATATGTAGAGTACTCGTATTCTTTGAAAAACTCATGTGTTCTCGTTGTTTGCTTATTCTCCCTTCGCTTGTAAATTTTTTTTGCTTAATAAATATTGACTTAGCGGTTTAGTCTTGATTGTTGGGTTTCTAGTCTTTTCTAGTAGCTTTCGTGTAATTAAATTGGGAAGACATTAAGGTATCGCCAGCGTCACGGTTTTGAAGTATTGGCAACCCGAATAATCGAAAGCTTCACCCAATAATAAGATTTCAAGTGCTCTCCGAAATCAAGCAAACAATTTGAAGCTCACAAGGCTGAAAAATCTATGCAAAATTGAAAGTGAATCAAGCCTTAATCTTTGAAGCTTTAAAGATCCAAAATTCGCCTTAGCGTGAGGATATACGTCTTTGACTAATAAAACCACCGATGAGGTGGATAATAAAAGGCAAGGCAAGACCGAAGTCATAATAAAAGCTTCATGGAGAAGTTGAATAAAAGATGGAGGTAAACCTATGATAATAAGGCCCTTCCGTTAGGGGCGTATAAAAGTCTTGGTAATAAGTCTCATGTTCAAAACCGTTATAAAACCGTGTTTATCGATCCTTCTTGTTGACTTAATTTTTTGACATCGTTGTCTATTAGGAGGGGTTATTGATTTGATGGTCTTGGTTACACCGTTAGGACTCTATTTTTAGACCTAAATCTCTATTATCGCATAAGTCAATGATGTATCCTCGTGATCATTAAGACAAAATAAAATATAAGAGATACAACTTAGGAAAATGGGAGGATAAGTACGTGATTAGGGCATATGAGTAGTGTTAGCATTACTAACTTATAATGATAATGATTTCGTTGCACGCTTGGCATGGAATTGGGGTGAAAGTCGAGGATGATGAAGTTATTTCTAATGAAGCATTCACGTGTTCTTATTCTATGAACCTAAACGTCCCATTTTGCGATGAAAATCATACATTATGTCTAAAATGTAAATAGAAGTAATAGTAATAGTGTAGTTAGTTTATCATTCAATAAAAGTGAATAAAAAATGAATTTTGGAGGTGCTACGATACTTTATTCTAGCATTGCGTGGGGGCACGACAATGGTTTAGTATGGGGAGTGATAAAACTGCTTTTATACATAGTCTCATCGTCCAAAAAGGGCTTAAAATGCATAAAATATCATAAAAATACCCAAATATATGCTTGTGTTTGTTACTTGTGTATTTTAGGTACGGATATTGAGGAAATGACAAAAGATCACAAGGAACATGCAAAAACGAACACGGGAAACAAAGCCGCACAATGAACCGGACCCAAGTGATGATTTTTTCAAGAATAAACCTTGAAGAGTTGAAGACTGTACAAGAAGGGTCCTCCAATATTTAAGAATTGACACTTTAAACCCTTGTATATTCATAAATACAAGATTGGTCCTTGAAGTTTGTCAAATTTACAAAAAGGACCCTCCACTTTGAAGAATTGGCAAAAATGGTCCCTCAATAATTATGACTTGTCAATTTCAGTCCTCCAAGAAGTCAACAAAACAAGTCAAGACCATTAACTATGAAGAAAATGCCAAAACAACCCTTCAAGAATCACAAATTGGCAAGAAATACCCCTGAAAATACTTTGCAAAACTTTTTGGAGCAAAAGTATGAAAAACAAAAGTTGATAACAAAGGGTAGGGCGTTGATAGCATGTTTAAACTGAAATGACAAAACAAAGGGAAAAGAAGGACTAAACATGGCAGACAGCCATTCTTACCTTAACTACTCACATGTTGACACCTCACCCCACTCACAAAACCCACCAATCAAATCCTTCCCTGCTTCCATGTCACCACTCCACTCACTACTGATGAGACTGCTTTTATACATAGTCTCATCGTCCAAATCGGGCTTAAAATGCATTAAATATCATTGAATATGCCAATATATGCTCGTGTTTGTTGCTTGTGTATTTTAGGTACGGATATTGAGGAAATGACAAAAAGATCACAAGAATCAATCAAAAACAAACACGGGAAACGAAGCCGCACGAAGAACCGGACCCAAAGAATGAGTTTTGCAAAAGTGCCCTTGAAGTTTGAAGACTTGTCAAGATTAGTCCCCCAAGTTTTGAAAATTGACACTTTATACCCCTCCTAATATCACAAATTGCAAAAGGGTCCCTAAATTATCAAGAATTTACAAGTTCAGCCCTTGAAGTTTATGATATTACATAATAGATCCTTCCATTTACCCAAAGGACTAATGGTGAAAATACATAAGGACCTAACTTGAATTAGCATTTGGACTAGATTTGTAATGAATTGGGATAACGGCTGTAAGTTGGAGGACTGGTTGTGTTATTACCACCCATTAGCCCAATTCACCCCATAAGCCCAATACCCAAAAACGTTATTACCCGGTTTAATTATGTGGTCAATTGGTCAACTCCTACCTTCCCACTAAACACCCATTTTAAAAACCCTTAATCCCCAAACAGATCAAATACCCCAATTCACCCCATAACCCTAATTAGGTCTTGGCCTAATTAAACCTCGAAACAAAGGGTTTTACTTAATTAACTTAAAGATTTTGATCCCTACCCCACACCCAACCATCCCACACACCCAGAAAAGGACTTGACACATCCTTGTCCCCCTTCCCAGCTGTTTTAGTCACGAGACACCAAAGAACAAGACAAATACTCTGAATATTTGACCAAGATCAACGTTTGTGATACAAGAACGTGCTCTCCACACTATTTTAACAGCCAAGATCAAGAGACAACATCACCATCAGCTCACATGCCAAGTCTTGACCAAGATTCGAATCCAAAGATCAAGGGTACATTTGGAATTCGTATACATTAGGGTTTACTTTTCTTTTTATTTCTAGAAGAACTTGTAGCCATCTATATAAGGCATAGGGTTTTTCTTTTTCAGTTTGTTCCAGATTTTTCCAAGTTTTATAATTCCTTTTTATAAATAATAAAAGTTGGTGTTTTTGTTGATGAAATGTAATTCCATTTTATCTATATTGAAAGTTGTTCTTGTGTTTCGTGTTTAAAAAGGTTTTCAAAGAACGAAGAAAAACTCAAAAATCAGTGTTTCATTATTATTGTTGTTATTGTTTGTTTCACGTTTGTTGATTCTCAGCAGGTTCGGGAAGCTTGTGCACACGCGTGCACATAAGCTCACACATCCGAGAGCATGGAAGTATGCTCTTGAGGTACACGTTTTTCTTTTACCCTTTTTCTATTTTTTTCTGCCATGTTCATGTGTTATGTGATTTTTGTGATTTGTGTAATATAATCTGCTAAAACATGTTAGTTTTAGGGTGTTTAATGGTAATCAATTGATAGTTTGGTTGTTTGAAGTGTTTGATGAAAAAAAAATCTTTTGAAAAAAATTGATTTCTACTTATATAGGGGTGTTTGGGACAGGTTGTTTCTTGTGTGAGGATCGTCAACCAAGACAATTCTAAGCTCTGCACAACCTTAACGAGTTTAGGATAATTGATATTTGACAAAAGATTTGAGTTCATAGTTTGAAAATCTTGTTTTTGGTTATTGGTTAAAAATCTGTCTAAATTACAAGTGTTGCTGATCTTTTGATGATCTGTGAATTTGGATGTGTTTTGAGATGGCATAATAGATTAATGTTAGTGAGATTAAGTTGTTATAAGGTTTAGACTTCATTAGTTTGAAAATTTGAGTGCTTGTTTAACTCAGTGTTAGAAGCAAACTCACCAAAAGCTGCTCATATTTCTGTCAGTTTCTATTAAAACCTGCCCTAAGTAGACAATTTTAGGTTGCTGGTGTTGAAGTTTTCCGTATCCATGATGTATTTAGTACTGATTGATGTGGTCTCAAAGGCACAACAAGTTGGGTGACCAACTGCGTGACCATTGAACATTGAATCCTTCCAAGTGAATCAAGTGGTTTCAGCAATTTCAAACATATGAACTGCATCATTAAATCTTTGGCCATTCACTTAGGTATTGGAGTGTTGAAAGTTTATATTCAATTGGTTTACAAGTTTAGGGGTGTATTCTAGCTTATCTTGTCACTTAGTAGTAACCAATAAGCCAAATTGGTGCCCATTGTACCCTACTGTCCAAACCATAACAAGTAAACCAAAAGCCTAAAAAGTAACTGTGTGCATCTCGGCTTAATCAGTAAGCGTGTTAGTGATTCGTGGTGAACTTTTGTATGTTTGTGTCTTATTATACCAGCAAACCAAGAGTACAACAAAGAAAACAGAGAGCAACGAAAAAAGACTGAACATTAAAGTTCATGTTATCAAGCAAAGGCGACCTGCTGTTTGTTGTTGTTTAAACAGTAAAGTGAATCGTGTTGTGTTAGTGTTTTGGTGAAGTTAGCTTATTGACACTTGTGAACTGTTAGACAGTAAGGAATCGTGAGTCTCATAGTGATTTGATCTAAGGTTCAGTGTTGTTTGTAACATATTGCTAGAATTGAAGTCACCATATAACCTCTTCAAGCAATTTTGTAGCCACCTGTTGTTATCAGCTAGTCGGGGTGTCCTTATTTACTCATAACTGATAATTAATTGTGGTTTGAACTATAAATAAGTGGCATGCTGATTGGTGTTCATTGTGTGTCTTGCTTGTGGTAAAATCGTAACTCCTACCATCAAAATCTTGTGGGGTTCCTGTGTCTCCCAAGAACACCAAAAGAAATTAACAAAACCAAGAAATATAGGACGTGCAAGTTTCTGAGTAATCTGAAGTGTTGTGATTCTTGGTAACTTGGATTGCGTTTTGTGTTGTGGTTAGGTTGTAGAAGTTTTCTGTAGGCTTGGAATACAACTGCACAACAACAGTCCACTTTAGGATTTGAGTAATTTATAAGTAGGTGATAATCTGTTTTGCAAAATAGTTGAGGTTTGGAGATTTATGGTAGCTTAAAAATAAGCTAGAATATGGCCTTTTAAGCTTTTGTTTGCGCAAGTACTGCTACTGTTCATTAGTTAGCACATTTTGAATCCTTTGATCTGTGCGTTTTTATGTTATTGTCGTAGTGATTGCTTGATTTCTTTTGAAGCTTTCTTTATCCTGCTGCGTATCGAGTCCAGCAGATCTGAATGATCAAGGCTGTTTGGGACTGTGTCTTGCGGTTATATCATTTTGGATGTGTGAAAACGAAATAAAAAAACATTGTGTCAGCAGGATCGAACCCCTGACCTCATGGAGAAAACAGACGCAGCTCTACATGCCCTCACCATCTTATCTAGTGTTCCTTTTGTTACTACTACCTTCTGTATTTCTTTTATACACTTTCAGTTTCCTATTATTTTAGCTAATGAAAAAAATTGGCAGCAGGGGGATTCGAACCCTCGACCTTGTGCACTCCACAGACGTAACATGCAACTCCACAACCATCTGCACTAGCTCCCTTTCTTGTCGTATTTTACAAACTCTTTTATCTATACCTTTTTAATTGTTTTTTTTCATTTATAAGCTTTTTAACTTATTTCGCAGCTTATTTGATAAGTTGTGATTCTCACTTTATTTTCCCCTTAAACCTTGTTAGATTTTAGACTTTTATGTTTTTTTTTAGATTTTCCAAAATCGTTTAGTATTTTTTAAAGTATTTAATTAGTTTAAATCATTTTTAATTCATAATAAATGTTTTAAAAGTCGAAAAAATGTAATTCTTTTTTTGAAAATTTTATTTTGTCATTTAGAATGTAGGAAAAATCAATTTGTCTTTGTAGAATTCAAAATTTAATAAATTTCTTAAATGTCGCGTTTATACTTTCGTTATAATTTTCGTTTGCTTTCGTTATTTGGATTTTTAGCCCATTTGTAGTTTTAATTTAGTTTTTATTTTTCTTTTTAAGTTTAGTAAATTTATTTTTAATTTAGTTTTAAAAATCTTCAATCTTTGTAGTTTTTCGTCATTTTCTAGATTTACGTTATTTTCATGTTTTTACGTCGTAGTTTGTTTTTAGAGTAATCCGTCTTGCATTTTCTTTTATTTTCTTTTTCCAAAAGCATAATAACTTAAATTAAATACGTATATATTTTTGGCTTAAACACCATACCTCCACCGAGAACGAACTCAACGACGAGTATTCGCGTTTTTCACAAAACGTGATACTTAATACTTACCCGCATTATTAGTGCTTGTTTTTCCTAAGGCAAGTGTCTAATTTTACACCATCAAAAATGGTGCCGCTGCCAGGGAGGTGTGTTTAGCCATATTTATTTATCGTGTTTGTTTGAGTGTTTACCTTTTATCGTAAATACTTCTTTTTATTTTTCTATACTATTAGCCATACAAATAAATAGTGTTAAATTGAACTCAATTAACACACAATCGTTTTCTTGTTTTCTTGTGCATAATATATTGTATTTACGTAGAACAATTAACACACAATAATTACCCAAATACGCGAGAAATCGCACCTCAATAGTTGAGCGTTCCAGTCACTATTGTTGTATCGAATTCAAACGAAATCAAAGGCAAAATAGATAAATACTCTTAATTGGTTTAATCTCGATAGATACAAACTATAAGGTGGGTATAAGGCGGTTGTATTTCACGACCTAAGGAAAAAAGGCTCTTAAGTGCTTCGCGCCGCCTCGTTTTCTCCTCTCGCTTGTGCGTATTTTGAAAGTGACGATTAATTAGGGGTTTGCCAAATCAAGTATTATTAATCTATTTTAGTGAGTTTTAATTATTGAACCTCGAAACGTTTTGGCGTTCCGCCAACGTTTCAAAGTCGACGAGGGTTTTTACTTCATGTAATTACCTTCATTCTTCTTGGATTCATTAATCGAGACCTTTGATTAGTGGATAGTTTTTGTAGATTAATTTCTACGTAATACACCAAAATTCCAAAAAAATTAAAAAAACCAAAAACACAAAAATATTCTTCGATTTTTCCCTCTATTTTCATAATTCTTTTTCTCAACCCCTCTATTTTAATTCTTCATGGATTTTCATTGCCTAGGTTGTGGGAGACGACTGTTTGGTTCCGTATCATGTCCATGGTGTATATGCGAAAGGTGCGGAGATTATATCGACTATGTAGATTTTAGATCTTGTCCCTCATGTAATCCGACCAATTGTTTGTATACTTCTAATGAAGAACGTCACATCCATTGCCTATATTGTGGAAGCCCTTCCCATTGGCACTATGAGTGTCCAATTCAATACCCAAATGGTCACAATCACGAGCCTAATCCGAATTTCGTTGACCAATCTTCGCAATACTCACCGTCATGTGAGTATTGTGGATATGAACCTCACTATGGGTACGATTGTCAATCGATGAACCAAAATACGTGTTTCGACAATCAATTTTCTGGTTTTGACGAATCACACGACATGGGTTACAATTATGATAATGGGGGTGGTTATCCATACGACGAAACGGATTTTTCTCAAAATCCGTGTTGCGACAATTGTGGGGGGCCTCACGATACTTTTTCTTGCCAACCAATGGATTATGATGAGCCCAATTCATACGATAATTCCGGTTTTGATAATTTTGAGGCCCCATCATACAATCTTGATCCTCCAAATTCCCATGAGCCCGATCTATGTTACAATTCCGACTTTGACCAACCATCTCCACGACATATTTTCGATGCTGATCTAGGTTCTAGTCGTGTCGACGAAAGGTCTAATCGTTTCAATGAACGAATTGATATGCTCTTCCAACTAATTATGGAGAAAAAAGATACCCTCTTCAACTAATTGTTGAAGAGGTTGAAAAGAGCATCGAGGATGAGGAAACGAGGGTGTCAACTAACGAGGTTTTTGAAAATGTTTTCGAAAATAAACAACAAGAAAAACTCATAGCACGTGTTGGAACGATGAATGTTAAACCTTTGGAACCTAATTTTTCTAATGAAGTTAAAATTATCAAAGATTTTCGAAATCAAAATACACAAGATTTTGACGAAGATAGTCCGTTAAGTGATTTTGAAAAAGAAGAAATTGATAAGGTTTTAAGGAGAATCATTGACCCCTCGATTTTTGAAGAGTATCAAAATTTAATTCCGGAGGGACATGTTACTACTATTTCTACGTCTTTTGAGAACCCGCATTCGATCCCTCCGAAGGACCAACTTGAAACCATCAAGGCTACAACGTCAAGTGACGAGCCTTTTACTCCTAATCCCACACCGTGTGAGATTATGGATTTATCATGTGAGAAGTCCGCCGATGGTCTTGCTCACATTGATACGTTTTTCGACGCCGATGTCGAAACCATTAAGGCAAAATCTTCAAATGAAGAGCCTCTTACTCCTATACCTACTACGGAAACCGATGCCTCTCTAAGTATGGGGGAGACGAATCTTAGCACTAATCCTAGTGTTGAGATCCCTATTCCAATCCAAAGTGAGCCTACGGTTTTCTCCGAAGATGAGGTAAGTGATTTTGCTCTCGATAAATTTTTCCACGAAGATTCTAACGAGGCAAATCACAATAGTGAGTGTGAATCGATTTCTTGTGATGATGTCTTTCCCATTGACACTTTTCAATGACGATGATTTTGCGACTAGTGATGACGAGTCACTAATTGACGAGGACGTTCAAAATACCGATTTTAAAATCTTTTCGAACCCTTTATTCGCATTTGATGACGCGTTCATTTTTGGTGACGTAAATCCTTTCTTTGATGAGACGTTCGAGGACATCGAGAGTGAGGATTCTAAGGATTCTAAACTCGATAAGTCGGATTTGCTAGTCACCCACCCGACGTCTCATACGGTTGAGACTTCTCTTTCTACTCACAATGTTTCCATTCTCGAGTAGTTCACCGATGGGCCGCCTCTCGATGAGAGTGAGGATTTTAATGAGGCTTTTGCCTTCAATCCGAGGGGAAATTTTGAAACTTCTATTATTGACAATTCTTTTTCTATTTCACCTTTGTTTCAAAGTATCCCTAACCATCCCCTCGGATATGATGAGTTTACCTACGTCGTAAGGAGTTTTCTTCCTTACAAGACGTATCCTCCGGCTTTGCGTGTTTTATTTTCAACAAAATGTGAGGATACGATCTTCGATCACGGTATGAAAGCTTTGCCTTCATTCACGGTTGCTTTTGGGCCTTGATTACATGTAAGTCCCACCAAAAATGACCGAACCATGATTATCCCTAAATGATCACATTTATGAGGATTCGAGTCGAGCTTTTGACTCGGTTATCAAAAACAAGGTGCCTCGTGGGGGAGACCCATGCTTATCCATGTACAAATTATTGCTTTCTAATTAGTTTAATGTGACGGGATTTGTGCCCTTCCAACCTTTGTTCCGTGGTTGTTTGTGAATTGTGGTTTTTAGATCATGATCTTCACGATTGGAGCCTCTCGTGTTCGTTTTATGGGAGCACTCGATCGTTTGCTTTGAAGACTTTCTCAATATCCAAATGATATATCCTTTTGATGTTCTAACCTTAGGTTATTAGCACACTTCATAAACGGCTTTAACTTATTGGTTACACCCTTTCCATGCTAGATTATGCATTCGACTACGTCTCTAGTATAGGGGTGTTTTCACCCCTAGACTCGAAACATTGAGGATAATGTTTAACTTTAGAATGGGGGGGTGAATAGATGCTTCCCTTGCCAAACCTTCACGCTTTCCAAAGTTTATCTTTTTGTTTATCGTTTTGTTGCAAAATAAGGCTAAAAATGGCCAAATTTTAAAAATTTTCTCATGTTTTATAAGTGTTTGAAGACACGAATGTAGATTTTCTGATGGCGAGAATAAGAGTAATTTTTGACTCGACCGTGCGTGTTGAGCACTTAGCTTTGGTTCCTTAACTTCACATTAGGCTAAGTCTCTTAAAAGAGGACGAGAAATGATAGGGTTAATTATAAGTTACTATGCTAAACGTAGAGTACTCGTATTCTTTCAAAAACTCATGTGTTCTCGTTGTTTGCTTATTCTCCCTTCGCATGTAAATATTTTTTGCTTAATAAATATTGACTTAGCTGTTTAGTTAGGATTGTTGGGTTTCTAGTCTTTTCTAGTAGCTTCCGTGTAATTAAATTGGGAAGACATTAAGGTATCGCCAGCGTCACGGTTTTGAAGTATTGGCACCCGAATAATCGAAAGCTTCACCCAATAATAAGATTTCAAGTGCTCACCTAAATCAAGCAAACAATTTGAAGCCCCACAAGGCCGAAAAATCTATGAAAAATTGAAAGTGAATCAAGCCTTAATCTTCGAAGCTTTAAAGATCCAAAATTCGCTTTAGCGTGAGGATATACATCTTTGGCTAATAAAACCACCGATGAGGCGGATAATAAAAGGCAAGGCAAGACCAAAGTCATAATAAAAGCTTCATGGCGAAGTTGAATAAAAGATGGAGGTAAACCAAAGATAATAAGGCCCTTCCGTTAGGGGGCGTATAAAAGTCTTGGTAATAAGTCTCATCTTCAAACCGTTATAAAACCGTGTTTATCGATCCTTCTTGTTGACTTAATTTTTTGACATCGTTGTCTATTAGGAGGGGTTATTGATTTGATGGTCTTAGTTACACCGTTAGGACTCTATTTTTAGACCTAAATCTCTATTATCGCATAAGTCAAACAATGTATCCTCGTGAAACATTCAAGACAAAATAAAATATAAGAGATACAACTTAGGAATAATGGGAGGATAAGTACGTGATTAGAGCATATGAGTAGTGTTAGCATTACTAACTTATAATGACAATGATCTCGTTGCACGCTTGGCATGGAATTGGGGTGAAAATCGAGGACGATGAAATTATTTCTAACGAAGCATTCACATGTTCTTACTCTATGAACCTAAACGTCCCATTTTGCAATGAAAATCATACATTATGTCTAAAACACAAGTAGTAGGTGCAATAGTAGTAGTGTAGCTAGTTTATCGTTCAATAAAGTGAATAAAAATGAATTTTGGAGGTGCTACGATACTTTATTCTAGCATTACGTGAGGGCACGGCAATGGTTTAGTATGGGGGAGTGATGAGACTGCTTTTATACATAGTCTCATCGTCCAAATCGGGCTTAAAATGCATTAAATATCATTGAATATGCCAAATATATGCTCGTGTTTGTTGCTTGTGTATTTTAGGTACGGATATTGGGGAAATGACAAAAAGATCACAAGAATCAATCAAAAACGAACACGGGAAACGAAGCCGCACAAAGAATCGGACCCAAAGAATGAGTTTTGCAAAAGTGCCCTTGAAGTTTGAAGACTTGTCAAGATTAGTCCCCCAAGTTTTGAAAATTGACACTTTATACCCCTCCTAATATCACAAATTGCAAAAGGGTCCCTAAATTATCAAGAATTTACAAGTTCAGCCCTTGAAGTTTATGATATTACACAATAGATCCTTCCATTTACCCAAAGGACTAATGGTGAAAATACATAAGGACCTAACTTGAATTAGCATTTGGACTAGATTTGCAATGAATTGGGATAACGACTGTAAGTTGGAGGACTGGTTGTGTTATTACCACCCATTAGCCAAATTCACCCCATAAGCCCAATACCCAAAAACGTTATTACCCGGTTTAATTATGTGGTCAATTGGTCAACTCCTACCTTCCCACTAAACACCCATTTTAAAAACCCTTAATCCCCAAACAGATCAAATACCCCAATTCACCCCATAAACCCTAATTAGGTCTTGGCCTAATTAAACCTCAAAACAAAGGGTTTTACTTAATTAACTTAAAGATTTTGATCCCTACCCCACACCCAACCATCCCATACACCTAGAAAAGGACTTGACACATCCTTGTCCCCCTCCCCAGCTGTTTTAGTCACGCGACACCAAAGAAGAAGACAAATACTCTGAATATTTGACCAAGATCAACGTTTGTGATACAAGAACGTGCTCTCCACACCATTTTAACAGCCAAGATCAAGAGACAACATCACCATCAGCTCACATGCCAAGTCTTGACCAAGATTAGAATCCAAAGATCAAGGGTACATTTGGAATTCGTATACATTAGGGTTTACTTTTCTTTTTATTTCTAGAAGAACTTGTAGCCATCTATATAAGGCATAGGGTTTTTCGTTTTTAGTTTGTTCCAGATTTTTCCAAGTTTTGTAATTCCTTTTTATAAATAATAAAAGTTGGTGTTTTTGTTGATGAAATGTAATTCCTTTTTATATATTTTAAAAGTTGGTGTTTTCTTGAGGAAAATATGAGTTCCATTTTATCTATATTGAAAGTTGTTCTTGTGTTTCGTGTTTGAAAAGATTTTCAAAGAACGAAGAAAAACTCAGAAATCAGTGTTTCATTATTATTGTTGTTATTGTTTGTTTCACGTTTGTTGATTCTCAGCAGGTTCGGGAAGCTTGTGCACACGCGTGCACATAAGCTCACACATCCGAGAGCATGGAAGTATGCTCTTGAGGTACACGTTTTTCTTTTACCCTTTTTCTATTTTTTTCTGCCATGTTCATGTGTTATGTGATTTGTGTGATTTGTGTAATATTATCTGCTAGAACATGTTAGTTTTAGGGTGTTTAATGGTAATCAATTGATAGTTTGGTTGTTTGAAGTGTTTGATGAAAAAAAAATCTTTTGAAAAAAATTAATTTCTACTTATATAGGGGTGTTTGGGACAGGTTGTTTCTTGTGTGAGGATCGTCAACCAAGACAATTCTAAGCTCTGCACAACCTTAACGAGTTTAGGATAATTGATATTTGACAAAAGATTTGAGTTCATAGTTTGAAAATCTTGTTTTTGGTTATTGGTTAAAAATCTGTCTAAATTACAAGTGTTGCTGATCTTTTGATGATCTGTGAATTTGGATGTGTTTTGAGATGGCATAATAGATTAATGTTAGTGAGATTAAGTTGTTATAAGGTTTAGACTTCATTAGTTTGAAAATTTGAGTGCTTGTTTAACTAAGTGTTAGAAGTAAACTCACCAAAAGCTGCTCATATTTCTGTCAGTTTCTATTAAAACCTGTCCTAAGTAGACAATTTTAGGTTGCTGGTGTTGAAGTTTGTCGTATCCATGATGTATTTGGTACTGATTGATGTGGTCTCAAAGGCACAACAAGTTGGGTGACCAACTGCGTGACCATTGAACACTGAATCCTTCCAAGTGAATCAAGTGGTTTCAGCAAAAGCAAACATATGAACTGCATCATTAAATCTTTGGCCATTCACTTAGGTATTGGAGTGTTGAAAGTTTATATTCAATTGGTTTACAAGTTTAGGGGTGTATTCTAGCTTATCTTGTCACTTATTAGTAACCAATAATCCAAATTGGTGCCCATTGTACCCTACTGTCCAAACCACAACAAGTAAACCAAAAGCCTAAAAAGTAACTGTGTGCATCTCGGCTTAATCAGTAAGCGTGTTAGTGATTCATGGTGAACTTTTGTATGTTTGTGTCTTATTATACCAGCAAACCAAGAGTACAACAAAGAAAACAGAGAGCAACGAAAAAAGACTGAACATTAAAGTTCATGTTATCAAGCAAAGGCGACCTGCTGTTTGTTGTTGTTTAAACACTAAAGTGAATCGTGTTGTGTTAGTGTTTTGGTGAAGTTAGCTTATTGACACTTGTGAACTGTTAGACAGTAAGGAATCGTGAGTCTCATAGTGATTTGATCTAAGGTTCAGTGTTGTTTGTAACATATTGCTAAAATTGAAGTCACCATATAACCTCTTCAAGCAATTTTGTAGCCACCTGTTGTTATCAGCTAGTCAGGGTGTCCTTATTTACTCATAATTGATAATTAATTGTGGTTTGAACTGTAAATAAGTGGCATGCTGATTGGTGTTCATTGTGTGTCTTGCTTGTGGTAAAATCGTAACTCCTACCATCAAAATCTTGTGGGGTTCCTGTGTCTCCCAAGAACACCAAAAGAAATTAACAAAACCAAGAAATATAGGACGTGCAAGTTTCTGAGTAATTTGAAGTGTTGTGATTCTTGGTAACTTGGATTGCGTTTTGTGTTGTGGTTCTTGGTAACTTGGATTGCGTTTTGTGTTGTGGTTAGGTAGTAGTACATCAACAAGTTTTTCTCCCTTGAGTTGAGGATTTAGGAGTTGAAATTCAGGATTTGAGTAATTTATAAGTAGGTGATAATCTGTTTTTCAAAATAGTTGAGGTTTGGAGATTTATGGTAGCTTAAAAATAAGTTAGAATATGGCCTTTTAAGCATTTGTTTGCGCAAGTACTGCTACTGTTCATTAGTTAGCACATTTTGAATCCTTTGATCTGTGCGTTTTTATGTTATTTTCGTAGCGATTGCTTGATTTCTTTTGAAGCTTTCTTTATCCTGCTGCGTATCGAGTCCAACAGATCTGAATGATCAAGGCTGTTTGGGACTGTATCTTGCTGTTATATCATTTTGGGTGTGTGAAAACGAAATTAAAAAAAAACATTGTGTCAGCAGGATCGAGCCCCTGACCTCAGGGAGAAAACAAACGCAGCTCGACATGCCCTCACCATCTTATCTAGTGTTCCTTTTGTTACTACTACCTTCTGTATTTCTTTTATACACTTTCAGTTTCCTATTATTTTAGCTAATGAAAATAATGGGCAGCAGGGGGATTCGAACCCTCGACCTTGTGCACTCCACATACGTAACATGCAACTCCACAACCATCTGCACTAGCTCCCTTTCTTGTCGTATTTTACAAACTCTTTTATCTATACCTTTTTAATGTTTTTTTTCATTTATAAGCTTTTTAACTTATTTCGCAGCTTATTTGATAAGTTGTGATTCTCACTTTATTTTTCCCTTAAACCTTGTTAGATTTTAGACTTTTATGTTTTTTAGATTTTTCCAAAATCGTTTAGTATTTTTTAAAGTATTTAATTAGTTTAAATCATTTTTAATTCATAATAAATGTTTTAAAAGTCGAAAAAATGTAATTTTTTTTTTGAAAAATTTATTTTGTCATTTAGAATGTAGGAAAATCAATTTGTCTTTGTAGAATTCAAAATTTAATAAATTTCTTAAATGTTGCGTTTATACCTTCGTTATAATTTTCGTTTGCTTTCGTTATTTGGATTTTTAGCCCATTTATAGTTTTAATTTAGTTTTTATTTTTCTTTTTAAGTTTAGTAAATTTATTTTTAATTTAGTTTTAAAAATCTTCAATCTTTGTAGTTTTTCGTCATTTTCTAGATTTACGTTATTTTCATGTTTTTACGTCGTAGTTTGTTTTTAGAGTAATCCGTCTTGCATTTTCTTTTATTTTCTTTTTCCAAAAGCGTAATAACTTAAATTAAATACGTATATATTTTTGGCTTAAACACCATACCTCCACCGAGAACGAACTCAACGACGAGTATTCGCGTTTTTCACAAAACGTGATACTTAATACTTACCCGCATTATTAGTGCTTGTTTTTCCTAAGGCAAGTGACTAATTTTACACCATCAACTACTGTTTAAACTTAATAAATAATTAAGTTTAAACTCGCGCCTAAACACCTATTTAAATCTCAAACAAGATCAAACCCCATGTTCTTCACGTTCTTAACTAAAATTAGGCATTCCTTAATTATTATGAATTAAGTGTTAATCTTTTCCATATTAATGATTAAGGACCTAATTAACAAAACCCAACCTTAAAACACTCCACCTCATCACTCCTTTTGTCACATGCTACCTCCCTTGACCCACGAACTCACATGAAGACAAGACCAGCCAGAGAATTAGCGTGCCATGATCATGCTTCATTCCTACGCACTATTTGGACGTCCAAGATCATATAACAACAAGAATGGTCACATGTATCAAGCCCCAAGTCAAATTCAGTCAACATATATTCAAAAATCCAAGGGCATTTTTGGGACATCACTACACTAGGGTTTATATTTTTATCAGCTTCTAGTAGCATGTACACCCTCTATATAAAAGGTTTAGGACCTTTCCTTTACTCTTGTTCTCAGTTTTACTTTGTTAAGCCTTGTAAAGCCATTTTTCTGAAATTAATAGAATTGTGGTATTATGTTGTGATTGAAACTGAGTTCCATTGATTATTATTGTGTTAAGTAGTTGTATTGTCATGTTTTTGTACTTAAGCAAAACCTTGAACAAGTCCAACATAGCCTATAAGCCTTTGAGTCCCTTTGTTCTTGACTGAGTTCAAGAATTTGGCATGTGCTTTGGTGAGGATTGTTCATTGGGGTGTTTCTTTAATTGACATAAGTCACAAATCAACTAGCTTGAATAATATTGGAGTTTGGTTATACGTTTTTATAACAAAAATTCAGTCAAGTGGTTTGCTAAGTACTTTTGGTTCAACAGCTTGTAGATTGAACTTAAGGGTGATCATAGCCTCCTAATCTTGGTTGATTAAGGGGTGGTGAGGCCTTTAGTAAAGGTACAAGGCTTATGAGAGCCTAATTGTTGCAAAGACTTGACCTTTTGTCACCTATTTTACCTTATTTTGTGCTAACCTAGGCTCAAGCCTTTTACTAGGCCTGTTTGTTGTTCTTAGCAGGGGGAAGCTGGTGCTTGTTCTTGCTAGCACCTCAGCTCTTTGATTCCAAGGTGTGGATGTACATCTTGGAGGTTTGTATTCTCAAAACTTCATCTTTCTCATTAAGCTTGATATTTATGTGATTTTGTGATTTTGTTGGTATAAGTGTGTTTTTATGCCTGCAATTTGGTTCTTGATTCACTTGTGGTATGTTATGATGTTAAACTGGGCTTAAATCAATCTTGAGAAGACTTTTACTTTGTTAAAACTGAGTTTAAAAAGTTAAAAGGGTGTTTGGGATTGACTGTTGTTCTAGTTTGTGTGATTTTGAGTTGGTATTGTGGTTTTATTTGAGTTGTTATCTGTTGTAGAGGTTATTGTGGTCTGATATATGCAAGTTTTGTGCTTTGAATCACTAAATCAAACAAGTGGCCATAAAATCTTGAAAATCTGTTGTTTTGCTCTGAAATCTTGTGCACACCTAGTTTTTATGTTAACCTAGGGCTAACAAGTGTTTAATCTTTGTTAATTTAACATATGTGATAGATCTGAGGCCTTGAAATTGGATTTTGTGTCAAGTAGATCAGCAAACCTTATTCTTGTGTTCTTCATTGTTCATCAGTAACTGCATGTGCTTAGATCTTGTTCATTTGTTGGATTTGTTGCATGAAATGTGTTAAGCTGTGTTACTTTAAGTTGTTTTGAGCTTGTGTATGCATTTGGTGGCTTGTGGTTAGCTTTTACTAGCTTAAAAGTAGCTTATTGTCATCAGACCTGCTTGTTACTTGTCTGGAACACATCTGGGCAAAGATTGAATTAACTGCACTGATTGGCTAGGTGATTTTGTGATTATTTGCTTGTTATTGACTCCTTGTGATTCACTGATCACAAGGGTGCCTAAATTGTCCAAAGATACCAAGTGAAACTCTTTAAAAAGCCAAGTCAAAAAGTCAAGGCAGTGGGAACTCCTTTCCCCTGCTTCTAGCCACTGCTAGTTTTAATTGGTGTTCAGCTTATTAATAAGTCATTTTAGCTTATTCCAATGTGCAACAACTTATTTTTTGTAATAGGTCTTAATCTTTTGATCTTATAAATGAATCTGGAAGTTTACAGCTTTTGGTTTTAAGTTTTTACTAGAAAACGACTATTTTGTCTTTTTCAAATTCAGCTTATTGCTTATTTCAGCTTATTGAGTGTGCTTACTGAAAATCTTTTTGTTGATTAAGCTTAGTTAAGCCATTTGTGACTTATTGCAACTTGAATCAGCTCTTGAAATAGTCTAGAAATCAAAAACAACTATTTTGTCGTTTTGTGAAGAGGGCTTTGGCTTATTTCAGGCTTATTCCTTGAGCTTATTTCAAGTTTCTTTTTGCAAATAGCTCAATTAGATCAAGAGAAGGACATGGGTAAAATCTTAGCTTATGACATCAGCTTATAGCTTAATGGGCCAAAAAGCCCATTAAGAAGAAGCTGTTTTGAAATAAGCTAGCTTAAGCTCATTTTCAGCTTTTGGGCCTTTGGAAAATTGTGTTTAAAATCAAATTTTAAGCTTGACTGGAACTTTTGGGCCATTTCTGAGGACTTTTTCTTATTGGGCCCAATATTAAGCCCATTAATGATCTGTTTGGGTATTTGGCCCATTTGAAGGCCCAACAGGGGCATTTTTGGTATTTTAAGTTCATTTTCTGTTTAATTAGGTTAAAATAAACTAGTTTGCAACTTTTTAGAATTTTTTATAGATTTTGGATTTTTAATATTATTTTATTATTAATTTATTATTAAAAATTAAAATTTAGATTTTTCAAGTTTTTATATTTTTCTTAGGTTAAATACATTAAGTTAAGAATTTTAGAACTTTTAGAATATTTTTATTGTTCTTAGATTAATTTTTATAATTATTTTTATTTTTAATAGTTTTTAATTGTTTTTAAACAGTTTTAATTAATTTTAAAATTTTAAAAAATAGTTTTAAATTAAGTTAGGTCATTTAGAGGTTTACAATTGAAAAAATCTCATTTTGGGCTTTTTGTTAATTAAATTGATTTTTTGGGCTTTAATTAGCATTAAAAAATTAATATTTAATTAAATAAAAGGTTTGAGTGATTTTTGATTTTTTGTAAACTCTAATTACATTATTTAGGATTTATTGCAATTTTCAAGGAATTTTTAGAGTAAATTTTTAATTTTGGTACTTTTTACGGTTTTACGTGTACGACCTTTTCGTCTTAGTGTAAATCGTCATCGTAACCGTCATTCTCTTCTTATCTCATTTCTATTTTCTTTGCTCATGGTCAATATAATCACAAAATTAATCATCTCTTAACACACACACCAAGCCTCCTTGAGAACGATCCCCACTTTGGGTCATAACTTGTGGTTTTCCTAAATCACTTGTTAATACTTGCCCTATTTACCCCTTTTGTTTTTCCTAAAGCAAAGGTGTGTAAAAACTCAACCATCAAGTTGCATGTTGTGGACAAGTTCTATGGATTCAAAACCAGCTGTTGGATTATGGGTATAATTTTATGCATACCAAGATTTTTGTAGACAATAACAGTACATTGTGCATCATTAAGAATCTTGTACATCACTCTCAACACATAGAAATTAGGCATCATTTTATAAGAGATTGTTTTGAAAAAGGTTTAATACATCAAGATAGGGTAGACACAGAAGAGAATGTGGCTGATCTTTTAACTAAACCTTTTGATGTGGGGAGGTTTCAATACTTGCTAACATGTATTAGAATGATCAATCTCACCTACATGTGTTCTTGAAATCATTGTATAGTATGTAAAGGATGTGCATTGTTATTTGTCTTCGTAAAACATTAGATATTCCACTTTATTTTCTAACGCTGACAGAGGATATTTTGACGCTGACAAGTGTAAAAATGGACGCTAACAGCAACATGTTAGTTTTTGTGGTTTTTGATCTAATCATGCAGGCATTATGAGCAGTGTAAAATAGGATACAGAGTTGCTTATGGACTTCATATCTTGAAGAATTTTTATTTATGATGGTTGGAATGCTTACATTCCTATCTTGAAATAAATTTTTTTATCATCTTTTGCAATCTGTGTAAGGTTAAGGGGAGGTTTAAGAAACCTTTAGGAATTTGGGTACTCTTAGAGTACTCTTGCACAATTCTAGATTGTGTGCACTGGTGAGTAAGTATTAGAAATAATGAAAGTATTTCTTTTTAAGAATTATTGTAATTTCTAATTCTTGAGGCACTGTAGCATGCAAAGTTGATATACTATGGATGTTGCCAAGACTTTTTGGCCTAGAATTGGGATTGGTCGGTTGGGAGACTTGGTGTAAAGTTTAATTGGGCTTACCTGGGAGTTACAAATAGTTTATAAGAGATTAGTTCATTCTTAAGAACTTTGGTTAGCAAGGGACACCTGCGGACAATTATGTCTATCCTTCTTATGCAAGTGTGCATGATTGGACAGTCCTTTCCAACCTTCAGTCCTTTTCAGAATAAGAGTTATCTTCATTAGGGTAAACTTCTTTGTTAAGGTCTTTTTATTTTTTATTTCTTTTTATTTTTGACCACTGACATAGTTTACTTCCAACGCTGATAAGACCAATTTCAACGCTGACATGGTATACTTTACACGCTGACAAGAATAGCCGTTACAAGCTGACATTTACTTTTTGACCGTTGAAAAACACTGGGTCCCACCTAGTTGTTATTTTTGACGAAAATTTGGGCCGTAATTTTAGCAAGTTGGTAACTTTTTATTAATGAAGGAGATAAGTAATATATTTCCAAGATTTTCATCATTACTTTTTGAATATAACTGCCTTCTTTTTCAATCAACCGTGTGCTAATATCTTTCCTATAAATACTGCTCATTTGTTTATACAGGGTAACTACTATACTTGTCTTCTACATTCTCAAACCTTTCAATCTCCATTGTTAAACATCTTCCAGTTTTCGGCACCAACGTTTAAACTTGATTGTCTAGAGTTGGGGTTCAGAAGCCAAAATAATATGGTGGTTTAATACTTGGTTTTTAGGCCTAGTATCAAAATTCGTAGTCCCAAGTCTTTTCGAATTGAAAACCGGTCTTAAGTGCGACTCAATCGTCTTTTGGTGAATCAAGAGAATGGTTTGGTTTGTTTGTCTATTTTTAAACTATAAGCAAGTAATTAAAGTGTCGTTGAGTAAAATGGAAGAATAAAGATTAATACTAAAATGATAAGTAAAAATAAATGCATGGAAACTTAAAGGCAACAATGGAAAAGTACTAGCACACTAAATAAAACTAACACTTGGAAAAACTTTCTAAAAAAATAAGAACTTAGTTGAAAAGTACTAAAAGAAAGTAAGATCGGAGTACACCAAAACAACTCAATCGGAAAAAGCCAAAAGAAGCCCAGATCGGAATGTATTCCGATCTGGTGGTCGGAATATGGACGGGGACAGATCGGAATATAGCAAAGAGGGTCAATCGGAATGTTACTCAAGGTCCCAATCGGAATAATGAGAATACACAATCGGAGTATCCAACTTATCCACAATCGGAATATGGGGAAAGACTTCCAATCGGAATATGTAACAAAAGGTGCAATCGGAATGTTAGCAAATCGTCCAGATCGGAATAACCATGAATAGCATATATCGGAATAATGAGAAAAGTCCCAATCGGAATACACAGAAAGGGTACAGATCGGAAACTCAAAACCCTTTTCCGATTGGACTCAATCGGAAAGAGGGGTGGGCTGGTCGGAAAATGCCAATCGGAAAGGGGTTTTAACCCTTTCCGAAATGCTTGGGATTCGGTTAGAAAGTAAGGAAATAAGCTATGATGCCAAGCTTAACTCCAAACTAAAACGAATCAAGGCTTAATCGGATTAAATAAGCACTTATCACAACTTATTCAACCTCAAAATAAGCAACTTTTTAGATCAAACAATAAAAACATAAACTTTTTAAGGAAAACTTTTTATAAAGTAAATAAGCTAATCATAAAAGTAAGCCAATAAGCACAAAAGTCTTAAAGCTTAATCAAATGAAAACTTATGAAATGATCAAAAGATTAACTTTTAAGCACGAAATCATTTAGAACAACACGGATCATATGATAATCGCACCAAAATCAATCTAAAATCAAAGAAGAGTAGAATGAGATTAAGGATTAAAAGCTTAAAATAGAACTTTGATTAATGAAAAATAAGCAATACAAAGATGTTTAATCTTAAAAGATTAAGAAAGAAGATGAAATTTAGTGAGAGAAAGTTGAAGACTTTCTCTCTCTAAAACTAAAAAGTGAAAAACTAAAAATTAAAGACTAACTAGCTAACCACTAACTACCCTCCTAATGACTATTAGGAGGGTATTTATAGGGAAGGTGGAAGGAGTGCATGTGTTGCATCTTCTTTCTTGCTTTCTTCACGTTTTCTCGACTCGACTTTAATTCTTTGTCTTTGTCGTCTCGGGATTTGAACTTGTCTTTTAATTTTCTTCTTCTATTAGACTTAAGTTCTTCGACTTCGTTAAACTTCCGTCTTTAGACTTTTTCTTTGATAAATCTTCAAAATAGGCCTTGGACTTCCGTTCTTTTTGCACTCTTGATCTTTTGACTTCGTCTTTTCCCGTTTTCTTCGATAAAAGCCCGTGAAAACCCGTGTTTTCTTCTTTTTTCATATTTTGGTCCTAAAACACAATAAAAACACAAACCACGCATAATTCCGACTTTTACGACATAAATCACACGTTTTGGTCTTGTTATTATTGGAAATAAGTGGTAAAAGGATAAGTGTTTTCACACTTATTATGGTTTATTTGGCTGAAGAAAATACGTTGCACCCCCAATACACTACGATGATTGTGTATTTGATGGCGTCTCTTTTAAGGTATGCTCTTTCACATACTCCTCTTGTCCCCTATCACACACATCAAGCAGTTTTGGAACACTATCTGTTCCAAAATAATTGATGGGGTGATTACATTAGTTGGCACTTTTCATGGGGCTCAATGGGTAGTTACTGAGGCTCTAGTTTGTCAGAATTTGCACCTTGATGACGCTGATGGTATAACTACCCTTCCCTTAGCAGAGCTAGAGTTAGGGCTTCAAGGCTTGGGATATTCTTTTCCCCTTGTGGGGCATATAAACAAGTATACTAAACAACACTTTACCCCAGCCTGGAAGTACCTCATACATGTCAGCCTACAATGTTTGAGTCCCAAATGCTCGTCTTTCAATGAAATCAACCATTCAATCGGGAGTGCTCTTGTTTGCCTTGCAACTGGGCAAAAATATAATTTTTCCAAAATGATTTTTGATGGCATGTGTCACAACAATGGTAACAAGATGACTCTTGCTTACCCTAGGTTTTTACAAATGGTTTTTGATGAGCAAAGATATTGAAGTAGGGACCATGACCACTTTTATGAGGTCCCTACTCAAAAGAAAACTATGTTTGGCAACATGAATACCCCTCCTTTCAGAGACCTTCCCCTCACCCCAGCCATGCTAGCTGTCATTTAGGCAGCTGCAAACCCTAAACCACAACAAGAACCTGCCCTAGAACACCCTCCATCCCTACAACACATGATTATTGACCCTCAACCCTCAGGCATTGACATTCAAAATGAAGGCGCTGACACAACCAACCCAGACGCTGACACCATTGCCCCACACACCCAAACAGACCCCTATTCCACTTCATCCTCAGAACAACAAAAGTATAGGTTTTAGAAGAGACAAAGGACTACTGGAGTGTTCTCCTCTAGTGGTCCTAGCCATGTAGCAGAGAGAACCACCACCACAAGTATGGTTGGTGACACGGGTGGGGCTGGGACTATTGATACTAGCTTAGAAATAGGTCAAGACAGTCCCAACATCATTAAGTCCACACCCATGCCCATTGAATCTATTTTGGGAGGTCAAATTCCTATGATGGAGGAGGGCAGATTGGAACCTTTATCAGCTATGGAATTGACAGGGGTTTGCATGCGCTTGCAAAAGAAAAATGCAGACCTTGTACAGGTTGTCAAAGCTCAAGGCCTTGAACTCAAATCATTGCGGGAGAGGTTGGTTATTTTGGAGACTACCAATACTAGGAGAAGGCAGGCTAGAGTCCTTTCTTTAGGGTAGGATTATTACAAAGGGGAGGAAGCACCTAATGATCCTATGAATTTGGGTGGCAAAGGCTCACAAGAAGGTGTTTCTTATAGGAGTAAACTTGTGGAGATAGCTGAGGCACTGACAAGTTTGAAGGAGAAGCCAGCTGTTGATATTTCTTTGGTTACTCCTAAAAAGTTATCATTTATAGAGATGATGAAGCAGGTTACTGAGTCAGCCGCTGAGACTCAGCTTTTGAACGTTGACATGAACAAAACAGACGTTGACACTCAGCTTTTAGACGCTGACAGACTTGCAGGTTTAGCTGGTGTATCCCAACCACCAGTTATCATCAAAGATTTTTCTACACAGGTACCATCAACAACTTTAACAACTATTGGATCTTTGGATAAGGGTAAAGGGTTTATTGTAGAAGTACATGTACCTAAGGATGCAGCTCAGGTACATTTTGATTCTGTTTTGGCTGCACAAATTGAAGAACATGATAGGGTAAAGACTGCCATTGAGTCACAAATTGTATCTTCTTCTGAAAGCAATAAAGATGGCAGTGATGATGAGAGTTCTGGTTCTAGTGTGATGATAATTGAAGAGCCAGAAATATTGGAGTATAGGGATGATGAATTGGCTAGGGAGAAGCTTAGGAAGTTAAAGATGCAGGTTGACTTTGACATGCTTGAGGTAGTTGCTATGTATTTTGCATGGGAAGCTTCGATTACAGCAAATGCAGACATGAAACTTACTGGATAAATTTAGGGTTTGGAAATTCTATTGAGAGTTCAAAAGGATTGCAAGGTCATTTTGAAGCATAAAGCAAGTAAAGTACTTTCTGAGCTAAGAAGAGATAGAAGAGAGCTCTATTATATGCTTCTTAGGTGCCATCAAGCAGGATGGACCTATGCGAAATTGAAAAAGATTTCCTTTGAAGAGTTGGAGTTTTTATGCATTTCCTATTTGGGAACGTGTTTGTGAGGAGAATACTTTCAGACTTCTTTGTGATGAAAGGAAGGAAGAAACTGAAGAAAACATGTTGATCATGAAGGCTTCCATTGTGCCAAGGCCAATGAAGAAGGGAATACCAATTGAATTTCCAGTACTTGATCAATCAAAGCCAAGTGAAGCTGTGATAAGGAAGACAATAAAGCTTTCACCATTAGAAGTTTTAGATTTTGAAAAAGTGTTACCTTTAGATTTCAGAAACCCTATAATCAAGTATGAGGAAGATGCAAGTGGTTTCTAGGTGATCACCAGATATGGTGACAAGGTACACACATTCACTTCTTTGATTTTTTTGTTTACAAGTATGGATAGAGAACAGTTGGTAGATTTATGGAAGTTGATGAAAGTGTTATCCCTTAACTTTGTGATGATTCTACACGAATAAAGAAGAAAGAAAGGTAGATAAAAGATAGAAGGTTTCTAGAGAGAGAAAGTAGAGAGAAGTGTGTGTGAAACTTTTGTTAGATTAGATTAGAAAATGAACCAACCAACACCCTTCCTAACATGCTAGGAAGGGTATTTATAGCCTTTGCCTACATGTGGCTTAATGGGTTATAGTTTTATTGGGCCGGGATTGAATAAATGCTTAGTACCTTCAAAGGGGCCTTTTAAGCTAGCCATCAAGCCCGTAATGTCACGACTATTTTAACTAACTACTACAACGTTCTACTAAATGTTACAATATAAACCTATGACCGAACATTCTTGTTTGACTCAATATTTTGAGGCTAACAATCTCCCCCAATGTGAGGTCATTCCTCTTTTATATTTGGAGTTCAATGGAGATTACAAATCTCGTCATTGATGAGTCTTGAACGTGTAATAGTCGTCTTGTTCCTTCATGCTGTGATCTTTGAGCCTTTGTTGTTGTCTTTCGACTTTGTTTTTAAACTTGAGATCTTCAAATCATTTTTGACTTGTCTTTGCCTTCTTGGGATCTTGTATCTTTATCTGCATGCTCATACTTTGCACTATCTTGAAAGCTTGCTAACAATCTCCTTTGAAAAGAGGTCATTCCTCTACATTAATTGTTAAAGAAGATTATGATCATCAGAGTTGCAGAAGTCGTTAGCTTTCTTGATTGTTGAATGTCTTTGGGTATGAGAATGTGGTTTTGAACCTTCTTGAGACAAAACATAGACACGGACTGAATGGCTTTGAAATTCGTCCTAAATCGGTTGCGTTTTACCTCCGGTCGGGAAGACCGTTACATGATATTTAAATATCGTACCTGTGATTAGGTAGATTCAATTAAGAACCTCCTTGACAGGGTTTCGTGGCTGTACTAGCCGTTCTCTTTACTCGATCGTCTCAAAGCAAGACTGCGAACATAAAGAGTGAATCAATTGGATAAACATCCGCTTGATTAAAGTCGTCAATTCAAATTCCTGGAACAAGTTTAATTCATCAAGAATCTTACCATTGTTTCTTTCTAGTTGACACAAGCTTGATTCATAAGAATCACGCAAGTTACCTACCGTAGCGCTGTTTGATTTGACGCTAGAAGGTTTTCCATTCATCACTGTGAATATTAATGAATATCACTCTGAATGTTCTAGCAAGACCATAAAGATATTGGATAGAAACCTGAAACGAGTTTGATTTGATAGAGAAACAAACCACTGTTGCTTTTCAGTTTTACATATGTTCAATTCATAAAAAATCTTACACATGACCTACCGTAGTGCTGTTTGATGTTAACACTGGAAGGATTTCCACTCATCATTGTGAATACTAGATAGTATCACCCTGAGTGTTCCAGCAATATCGCAAGGATATAGCGTAGGACTCTCTTGATCGTCATCTGTGTGTCCTAACAAGATTTGATTGATCTCTTAGCTCTAGACTCAATTTGTGCACTTTTAGTAGTCGGAGGCTGGAGCAGATGCCACCTATTCAATATCAACTATCTCGGAGTGAGAAAGTCAATAGAAGTCATGTTGATCTCTGTGACAATAAAACAAACTTCTTTTGAGAGAAGCCTGAGTCAGTTGGGGAGGGGTTGTGCATTACATCACTGGGTCCATGATGTGTTGTTTTCATGATGTGTTGACCCGGTTTCTGCCTAAGTTGTATGGAGGGCTTCTTTGTTTACACCCTTTATCCTTACATTTGTTTTTCATTCTTCAACCCCTTCAATGCTTACCAAGACATCATTACTAACACCTTGTTGTGATTGTTCCAGTGCTAGCTTCAGTACTTAGTCTGCATTCAGATACGTTCACATTCTACTCCATCTTTCCTAAGGACTTCTAATAATCTATTGGATTGTCCCTGGGAAGATCCCTCTGGTTCTGGTTGGATCATAGGACAAACCTAACCACCCTTTTTACACCAATAACGTCGTGAATAAAAGATGTTGTGGGTATTTGATCGTAACCATGAGTGCTTGAGTCTTTAGATAACATTTTAATCACATTTTCACCGCCTATCTCTAATATATAAAAATCGTTGGATATTAGAGATACCAAAATTGATTAAAATATATCAGGAAAAATAGTCTTGAAAATCTTCGGGAGAAGAATGTGTCAAACTTACATGAAATAGTTTGGAACGCTCCCCCTCAAAATTGATCCAATTGAATTGTCATTGTGAGGATGTGATCCACATTTCACTTTTTGAGGATGGGAGTTGTGAACACACAATTTTTGAAAGATTTTGAATAATCATTGAAAAATTCTTGAAAAAGTTGTGTTCAACGCTTTTTGAAAAACTCTATTTCTTTTTGGCGAAAAAGTTTTTCTAAAGCATAAACTTGAGTTCATAGATTTTGAATGTCTGGACGAATCCACTCAAGTGTAAGAAGATTTCTCTTCTTTTACTGAGGGTAAGGGCACTAAAGCGTACAGTCCTCCGTGAATATAAATCCGGGTTGCAATCTGAAAGTGATTACAAGCCATTGTGTTGAGCTCAAAACGTTGAATGTTTTGTGACAAGCTCAACGCAAGATAGCTTGCTCTACCCGTTTTGTAGGATAAGTTATCTTTAAAGATACGCTTTCCTTTATTTGAAGTTCGAGTTATAGTCTGACATTTAACTGTAAGTCGTTTACATGAGCTTAAAAAACTTTGAATGTTTTTATCGAAAGCTCATGACCGAGAAAATTTAATTTTCCCGTTGTTAAGGATAAGTTATCATCCGTGATCAACTTTCCTTTCTTTGATGCACGAGTCACAATCTGAAGTAATTGTAAATCATTGGAGTGACATGTTTTGAAAAATATTTACAACTTTCATTCGAGCTTTATGTACACACCCATGTCGTTATTGAGCGACATTTCTAGGTACGTCCATATTATCGATACTGAAAGACTTGTCGAGAAGAATATTTTTGGTACTTTGAAAGCTTTTCCATTTTTTTTAATTTTTTTTCTATGGATATTTACGTTTTATTATATTTTTTATTTTTCTCAAGTTTTATGAAAATAATCCAAAATAGACTTTTGTACATTAGAAGGTGATATCGAATGTACAGAATTGGAACCCTTTGAAGAAGGAGAAGTGGGTTCAGAGTTCGCTGTTGTACCTGCAATGACAGAAGAAGAGTTTACAGAAATACTAGTGTTAGGAGTAACAAATTCGTTGTCTACATTCAGAACACCCGCATTAGTGCTGGAGCAGGTTTCAACACTCTTCTCTATTGGAATCCACTTAAGACCAACTTCCGTGAATATCCGACCCGTTGGTTTCCACTGAAGACTAGATTTAGGAGTAGTTTTCTCTTGCACAACGGAAGACTTCTTTGTAGAGAAACTATGTCCTTTTTAATCCACGTTTTGGATTTGTTGTTAGTGCTTTTCTTTGCGACGGGTTTGTATCTCCTTGTTGTCTTATGGGATTCTGTATTCGATCATCGTTCAAAGGAACGAGATTTGACCTCATAAAGGTATTGCAGAATGCAATGGTCATGATTTCCATTGTGAATGCCCTTTTTACAACTGAGACATACAGGGAATTTGGGATTCACGAAAGTACTTGTTTTCCTTGGTTTTCCAAATCGTTCAAGCATAGTGTTTGAAACACGAATTTTCATGGATGGTTTCTAATTCCTAGATTGCTGGTAAGGGATCCTAGGTTTTGGTTGAATACCATTAGGAGTGTGTTGAACTCTAGCGGGATTTGGTGAACTAGGTTTTGAATACACGGGTTTGTCTTTCTGAATCTTCCCTTTTTGCGTAGCATCCTCTAGGTTGTTGGTATGAAGTAGGTCATTTGAACCAACAGATTCCTTTGTGGACGCGAATGTCACACATTTTGGAGGAGTCATATAAGTGCTAGGTTCATTCACATGGTTTGGTTTAGCAAAAGTGTGCTTTCTAAATGGGAGGAACATAGGGTGATATGGATGGTTTTGGAACACTTGGTTGCACATCAGTCTTAGGGGGTAACCTAGATTTTACATGGGAAGAATTGGAGAAAGGTGTCGGTTTTCCTAAGATAGATGGCTTTGGATCCTTGTAGGAATTGGGTTGTCGAACAACAGGTTTCACAACTTTAGGTTCCACAGTTTTCCCACCCACTTTAGAAACGAGTTTCTTCAACTCTTCTATCGCTATGTCCTTTTCTTGCAACTGAGCTTTCAAGTCTGTAATTTCCATTCTCTTTTCGTTCATTTCTCGACACAAGGCGGAAGGTTTTACTTGCAAGTTATTATAACTTTGACCTTTTCTGATGTCTTTTTGAAAAGCAAGTTCAAGAGAATGACAATATTTTTGAAGAAAATCAGTTTTGTGTTGAAGTAACTCAAAAGCCTTTTTATCAACATTTTCTTTACGTTTCGAAAGCTCAGTTTCAAGACGTTCACACTCTTTTACTTGATCAAGATATTTGCATGCAACATCAGAATATTCATCAATAGCAGCACAAGATGTAACATAAACACACATATTATCTTTTGATAGACATTAATGTAAGAGTAGATCATATACTGTAGAAAACTCTTCTCTTTCAGTTTGATGGTCGTTCACTTCTTGTTCAAGATATTCCACATATTTCAAATCATCAAACATTTCTTGCTTAATTAATGTTTCAAATTCCAAAATATGTTTTTGCGTTCTTTCCGCTAGCGGAATCAAAATACTTTTCACAAGCACAGTTATATCGTGAGGAATTTCTTTGTCTCCTTTCGAAAGTTCACGTTTTTTCCAGTCATCATCAACAACCTTTTTGAAATTTTCAATGTTACTCTTGAGAATACTAAGTGCTTGCTTACTCTTGCTTACAGAAGCTTTAAATGGCAAGTACTCAATAAATTTTGAAACATTAGTTTTCTTAGTGGAAAAAGCTTGTCTCCATTTAATTCTTATTTGTTCACATTCGGAAAATATTTGCTCACGAGTTTTCTGTGTTTGCGGTTTGAAGAGACCATAAAGACTGTTTTCATAAGCATAATTATATGGTTTAACAAATTCTTTATTAACTTTTGGTCTAATATCTTCTTCCACATCGTTTGTCTCTTCACTATCGGGCCTAACGACAAGGCAATCCGTTTTATAAAATTTCCGTGAGATCAAACGGGACACGGATGCTTTATTTATCACCGGGTAGAGCGGTCCATTGGGACTCATCAAGATATAAGTGCTGATTCTTAAATTGAGCTTGCTCAAGGTACTTAGGATTAGCAAAACTAGGTCGATCCTTAAAAAACGAACGAGGTGCCAACATTCTCATGGTTTGAACTGATTGATTAGTTTTGTAAAAACAATTTTCTTGTAAAAATCAATTTGAGTTTCAACTTCCACCATTTTGTCGATATCTTTCGCTTGTTTAGTTTTGAAATCCTTTTCCAACTTTTCAACCACTGCTTTCTTTTCATTAACATGTTTAGTTTTATCCTCTTGAAGAAAACCATTTACTTGAGTTAGCTCATTGACTTTCGTGGTAGCAAGATACGTTTTGTGACGTTCAATACTTAAAGAGGTGTTATAATTACGTTTCTCTTGTTCTCGAAGCTTAAGAGGTTCGTTATATTTCTGTTGATAATCGTCCTTTATGATGTTAATTAAACACCCTTTGTACCCCTCAATCTCATTGGTCTTTTGAAGAAGCTGAGCTCTATAGCTATCAATGGTCTCACTAGATTTTATTAGAGCAGCTTTGCATTCTTCAAATTTTGAGTGAGCGTAGCGTTTGCCTTCTTTAATTGCTTTTGACTCTTTCTAGTTTCTTTGACATCTTTTTGTAAAGAAGAAATTAATTTAGCAAGCTCAATACGCTCCTCATCATCATACTCATTTGCATGTTGATCATCGTCAGACTCATTATTGCATGTGTCTGAGGGATCAGGTATGGTATTGCTATCAACCTTTTCCGTCATACATGTGTCAATAAGGGTTTGAGTTTGGTCGCAATTCTCATGCTTATATCATTGGCAAACACATTATATTCATCATTGTGTACCTCTTCCAATGGGTTAGAGTCGAAGACAGGGCCATTATCATAGAAAGGTGTATTGCTGATGACATTCTCAGAACTGATGCCTTGTGTGCCAGTGCTGCTGCTTTCTGTCCCATGTATGGTATGATTATCCTGCGTACCATGCTTTGTGTTCCGTGATGTGCAACTTTCATTCACATGACCCGATACTGTACCACAATTTGCCTTGAACCTATTATCTATCTCTTGTTCGTGAATTATTATTCTGTGGACATAGGTTTCAATGGATTTAATGTTACTTGGGATCAGGTCTTTGAACGTTTGAGCATTTCTATGATGTCTCATGAAGCATCGCTGTGTACTCAAAGACATGAAAAATTCTGAATCAAAGGTCTTTTCAAATGTCGTATTGAGTTCAGTGAAGGTGATCTTGCATTCACTCCCAAAAATTCTTTCTTTGGTGAGTTGTGTCACAAGTTTCTCCATGGCTTGTGTGAATGCTCTTATGAACGTGACAGTGTATTCACCTAAGTCTAGTAGGACTTTTGAAAGGCTCTCAAACGATGATTGAAGAACTTTCAAACTTTCCATGCATTTATCTCTTAATAAGTGTGTCTGTTATTGTAATTGTTCCATCTCGAGATTTGTCACAATTGAACACTCCCTCTTTTCCATGATGATCGTCTCTTTGTTGATGAAGTGACTTCGGATCTTAAGTAGATATGATGTGATTATGTTGTTGTTGAGATTCCGAAAATTCTGATTTTTTCTCAGTCCGACAAAAACAGTAAACCAAAAAATTTTGAGTTACCAAATTTTGAAAACGAGTTAGAAATAGGCAATAACTAGTAGTGAAAAAGTTTGAAAATGAAAAATTTAATGAAAAATAAAACCTAAAAAAGATGAAATTTGGCCTAAAAATTTCAATTTTAGTCCGAAAATTTGAATTTTGGGTCGAAAAATTTTTCGCTTCGCCAAAATTTGAAATTGAAGCTTAAATGGCCTAAAAATGGTATAGGAATATATATATATATATATATATATATATATATATATATATATATATATATATATATATATATATATATATATATATATATATATATATATATATATATATATATATATATATATATATATATTTAATCTTAGTGTAAACTATGTTCCGGAACTAATCTAGATAGTGGCTAAGTCTAAAAAATACTCTAACGAAATTTAGATGTCCATCGCAACATCCATCGGAATACCCATCGCAAGTCTGATCGCAACTTCTGATCGTAACTCTTATCGTAACCCTTATCGCAACCCTGATCGCAACCCCTTGATCGTAACAATTAGCATAAGAGTGTGTCCCACCACAAGTTTCACAAGTTATATTAATAGCATTGTTGTTTTTGGCATTGTTAACGGCTTGTAAAGCAAGTGCTTCAACAACCGTAGTAAGCTTATCAAGTCTCTTGTCGGTGTCACTAGTGCTAGCACTAGACACATTAGCCCGAACACTCTTAGTTTGCACTCTAGACTTATTCTCAATATTATCCCACGCGGCATTAGAAGACTTAACCAAAATGTTACCCCCCAAGGCACTATTTTGTGAATCTTTGTCATTCATGCTTAAACCATTGTAGAAAGTATTAATTTGATGCACTTTTGTGAAACCATGTTGTGGACACTTTCTTAAAAGTTCCTTAAAACGGTCCCAAGATTCACTAAATGTCTCACCGTACTTTTGTTCAAAGTTAATGATTTCATTCCACAAAGCGGTAGTACGTGAGGGTGGGAAAAAGTAGTTGATGAATTTGGTCTCTAAATTCGACCACGTAAGAATACTTTGTGGCGGTTCCTTATCAAGCCAATGCCGGGCTTGTCCCTCTAAGGAGAAAGGGAAAAGTTGCAAGCGAATTACCTCTTGTGAAACCGCATTAAACTTGACCGTATTAGTGAGTTGAAAAAACCTTTTGATATGGTCATGAGGATCATCAAGTGTACGCCCCAAGAATGGTTGAGCAGAGACCATTTGAATGAAGTTGGATTTGAGCTCAAAGTTGTTGGCTCCAATCTCGGGTATGACAATAGCATAGGTGTGCCCTCTACGTGGGATTGCAAAAGCTCGATCATTGGTCGATTGTCTATGGTGACAATAGGTTGAGTTTCGACGTCGGCTTGAGTTGCTTTCTTCTTACGAGAGCGGGTACGCATACACACATACAAAAGGAAAAGAAAGATAGACAAGAAATATTTTTGGTTTTTAATGTTTTTCTATATTTTTTGGATTTTTGAAAATTTTATATATTTTTTTTTATTTTTTTTAGGATTTTTGAAAATTTTTGAAAATTAGACAAGAAAAATAACGTTCAAGAGTTAACGGATCCCAAAATCCAACCCGTCTCTCACAGAAAACCGTTAATCTTCACGAAAAGAGCCGGCAGCGGCGTCATTTAATACAAGTATTTTCCAAGTATAAAAGTTGTTTCGTTATTCCAGTCTTTTTGAATTGATTACTAGTTATTACTGCGACTCAATCGTTCTTGGTGGAAAATAAAATGGTTTGATTATCTATTTTAAACTAAAAGCAAATATGAAAATATCGTTGAGTAAAATAAAAGCTTTAAAAAATAAACTAAAATTACGAATTAAAAATAAATGATTAAAAACTTAAAAACTTAAAAGTGAATTTAAAACTTAAAACTTTGTAAAACTAAAAACTTAAATCCATAGGAATACCCTTGATCGGAATCCCATCGGAATGTTACTGTCGGAATAAACCCGTCGGAATAATCCGTCGAATGGCACAACTGAAATCTGTCGAAAAACAACCTATCGGAATATATCAACAAGAAAAAAATCGAAATAATTGAAAGGAAGTTCTATCAGAATATGAGAATGAACACTACCGTCGGAATCACGATCGGAAAGACGATCGGAATCCCAAAACCCTAATCCGATGGTATGATCAGAATAAGCGTCGGAATCCAAAACCCTATTCCGATACTATGTATTTCGTAATAAGAAAACTTAATAAGATCCGTTATGAAAAGCACAACCCGAAACTTTACTAAACTTATAATGAAAATAGTTAATAAGCACGATTAAGAACTCTCAAAACTCTAAATAAGCAACTTTTTAAATCAAACTTTAAAAAGACAAAACCTTTAAGAAAACTATAAAGCAAATAAGCTAAATACAAAATAAGCCAATATGCATGATAAGCTCAAAGCTCAATTCGTATTAAAACTTAGAGATGAATAAAAAGATAAACTTTTTAATCACATAAACATCAAGATAAAACAAGATCAAAGATTATTTCAGATCAAAGATAACAAAATCAAGAAAGGTAGAAAGAGATTAAATGATGAAAAGCTTAAACTTGAACTTGTAGATTAATGATTCCAAAATACGAGATTAAATCAAAGCTTAAACATTAAAGAAAAGAAAAGATGAAATTCTAGTGAGAGAAAGTTAAGCACTTTCTCTCTCTAAAAATTAAAACTACAAAAGAAAAATAATCTAGCTAACTCCCTCCTAATGTGTCATTAGGAGGTTATATATAGGAGGTGGGGAGGTGCATGTGTTGCTTCCTTTTTTCTTTCTTCTCGTCTCGACTCGATTTAAATTCTTTGTCTTTCTCGACGTCGTCTCGTGATTTGTCGATATTAATTGAACTCGTCTTATAATTTTCTTCTTTAATTAGAATTAGTTCTTCGACTTCATTAAACTTCCGTCTTTAGACTTTTTCTTCGATAAATCTTTAGAATAGGCCTTGGACTTCCGTTCTTTTTGCACTCTTGATCTTTTGACTTCGTCTTTTCTCGTTTTCTTCGATAAAAGCACGTGATAGCCCGTGTTTTCTTCCTTTTTCATATTTTATCCTGAAACACAATAAAAACACAAACCACATATAATTCCGACTTTTACGACATAAAATACACGTTTTGGTCTTGTTATTATTGGAAATAAGTGGTAAAAGGATAAGTGTTTTCACACTTATTATAACACGTGATCGCTGTCACCGATCGTAACAAGTGATCGCAGTCGCTAGATCGTATCAAGGGATCGCAGTCATCGATCGTAACAAGTGATCGCAGCCACCGATCGTAACAAGTGATCGCAGTCACCGATCATAAGAGTGATCGCAGTCACCGATCGTAACGAGTGATCACAGTCACCGATCATAACGAGTGATCGTAGCCACTGATCGTAACGAGTGATCGAGTCACTGATCGTAACGAGTGATCGCAGTCACTGATCGTAAGATGTGATCGTGATATTCGATCGTAAGTAGAAACCCCAGTTTTATGCGATCACAATATTCAGATCGTAACAAGTAAGGAGCTCGAGACTTTTAGGCAACAAGAAAGATGAGAACTTTACTTGGGAATTCGTGTTTCAATCCAAACCAAAGTAACCAAAATCTTACCAAAAGGATGTAGATAATCTATAGTATGATTTAGAACACGAAACACAACGAAAAACAAGAAAATACTTGAATTCGAGATGATGTTAGGAGTAAATCACACGAACCCAATATAATAGCAACAACGAATCACAAAAACTACCCCATGGCGATTGATACCAATTGTTGTCCCTTAAATTTGTGATGATTCTACACGAAAAAAGAAGAAAGAAAGGTAGATAAAAGATGGAAGGTTTCTAGAGAGAGAAAGTAGTGAGAGAAAGTAGAGAGAAGTGTGTGTGAAACTTTTGTGAGATTAGATTAGAAAATGAGACAACCAACACCCTTCCTAACATGCTAGGAAGGGTATTTATAGCCTTTGCCTACATGTGGCTTAATGGGCTATAGTTTGATTGGGCCGGGCTTGAATAAATGCTTAGTACCTTGAAAGATGCCTTTTAAGCTAGCCATCAAGCCCGTAATGTCACGAATATTTTAATAACTATTACAACGTTCTACTAAATGTTACAATATAAACCTATGACCGAACATTCTTGTTTGACTCAATATTTTGAGGCTACAAGAAAGCCAAGTATGAAGCTGAAGAGCCTTCTTTAGTAAATGGAATAAGGATCTGGACAACATTCAAGAGAATGATTAAACCAGGTGAAGCTGATCCAATATGGTTGGATCTGGATGACCTCAGTGGTTTGAAGTGGCGTTTATATCCAGCTGCTGGTGTATACTATCTTAGTACCTCAAAATTTGCAGAATATCTTTTGGTTGATGCTGAATATCCTCTATCTCAAGATGTTTGAAGATGATGGTATCCACACAGTTAGAGGCTGACTATACGAGTGATGTAAGTAGGGATTTAGTTAGATTTGTTTATTATCTATTTAAGAAATAGTTGGTTTTTCTAAGAATCCTCTTTGTATTTAGTTTTTATTTAGAAACTTGATTGCTAGAGTAGATCTCAAGTTTAGGGGAGGATTGTTGGGAATAAAATTAGCTAAGTCACTAGGATGCTGACAAGAAGAACTTGGACGCTGACAAGAGTAAAAGAGGCGCTGGCAGGTGAACGTTGACAAAGCATAATAGAGTGCTGACAAAGGAAAGTTCAACCACTGATGGAATACTTAGTCTACATGTTTTGTAATTCTAGTAAAGATATGTTCAACATTGTATTTTCCATATTTATCTTTACCTAGAATAGTTGATACGTAGATTATTGTACACGACTCCTTGTGCTATAAAAGGAGATCGTAGGGTTCATAGTTTAATAAGAAGTTTTAACAGGTTTAACACTTTCATTGTATGGAAGTTCGATCATTAATCATAGTGAAAGTTTGGTTTATTTTGGTTTTGCTTTGTTCTTTGTTCTAAGTGTTAATTCCGCATAACACTTTGATTGTTGAATACACAAAGTTTCTCTACGTGTTAAACTTGATTCAATCTCGTTAACACAAAGCTAATCGATCTAAGTTAGGGATAAACAAATTAGTTCTTAACTAGACGTAAGTGTAATTTTATTGCTATTTTGTTTTAAAATGAAGCAACAGATTTATAAAGCTTTCTTTCACAAATCTGCAGCAGGTTTAATGTAGGTTTAATTTTAAATGAAGAGAGCCACATCTCCCTCATATCTGAATGAGGTTTACTGCATACGTATAATCATGTTAACAAAATCCGTGATAATTTCACCTATATTTAAACATCTTATCTTGATATCAAGTTTTGTCCACCTGTATTGTTTGCCGGAGGCCACGATACGGTTTGAGCCGTGGGCAAAAAGTGGTGCCACATTACCACTTTTTCTCATAACACTAAAACACCTCATAGCTCCATAGACACTCTTCATAGTTAACAACACAATTTCTCGTGTTATCGTGACCCCACCCTTTTTTTAATTTGTTCTAAAAACAACAATTTATTAAATAAAAACTTAATTTTTCATTAATAAAACTAAATATACATCTTAAAAAAATACGCGAATTAAAAAAACATGAAAAAGAAAGGTACACGATATTAAAATACAACTTAACAATTAAAATATCTTGCACGCGCCTCGTCTTTGAGTTTTTCGAATCTCGCCGCGTGTTCGACACTCATCCGATAGTGTCGAACCGAATGATTTTCAAGTCTTCGTTCCTTTTTGAAGATCAACCACTTCTAGTCTTGCCGCCACCTGTCTATCAATTCGGTCTTTTTTTGCATCACGTTCCGAGATTATTTGTTGTTGTAGCAATTTGACCAATTGTTCTTTTGGAGAACCCGAAGTGGCGGATAAGCTTGTGGAGCGTTGAACCTTGAACTTTCTTGTAGCACCGGGTGGACGAGGGATGTCATCTTCATTGAAATTTCCGGATCTTGATCGGCTATCTTCCCGCGTTGACCCCGAGTTCGAGTTGAAGCGGGCTTTTTCCATTTATACTTGTCTTTCAAAACAAGCCAAGCACTTTTGTGTGGAAACTCCTTGTTCCCGTTTTCATCTCGATACAAACTCATCACACGAGTCATCAAATTTTACACTCAAAAGTTGGTGTTGTCGTAAACTTGATTAAACTTGAAATCTTCATGGTTTAACGTCGTCCACTTCCCGGTCAACATATTTTTGTTCCGAGCTTTGTAACCCTCATCCCTAAGCCGATCGTTGAACATAGAAAGAATTTTGAAACAAAGCATATCATTTGGTTTGTAATTCCCGACCTTCGGATCTTCGGTTATTTCTATCCAACACTCGGCCAAAACTTCTTCTTCACGTTGGGTCCAAAATGAACGGTCTAATTTCGGGTTTTGCTTAACAACACTTTTCTTCCTACCTTTTGTAAAACCCGCATAAAATACCATGAACAGTAAATATATGAAAACACGATCAATTTAAAACTTTCCATTAATAAAATATGACACGTGTCACGAGCATTAAATTACAAGTATTATGTATATTATTAAATCACGATAAAATTTACTTATAATATTTAATTCACGACATTAAAACACGAATACATACGAATAATTCTGAAGAAATGGTTTTTTTCTAATTATTTTATCTAAATTACAAAACAATAGTTTTAAGACATCTTTAACTTATAACTTTCATTTAAATTGATGAAATGACTTAGTTTCTTTTAGATTATCTTTCTAACATATTTTTGGCATTATAACAAGACTAATAATTCATTATAACAAGATCAAAGCATAGCTAACATAGAAATTACCTAGGTAGCTCCAAAATGGCTCGTTATGACTTCTTATGAACACTAAATTCTATCAAAGCTTCAAACGCTTTAATGGCTTTCTTCTAGACCTGGTTTCTAGTCTTGGGGATGTCCTGGGACTTATATATAAGTGAATATGGAGAATGGGTAGGAGATACTAAGAAAACGGGGTGCAAGTTCTATAGTGAAGTATTCGGCCCTATTTATAGCAATTCGAACCCTTAGGCTCCAAGCATGCCTTGAAACATGTAACACAGATAGGGTAATGACTAAGGGATGATAGTGAAGCTCTACACAATTTCTTAGGCTATAACTTTGATTCAATCTTCAATTGTGGCTAGATATAGGTCACGACAAGATATAGATGAGAATGGTGATGTGTATCAAGAAAGGAGGTGAAGCACCTACTTGTCACCACTTCTAAAATATCTTAGAACATGTAAATATATGGTTTTTAAACTTTGAATGGAGGGAAATAGTTTAAAAATGAGTTTTGGAGGGAAAATACAAAATGGAGTTGAAAAATTAGGGCTTGTAATTTATGGTTTGTGTTTTTGGTGATTAAGGACTTATGAAAGTGATTAGTGAATGAATAAGGCTTAATTACGGTCTAGGAATCCTATTTAAGATATTTGGGTCCTTGGTTTTAAGTTTAACAAAGGTTTGGTGTGAAAATGGGAAGTATACTTTTGTAGATTAGGGTTTTCGAATGATCTAGGGTTTTATCTTAGTAAATGTGATTATACTTCTCTTAGCTACTGATGTAAACTTAATTTAGGTCCTATGCATTGTGTCTTAGGTTTCCAAAGTGTTCTTACCCTTGGTTTAAGGGTTTAATTTAGGTAAACATGTCCAAAGGGTGAAAATTCCTATTTTAACCTAATTTACAAGTCATGCATTGAAATCTTGTACCTTGTGCATTAGGGTACTTGTACATTGTCTTATCATAATATTATTATCCTAATGAATTCCAATGAGTGTTTGTAGACCTGTCCTAAAAGACTAGGTTATGATTCCATGTAGATTTGTTAATATAAGGGTTTCTATATCATTAAGCCTAATGACTTTCTATTTTGGGTAATTAGAGTTTATATCATAATGTAAGCTTATTCTAAGTCTTATATAGTATGTTTATGACTTATATGGGTTCTAAATTCTTAGTTTAAGGGATTATATAGGTTCATCATATTCTAGGGTTATTTATGGGAGATTAAGATCCTATGCTTTGAAAACTTGTACTTTATGCTTCAATAAGTTGTGACTTAGTTTAAAGTAAATGTATTACCTTAATATGGTACTTACTTGAGTTTTATAATTAGTTGCAAAAGATTAGAATCTAATTCATTATAGAGTGGATTTTATATGCTAATCTTAGTTTTAGGTCATTTTCTTATAATTAGCTTGAGATTAGTGAGTATTAGTACTTTGTGATTGCTTAACTTCTTTTTTTATAGTAGATTAGAATTAGTATATTGTATTGATTATAGATTCATAGTTTTTGCATAATTATATTGTTTAAAATATTATTTTCAAAGGTTTTTAGGTGATTATCTAGACTATTATGTACATTTATTTGTATTTTAGCTTTGTATAGTTTATTCTTACTTATTCACTTCATACTTTCCATATGATAGTATTATCCATGTTCTTATTCCTTGTTTACTTGTTTTTGTTTATACTTTTATCATCTTTGAGTTCATTATTTATTTATAGGGATTCTAGGGTTTCTAAGGAAATTTAGGGTATAATTATATTTCTTGGAATGTTCTTATTTAAGTATACTTGTTAATTACTTGTACTTGTTATATTTACAACATATAGGAACATGTTGATATGGTAGTTCAGGTTAGGAAAAGTATTTCATCTTACCAAGTAATGCATAAGAAGCAAAAAAATTTAATGGGTTTTTCATTTTCATTAAACATATTATATTTCATACTTGTGAAATTTATTGGTTGTCATACTTTTAGAGGGGAAGAGTTGTAAAACACGCTTTAAAATACTTTAGATCATTAAATGCATGAAAATACGTATAAATTTAAACTTCTTGATTAATTAATATACAACACATGTCACGAACATTTAATATAAATATTACGTATATTAATTAATTACTACAAGAGTTACGTATGCTATTATTATTTACAAAACACGATAAGTGTTTATGTATAATACTTAAGAACGTAACAACAATAAAACACGACACTTAAAAATACAAACACACACGATAAATATTTATGCACGAAAAATATAAACGGAATATGTATTAGTGTGTGTGGGCTTGGACGGCAAAAGAAAGAGATCCAAGGGGGGGGGGGGGGCTTGGCCCAACCCATTTACAAATCATATTTGATAAATAAAACAATCAGGGATATATATTACACTTTATTAAAAATAAACCCTAAAAGGAAAACAACGATCTATCTTTCTCCCTTATTCTTGTCGTCGGCACCACAAGCACACACAAGAGGATTTGGGGGTTTTGATCTTTGATAAATTACGGTATAGTGTTCGTGTTCTAATCCTTAAAACATTCACGCATACGGTTTAAATCTTTGATCTTTTAATTATTTTCTTTCAATGTTCAAGAATCATTAAAAACATATATTAGAACATGTTAATTAACAAGATTAAATAGTGGGATTCGGTTTTAGGTTGGTTGTTTTGTCATGACACACAAACCGAGACCTTAAAAGGTCTCGGTGGTGATTTTGCCCAACCAGCCACACCCCATAAGAGGGTCGGTGGTGGTTTGTCCTTGGCCAGCCAAAAGCCAACCATCATAGTGGGTGCTATGGTTGTAAACGGTGGGAACGAAGAGTCTATGACTCTCGGTGGGTAGTATTTAAACAGCAGCAGAAACATTATACGAATGGGGGTAAGGATGGGTTAAACAGGGGGTACTCAAACAGGACAGCATGTCTGAGTATCATATGTTAGACAGGTCTGGGATGATATATTGGACAGAATTGGGTTGAATATATTGGACAGAACTGGGTTTAGGATATTGGACATATCTAGTTTTGTTTATTGGACAACATAGTGTTGTTGTTTTGTTTAGTATGACCGAGACATGGGAGTCTCGGTAGGCTCGGGTACACATGAATATTTTGCTAAATTACGTTTGTTAATTTAATTAATATAAAATAAATGTTATAATTAAATTAATCATGGAACTTAGGTTATAATCAGTATTAATATAATTATTCATGAATTTAACCTAAGTATTTAATTACATGTTAACATGACTTAATTAAATTAAAACTATACTTTAATTTAATTAGATAAATTACAAGCTAAAGTTTTATTAAATAAACCATGTCATATTATTAATTAATAATAGTTAATAAACCATGCATTTTATTATTAATTAATAATCATCATTTTAGCCTAAAGTATTTATTTAATAAACTTTACTATATAATCATGACTTATAATTTATGCTTATTAAAACTATAGATTATATTTTATATACTTGTTAATCAAGCTTATTTATAAATAAGGAAACTTTTTATTTTTGGAAACTTACTAATTTTGGAAACTTTCTATTTTTGGAAACTTACTATTTTTGGAAACCTGCTATTTTTAAGAAGTTACTCATTATGATACAAGTATAGTAACACATAAAAACATGAAATACACTAATCAGAATACAAGAAAAGTTAAGAAATACATGATTCAACATGAATTAGTAAACAAGTCAGGAACACTTAAAACAAGACAAGAACAAGTAAAACAAGTTAAGAACACGTCAAGTAAACTAATAATCAGTTAGGTATAAGTTAACCAGACAACTCATACACGTCCCTTTTTATTATGTAGCTATCGTGAAGTAGGAGTAATTCATCCGCATTCGTTTAATTCTCATTTCTGGACACAAGGTACGGATATTCCGTCCTTTAGTAAGGACACTCTCTTTCCTTTATTAGGATTCCCCGTATGCAGCCATCTGTTTTCCCAAGTAGTTTATCTGTCTTAAATACTTTCAGTAAATGCTATGTTTTATTTTAAATTGCTAAGCTATATACATGTGTTAGCCTCAAAATATTGAGTCAAACAAGAATGTTCGGTCATATGTTTATTATGTATCGTATTTTAGAACTTTGTAATAGGTAGTAGGTTAGTCGTGTTTTACGGGCTTAACTTAAAGCTAAAGTTCATTCATAAGTAACTAAAGCCTAAAAGGAAAGCCCGACCCATTAATATATAGCCCATTCAAGCCCGCATGTGGGTGGACTATATATACCCTCATCCTAGCATGTTAGGAGGAGGTTGGTTCATTTTTAATTTATCTCTCTAATCTGATCCTCCCTAAGTTTCAAACCATTCTCTCTCTTTTCCCTCTCTAGAATTAATCTATCTTCTAGCTATTTTTCTTTGTTAATCATCACCTAATATTAAGGACAACAATTGGTATCAATCGCCATGGGGTAGATTTGTGATTGGTTGTTGTTATTTCATTTGATTCGTATGATTTAATCCATAAATCATCTCGGATTCAAATATTTTTTGTGTTTTCCGTGATCTAAATCTTGATATAAATCTCCTACATAGTTGTGGTAGGGATTTGGGTTTTTTGGATTGGTTAAAATCGCGGTTTTCTAAGCAAAAATCTCATGTTTTACTCATTTTTCACGAACAGTAACCATATTGCGACACTTTAGCTTGAAAACCCATCGCAATGTCCTAGGGTTTATATATTGCGACACTTATTGCGACAGGTTTGATATTGCGACAGGTTGGTATTGCGACAGGTTTTGTATTACGACAGATTGGAGGATCTTTTGAATATTCCGAAAATACACTTAAAATTTTTTGAATTCGTGTGTTTTTTGGCCTTGGAGAATTTTTTGGTTTTTCGAGAACATTTTTAAAGGGATTTCAACTACTTTTCTCTACAAACCAATCACACCATATCTACTTAAAATCCAAAGTCAATTCATCAATTGAGACACCATCATCATGGAAAAGAGCAATGAGTGTTTAGATGTGACAACTCTCGAGATGGAACGATTACAACAACGGCCACGCTTCTTGAGAGATAAATGCATGGAAAGTTTGAGAATACTTCAATCATCGTTTAAGAGCCTTTCAAAAGTACTGCTATACTTAGGTGAATCCACTGGCACGTTCATAAGAGCATTCACACAAGCCATGGAGAAACTTGCGACATAACTTGTCCAAGAAAGACTTTTTGGGAGTGAATACAAGATCACCTTCACTGAACTCAACATGAAATTTGAAAAGACCTTTGATTCAGAATTTCTCATGTCTTCGAGTACACAGCAATGCTTCATGAGACATCATCAAATTGCTAAAACATTCAAAGACCTGATCTCACGTAACATGTAATCCATTGCAACCTATGTCCACAGAATAATAATTCATGAACAAGATATAGATAGAAGGTTCAAAGCCAGTCGTGGTATAGTATCGGGTCATGAGAATGAAAGTTGCACATCACGGAACACAAAGCATGGTTTGCAGAATGATCATACCATACATGGGAAAGAAAGCAGCAGCACTGGCACACAAGATATCAGTTCTAAGACTGTCATCATCAATACACCTTCCTATGATAATGGCCCTGTTTATGATTTTGAGCCATTGGAAGAGGGACACAATGATGAAATAACATGTTTGCCAATGCTAATACGCATGAGCATTGTGATCAAACTCAAACCCTTATTAACACATATATGATAGAAAAGGTTGATAGAAATACCATACCTGATCCCTCAGACACATGCAATAATGAGTGTGACGATGATCAACATGCAAATGAGTATGATGATGAGGAGCGTATTGCGCTTGCTAATTTAATTGATAGTTTACAAAAAGATGTCAAAGAAACTAGAAATAGTCAAAAGCAATTAAAGAAGGCAAACGCTACACTCACTCAAAATTTTGAAGAATACAAAGCTGCTCTAATTAAATCTAGTGAAACTATTGATAGTTATAGAGATCAGATTCTTCAAAAGACCAACGTGATTGAGGGCTACAAAGGGTGGTTATTTAATGTCAAAAAGGACGATTATCAACAGAAATATAACAAAACTCTTAAGCTTCTAAAACAAGGGAAACATAATCATAACACCTCTTTGAGTATTGAACGTCACAAAACGTATCTTGCTACTACGAAAGTCAATGAGCTAACTCAAGTAAATGGTTTTCTTCAAGAGGATAAAACTAAACTTGTTAATGAAAAGAATGCAGTGGGTTGAAAAGTTGGAAAAGGATTTCAAAACTAGACAAGCGAAAGATATCGACAAAATGGTGGAACTTGAAACTCAAATTGATTTTTACAAGAAAATTGTTTACAAAACTAATCAATCAATTCAAACCATGATAATATTGGCACTCTTTCATTTTTCAACGGTAGACCTAGTTTTGCAAATCCTAAGTACCTAGAGCAAGCTCAATCTGAGAATCAGCACCTATATCTTGATGAGTCCTAATGGACCGATCTTGATTGCCTTGTCGTAAGGCCTGACAGTGAAGAGACAACCGACTTGGAAGAAGAGAGTAGATAAAAAGTTAATAAAAATTTTGTTAAACCATATAATTATGCTTATGAAAACAGTCTTTATGGTCTTTTCACACCGCAAACACAAAAGTCTCGTGAGCAAATATTTTTCGAATGTGAACAAATAAGAATTAAATGGAGACAAGTTTTTTCCACTAAGAAAACTAATGTTTCAAAATTTATTGGGTACTTGCCGCATCAAGCTTCTATCAGCAAGAGTAAGCAAGCACTTAGTATTCTTAAGAGTAACATCGAAAATTTCAAAAAGGTTGTTGACGATGACTTGAAAAACGTAAACTTTTGAAAGGTGATAAATAAATTCCTAACGATATATCTGTGCTTGTGAAAACTATTTTGATTCCTCTTGCGGAACGAACAAAGAAACATGCTTTGGAATTTGAAAAGTTAATTGAGAAAGAAATGTTTGACAATTTGAAATATGTGGAATCTCCAGAAAAAGAAGTTGACGATCATCAACCTGAAAGAGACGGGTATTCTAGAGCATATGATCTACTCTTACAAGAATGTCTCTCCAAAGATATTTTGTGTGTTGCTCTTACATCTTGTGCAGATATAGACGAATATTCTGACGTTGCATGCAAATATCTTGATCAAGTCAAAGAGTGTGAACATCTTGAAACTGAGCTTTCGAAACACATAGATAATGTTGATAAAAAGGCTTTTGCATTAATTTAACACCGATGTGAATTCCTTCAAAAACACTGTCATACTCTTGAACTTGCTTTGCAAGACAAAGTCGGAACCGGTCAAAATGATAATAATTTACAAGTAAAACTTTCTGCCTTATGCCGAGAAATGAACGAAAAGAGTATGGAAATTACAGACTTGAAAGCTCAGTTGCAAGAAAAGGACATAGCGATAGAAGAGTTGAAGAAACTCGTTGCCAAAATGGGTGGGAAAACTGTGGAACCTAAAGTTGTGAAACGTGTTGTTCGACAACCCAATGCCTACAAGGATCCGAAGCCATCTATCTTAGGAAAACCGACTCCTTTCTCCAATTCTTCTCATGTAAAATCTAGGTTACCCCCTAAGACCGATTTGCAACCAACTGCTCCAAAACCATCCATTTCACTCTATGTTCCTCCATTTAGAAAGCACACTGTTGCTAAACCCAACCATGTGAATGCACCTAACACTTCTAGGACTCCTCCAAAACGTGTGACATTCGCGTCCACAATGGAATCTGTACGTTCAAATGACTTAGTTCATACCAACAACCTAGAGGATTCTAAGAAAAAAGGGAAGATTCAGAAAGACAAACCCGTGTATTCAATTCCTAGTTCACCAAATCCCACTAAAGTTCCACACACTCCTACTGGTAGTCAACCAAAACATAGGATCCCTTATCAACAACCTAGGAATTAGAAACCATCCATGAATAGTCGTGTTTCGAACACAACGTCTGAACAATGGAAATCATGACCATTGCATTCTGCAATACCTCTATGAGGTCAAATCTCGTTCATTTGAACGGAGATCGAATACAGAATCCCATAAGACAACAAGGAGATACACGCCTGTCTCAAAGAAAAGTAACGACAAGCAATCTACGAGGAGGATCAAAATAAGAAATAGTTTCTCTCCAAATAAGTATTCCGATGTGTAAGAGAAAACTACTCCTAGATCTCGTCTTCAGTGGAAACCAATGGTTTTGATCTTCACGGAAGTTGGTCTTAAGTGGATTCCAATAGAGAAGAGTGATGAAACCTGCGCAAGCACGAATGCGAATGTTTTCGCCGTAGACAAGGAATTTGTTACTCCTAACACTAGTATTTGTGAAAACTCTTCTTCTGTTATTGTAGGTACATCATCGGATTCTGAACCCACTTCTTCTTCTTCAAAGGGTTCCAATTCTGTACATTCGATATTACCTTCTTCTGCTGTACAAAAGTCTATTTTGGATTATTTTCGAAAAACTTGAAAAGTACAAAATTAAATAAAACGTAAATATCAATAGAAAAACAAAATAAAAAATGAAAAACCTTTCAAAATACCAAAAATATTCTTCTCGACATGTCTTTCAGTATCGATAATATGGAGGTGCCTAGAAATGTCGCTCAATAACGACACAGGTTTGTACATAAAGCTCGAATGAAAGTTGTAAATACTTTTTAAAACATGTCATTTCAATGATTTACAATTATCTCATATTGTGACTCGTGCCTCAAAGAAAGGAAAGTTGATCACGAATGATAACTTATCCTTAACAACGGGAAAATTATTTTTCTCGGTCATGAGCTCTCATTAAAAACATTCTAAGTTTTTAAGCTCATGTAAACGACTTACAGTTAAATGTCAGACTGTAACTCGAACTTCAAATAAAGGAAAGTGTATCTTTTAAGATAATGTATCCTATTAACGGGTAGAGCAATCTATCTTGGGTTGAGTTTGTCACAAAACATTCAACGTTTTGGGCTTCACACAATGGCTTGCAATCACTTTCAGATTGCAACCCAGTTCTATATTCACGGGGGAGTGTACTATTTAGTGCCCTTACCCTCAGCAAAAGAAGAGAAGTCTTCTTACGCTTGAGTGGATTTTTCAAGACATTCAAAGTCTATGAACTCAAGTTTATGCTTTAGAAAAACATTTTCGCCAAAAAGATTGGATTTTTCAAAAAGCGTTGAACATAATTTTTTCAAGAATTTTTCAATGATCATTCAAAATCTTTCAAAAATTGTCTGTTCAACAACTCCAATCCTCAAAAGTTTAGTGTGGATCATATCCTCGTAATGACAATTCAATTGGATCAATTTTTGAGGGGGAGTGTTCCAATTAATTCATGCTAAGTTTGACACATTTTTCTCCTGAAAGTTTTCAAGACTATTTTTCGCGATATATTTTAATCAAATTTGGTATCTCTAATATCAAAAGATTTTATATATTAGAGATAGGGGGAGAAAATGTGATTAAAATGTGATCTAAAGACTCATGCACTCTTAACTCTTACCCACATGTGCAAAACACTTTCGATTATCGATGCACATGTAAAGGGGGAACATTTCTGAAACGACAAAACTAGAAAGGTGTTAAATGTTTTTTCAAACACCTTGTTAGACATTTGAAGTGGTCTTATGGTTACGATCAAATACCCACAACATCTTTATTTCACGACGTTATTGGTGTCAAAAGGGTGGTTAGGTTTAAGACCTATGATCCAACCAGAACCGGAGGGATCTTCCCAGGGACAATCCAATAGATTATTATAATTCCTTAGGAAAGATCGAGTAAAATGTGAATGAAGCTGAATGCCAACTAAGTACTGATGCTAGCACTGGAACAATCACAACAAGGTGCTAGTAATGATGTCTTGGTAAGCATTGAAGGGGTTGAAGAATGAAAAAGAAATGTTAGGATAAAGTTGAAAAGAAAAAAACCCTCCATACAACTTAGGCAGAAACCGGGTCAACACATCATGAAGATTACACATCATGGACCTAGTGATGTAATGTACAACCCTTACCTAGCTACTCAGGCTTCTCTCAAAAGAATTTTGTTTTATTGTCACGAAGATCAACATGACTTTTATTGATTTTCTCACTCTGAGATAGTTAATATTGAATAGGTGGCATCTGCTCCAGCCTCCGACCACTAAAAGTGCACAAATCGAGTCTAGAGTCATGAGATGAATCAAATCTCGTTTAGACACACGGAATGAGAAAGAAGAGAGTCCTACGCTATATCCTTGCGATATTGCTAGAACACTCAAAGTGATACTACTTAATATTCATAATGATGAGTGGAAATCCTTCCATTGTTAATAATACAATAAATTTTGCTAGTTAAAAGTTCGTTTTTCTCGGTGTCTAATCGAATTGATCTCCGGTTAGATGTGTGACTCAGTCGTCTTTGGTGGATAAAAGAAAAGATGTCGTTGTCTAAAACTAATTAAAGACAAAAATAAAGCTTTAAAAGGAAATGACAAAATATAAAAGAGATGAACTAAAAATTAAAACGACTGACAAATAATAAAGAAACGATATTAAAAACAAATATGAAAACGAAACAATTAATAAAAATAAAACTAAACGAAGAAATTAACTTTCAACTGAAAAATAAAATTAACTTAATGAAAAAAGAGAAAATTAAACTAAGAGGGTACTTTAAAACTAAACGAGACAAAAACTAAAGCGGGGTACTAAATAAAAGTCAAAACTTAAACTTTTCGAAAAAATACTAATACTAAAATTCGACGAAAAATATAACTAAAAATACGTAACTTTCAAAATAGAAATCGGAAAAACTTTCAGATAAAACTAAACGATTACGGAACAATATTAATTAATAAACAATCAAGCAAGCTAGTATCTTAAAATGGCGCCAAGAAAAAATGAAACATGCAGGCATGCTTTTCATTCTATCAGAATGTTGAAAACCTATCACAATATGAAAACCTATCACAATATGAAAAACCTATCACAATATGAAAACCTATCATAATATGAAAACCTGTTACAATATGAAAAACCTATCACAATATGAAAAAGCTATCACAATATGAAAACCTATCACAATATGAAAACCTATCACAATATGAAAAACCTATCACAATATGGAAAACCTATCACAATATGAAAACCTATCATAATATGGATGTTGAAAATTGGGCAGCGTTTCGTGGCAATATGCCTTATACCCGATCGCAATGTATGATGCCAGGGGCTATTGCAATCCACGATCGGAATAAGTGATCGGAATGAGCTGTCACAATAAGCTGTCACAATGAGGCTGTCACAATGTCAAAACCCTAATGATATTGTGATGGAAAGATAATATATTCGGATGGAGTACAATAAGCTAAAAATCAAATAAGCACTTATCAAAAACTTAACCAAAACAATAATAAGAAGAACAAATTAAGCTACGAATTTAAAAACTTTCAAGATGCCAAATAAGCAAAATTTATAAATTGAACTAAAAGAAAAAGATTTAACTTTAAAAAGATAAAACTTTTAAAAATACTTAAATGAAAATAAGCTAGACACTAATTAAGCAAAAAGCACAATAAGCTAAAACCATGAATCACACGAAAATGATAATAACAAAAAGATAATAACTTTAATCAAATTAAGAACAAAGATGAAAACTTTAAGATTATTCAAACAAGACAATAGCTTTTAAAAACAAGAAGAGAAGAATGAGAATGATTATGAAAAACTTGAAATTAAAGATGAAGATTAAATATTCAAATACAAGATTAAAGTGAAAAGCTTAAAACTTTAAAGAAAAACTAGAGAGAGAAAGTAAAAACTAGAGAGAGAAAGTAAAAACACCTACTCCTACTCCTACTTTAACCTACTCCTAATTTTCTAACACTCAGAAATGAAGGAATGGAAGACTATTTATAGGAGGAGGGGGAGTTGTTGTTGCTTCTTTTTTTCTCTTATCTTTTCGTCTTTTAATTTCTTCGTCTTTCTCGACTTTGTCTTGGGATTTGTCGAATAATAAAATGAACTCGTCTTTTAAACTTCTTATTTTATTAGACTTGGTTCTTCGACTTTGTTAAACTTCCGTCTTTAGACTTTTTCTTCGATAAATCTTCAGAATAGGCCTTTGACTTCCATTCTTCTTGCACTTTTGATCTTTTGACCTTGTCTTTTGTCTTTTTCTTCGATAAAAGCCCGTGAAAGCCCGCGTTTTCTTCGTTTTTCATATTTTTATCCTGAAACACAATAAAAACACAAACCACGCATAATTCCGACTTTTACGACATAAAATACACGTTTTGGTCCTGTTATTATTGGAAATAAGTGGTAAAAGGATAAGTGTTTTCACACTTATTAAATCCCCTACACTTGACCATTGCAATGCCCTCATGCAATGCATTAGTTACAAAGCAAGATTTACATTTTTCATCAGAGTCAATCCACCTTGGCCTTTATTAAAGAGATAGAAAATTATAAAATATTCAAATGAAGAAAACAAGTAAAAAGATCAAAAACTTACCTTAGGGTTTTGGAATGTCATGAATGATTATCACACTCAAGTTTCACGTTCCCCATACCAAGCTTAAAAACGAGATCATTGTTATTATAAGTTAGCAAACTAACACAAATTTATGTGGCCCAATTATTTACTTAGACTCCCTTATTCCTAGGTGTATCTCTTATATTTTATGATTGTCTTGAATGATCACGAGGATGCATTGTTGACTTATTTCGATAGTTATTTAGGCTAAAAATAAAGTGGGACGATTTAATCAATAGTTAGCTAAAGGACAAAATCTTTTAAAACTGCTTCTCGGGACCTCATAAAGTTCATATCTTGGCATAACTCGTTTCACGATTTAAGACCTTTCTCGGACCGATATTTGGAAGCGACTTCATACTTCGAATCTTGAGAGACGTTCTTGAAATTATGGTCTTCTCTTCATAATATGAATTTCTTCACTTGAAGTTTTTGAGAGATTCTTCATACTAGGACCACGACTTCTTCATTTTTCTCCAATCTTTATTTTGGATTTTGATATACCACGATCCGCCTCCTTTTAGGACTTGGATCTATTTATCCTCATACCTTGTTAGGGCCTTTTTGGATAGACTTCTCCATGATCTTTAGGGGAGTATTTGTTTTTCGTCGTGTGGCTCGATCCTTCATATTGATTTTTGATAAATGATTCTTCACATCACTTGGGATCTTTAGCAACAAAATGTAGCCCTCATGCCTTGTTAGGGCCATTTCGGACTCGCCAATCTTCGCATCCCGCTTCAATAAGTTATGCCTTGGCTATGAACTCTAGTTAATACCGAGCAACTTTTAAATGATCTT